>OX377202.1:48514400-48540099 GCA_947396885.1 Heligmosomoides polygyrus polygyrus
CTATTCGTTCCAGAAAACCATGATTTTTACCATGAAACCAGTTTTCACCCTTTGATGCTCTTCCTCCAGAAGGTAGAATTTTTTGCCGCGAGAAGTCCATCCTTCAGTGGCGATCGGTGATATCGGAGAACGCAATGGCTCCACGTAACCTACCATATTTCGGAGTTTGTGCGACATCTCTGAAAAATTCACAGAGCTTTTAAAACAATAAGAAGTGTGGGTTCTACGCTTTAAAAAGCAGGCTGTAAAAATAGTAGCCTCCATGTAATTAACGGTGTCGAAAATTTTCCGCAAATCATACAAATCGGAGCGTCTGTTCATACAGTGGATAGTTTAAGAAAAACAAGTTTTATTACCATGTGTAAAACTGTGGATTAGAACGTTACTTGATACAATTCCACTTTCTGATGCTGTTTCCTGCAGAAGAGAGACAATTAGTTTCGTGACATGTCCATCCTCCGGTTGCCATTCGGTCATCGCTGCGAAGAGTGCTTCCAAAAATCTTGTAGGAAAAGCACTTAATTTTCCTTAGCAATTGACACTTTAAATTTTATAGACGGCAATTTAGGATGTAGGTGTCGCTCGCTCAGGCAAAAAACTGTCGCGTCCATGTCTTCCTAAAAAAAACTGAAAAAATCGAAAGTTCTCATTGACTCCAAATCTGCGGGCGGAAAATCTTTATTTTTAACGAGTAATACAATCAGTATTTGAAACCCTTAGTATTAATTTTTAAAACTTCGCAGGACGAAGGAGAGACTCCACACCTTTGTAAGCATTCCTGGAAAAACAACTTATTAAGAATTAAAAACATCACCTAAAAACCTGAAGAATAAGAGAGAATCTTCTGCCAAAACCGGAAAAGCACAACCCCTCCCCTCCAGACGAGACCACAGTACGACCTCCCCCCCTTCGATTCCCGAACCTCAAGCTTGACCCTGTTCCAGATACCGTTGACATGTCTTCCGATGCCAGGTTCCCGCACTCGTTTCTTCTTAGTGGATCTAACTGCTGACTGCCTTTACTGGTCTTTTCTCCCCCTCTTAAGTTCCCCACACTCGTGGTCCCAACTCCTGGCCCACTTCTTTGTACCCACTATTGACCCCAACCGGTCTCTTCTTGCTAGTTTCCCCGTCCTGGCCCCTCCTCCAGGTTGTTCATTTCCTTCCTGGTCGCTCTCCTGGTCCATCCTAGAGGTCCTCAGAGGGGCGGCGGCGCAGTGGTAGAGTGCTCGCTCCAAAGGATTGGGTTCATTGGTTCGGTTCCCGCAGCTGGCGGCTTTTTTGTATTTTGTGACCTATCTTCGACGAGGACATATAACCTCATTTTTAGCACAATTTTGAGCGCACTGCTTGTGGCGACTTGTGTTTAGGTCTATTTGAAGACGGAAACGTATATCAGGTAAAATGTTTTATTCATGACGTGAAGCAAGTCAGAAATCAAATCAAAACAAAATAAAAAGTAAAAATAAAATCGAAAATCAGCAAAACTTAATAAACATAATAAATAAAAAGTAAAGGCACTAGTTCCGACTCCACCGACATGACTTCGGCCGAAAAAATTTTTTTCGCTAAAACTTCGTCCAGGGGGGGGGTATTTGGGGTGCTGATCACGAATCTGACATCCGTTTTTAACGATTCGGTCGGAGACCACCCATACCGTTGCTACAACCGTTCGGCCGAAGTCGTGTCGGTGGAGTCGGAACTTCTAACTAGTGCCCAGCGAAATCGGTGACTCTGCTTGGACCACCCATGTAAAAGGTATGGCTGGTCTCTGACCGAATCGTGAAAAACGGATGTCAGATTCGTGATCAGCACCCAAAATAACCCCCCTAGACGAAGTTTCAGCAAAAAAAAATTTTTTTTCGACCGAAGTCGTGTCGGTGGAGTCGGAAATGCAAAAACGTAAACGAAAACGTAAATGCAGGTCGCATAAGCCATGCGCTCAAAAATGTGCTAAAAATGAGATTATAGGTCCTCGCCGAAGATAGATCACAAAATGCAAAAAAGTTGTCAACGGTGGGAACCGAACCAATGCACCCATTGCTTTGGAGCGAGCACTCTACCACTGCGCCGCCGCCGCTGCTGACGGAGCTGATAGCCGAGCCGCTGATTACCGCGCAATGCTGCGCCCATCGCTGGCTGAGCGCGCCTAACACATGGAAGACATCGCGGCTTCCGCCGGCCTAACTCGCTTAGAAGATCCATTTAGCAAATATGGTTTGCATATCTGTGATCAGCGTCTCGAGCTCTTTCACGTGATATAGGTCTCAAATCGAAGTTCCATGGGAAGCTAACAGCATTCCCTGGTTAGCAGTCCTCCTATGTTCACGGCAAATGTCGATGACGTAGAGGGCCGTCTTCTGGATCCAGAAGCTCAGAAGGCCCGTCTTGCGAATCCAGAAGCACAGATGCGCTCGAAGTCGCTGCTGTGTCGAGCATGAAGAGGCAATGCATGTGGGCAGATCTCTTGTTCTCCGTATGAATTCCCTTACGGGACAGCAATGTTACTAGCTCCTTGATGAACAAGATTGGTGAAGTGAATGAACAATGTGCGAAGAGAATTTCATGGGTGTTAACAGAAAATATCATGATTGAGATATGATATCACTGACCTTAAAATGTGGGTATGCCTCATTTGAAGCTTTTTGACATTCCAGGCGGCGGCTTAATAGCAAAAGAAAAGTCACAGTCAAAATGCCGGAAGTGTGAGTAGTTTGCTTTTTGACTGTGTTTAATCTTCGATAACTCGGTTGCAAAAACAGAGAAATGGGGAGGGGGGCAAGCATTAAACGCATAAGGCGAGACTGCTTCAGTAGGGCGTCGTTAAAAGTGCGGCACTGAAAGGGTGGCGAGTGCCATGTGAGCGAGAACGGGGGGGGGGGGTCCACTTAACATTCTCATAAAAATCATGTTGGGAATAAAAATGCATGCAACAGAAAATGCAACCATGCAATCTTTATGCCATCCAGTCCTAATAACTAGTGAATGGATGAGCAAAAGAATATTCCTAGTTAAAGGCGCAAAAGTAAAAAAAAAACACTTCAGAATGAGGCAAAACATGGAATCCGATCAACCCGCCTGTCGCCATAGTCAAGCAGTCAGGCGTCTGTACATGACATGACAATATTGAGTGGCTGACGCGAAACTTCGAGGATTTACTGATTTTGATAAGTAGAGCCTCCTTCCCGCCATCCAGTTTTGAGCCGGCTGGCGTCCTCGAGTACAGAATTAGAAAGCACTGCCTTTAGTCATTTGACATGTTGACTTTTCGTAACGGCTTGTGCACAATTTTGCCACCGTGGTCAAAAACACAACGACACTGGGACACTAATTCGGATTTCGTTACCTCAGACATTGGTCATAGTGTTGTGTTTCGCTGCTTAAAATAGGAAGGAGCTTTAAAAAACCACATGATGCAACCTTACAGGGGTTGGGGCTGATCCCTTTAGACACCAAGTGGATTTCGGGAAATTTCCGACACGGCCGCTAACCGTCATTCGACACAAACTCCGTGATGTCTGTTATGCGGTGGCGGCTCTTTTTCCTCTGCCAAGCCGCGTGCAGTCGCGTCGTATCGACGTGGCAATTTTCGATATCCACTGACACCACGGTCAGTCGATATGGAGGAGGGTCGTTGATCGGTCGGTGGCGGATCGCGGATCTTCCACCGCCGCTGCAGGAGAACCCTGGAAGACGGTCGCAGTTCTCGCACGAGCAGCTTGGATGTAGCACAACCAGGAGCCCCTTCCCTTGCCTGTCTCTGAGCTCGAAGAGCGCAGTACCCAGTTGCGCGCTTCCATTAAGCGGCGGGAGCAGTTCCAGCACGAGCAGCTTTGCTCTCACACACCCTAGAGTCCCTTCCCTAGCCTCGAAGAGCGCAGAACCCAGCTGCCGACTCCCACTGGGAGTGAAAGCAGTTTCCGTACGAGCAGCTTTGGTTGCACACACCCTGGAATACCTTCCCTAGACTCCCCGGAGCGCACAAGGCTAAGAAGGAAAGATTTCGCGCTCTGTCTCAATATCACGCGAACGTCAATTCGTTAGCCCAAATATTGCGGCAGGTGCGCACGTGCGATGAGCGCTTGCGGAGGAAGGAGAATCGCGATCCAGTTATGCTGACCGGTCTAACCCACGTCCTCCACAAGTATTTACACATAAACGTCAGGACGTCAGTGGCGCGATATTGATGAACTTTACATCACCAATATCGCGCCACTGACGATTATAGTGAAGGAGAAATACGGGAGGCTCCGAAATCGCGCACCTTGGATAAGAGCAGTTCCAAAATGAACTTCGCGGGCGGGCATGCTGCTAAGTCATACGTTTTCGCGCCCCACTGTGAAACAGTGTCGTAAATACCATGAATACATTTAGTACGCTACTGAGCCTTATGTCGATAGTGGCGTCTTCTTCTTCAAATGTCATGTTGTGCTGCTGGGGCAGGAAGGACGGGGACTGAGTGAGGAAGGAATTAAGCACGTACTCTGTTCAGAACTTCGCTATTTCACATTGTATGGCATTCGGCGCAAATTGCGTCGGGTGGGGGTCAACAATAGAGCAGCCCCACATCGCACTTTGTGCTGGCAGCGAAACATCGTTATGACAACTTAATACCTCGATACCAGCCACTTGAGGCTTAGGGAAACTGATTTGAAATTAAAATTATTATTCAATACTGGTGCGTCCTACCGCATTACTGAACGACGTTAATCTATTTCTGGTGCAGTTTGACATTCATGTGCCTTTTCACGAAGGAGGAAAATCACTGAATGCATTATGACCTCTCAACCCAAGTTGCGCCCTTTTTTCTTGCCATAATTCTTTTAAAGCATTTCTACTAGTAGCTGCGTATTGAAAATATCTATCTACCACTATATAACTGAGTTAGCGGTCGATGACGTTTGAGTGATATCTATCTATCTATCTATCTATCTATCTATCTATCTATCTATCTATCTATCTATCTATCTATCTATCTATCTATCTATCTATCTATCTATCTATCTATCTATCTATCTATCTATCTATCTATCTATCTATCTATCTATCTATCTATCTATCTATCTATCTATCTATCTATCTATCTATCTATCTATCTATCTATCTATCTATCTATCTATCTATCTATCTATCTATCTATCTATCTATCTATCTATCTATCTATCTATCTATCTATCTATCTATCTATCTATCTATCTATCTATCTATCTATCTATCTATCTATCTATCTATCTATCTATCTATCTATCTATCTATCTATCTATCTATCTATCTATCTATCTATCTATCTATCTATCTATCTATCTATCTATCTATCTATCTATCTATCTATCTATCTATCTATCTATCTATCTATCTATCTATCTATCTATCTATCTATCTATCTATCTATCTATCTATCTATCTATCTATCTATCTATCTGTCTATCTATCTGTCTATCTATCTATCTATCTATCTATCTATCTATCTATCTATCTATCTATCTATCTATCTATCTATCTATCTATCTATCTATCTATCTATCTATCTATCTATCTATCTATCTATCTATCTATCTATCTATCTATCTATCTATCTATCTATCTATCTATCTATCTATCTAATCTAATCTACAACTATTCAGTTAGCGGTCGATGACGTTTTAGTGATCTAACCTAAGTGAGATACGCCGCATCATCCGCAACGAGAGCGGTCGAGTGATCTAACCCAGGTGAGTTACGCCGCATCATCTACAGCGGCAAAATTTACTATTGAACGTGGGATGTTGCTGCAGAAGGGGGAGTGTAGTCTTTTACTGCTTAACACAACAGCACCTTCGCGCGTCTGTGAGCGTCCAGATTCAGAAGCCGTGTAGCCGACTTCGTATCGTTAGCATGAGAAGACCATTAAAGGGGAACCGTAAGAGTGAAAGGATGACTTCGAGTGGAGAGAACCGACAGCGAACGGGGGGGGGGGGAGCGACCTGGAAGAGGCATCAGGATGGGGGATCGATAGGAGGAACAATGAAGCATGCCAGGAGATGGCACCAAGAAGGGTTTAGGCAATAAGGAGGGACCAGTAGGGAGTTACCAATAAGGGGAGGCAGTAAGGAGGATCAGCAAGGGGATCCATTACCAGTAAGGGAGACCGGATTTGGAACATGTAACACCGATGTCGCTCTATGAGCGTTCGCTCGCCCCGTCGTTATGTTGTAAGCGTAGGAGGGCTAGTTAATTGGGGTAGAGTAGTAGGGAGGATACCGAGGGAGAGGAATCTACCTAGAAGAACATACCTGGAGGCGTGACCAGGACGGCGAACCAACAAGAAGGGAGCAGTAAATGAATTCATATGGGGAACAAGGAATCTGCCATATGCATAGCCTCTTCATGCTCGACAGCGGCGACTGCGCGCTTCCGAGCTTCTGGAACCATAAGATGGGCCCCTACGTCGCGCAACAAACATCCTGATTCTGAATACGTGTCACCGACGTTTGCCGTGAGCATATGAGGACCACTAAGGGGGAGGTGAAAAAGCGTGTTAAGGGGGACTTCTATGGTGGACCAGGAGAGCGACCAGGAAGGAAAGAAACAACCTGGAGGAGGGGCCAGGGCGGGGAAACCTGCAAGAAGAGATCAATAGGGAATCAATAGTGGGTACAAAGAAGTGGGCGAGGAGTTGGGACCAGGAGTGTGGGGAACTGAAGAGGGAGAGGGAAGACCAGTAAAGGCGGACCAGCAATAAGATCCAGTAAGAAGAAACGAGTCAGGGGATCCTGGCTTCGAAAGATATGTCAACGATATCCGAAAATGTTAGCTGTTCATCATGAGAACGGTTGGGTAGAGGCAACCTGAGGGACAGAAGTGCTGCGCAGCACAAACCAATAACGTTAATGGCCGGCCCAGAGAGAATATCATGATAAAGGTATCGAAGTGGTAAACGGGTTGATGCCGATACCAGGTCCTAATTGCTTGCGAATTTTGTGTTTTATAAAAGCTACTTTCCATAGATCAGGCATGCTGCAAAGTCGCGCGAAGCGTTCAACTGCGAGGCACGCCGTTAGGCGTGTCGGAGCACTTGTTTACGACTAAAGTAAATACGCGATCCTTCACCATCCCCTCACCCCTCGCCTATAAACTTACAAACGGGAGAAGGTTACTTCTGGTTGGCCACCATAATTTCGAGTTGAAATTCAGAGTTATCGTTACTGAACCTAATACAACAGGAGCCGGATTCATCAACGACTTACGTAACTTTAGCGGAGAATTGTAAAGCGAATAGCTCAGATAACGCGGCTTATCCGTTAATCCGTATCCGTTAAAGTTACATAAGTCGTTGATGAATCCGGTCCAGGTAGTAATTATTGACTGCCGTCGGACCAAATCAATTTAAGATAAACCATTGCTAAACCACGCAATGCTTATCCCTTTGGTGATAAGTCCCCGAGATCCGTCATCTGTGGGCATGAGAAAATTGAATAGAGGAAGCGTGATCGGACGAAATGTAAACCTTATTTCAACCGACTGTCTACCACACTTCGCATGCTATGCAGAACACAGGAAATCAAGGCACATTTGTTCAGAAATCGAATAAGCAATAGTAATAATAAGAGTAAATTGAAACAGTAGATAGTAATAGTACCACTAACTAGGGAATGCCGTCAGCTTCCCATGGAACTTCGGATTGAGACCTATATCACGTGAAAGCGCTCGAGACGCTGATCACAGGTATGTAAACCAAATTTGCTAAATGGATCTACTAAGCGAGTTATGGCCGGCGGAAGCCGCGATGTCTTCCATGTGTTGGGCGCGCTCAATCAGCGTTGGGCGCAGGGTTGCGCGGAAATCAGCGGTTCGGCTATCAGCACCGTCAGCAGGGGCGGCGGCGCAGTGGTAGAGTGCTCGCTCCAAAGCAATGGGTTCATTGGTTCGGTTCCCGCCGCCGACGGGCTTTTTGCATTTCGTGATCTATCTTCGACGAGGACCTATAATCTCATTTTTAGCACTTTTTTGATCGAACGGCTAATGGCGGCTTACATTTACGTCTGTTTGAAGAAACGTGTTTTAGGTAAAATGTTTTATTCATGACGTGAAGCAAGTCAGAAATTCAAATCAAAACAAAATAAAAAGTAAAAATAAAATCAAAAATCAACAAAACCCAACAAACATAATAAACAAAAAGTA
This sequence comes from Heligmosomoides polygyrus polygyrus, assembly GCA_947396885.1. NCBI lineage: Eukaryota > Metazoa > Nematoda > Chromadorea > Rhabditida > Heligmosomidae > Heligmosomoides > Heligmosomoides polygyrus. Next base: position 48,522,560 of record OX377202.1, read on the forward strand.
AATGCACTAGTTAAAAGTTCCGACTACACCGACACGACTTCGGTCAAAAAAAATTTTTCGCTGAAACTTGTTCTAGGGGGGTTATTTGGGGTGCTGATCACGAATCTGACACCCGCTTTCCACGATTCGGTCGGAGACCACCCATACCTTTAACAAGGGTGGTCCAGGCAGAGTCACCGATTTCGCTGAAACTTCGCCTAGGGGGTTATTTGGGGTGCTGATCACGAATCTGACACCCGCTTTCCACGATTCGGTCGGAGACCACCCATACCTTTAACAAGGGTGGTCCTGGCAGAGTCACCGACTTCGTTGGGCACTATTTAAAAGTTCCGACTCCACCGGCACGACTTCGGCCGAACGGTTGTAGCAACGGTATGGGTGGTCTCCGACCGAATCGTGAAAAACGGATGTGAGATTCGTGATCAACACCTCAAAGAACCCCCCTGGACGAAGTTTCAGCGAAGTCGGTGACCCTGCCTGGACCACCCTTGTTAACGGTATGGGTGGTCTCCGACCGAATTGTGAAAAACGGGTGTCAGATTCCTGATAGCACCCCAAATAACCCCCTTAGACGAAGTTTCAGCAAAAAAAAAATTTTCGACCGAAGTCGTGTCGGTGTAGTCGGAACATTTAACTAGTGTCTTTGTCGGAACTGGTGCCTTTACTTTTAGTTTATTATGTTTATTAAGTTTTGTTGATTTTTGATTTATTTTCACTTTTTATTTTGCTTTGATTTGAATTTCTGACTTGCTTCACGTCATGAATAAAACATTTTATCTGAAACACTTTTCCGTCTTCAAATAGACGTAAATGCAAGTCGCCATTAGCCGTTCGCTCAAAAATGTGCTAAAGATGAGATTATAGGTCCTCGTCGAAGATAGATCACAAAATGCAAAAAACCCGGTATCGGTGGGAACCGAACCAATGAACCCAATCCTTTGGAGCGAGCACTCTACCACTGCGCCGCCGCCCCTCTGACGGTGCTGATAGCCGAACCGCTGATTTCCGCGCAATACTGCGCCCAACGCTGATTGAGCGCGCCCAACACATGGAATACATTGCGGCTCCCGCCGGCCATAACTCGCTTAGGAGATCCATTTAGCAAATTTGGTTTGCATATCTGTGATCAGCGTTTCGAGCTCTTTCACGTGATATAGGTCTCAATCCGAAGTTCCATGGGAAGCTGACGGCATTCCTTGGTAAGAGTAATGAAACTTGGAAAGTTCGTAAATTTTATGTATAACTTGTTGATGAACCCAGTCCCTGGAACGAGATAACTGAAGGTGGGACCAGAGTTTGTAAAGTAGGGGGGGGGTCAATGGGTGAGGAAGTTGGCCTGGAGTTGATGTCAGGAAGGGGGACAAGAAAGGGGGACCAACAATGGAAATCAGCAAGAGAGGACCGATAAGAGAAACCAGGCGTCCGAACATGTCACCTACCTCGTGTCATAAGGGGTGAAAGACTAGTAAGGAGAGACCAGTAATGGGATAAGGGTAATAGGGGTTGAGTAGGTACCAGTGAGGGAAAACTATAAAGGGTGCTCACCGTCAAGTAGAGGTACAGTACTTGTGGGGGGGGGAAGAGTAAAGCAACCAGAAAAGGGGACAAAATCGGAACATGGAGTTATGCCAGCGAAAATAGGCTTGGGGTAGCTATATAAAAGAGCACTGTATAACGTTTTCTTCTGTGTAAAATCTAAAATTTTATACGGCACTGGGACAGGATTCATGGAAAGTTAGACCAATTGGTATGCATGGTAAAAGGAGCAGAGGTAAGATAAAGGGTGAATATGAATGCTTCATCGTGGTTATCTCTATCCCTTAAACCCCACGGGTTTAATCGTTGACGAATCTGCCCCTGGTATGTTCTGCACCATGGTGAACTGAGCTAGGCCATTTCTGTTGTAACTGGACGTACCAGGGCCAATATTCATTGAGTACAAGGTGGTTCCTCGAGCCATTCATCAACCACCACTTTATCACCGTCCTAAAATGTACATTTTTGGCGAAGGAGGTCTAAAAGAGTGAAGCGGTTGCAGCTATGGGTTCCGCTAGGGTGTCCCATAATGTTCTGGGCTATCATACCGTTTTTGATAAAAATTTATTAGAACAAGATAATGACAAAGGGTGGTCAATAGATATGTCTCCATCTGTGGCCACAACGTTTCTCCAACGATTGGGCAGAGGGTTGATTGCATTCTCTTAGAACGAAGCCGGCCTGCTTCTGATCCATTCGTCTATTGCGCTGAACTTGACGATGCGAGCATCGCTTGTTCATGAGAAAGTGAGCAAGACTTCTGAATGCTGCATACTCACAGGGGCTGATATCTGATGAATACACATGATGTGCCATAATTTCGTTAGACTCCTTCTTCATCGTCTTTGCTCGAAGCGGTCGTGTACTCTACACTAAGAAGCGAATAGCACCGAATCTCAGATACTTGTAAAGCAGCTCACGCTTCATTTCCAGCATAGGTTCGTGAACAATGTCCTCCCGGTGGAAGCGAGTAGTGCACGACTCTGGTCCCTTCGGTCTTCCAGTATGCTGCTTGTCCGTAATGCTGTACATTTCCTTCCCAAAACGAAAAGAACCAAGTTTCACACGTTGATTTGCTACAGGCGACTCAACCTAACAAAGTAACGGCAGCTTTGTGAGCAGCGTACGCAGATAGTCCAGAACGAAAGCAATGAAAACGCAAGTCGCGATTTCGTCAGTCGGCAGTTTCATTTCCGAGAAAATGCCAAAGTGCGGCAGTAGGCCGATAGAGGAATCGATATGCTATTGCAAAATATCTTCGAATCGTCAAGATAACATCCCGTTTGAATGCTGTATAAAGAAGTTGTAACGCGCAAGCACTCATGGTCCAAATAGCCAAGATAATTATGGATTATGGGACACTCGAATGCTTTAGCGGTTTGGGGCGAAACGTACAGGGGCCAGATTTATCAACCTATCATTGGTGAAAATACCGCCAAATCCCTTGATATGGCATTCATTGGCGGTATTTTCACCTTTGAGGGCGGCAAGCGGTTGATGAATCTGGTCCCAGATTACCAGAATTTCCTCGAGTCTTAAAAATCCCTCTGTATGACTTCGGCGTTTCTGTGAGCCTACATCCTTATTTTTTTTATTATTCATAGCCGGCTTCTTTCATTTCGTGCATGTCTAGAGTATCTCCAAGATGTAGAAAAGCGCAAATCTAGCAAATATAGAACATAAACTGTATGTACATCAGAACTATTAGTTTTGCCCCTGCTTAAGCAGGCCTAGTCGGGTCTTAAAATATGAGCGAGGTACGGTGGCAAATTGCCTCGAGCGCGTCATCCTCAGACATCTTGATCACAGAGCGCGTAATGGCTCCTCCTTAGCATTGTAAGTGTGAGCTCAATCAGCTTCAAAATTGGTGACCTGACCGATCCAGAACAACAAGGAATATATCCGCAGGAGGCAATTCACTTCTTATGACAACGAAGGCGAAGTTGAAAGTCTACTATTCTAGGAAGGATAAACACTGAGCTAGCCTACGATAGAACCGTTCTATACAGTTTTCTTCCGAGAACCGGCCACCCTGGTGTTTTGTTTCGATTCATATAGCATGTAGCATATTATATTATAGACAGCGGGATCTTTGATTAGAATGCCTCCTAAACAAGATTTCCATCCTTTTTCCTCGGAGCTCGTTTTGACTTGGAGAAAGATACTGATTCTACTATGCTGTTATGTATAGAGTGCACCATGGTACAAATATTACTATCTCTCTCCCGCTGTGAAGGCTTCGCCAAAACAGCTTTCATCGCTGGACCGGGGATAACGCACCACTTGGATTCTGCTCTCCCTTACGAGGGAGGTCAGTGAACTCGGTCCGGAGATTCTGAATGAGACCCATATGTTCTTGTAGGGCATCGGACGAGGATCACAGAACTGTGTTTCGTTTTTGCTAAATGTCCCTGGGCGGTCCTTCTTCTTCTTCTTCTTCAGCGCTTGTCCCGCTTCGTAGCGGGGTCCGCTCTTCTGTGGCCGTATTCATGAACGTTCCCGGGAACGTTCAAGGCTTCCCGCGGGAAGCGGCCGGGGCGGGAAGCAAAAGTTCCTATTCACGAACCTCCCGGGAACCAACGGTAGGCTCCCGCGCCGATGGCGGGAGGCTCCCGGCCTACCCGCCCTCAACCGGTCGGGAACGCCGGGAAGCCGTCAATGAAGTGCAGTGTGCAATTGTACAGAATAGGATTTCAATGGCGGTTTTGGCATCGAAAATCGTCGTAGCGGGGAGTCATCTTCGCCATCTATCGCATAACGTGTTCCTGGGCCATCTTGCAAGGGGGAGGGGGATGGAGGGGGGGGGGGTGCCTACTCTCTTGCTGTCGAGTGTGTCTACCGTAGTTTTGTAATTTATTGATGTATATTGTTTATCCTAGTCGGAGAGGATACTACACTCTGATGGTTTTACAGTGACGCCAAAATTAAATGTAGGGCATGTGCCATTTTCACATCGAATCGGACACTTTTCAAATCAAATGGTGTATTTTTCGAACCAAATTAGACACTTTTAAAATCAAATTGAACACTATTCTAAGCTAGGCTAAGACGTTTGAGATCAAAGCGAACTATTCCGAATTGAAATGGACTTTTTCCACAAAAAAAAACTAGGGACTCTCCAAAAAGGTTAGAATGATTTTTTTGTTCAAGGCAAATTTTAGTACAACTTACTTTGAACTTTTGGTTAATTTAGTCAATAAGTGAACACGTTGTTTGAAAGTGTTTAAAAATTCTATTTCTTAGGCAAATAATGGATTAAAGCTTGTTTTCAAGAGCAGGAAGGCGGTCATTTTCTAGTGCCAAAAGAGAGATTGCGCCATGCTCTCCTCCAGGACGTCGCAATTTTTGTTCGACTGATAGCAGAATTTCGGAATGCATGGAGTTTGACACCTGTTAACGATATAACAAAAACAACTGTAAAGAACACCCATACCGCAATTTGATGGTTCATGTAAATGGTACTTGTAGTATCAGTCAAATAAAAGGTGTGGCGAATCTTTTGAGTGCATGGCGCGATCTGATCTTTCAGTACGCAATGTACTTGCTTCTTTGCTGTGCCTTAAAAAAATCTTATTGCAAATAATTAGAAGTAAATTGTTTTATAAAATTATTACACTTATTTGGGCAGCTAAACTAAAAAATTTCAAAGAAGGTTATCCCAAAATTTTTCTTCTACAAAAAGTCATTCTAACTATCTTGATGAGGCTGTAGTTTAGGTTATTTTGATTTGGAAGAGTTGGCTTTGATTCCAAAAGTCTTGAAGCTAAAATAGAAGAGTGTCCAATCTGATTTGAAAAGCGTCCAATTTGGTTTGAAAAGTGTCTATTTCGACGTTAAATAGTATAAAACAAAGGCAACACTATAAATTGGTTCATGAGTGGACGATGTGTTTCAATCTCGTAACTGGGATATTGGAAAATGAAAGGCGTTGACTTGTTAATCTCCTAAGCCTATCAAGTATTCCTTCTTCGGGTCTCGTAAACGGCTAGCAGACTGTGATTTCTTCGGCGGTTGGCGTTGTAATGGTGCATACTCCCGTCCACGTTGCCTCTGAGCCTGAATGGAGTGTGTTTGGATTTGTGGTAAACAAGTAATAGTTGAATATACGGGCGAAAAAGCGATAATTTGAGAAATTAATGTTTGAAATTTTGCAATTCCCGCCTCCGCTGCGAATCTAACTCGCGCGTCGCGGTCGCTCCTGCTTCCCGGTGGTTCATGAATACCGACCGGGTTGCGGGAAGCCGGGAGCGTGATGCGGCGGGAGCGGGAAGGCATTGCCTGCCTTCCCGCTCCCGCCGCTTCGTGAATACGGCTACTGGTGTCGTGACGCCACCTTTCTCGATCCTGTGATTCATCAGGGTGGACGCCAGTTACTTTCATGTCCATGTGTAACGTATCGGTCTAGCGCTGCTTTGGGGGTCCTCTAGGCCGCTTTCCAGATACTTCCAACTCAAGGCCTATCTTGCGGACGCTGTCTTCTTTCCCACGCAGAACGTGGCCGTACCATCGCAAGCGAGCTTCGCGCATCTTGTCCGCTATCGGCGCGACACCGAACTTCTGCCGAATAGCTTCGTTTCGGATGCGGTCCATGCGCGTGACTCCAGCCGTCCAGCGCAGCATCTTCGTCTCCATGACACTGGAGCGCGTTTCAACTCCCTTGGTCGTAGGCCAATACTCAGCGCCGTACATCGCTACTGGCCGCACGACTGCTCTGCAAATTTTTGACTTCAGGTGCTCTGGTATCTTCCAATGGCAGAGCACGCTAGTTAGCTAACGCCACTTGGCCCATGCTGTACTCACGAGTGAATTCACTGCAATCACATGTTGCCGTTAGACGCGATTGCTGATCCCAGGTACTTAAAGACTTAAGTGCGTGGAAGCCCAATGCTGTTAACCTTGATGAAGCTGGACTCAGTAACGCCCGTAGTTAGGTACTCGGTCTTCTTCACGTTCAATCTGAGTCCAAACCGCTCCAAGTGATCACACCAAGATTGCAGCTCTCGCTCAAGTTCACCTTTATCTTCGCTTACGAGTATTAATAAAGCAACGTCCAAGGGACGGGCTTCTGAAGAGCTCGTGCGATGGCATCCATTACGACAACAAAGAAACTGCAGAACCTTGGTGCACTCCGATAGAAATGGGAAACTCCATCGAGGTTCCAGCTGCAGCTTGAACTCTACTCTTTGGACAAAAGTAGAGAATTCGCACCCACTCTATAAGCTCTTCAGGAACTCCACGATGTCGCAAGGCATACCATACCACTTCACGCAGCACGCGGTCAAAGGCCTTCTTCAAGTCGAGGAATGTGATAAGCACTGGCTTCTGCTTCTCGCAGTGCTTCTCTATCAGGGGGCGGGCGGCGTGTATGGCAACAACGGGCCACAGCCAGCCACACTGATTGCTTTAGAACTGGACGATGTCACGAACTCGTCCATCATCAATTCGCTCAAAGATCTTCATGAGGTGCGAAAGCAAGGACGGTAACTGGAGCAGTCCGCAGAACTGCCATTCTTCTTCCAAATTGGAATCGTCGTACTTTGGCGCCAACACTCAGGTACTTTCTTCCCCGCCATAAGCTGATTAAAGAACTTCTCCAACCACTCAGCAGGGTACCAGTGCTTGGACGTCCATAAATCAGAAGCCACTTCGTCGGGCAAAGTTACCTTGCCTGGCCTCATCTTCTTCAAAACCGCTTCAGTCTCCTCCACGGCAATATTCTGAACGGGACCGTGGGTTGGAACCGTACAAGGGATGGCTGGATGAGGAAATTCTACCGTAGAGATTTCCTCAAAGTAGTTGCGCCATCGCTTCAATGCCTTCTTGCGGAACAAGATGGCCGTCCTCATCATTGATGCCGAAGAACTTCTCAATATCCTCGGTCTGCAGCTGGCGAAACTTTGCAAGTCGGTACAGATACCACTCACCATTGCGTGACTCGAGCTTCTCGTTGACATCTCCATAATGAGTTTTGCAACAGCCACGGCCTTCTTTGCAGCTTTCTTCGCTTCCTGATACCTCCGGCAGTTATCGGCTGTCTTTTCGCCGAGAAACATGTGATAGAGCAACTTTTCTCGAAATGTTGCTTTCACGTTGTCTGTACACAGCCATGCCTGGTTGTTGACCTTCCGTCGCCCAGGTTTCGTAATGACGAGTTCCGACAGTGCAGCTTGGCGAATCGCGTCGGTCGCTGTCGGAAACCGTACGCAAGGAGCGCTTCGAGAAATCACAGAAACTCAAAGCATGCTTCCTTCTTATTCATTCGCCACCGCTTGAATCTTGCTGCACCGCATCGTACGATCTGCATTAATCTCGGAGGCGTGATCTTTAGGGTGCAGATTAGAGGTCGTGCTGTGGGGTAGCCGTGTCATACCGCGTGATCTTCGGGTCTGTGACACGACTCCGGTCGGGATCTCTCACAAGGACAATGCCTATCTGATCGTGAGTTTTTGTATTCCCACTATGAACGAGATGAGGTGGGAGACACGTTAACAAAACACGGTGTTCACTATAATGAGATCATGCGATTCCGCATACTCATGGATACGCTCACCATCGGCCTTAGGCGACCCATAACCGAATCCACTATAACAGCTGTACCCGTCTTTTGTCGCTCTCACGTGCCCATTAAGGTCACTAGCGACTACGATAACATCTTTCAACGGTAACTCTGCTGTCTTCCAATCAAGCAGGAGCCAAAGCACATCCTTGGCTTGGTCGCAGCTGACAGTCTGCGGAGCAAACCAGAGAAGAAGTGAAAGAATCGCTCCTTAGCGGTGACAACGATCTTCACCAATCAATCATCAAAGCGCTAGACGCTTACAATCGAGTCACAGAGTCGTTCGCAGACGATTATTCCGACACCACTGATGGCCCTGGAACTTACACATAGAACGGCCTTGAAGCCACGTCCTATGTCCCTTGACTTGCAGCAGGACCACATCGTCTCCTGCACCGCACAGAGATCAACTCTTCTATGATCCAGTGCTTCAACCAACTCGCGCGGGCGACCCGCCAACGTACCCACATTCAGCATTGCCACTCGGGTCCTGCTTACGTTACGGGACTTTCGGACTAGCTCAGTTGCCCCCCGATGCCGTCCTCGCATCAGGGACCGCATACGTTCCACACTCGCCGGGCTCTGCGAGTGCGCGTCGGCTCCCGCGGACGCCGTAGCACTATCTCGAAAATCTTGCAATGTCATGAACCATGTGATGTGACATGGATCTTCGTTGGCCGGCCTGTCACAATGGCTTGTCGCCTACAATCGAGTGTTCCTGTTTAGCTTAGCTCGCAGAGCGAGCAGTTTTCAGTGGCACCACGTGGAGGAACGGACGTCGCCACCTCTGTGAGCGTCAAATAAGAGAATGAAATCCAGGATGCGGTTCATCCAACCTTCTTGTGCCAAGACCTGCTCTCATCGCTCAGCATGTATGGGGCAGCTATGTTGTGCGCCGTCCAATGCTCCGCTCATTTTGAAATAAAAAATTTGATGGTTTTGCGCTACAGCGCGAAAGTGCCTGGGACAATCAACTACCACAAACCGCGCTTCACCTGAATCTTTCGACCGCCTTTCGACTGTCCTCTACTGTCCGTGTTTGGTTATTTCCCGCGAAGGCGAACAATTTCCAGTGTTCCTGTGAAGGAACGAACATCACTATCTCATATCCTACTGAAGATGATTCAATAATAAACGATAAAAATAGGATAAAATTTGTTAAGATCCAGCTTGAAGGTGGACTGGGACAATGATCTCCAGCCCACTCAGTTCCAACTCACACGGACAGCTTGCCTAACCTATTCCTCAACCTCATGGGGTCGCGACTCGGTGGCGATGTCCCTTGTGACAAACCGGCCTATGGAGATCCCATGTCACATCACATGGATGATAACGTTAAGTGAGTATCGAGATAATGCTACGGCGTCCGCGTGAGTGCACTCGCAGAGCCCAGCGAGTGTAAGAAGTATGCGTGATCTCAACGGCCACGTAGGGACTGCGAAAGATGGTTACAGCTGTGATGGCGGTTTCGGTTATGGAGCACTTAACGCTGATGGTGAGCGAATTCTTGAGTATGCGGACTCGCATAATCTAACCATCGCGAACACAATGTTTCGAAAGCGTGACTTCCATCTCGTGTCTTTCTATAGCGGGAATACCAAGACACAGATTGACTTTATTCTTGTCAAGCATCGAAGGCTGGTCACAGATGCGAAGGATGTGCCATACGAGCCTGTCGCCACGCAGCACCTTCCGCTGATCTGCACACTTAAGATCGCCCCTCCGAGGCTGAGGCAGGTCGAGCGATGCGGACCAGCAAGGATCAAGTAGTGGCGGATGAAAGAGAAGGACGCAGCTGTTGTCGCTCGTATTCGGTTGCCGACGGTTACCACGGTTGAGGAGACATGGAAACGTGTAACCGATTCGACAAGCTGCTTGCTACAAGCTGCACGTTCCGAACTGGGCATGACGAAGCCTGGACGGCGTAAGATTGAGAAGCAGACTTGGCTGTGGACTGAGGACGTCAAGGAAAAAGTCAAAGAGAAGAAAAGACTATATCACGCTTTTCTCAGCGACAAGACAGCCGACAATTGGCGTATGTACCAAGAAGCGAAGAGGGCGGCTAAGAAGGCTGTTGCCGTTGCAAAAGCCGTCCATTATGATGATCTCAGCGATAAACTCGAGACGCGCGATGGTGAACGACATCTTTATCAGCCTGCCAAGGCAAGCCATCGTCAGACCGAGGACATCGAGAAATTCTTGGGCATCAACGATGAGAACGGCCATCTATTGACGAACCGCAAGAGGGCTATGAAACGATGGCATGACTACTTCGAGAGAATTTCAACAGTAGAGTTGCCTATCCGCCTATCCCTTGCGCCCCTCCTACGCACGGTCCTGTGCAGAAAATCACTGTGGAGGAGACGGAAGCGGCTTTGAAGAAGATGAAGCCAGGCAAAGCAACGGGCCCTGACGACATAGCGGCCGAACTATGGAACTCGAGGTGCTGGAATCATACTGAGTGCTAACGAAATTTTTCAACCAGGTTGTTGCGGAGAAGAAGGTTCCTTGTAGTTGGCAGCAAAGCACGACGATCCCGATCTGGAATAAGAAAGGCAGTCCTGCGGACTGCACAAGTTACCGTCCAATCCGATTGCTCTCGCACAGTATGAAAATATTTGAGCGAATTGTAGTTGGACGTATTCACGAGATCGTCTGGCTTTCTACCAACCAGTGTGGCTTCGTAGCCGGCTGTAGCACCATGGACGCCATTCATGCTGTTCGTCTTCTTGTGAATGACATCGCGAGAAACAAAAACCGCTGCATCTTGCTTTCCTCGACCTGGAGAAAGCATATGATCGTGAGGTCATATGGTATGCCTTACGACAGCACGGTGTCCCTGAAGAACTGATCGAGTGGGTGCGCATTCTTTACTCTTGTCCTAAGGGTCAAGTGTGAGCGCCGGCCGGCACATCCACGGAGTTTCCAATCTCCGTCGGTGTTCACCAAGGTTCCGCGCTTTCCCCACTCCTTTTTATTGTCGTAATGGATGCCATTTCGCGAGACCTTCAGAAGCCTGCTCCTCGGACGCTGCTGAATGCAGATGACGTAATGCTTGCCGGTGAAGACAAGGCCGAACTTGAGCGACAAGTGTAAGCTTGGTGTGACCGCTTGGCGGCGTTCGGGCTCAAGCTAATCGTCCAAAAATCTGAGTACTAGACGACAGACGTGAACGAGGCCGGGTCCATTGAGATCAATGGCACTGCGCTCGTACGAGCGACACATTTCAAGTACATTGGATCTGCAATTGCGTCTGATGGTAGTCTGACGTTCGAGGTGAACTCACGCGTGAGAGCAACTTGGTCCAAGTGGCGTTCGCTGACTGGCGCGCTCTGGGATAAGGAGATACCAGAGCACCTGAAGTCGAAGATCTACAGAACCGTCGTCCGACCAGTAGCGATGTACGGTGCTGAGTGCTGGCCTGCAACGAAGGAGGTTGAGAGCCGCCTCAGTGTAATGGAGACGAAAACGCTGCGCTGGACGGATGATGTCCGCGTTTGGATCATGTTCGTAATGTCTCCATATGCCAAAGGTTTGGCGTTGCTCCAATTGCTGACAAGCTACGTGAAGCTCGCCTACGGTGGTATGGCCATGTTCTTCGTGCGGACGGCGACACCGTTCGGATGATTGGCTTCAACAGAGATGTGCCCGGAAAACGGCCTAAAGGACGGCCTAGGCAACGCTGGCTTGATACGTTGCACATGGACTTAAAGGAAGCTGGTATCCACCCCGATCAAGCGCTTGATCATGCGAAGTGGCGTCATCATACCAGAAGGACCCCGCTGCTAAGCGGGACAAACGCTGAAGAAGAAGAAGATGGGGTCGCCACTCCTCGCCGAGAATGCGTTGGATTGTAAAAAATCACATAGATTTAGGGATATATTAGGGGGGGGGGCAAAAGTAATGAGACAAAATGAAAAAAATCTTTATCTCCTTATAACTCATTTACAACTCAACGATGCTGAGGAATGTATTTGCCATTAAGGGCAACGACCTTGCTGCCATCGCTCAGTCAACTTCCTGATCCTAACAGAACTGCTTGAACCTGGTGTTGATCAACTGCTGCTCGATATGGTTGTCAAGGACTGCTTGGGTTCTTGTGTCCCTTCCGACTAGGAAGTCCTGTAGGCTCAAGTAGTAGTGTTAGTTGCATGGAGAGATGTCCAGCGAATACGGTGGGTGAGGCATGTGAACGTAGCCCAGCTGGCCAAGCTTATCCGTGCTTACTTGTTCCCGATGGGGTGTGGCGTTGTCGAAGAGGAGAACCTTCTTGAAGCGCTGCGAATGAATAAGAGCGAGTCGCGGCCCATCTCCTCTATTTCGTTCACCATGGCCTTGGAGCTCATCGCGGTGCTCTTGGGAAACAGCCTCCGGCAAACCGAACCATGGGCGCACACACAAAAGCTCCAAAGATGCTTCTCGCCGTGAACATCTCGCCGAACGAAGGTCGGTAACAGGTCACCAGGCCTCACCCAGACTCGCTGCTTGGCAGGGTTAAGGTAGAAGACGTAATTCTCATCTTGAATATTGAGCCCAGGCTGCTCGGGGCTGGGAATTGGGGGAGATTTGCGCGACACAGGTCGACTCGTCAGACTGGGGTTTCGGCATGAGACAGGCTGGGGTTTTTGGCATGCTTCTGGAAAGGGCGGAAGTGGTAACTTTTCAGATGGGCTTCAGTAAGTAGCATACAAACATACAGATACAACAAGTACGAATCCAGACTCCAGCCACGAGATATATGGACACGGCATGGGATGTCTCATTACTTTTGCCCCCCCCCCCCCCTAATATAAAGAAATGAATCACCTAAGCAGAAATAAAACCCAGATATGAGCACCTGAAGCTCCTTCCAAAGCCGCCTGTCATGGTTGGAACAAACGATTAACAGCCCTTGTTTAGCCTACGTCATCAGCTGTTCTCCTAAGGATAAGTATCCTCCTCATTACTTTTACGTATCTGTTCGCCATTTGCCTAGGCAATTCACCTGCCTTTCGTTCGCCTCGCACCGGAGACACATTGGGCTGACTACGTATCTGCTTCATTATAGTCGGAAGGGTGACAAGCGAAAAACAAACAAACAGTTACGCCTGCCTAGGGCCAGTAATTGAGGAAAAGTTCTTCTCGCTGCTCTTTCATTATGTAGTTTTCGAAGTACAGTTCATTCTCAATTTTGCCGCAGTTCTCAAAGAGAAGGAGTGTAATCCAACTCCTTCACTAGGATAGATTCGATTTTTGTTCTCTATTCGTCCGGAACAACATTCCTGGCTGCCGCGCTCTGGGTATTGGAATACCATAGAATTTCATATCTTACCTATATATAATCGGCTACTGTCACGTGTCCGGTCACGGGGAGGGGGACTAAAGCCAAGAGATGCCTACGACACTGCGGCGTATGCCTATGGCTTTCTTTGAGCATAACCATGGGCGATTGCTGGCGAATTTATGACTTAGCGGCGGATTACCCAAGCTCACGATATATTCAGCGGGCAGCGCTTCAGAATATGAATGGGGACCAATTGCGGAGCGTAGGGATTCAGACGACGTGCTGAAGACGTCGTCCGACGTGCGTAGGGATTCAGAGGACGTGTCGAACACGTCGGCAGCCGTGCATGGTGAGCCAAAGACGTGCCGAACACGTCAGCAACCGTGCATGGCGAGCCGTAGACGTGCCGAACACGTCGGCAACCGTGCATGGCGAGCCGTAGACGTGCCGAACACGTCGGCAACCGTGTCTGTGCCTGTCGGTCGCACTGACGGCTGTACTCTATATAGCAAAACCAGTTCGTTATCGCAATGAGAGTATGAAGGTCTAAGAGTTGGGAAAAGAAGATGGTCGGAGCGTTCTCTTCTCGGGGTTTGGGGCGAAGCCCCCAACCAGTCGTCGGCGGCCGCAAGGCCGCAGAATGACTGGTTACTACATATACCAAGTAAATTAACCGCGTGCCTGTGTGCTACACACAACTCAGTACCCTACGAATCCTAATGCAAGGGAGATATCATTTGGAAATTAAGTAGTACTTATTTAGAATGGCCAAAACGATAGATGCTTTACTGCACAAAATCGCGGAGCCTGCGACAAAAACCACACTTAAAGTGACCGTGGTTGGAGTTGGTGCGGTTGGAATGGCGTGTGCCTATAGCATAATGCAACAGGTCGTTTATAAACCTTGTTCAAATACTGCTACGGCTTCAAATTGCATAACGATGTTCAAATGTGTGAACGAAGTAATATTTGCAGGGAGCTGCCAGTGAGTTGTGCCTTGTCGACGTAGTCGCCGACAAAGTGAAGGGAGAGATGATGGATCTTCAGCATGGCCTCGCCTTCACTAGCCACTGCCGTGTGGAAGCGAGCACTGGTATGTTAAGCATTCAAATTAGTAAAAACTAGATTTCGGTGAGAACAAGGGAATGGTGGAAGACGTTTACGCGATTGACTGGTCGTCTGTTCGCCCAAATCAAACCACGCGGAAATGGCCGAACTAATCGAGACGGTCCACAAAAGTGGCCCACGTACTTGGGTAATTATGCCTTTACTATTAATGTTATCAAATATACGGCATCAATGTGTAGATGCGATAGGATTAATATGGATCATCGAAGCTGAGCGGATAGTGGATGAGAAATGGCTATCGGTGGTTAATCAAGCGATGCGAAATAATACACTGAGAGGAAATTTCGCGATGATGTCGATGAGTAGGAGAAGCAGCAAATGTAAACAGCATGTGAATATATCCTAAATTTGGACGACGTTGTCGTCAGGAATGGACAGACAAGGAAAACATGCTACACTCAAAACTTTGCACATGCCCTCCGCATGCTAATCTGCTCACAATGGCTTGCGGAGGCAAGCCTATCGAAGTGCCAGAGTTTTCCTTTCCAGGCATCTCTAGAACCAATTCCCCTATTTCAGGGAATGGATGGCTTGGCTCAGTCATCGTTATCCTTAATTGATGCCTCATTGACGTCATCTGTTCGAATCATCGCATTCTTCAGTGCAAAAGAACCGATTAAGCAGTAGCCTAGTCATCGTCCATCGTGCATATGGTAGTTTAGGATGAGGAAATTCTCTCAGACTCCGTCAAATAAAATCCTTGGAGAATGATCTGATACCGCACGCGTCGCCCGGTAAAAAGGATTAACCCGTCGCAATCCGTCGCTCGACTCCACGATTAACTAATGTACTAATAAGTATTTATCATAAATAGTAACCTACTATACACGCCTTGGTTGTAAGCTCTGCAGAGCATAACAGAAAAAAAAGATACCAAGCACTACAATAAAGTCTAGGAGGATCAGCAGGGCAGGGAGTTGCAGCACTAGACTCGTCCAACAACATGCCAAAGAAAAACTCCTGTTGTCCAGCAACTGGAGGGTTTATGCACACAATCGCTAGGTGAACCTAAGCGGAAGACATGAAAGACTCAGGCAAGGTCAACAATCTACCATTGGGATAAAGATGATCGCATGGTGTATCTATAAAACCTTCAACTGTAACAATATATCCAGGTTTGTGAGTAAAGACAAACACTTTTTTGGTTAGATTCCGCCTATCACAGTATGGCCGAAGGTAAAATTTATGCACGGCCTACTCTGTCTACAGTTTTGCCCGACCGAGGGCATTGTTTAGCTCGTCAAAATCGCGTCCTTTGCGTTGCTGTATGCCCTCCCGGATGAGTAAATTTATGCCGGCTCCCAGTTGACGTGAAGTGTCGTGGTACTTAGTAAGAAAGGTAAATGCAGAGCATTACCTTACTGTATTTGTATTTATAATCGGCTAATGTCGCAAATCCATCACAGGGAGGGGGACTGAAGCCAATAGATGCCCAAGACGGTGCGTCCTATGGCAGCCGGGCATTATTTGAGCGTAACCATGGGCGATTACTGCGAACCATATTTTTGGCGGCGGATCGTACAAGTTTACGATACATTCAGCGGGCAACGCGTCACGGTATGAATGGGGCTAAGTGTGGAGCATAGGGATTCAAAAGACGTGCCGAAGACATCGTCCAACATGCGCAGGAATTCAGAAAACATGCTCTAGATGTCTAACTTGCGTAGGGATTCCGAGTAAGGTGGACTAGTAGGAGGGCGACCAGTGAAGAGAGGGTCAGCAAAGGAGGACAACTAAAGGGGCAAGGGGATAAGGTGGGACCAGTATTTTCTCTCAATATCGTACAATATGCGTCAAGTTTCTGAAGACGGTCACAGAAGTCATGGCACATGCGTCGAGATGCAGAATTCTCACAGACGTCGTGGCAACGTCGAGACACGTGGGTCGGGAATCAGTGTCACATGTGCGTGCTGGACTCTCACTCCGTTTCTTAGCCAGCCATAGGTAATGAAGTATTAGCGAGGAGGGGGAGGGGGAAGAGGTAGGGTGAGTGACTATGGGACTTCGGAGAAGTATTGTTGCCGTCGGACCGTAAACGGTGTCGACCTCTCGACTAACACCGAATAATTTTAATTATGTCTCTGCAGATTAAGCACTTCGGGTTGGGACTCTCTTGATCTGTTTCTCGCCGGCACTTCGGAGAACAAGTGGTCTGCATGCGATAGCGCGTGGATGGGCTTCATAGGCGCAGTGAAGGCTCTACCATATCCCGCTGCACTAATCTATATATTTAATAAAACCGGTTTTTTACTTAATAAATAAAGATTGGAATTGTTCTATTCTCGCGGTTTGGGGGCGAAGCCCCAACCAGACGCTTGGCGGCCCCTAGGCCGCCGAACGTCTGGTTTATATATATATATATATATATATATATATATATATATATATATATATATACAGAGTGCGTAAAAAGTATTGACGCAGTAAATGGTGGTTGTGGAAATAGTAATGCGCTGTAAGTTTTCAAATATTCACTTGATAAATACGGAAAATGATATTATAAACACGATAGAATAACTCGTAATTGACATTGGCTCCCTTACTGTGAATAAAGAAGCGAAAACGACGGAAAAATTCATGAGCACGCGCCGCAAGTACTTTCGTCCCGTGCTTTTAACAGGGTAGCCTTCTGCGACTGGTCACTTCTGTTGAAAGTAGCACAGACCTCATTCTCCAAAATCGCCTAAAAAGAGAGTAATCCAGCGAATTCATGTTTAAGCTGTGCTCGTCTGAGAAGCTGTCTACACTTGCGCGCGTTATCTGTTTACCGTTATCGGACAGAGATTGATAATTTTGGATTCGAACGTTATTTGCTTGAACATATTGTAATCATTATCTGTTATGACAGAGCCGTGGCTGACGTTTGGGTTGTTGAATTGTTTCCTCACCAACCGTTTCAAACAGCGCCTAATTCTCTTGTTAAGGAAGTATTCAGCTGTCTGGGTAACAGACAAAAAAGGGCCACCGTAACGGTGACGATCATGTTTCTTCAGTTTTTTCGTGAGTGTTTTTTGAGCATAACACAGACAACAAAAATAACACACAAAAACCTTGAGG
>OX377202.1:48540299-48645147 GCA_947396885.1 Heligmosomoides polygyrus polygyrus
AGGGCTAGGTGAAAAGGCGTCGTCTCCTAGTCACCGAAGCAGTGGCTGATCTTGGAGTACGTCAGAAAGTGTTCAGGGAGGATACGCCATGCCTATTACTAAATCAGAGTAGAATCCGGGATGCAATTCCAAGGCGGGGGGGGGGGGCGCTCCATAGTCACTTGTGAAAATATTTGAAGATAACCACATGCAACATAACATATAAAATTGCTTACCTAATGCCCTCCCGTGAAAGCAGCGGGTCCCGTCTCCGGCATATTGGAAAAATTTAGAATTTTTAGGGAAAAAGCTCCAGCGGCTAATCCACGATCAAATTCCCGCGCTACAGAATGCCTGAGCGTCGACTGATCAGCGGTTTCGCCGTTCGCCGCCGAGCGGCGCCGCAGAAGTCTGTGGCGGCCTTAAGGCTTAGGCCTGTGTTATACTTCGGCGACGCTGTTGTCAGCGATGTCGGCGACAGTGTTACGCGGGGTGTTACGCTGTGCGTAGCAGCGACATAGGGTCGCCGACGCGTCGCCGAATTATAACATAGGCCTTAGGCCCCGTTTATACTTCGTCGCGGCGCGACGCGACGTCACGTCTAGTGGCCATATTGATTGTGCAACGCGATCGATCAATTTTGCCTCATTGCGTGGCTGTTGCGTCGCGCCGCGACGATGTATAAACGGGGCCTTAGCCAGAAGTGGGGACTCTGCCGGTCCGAGGGATTGCTAATCGTTAGAAGGTCGAATGCACGACTGCAAGAATGCTAACTGACCCGTGCCGGCCTGCTTTTATAGACCGAATGCGCCCTGAAGCCCTCCCATAGCCGCGATTGGTTGGTTCGCGCGATCTAAAACCCCTGCCGACACCGCTCTCAATCGATTACGCGGGATATCAACGGAAAGAGTGCAAAGGTTATCGATCGAACAGGGCAACATTGCACAACATACCGCAGCATACACAAGTCTACTTAGCCTTAGAGAACCTAAAAAAAGATAAAGGACGGTGTTGTTCAATCCTCTTTGGGATGCGCCACGCATTCTACTTCTACGGGATGTCGTGGAGGCGAGTTGAATGCGTATTTGGCCACACAATGACTTGCGGTGGCGAGCCGATGAACAAGTAAGCGGCTTTGTCCTTCCCAGACAAGTCTGGTACCAACTCACCGACCCCGAATGGAGGGCTTGGTTGGCCTGGGCGGGAAATCCGAACCAGGAATCTGCTATCGGATGCAGGCGACAGTCGGCGCCTCCTCCGACTGCGCTACACGCGCCCAACTACTGGAGACTACTAGAGAATCTAGTACCTAAAAATTCTGTATTTTTCCGCGCGTATCGATCGACCTGATCGGTCGGCCAACCAATAGCAGAAGAAGGCGCGGTTCCCCTCTTCCGTTGCAGCCTGCGAGTATAAAAGGGAATAGAGCGCAATTAACGGCATCTTTGACTGTGGTGCAAGGTCCTGAGCAGCTGTTCAGGGGCAGATCTCGTCATCGTAGGGTAAAGGGAAAGAAATTCTGGCGCAGTACGAGTAGAGGTACTTTACTATTCTAGCAGAATCCTAGTCTAGGTGTTTGTTTCCGCTAGGAAAGCGGAATGTTCTATTCTACTACAGGCTGTACATATATCGAAAATATCCAAGCTCGCATATATCCTAGTCGGGAGGGGCAGCGCTACGGTGACAGTTGGGTCCAGCATTGCACCACACGACATCATATTCTCTGAGTTCGCATGAGTGCCATCGTATCATTTGACTGTAACTGAGCTCTGGGACGACTTTAAAAGGGGAGGAGGAGAATGGAGAGACAAAACACCGCATGCCCCTCCGACTAGGATAGCTT
Organism: Heligmosomoides polygyrus polygyrus; assembly: GCA_947396885.1. Taxonomy (NCBI): domain Eukaryota; kingdom Metazoa; phylum Nematoda; class Chromadorea; order Rhabditida; family Heligmosomidae; genus Heligmosomoides; species Heligmosomoides polygyrus. Next base: position 48,542,122 of record OX377202.1, read on the forward strand.
CGAACTTGCTCCAACGCACGAGTAGTATTGTTCCCATTTTGTCAGAAGAGCTCGAGAACCTCGCAATAGACGAGACGGCGGAGAACTCCGACATGAACCAAGCATTCCTGGAGAACGAAAACTCCGAGAAAGGTAGTAGTGGCATCTGTTATCATTGATAGTGATATTTGCCGATTTTCAAGAGAAATTTTTCAGAGAGTGGAAAGGATTCCTATGACTTTGACACAGCCATAGAAACATAAGGTACTAATTTTAAGCGCTGGCGTTAGATCAGCCAGCTACGACTTCAGTATCACTTCCATGTATGTGACATTTTCAGGGAGATGATAGCGATCTACATATATATACACGAAAATTCAGCCTGCTGCTGATTTCGTTGTAATTCTGGTTGAGTAGTGAACGACAAAAACTTCCTCAGCTATTTCTCCGTTGAATAAAAATATGGTTGTGGTGTGCGTGTTGGGCTATTATGTACGACCAAAAGGATGCCGTTGTTACACAGTTTCATACTCACCATCACTAACTCTGTGAAGAGAAGATCCCTCGGTCTTTCATCCTTCTGTCGACTCATTTCTAAATGTTCAGCCAAAAAGGCTCACTAGTGTAGATGTACGGGAAAATGGGTTCAGTTAAAGCTAGTTGCAACGACCTGGGTTACTCTGGAGAATAACCTCATCCGGAAGGAAACAAGAAAGCAGTAAAAGGCCCTAGGTCGCGAACTGGTGGGCGTATCTATTGAGAAAGGGCTCCATTTTTTTCAGTGCACGGTCCTCAGGACGCGATACGGTAGGGTTCTTCCTACCGTATCGCGTCCTGAGTAGGTTTTTAGGAGTTCATGCTCTTCGCGCAGTATGAAGATTCAGAAGGCTGAAGAGTCGACTAGCCGGAATAGAATCGCTTCGGCAGAATGGAGATTTTGATCAGACATCGGAAAGTCAATGTCGCCAGGACCGGATTCATTAGTCTCGGGGTAAAGGTGGGGAAGTCTTCGTGGATATGCGAATATACCCACGAGCATCACAGAGTATCCCCCTACCTAGCTGTGTACCCGCAAATGGGTGTGTAAGGTATATCAGGATTTCCACATCGTGGGTAGGTTTCTGCCTTCCACTCCACATACCCTCGGGTTTAATCATTGCTGGTCACAGCAGTCAGCCGGCTTCTACTCTGACATGGAAACGTTTCATACTGGCAGCGGCTTTGCCAAATAATTAAGAAGAATCTATATTGCACTACCTGCAATTTTTATTTCAACCACAGACAGCCTACTGAAAAAAATCCATAAAAGCGGTCGATAATGACCAGCCAATCGATATTGCTTGTTGCCAATCAATCAATCGATCAATATATACCATTTTCAGGTCCAATTTGACATTTTTCAAATCAGATTGGACACTTTCCAACCAAATTGGACACTTTTCGAATCAAATTGGACACTTCACGTCAAATTGGACACTTTTCATGTCAAATTGGACTTCTAAGCCCGCCTCAGTCTTGAAATCAGAGAGGTCTCTTCCGAATTGAAACGACCTTCATACAAGTTGAACTACAGTCTCAATAAGATGATTAGATTTTTTTTTGTCCAAGGAAAATTTAGAATAACTTTTTTGAATTTTTTCACTTTAGCTGCCCGAATGAGTGTCATAAATTTATAAAGTTCTTACTTTTCGAGAATATAACAAATTAAATTTTGTTTTAAAGCGCAGCAAAGCAGCAGCCATTCAGTGACCTAACATAACAGATTGCGCCATGCACTCAAAAAGCTCGTCGCAATTTTTATTTGATTGATAGTGCAAATGCTGCTCACATGAAACAACAAAATGGGATATGTACTTTTTGCATTGCTACAGGTATGTAAAAATCAACATATAAATATAATCAACATGTACATTATAAAAACCTACGCAAGCAGTGTTCTCCTTTTCCATTTCATGTTTCAACTAGACAAAAAAAGTTACATAAGACTTTGCTCAAATAAAGGTGGGGTTACGATATTAAGGAGAGTACTTCAACAATGTTCAATAGAAAATAACTTTAAGCTTTATTTTCCCCTATATAACTTCATTTTCCGCGAAAAATTAGAATTTTTAAAATTTTCAAACAAAGTGTTCACTTATTGGTCAAGTGAATTAAAGGTTTAAGGAAATTTACTGAAATTTTCCTTGAACAAAAAATTCTAATCATCTTATTGAGTCTGTAGTTCAACCTGTACGAAGGTCTTTTCATATCGGAAGAATTCTCTCTGATTTCAAAAGTCTTAGGCGAGCATAGAAGAGTGTCCAATTTGATTTGAAAAGTGTCGAATTTGACGTGAAAAGGGTATTTTCACATCAAATTCGACACTTTTCAAATAAGATTTGACAGCTTGCGAATCAAATTGAACACTCTTCTAGGCTAGCCTACGACGTTTGAAATCAAAGCGAACTCTTCCAAATCGAAATGTGCTTATTCTACGTTAAAGAGGTTACAATATTCAATGGTTTTGTTGAAGAAAAAATTTTGTATAATTTCTTTAAAGCTTTAAATCATCTACCCAATCAGTGAATATATTGTTTGAAATTTTATAAGAAATTTTTATTCTTGAGAAAAATAATGGCTTTAAGCTTGTTTTGAAGAGCAGGAACGCAGCCAATTTTAGTACCGAAAAGAGACGCTCTCTCCTTCCTCTCTTCCAAGACGTTGCGAATTTTTATTCGATTGATAGAATTTCTGCTTGGCATGGAGTTTGACACCTGTTAACGATACAACAAATACAATTGTAAACACAACACATCCTCACTTTGATAATCCATGCAAGTGGCATTTACACTATCAACCAAATAAAAGTTGCGGCGAACTTCTTGAGTGCATGGCGAGATCTGATCTTTTAATGCGCCATATGTATGTTTCGTGGCTGTATTTTAAAACTATTTTAATTGATTCTTTTTCTCTAAAACATTGGATTCAATTGCTTAATATTATTCAGTTAATAATTGTTTTGGCGCATGTAGCGCAGTCGGAGAAGGTGCCGACTGTCGCGTGCACCCGATACCAGGTTCCTGGTTCGGATTTCCCGCCAAGGCCGACCAAGCCTTCCATCCCTCTGGGGTCGGTGAATTGGTACCAGAGTTGTGTAAGGAAATTGTAAGGGGATGTAAGGAAATTGTAAGGGGATGAAAGCCTGCAGGGAGATGGGACGTAGGCTACGGTAGAAGAAAAGGATAGCCAATCCACGGGAGATTGATTAGGTCACCCAGTAACGCCTAGCCTTGTCTTACCCGACGCCATTGGGCCCCATTAAAACTACCCGTGCGGGAGTTTGCCCACTGGCTATCGGGACCCCCATTAAACCACCACTTAGAGCCCCCGCAACCCATGGAGTACAAGAAAACGCCCTCCCGGGTTGACAGTGGTGTGTGGGCTCGGCGGTGCTCGGCCGTCAGGCTGACACCTGCCCTCTTTACTTTTGTTGTCCTTGCACATAATATTTATGTATGGAATTATAATAAACTAATGCGAGGACTAAGCGTTTTGTCCGTAAACTTACACAGCATAAAATAAAATAAATAACAAGTAATAACACCGGGCGTTCGCCGCCCGCTACACTGTTGAACACAGTGGGCGCTCGGAGTTATTATATGGAGGTCCCGGCTCGCATTAGTTTATTTTGCCTATTTTTGATCGGTTTCCTCGTCCTTTCTTCCACCACTCTATTTGTGTTCTCTCTAATTTTCAAAAAAGGAAAGATGTTAATGCTGCATGAGTTTTTTTTACACTTCCTTCTAGTGTCACTGCGTAAGTGCCCGGCACAATTTAATAAAAAATAGGCCATAAGAATATTTTCTTATAATTTTTTCATACTGTTACTTAGTGAAGTAACAGTATCTAAAAAAGGCGTTCACTTTGCAAGAATTGAATCTCACAGCAAGTTGTCCTAACCTCATAAATTTCTGCTTATGCTCAAAATGCTCTCGTGCCCCCTGATTTGAATACTATGCCGCCACGTTTTTCCATTTTTGCGATCTATTGTTCCTTTTCTCTTACAGAAAAGAGAGCGCCAATGTCACACCGCTGCTCCACCTCTATTCCGCGAGGCAAAAAGTTTATATATTCCGTTCATTTGTGTGACAGGGAGAAAAACCCCTCTAATCCGGTATTTGAGCAGTGTTACGATGAGTCCTGGCCAGGCTACGCCACCCTCGCGGTAAAGTACTACTAATAAATGTACTGTGGTCGTATTTGTTAATGAAGCGCACAACAAAAAATTCATTTTGAAGTAAGGCGATGAAAATATACAGTTTAAGAATAAATAAAAACGAGCAAGCAAAGCACGATTAACACTAGTTGTCTCTCTCTCCATCGTTTTCTCATTTCATATTCTACTATCCACATTCTATATACTGGAATTGTCTCACTTTTCGTTTCGTCTTCAATAAATTTTAGAGGTACAATAGTACCAACTATAAAAGCAACTTACTGTGACATTTTGCCAATCGACTCATCCAGCATCAACTCAGTCTTCACAAAGGACAAAGGAAACGTGATCTTTGCACTTAAAATTTTTCATCTTCTCAAATTTTTTGTCATCTTATTTTTTCTTTATTTCTTCTTACTTTTGGTAAGAAAGGAAGTGCTGATTAACGCATCACTTGGACTTGTTTTCGCAGTTCAAAAAATTCGATCTTACATTGGTGGTGCGAAAACAATTATAATAACAGACCACGCGCCATTAAAATCTCTTCCTCACAGGAGAGATCTTACTGGTCGACTCGCCAAATACCAAATCGCGATACAGGAATATGATATCACGATAACTTATCGGCCCGGTAAAAGCAACATGGTTTGTGACGCACTTTCTAGACACCTTCCCATTAACCACACGGATATAGTAATCAACGCTGTCACATCCCAACTATTTACCTTAGATAAAGTATGCGATGAACAACAAAACTGTTCCCGCACATCTCTCATTAGAGAAAGTCTTCAGGCCAACCCAAATAACCCCGCATTTTCCAATTATTTCATCGCTAACAATATACTATATTATGTCCCCATGAAAGTAAACCAAGATCCCGTTATAGTCTTGCCAGACAACTCTAGCCTTAGAGCTACTCTGATCAAACAAATTCACTCATCCCAAATGGGAATGGCCCATCTTGGCGTCAGAAAGACCCTTACTGCTGTTTCGAAAATTGCTATATGGAATAAAATGACCCACGATGTAACCGCCGTGGTATCACAGTGCCCCCAATGTCAGAAACGTAAAGGCCCCAATGCATATCGAATCAACGAACCGTTATGCAATTTTGACCTGCCAGTACGTCCTTGGGAAAGAGTCCACTCAGACGTGATTGGACCACTAGCTCAAACCCTGGATGGTAACAAGTTCATAATTGTTTTTGTCGATGCATTCTCGAAATATATAGTAGCTGAACCCATACCAGACCAAAAGGCGCTTACAATAATAAATACATTCATGAATCGCTTCGTGTCTCGTTTCGGACCACCAGCGCTCTTGGTAACCGATCAAGGCACAAATTTCATGAGTGACATTTTCCGTTCTACTCTTAAAAACCTTAAAATCGCTCATAAAACTAGCACTCCGTATCATCATGAAAGTAACGGACAAGTCGAGCGCGCAAATCGCACCATTGAAGAACTTATATCCATGGCCATAGCTACACGTAACGATGAATGGGACAATGTTATGTTCTTAGCTATTCATGTATATAATTGCGCAGAGAACTCCACCACTAAGCACTCTCCGTACACTGTGATTCATGGCTACGAACCCTTCAACATCTTCCGTAATTCCTTGGAACTACCTGTTCGCAAATTTGCATCAGAAACAGACTATGCAAATCAACTGACCCCAATGCTTCGTGCTATTTGGAAAACAACTCAAGCAAATTTGGAGATAGCACAGCAAGAACAAAAACGTCACTACGATTTGAGGAACCGCACACAACCCTCAAATTTGCAAATAGGTCAACAAGTTTTCGTACGGCAAGACATTGAAAACAAAATAGCACCTCGTTTTCAAGGTCCCTTTGTCATTGTGGACATAGAGCGTCCCAATATTACCATTCTCGATGGACGTCGAGAACGCACGGTCCACATGAACAGGGTAAAATTGTATAACTCTGACGGAGAATAGCTGCAAAGTTTCTTCTAGCCACAAACCCGCACCCTTTTGCAGACTTCGAAACCTAATTTTCTCTTTCTTCTCTATTTTTTACGACTTTCTGCAAATTTTCTACGTTACAAAATCGTGCCGTCACTGCGCAACGCGATTTCACGCAATTAAGCACAGCTCTAAAATACTCAAGTAATCAGCCACAGACTAACGACACTTAAACTTGTAGTTGGAAGCGATCGATAAACATAGGAGCGCAAAACGCTCTTATAACGGTACATCACGGACATAGTGTCACCTTCGTTTTAGTTCACACTACCTTCATGGAACAGCTTCACAAATTACATAATAAGTTAGCAGTTAAGTATCTATTCGAGCACAAAACCAAGGCGACAAACTGTCAGTCTTTGCATTTAGTAAGAAAACTCGTGTCCATGCTTCATATACAAAAACAAGGCTTTACGTTTGCAACAAATCCAAAACTCACTACTTTTATACAACTAGAAGAGAAAAGCAGCTCTACATCAACCAGGAGTTGTTTCAACTATAACAACAAGTAACCCAGCTCCTGTTCCATGATCCCAACACCAGGGGAAGAACAAATCACCACCTGGTTGGCTGTTTTGTGATCCGGAAAGTTGCATATGCATATCGAGTAGTGTTTTGGATTCCTTCTCGTAGCCTTCATCACTTATACCTATACGGACCACGAGTGCTTTTACTTCGAAGCACCATGTTTTGGCCTCCATCCGCTACTTAACTCTACCTTTTGTGTAATATAACTGAATCTAGTTCCATAAATTTTCTTCACATGCAACGATAAGGACACCGTGTCTAACAAATGTACGTATTTTGACAACTGTCGTTTTTTTTAACGAGTTACTGTCCTTAATCTCGGGCTACATTGATTTTGATCTGAGTGCATTATTTACGTCTCTAATGCGCGCACAGTGACGCCATGATAAATCTCACAACTCGGTCTCATACTAATACTGTGTGAGATTCCTTTATCTTTATTGGAACATATGATACAGTACCGGACGCGTCTTTTGAATAGACGCCGAAAAAACCGCAAAAGTGCGGTTTTTTCGGCGTCTATTCAAAAGACGCGTCCGGTACTGTACTATGCACATGCAACTATGACAGACAAGGGTAATGGCAGTCGAAACTCCAAGACAATATTATTTGAAACAAAAACTAGTCTACGCGAAACTAATTATTCCGTATATCTTTTATCAATACCTCAATGTCTCCATTCTCTTTCTTATTTACGGTATCACACATAACACCACTGGTTGTGAGTTGTTTTTTTAGTTTTGTATTTTTGTTCCTTGCAACAGCTCTCACTTATACTTACAGCCACTCAGGACGACTCAACACCTTTTCACCATCACCACAACTCAACTGCGATGACCTTCTACATATCGGAACAACACTGATCTCTTTCTCTCATTCGATTAGCTTATCAACAACTCATCCCATCCCGTATAACCTAGGACCCGGGGACCGGGTCTCTTTCGCCGCCGTGGATGTAAGGAAATTGTAAGGGGATGAAAGCCTGCAGGGAGATGGGACGTAGGCTACGGTAGAAGAAAAGGATAGCCAATCCACGGGAGATTGATTAGGTCACCCAGTAACGCCTAGCCTTGTCTTACCCGACGCCATTGGGCCCCATCAAAACTACCCGTGCGGGAGTGTGTCCACTGGCTATCGGGACCCCCCATTAAGCCCCCACTTAGAGCCCCCGCAACCCAGAGAGTACAGAAAACCGCCTCCCGGGTTGACAGTGGTGTGTGGGCTCGGTGGTGCTCGGCCGTCAGGCTGACATCTGCCCTCTTTACTTTTGTTGTCCTTGCACATAATATTTATGTATGAAATTATAATAAACTAATGCGAGGACTAAGCGTTTTGTCCGTAAACTTACACTGCATAAATAAAATGAAATTACAAGTAATAACACCGGGCGTTCACCCGCTACACTGTCGAACACAGTGGGCGCTCGGAGTTATTATACATCTCTGCAGGCCCTCATCCTGCACCCATTACCTTCATCGCTCAAACTCCTCTGTAATTAACCAGTTAGGCGTTGATTCGTCCATCAGAATCAGAGATATTGAAGGCGGGTGAAACGGCTTTGCAGGAGGGGAGGAGCCTTTATAGGGCCGACAGCCGACGCAGTCGTCAGAGCACAGCGCAGCCCGTCTCCGAGTGCACACACAGAGCCCTCATTGCATCATCGCCCAACCATGTCTCACGATGCGTAAGTTCAATTGCTCATTTCACATTAGAATCGCTATGCACTGCGTTCCATGTTTCGATCATGTACTGCCTATTTTCATGACCGTCGGGGTTTAGTCAACCTCAGTTGTAAAGGAGAGTCGGCAAATATTTTCCGAGGAGAGCTTCGCTTCGGCAAATGGCCTTTGTTGCAGACTCATCTTCGTTCCTAATAGAGGCATTTAAGAAGGTGGATTTTAAAGGTGCTCAGTCTCTAGTCAAAAATTCAAGAGCACCATCTATAGGTTGCGAAAGAATCTATCGACTTTCCAAGCTGATGCCTCCGTATGGCTAATTCCGGGACACGTAGCTTCAGTGGTCAGAATACAGATGTTCTACGGCAACCTCAGAAGTAACAATTTCCTTACTTCGTCTTTTATTGAAAAGAGCGCTACAATTGTACTGAGCGGGCTTGCACCCATTTCGAAATATGAATATTCGAAATATGTACACGCTCTCGCCGACCATGGAGGAATGGCCCTAGGACTAACGATAAGCAAGAGAAGGAGCTCCAGGGGCGGCAGGGTGTGGCCAATATGCTCTTCATGCGCTAAGATGTCTTGCAGTGACGATGCTCACATAAGCTAGCTCAATAGCGTCAAGACGTACACCAAAAAATCAGTTAGTTTCCATAACTACTAGCGTTGACATTTGTTATGGGTTCAGGTTGTCTCAAGCCACTAATACCATTGCAGAAGCTTTGTTCGTCTAATGTTAATTATTCCACCTCACTCTGAGGGAATGCGCGACAGGTTGATAGAACTTAGCCAAATAAAATTTTCTTGAAATGGGCAGATCAAGTATGGTCAGGTCATAAGAACTTCAGTTGGCCGTTACTTTTTCGCTCCCTTCATGTGCCGTCCCTGAGCAGTAGCTCTTGCAACATTAAAGGGATCCTCTACTCTCACTTACAATGCGATGGCGTAAGATGCCACGGAATCCTCAGACTCTATGTGGGCCCAACGAAAGCCGCTGAAAACGGAGTGTCCTTGACGCAAGTGCAGCTGGAAAAATCGAATGGCAGAGCCGTCTGGTAATTGACAGAGCGAGCAAAGCCCCGTCATGAGGCTTCCTCAAGTGGTTGCATCAGGAGATTTCTCTCGCGTCTAAGCCCTCGGACGAGGGCGAGTCAGCTTTTCGACAGAATTCTTTACCTCAGATGAAATCCCTTTCGGATAGCAGTAGCGTGGACCTCCATTACAGAACTAGCGCTTTACATGCGGTGACTCAGCCTTGCGGCAAACAGCCCACAGCCATCAGTTTCCTTGCCTTTGCGTTTATTCCATTTATCGACATCCGTTACGATAACCTATAGCAAAAACAGGGCAATAGAAGAGAATAGAGACAGACTAACCACAGAGACTAACAAGAGTGGTGCCCTCGGTTAAATATTTTCTGTCACAGCACACTATCGTTTTTCACGGCAAAATTGAGCGAAAAAGAGATGCAGTATCAGCACGGATTTCTCTAATATAAAAACTCGCACAGGGAGAATTAGTGAGAAACAATTACTAATGACACACCTGTATCACCTGTCATCCCGTTGATCATCGACATGCTCGAGCGGGCGCCAGCAGCGTCTCCATTCGTCCCTCTCGTGTTCCAGAGTGCTCCAATGGATCCTACTCGCTCGAGGGACAGGAAGAGCGTCATAGCGGTCGTTCAGGGCTTTCACGAAGAAGTCTGACCAACGCGTTGATGGGCGCCCTGGTGTTCTCTTGACATCCCGCGGAATCCAGTCGGTGACGGCTCTCGTTCAGCGGGTGTCTGCGAACCGCATTACGTGGCCGGCCCACCTAATTTTCGACAACTTGGCCCACACGACAGCGGCTCTGATCTTCGAACGTCGGCGAAGCTCGGAACTCCGGAGGCCTTCTCTCACTTGCGTGAGTCGTGTCACTCCGAGCATCGTCCTCTCGATTCCACGCTCACGACGCTGATCGCGTGCTCATCCTGCTTTCGTATAGCCCAGGTCTCTGAGGCGTATGTTAGGGCAGGAAGAACGGTAGAGTCGAATAGGTGGGCACGGAGTCGGACGTTCCTCGTCTTCTTCGCGACTTCTTCGACGCTCTTGAAAGCTCCCAAAGCCGCTCGTTTCCTCCTGCTCAGCTCTGGCGCTAGGTCGTTGGCCATATTGACTTCGCGACCCGGATAGACGTAGCTGTAGCATTCGAAGATGTTCGTTCCGTTGAGCGAGAATGGTGCATCAGAAACTTGTCCGTTCCTCATGAACATCGTCTTCGTAAGATTCAGCTGCAGTCCAACGTTCCCACATACACGATCGAAGTCGGCTTCGCCTGGCTGATGCTCGGTGTTATGAGCACGATGTCGTCGGCGAAGCGAAGATGGTGCAGTTGCCGGCCGTCAACTTTCACTCCCATGTGCTCCCATTCTAGTTCGCGCATGATGTTTTCGAGGGTGGCGCTGAAGAGCTTCGGGGATATGGTATCCCCCTGGCGAACCCCTCTCTTCACGTCGATGATGACGTCGTTGTAGAACGGAGAGATCTTGGTCGTGAATCCACTGTACAGCTCTCGAAGGACTCTGATATACTGAGTAGGAACCCCCTGAGTGAGCAGAGCGTTGATGACCGCTTCAGTTTCAACGGAGTCGAATGCCTTCTTCAGGTCGATGAACGTAAGGCACAGCGGCAGCTTATACTCTCGCGACACTTCGATGAGCTCCGTAATGGTGTGAACGTGTTCGACCGTGCTGAATCCTCTCCGAAGTCCTGCTTTTTCACATGGCTCTCCTTCGTCCAGCGTTCTACTGATCCTATTCAGGATGACTCGAGTGAACAGCTCGTAGACTACGGACAGCAGGCAGATCGGGCGATAGTTGCCAATGTTGTACACGTCTCCCTTCTTGTACAGCAAGACGGTCTTGCTGGTCTTCCACTGAGATGGAACCTTGCACTCCGACAGCTAGCGTGTGAAGGGGTTGATGAGCACTGACGGGAGGTTGTTCTTTTGATGTTTCGGTCTGAACCGGTCGGACCGCGGTGCTGTTTTCCTTTTCCAGCGACGTCGACGTATCCATCCTGCGGAAGATGGCATGAGGCAGGTGGACGTGGCTATTGAAGAGATCGGAGTAGAAGTCGTGGATGACCTTCTCCATGGTTTTCTGGAAGAGGTGGCGGTTCCGTCAGGACGTCGGAGAGCGGTCATCTTGGTCTTTAAGTTGGCGAAGTTCCGGCGGGCATTGCGGATGCTCAACCCTGCCTCTGCTGCTTCAGCCAACACTTCCGCCCTTCTCTCCCTGAGATCTTCCTTTATCGCCGCTCTGCATACATTCGCGAGCTCGGACGTCTGCTGGTAGTTGCTTGACACTCGTGCTGCTCCACGCTGGCGTATAAGCTCGAGAGTTTCCGGAGACAGACGTCTCTTGGTGGTCTTCAAGCTCTCAGCTTCCTTAGCACTATCGCGGAGATGGTGCACGAAGCGGTCGTATTCCTCGTCGACGTTGTCCATGACGGCATCTTCCCAAAGGCCGGCAAGAGAGGTGTAAAGGTCCCAGTTGATGGTCGTTCTGGGACTCCTCTTCTTGAACTTCACGGCCTTCTCTCCTTGACGCGAAAAGCGGAACTTCGTGCGAAGGAGGCGGTGGTCTGATCCCGTGTAGAACTTGGGGACAACGGAGACGTCGGTCAGGCAATACCTGCGGTTGAAGATGAAGTCGATCTCGCTGTGGAACTGGCCACAGGGGATTCCCAGGTCCATTGTAGAGAGGGACGCTTCTGGAACTGTGAGTTTCCATGGATGGCCTTGGTCGACATGATAAATTCAGACAGCCTTTCACCTTGCTCGTTCCACTCCAAACGGTGGGTTCCAATGTGAAGTTCTTCCGGCGACCTTCGTGGCCCGATCTTGGCGTTGAAGTAACCGACGATTACCTTGTAGAAGGTGCGGTCTTCCTTATAGAACTTCTCCAGCTCCACGTAGAAGGCTTCGACCTCTTCGTCGTCGTAGTCGGAACTAATGAAACAAAGGGCGAAATAATACGCCAACCACAGTTCAGAAAAGGTTCAAAGTCTGGTGGCTCCCGAAAGCTCGAATGCTCCTGCGATCCTTTCGTGAAGGTATAAATCAAATTAGCTAACTGCTAATTTAACAGTACAGACATCCACAGGCTTAGCAGATTACGGGGCTTGAGATTGACTTCACTCATCACCTTAAATTGTTGTTCTGCGTTTTTACAACGAGAGATTTGTCTTTGCTAGGCACAGTCATTTGCCCTTTGTGTCATTAGTAATCGTTTCTCACAATTTCTCCCTGTGTGAGCTTTTAAAGCAGATTATCTGGGACCAAGAGCAACGAGTTTTGATGCAGACACGTCTTTTCTGTCTTTGTTGTAAGCACCATTCTCGAAAGGAATTGAGAAGGACCACATGGATAAATACCTTAAATGTTCTCCACAAAATAAGCTTAACCCCTTACTAAAGCCTGGAAAGCACCCTTATAAGAATTCTCTCAGAAGCATCTTGTCACCATTATTGGAGGTCTCTTTTTGCATGGTTTAGCTCTTCGATCAAGCTCGAAAGACCCCCATTCGAATAAACCATACAACTCACGTCGAAAGCATCTGATAAGGGGAATTGGAGGTACTCCGTCCGATTTCTGACACGCTAACGTTTCCTCCTTCAAATATGTGATTCTTCTTTGGTCAAGCTGTTGAAACGGTGTCATCCTTTAAGGCTGAGGCCCAACCCCTCCACCCCTCCCCCCCCTCTCCCCCCGATGTATCAACCAAGCAGCATCTGCGTTCTAGGCACAGAAAATGTATTGTTTTTAAACACGCATAGATTACTAGGCGTCTTTTTCGGAACGCTACGCGACATTTGGACATTTTCGCTCCAAACGAAATCACATTTCTTGAGAAGCCAATGATGAGACGTTGTGTAACCAGCTGTGAAATGTAATTTCACATGCCAACCCACCTATCAAACAAATCAGTTGTTTCACAGTGATGTCCATTCAGGAAAGGCTGATGTCAGATGTTCATGTTCTGTGTGTTGGGCTAGGTTTAGAATGACAGCCGTATCGAGGTCACGATTGACTCCAGTCCTAACCAGACGTTGCGCCGCATCAGTAGTTTTAGGCCATCTCGAAGACTTCAGCCTGCAAAATGGGTTCGTACATATACCTCTGCAATCATTTTTGCTTCAAAAATCACCGAAAAATTGGTTAATTGGAGACTTCCTACCATTTGGGGTCTGCGAATTCGTGACATGTCTTGCCCAAAGGATAGAATCCTGTATTTTTCATTGACTACTCTCTAGTAACAAAATTTTGGTCAAACTTTTTAAGCGTCGTCAAAGTTTGTCATAAAAGTACAAGGGCGGAATAGGAAGGAAATTACTCAGATAGGCTTCTATCCTTCATCCATTTTTATCGACATTCATTGGCAATCCGAAATCAACATCACTTATCCTCAGTACATTAAGTTTGCATGGCAGCCAATCGGAAGGGGTGCTGGCTCTCGTATCCACCCCTAATTAATTCATCAATTCACATTTCTGTGGCTCTCCGCCCATCCCGTTGAAGTGTAATGCGTGGCGCATCCCAAAAGGGTTTGATTATAGCTGTCCTTTATCCTTTCAATCCTTGCATCAAATTAATTTCAGTGCAATCGTGCAATGTGGTATCTAAATCCAGCACAGCTGAGCCATGTGTGAACGAGGAGGGTTGATTGCTTTTCACTTCGTCAGTGGAGAGCTTGCTAAATATTTGTTCCGGATGGTGCACCGATAGAAGTCTATGCAAAAATGTTGCAATAAAAGCATTTTTGCGCCTTGTAAACACTACGTAGGATAAACGCTGCACTTTTTTTTTAAGAAACATGACTTCCAAAAGGGAATGTATGCACATTTTCCGATAAAAATTGAAGAATAAAGTCCCCGCTAATTTTTCATTTCTTAGTATGCGCCAGGCATTCCCGTTCTGCGAGATATCGTGGAGGCGACCGTGGCCGATGCAATGATTTGCTGCGGTCAGCCATCGAACAGGACTGCTTTTGTCATCCATCTTCAGGAAAGTGTGGCACCCGGACGGATCGATAGAAAGTCGCCTCCCCGACTGCGTTCTGCTGCCACTACCTATTGTTCCTGGGGTCAGATTCGTCAACAACTTACAGCAATTTAACGGAGAAAATACACCCGAAATCTCTAGTAGCGCGGCTTATCAAGCGATATGGTGAAACATTTCACCATATCGCTTGTTGGTAAGCCGCGCTACTAGAGATTTCGGGTGTATTTTCTCCGTTAAATTGCTGTAAGTTGTTGATGAATCTGGCCGCTCGACGGTTAGAAGCAGCAAATGATGAACAATTGTGTGATGAGGGAACTGAAGCTGAAGAACACATATCATCTTCATTTTGAAAAGCTGGGCTTCGTGGGTGCCCCCTCGTTTTCGCTGAGAGTGGAAGAGGGCACAGCTGTGAGGATGGAGTCCCGCCGTAGAATTGGAACATAAAAATCATTTTCGAATTATCGCATGTTTGAATGGGACACCTGTTGGGCGTTACTCATTTCGAAACGCATCTGATGCAGTTCTGAAGCTGACATCACCTCCGCTGCCGGGCTTCTGACTCATCGCCAGTTATTACTCAGGCGGGGGTTCACTTTTTCTGTAGAACTGCTCCCAAGACGGGAGATAAGGGGCACCGAATGGCCGACCTCCCTTATTCTGGTTAGGGGCTCAACTGCACAGCAGCGGAGATGCCATTCCGGATAGCACGCCCTGCCTGCACTGCAGTTCTCTGCACAGGCGGCCGTCGGTCGAGTGGTCCACGTCGCCCACGTGCACTTCGGCCAAGGGACTTCCTCGGCCAGAGGTGTGCCGGCCGGTCTAGCTGCGCCTCCGCCATCGATTGCGGCTGGTTCGGCTCTTTTTTGCCACTCGACGCTCGCCAACCGCGCCTTTCGCATACTCTCGCTTTTTCGCTTACCCACCGTATCTTGAGCTCCTGTGGCAGCCGACCACTCCATATCAAAGTGCCGATATGCTATCCCTGAGTCGGGGTCGGTTCCACTTACGCATTTGTCATGGGCGTGATAGCCTTCGGCTGCAGATGGGCACAACCAGACGATACCTAGTAAGTAATTGGAGTCAGAGGCTTTGAATTGTTGCGTTTGTGCCAGAATTTTAAGAGTATTTTAGATTAGTTCGCTCATCATGAGCTCCATACTGTCCCAGTTCTTATAGAGCAGCGAGCCCGGGTACGTATAAGCGATGCTTTGGTTCGTTCTGCGCTCTCCTCGGCGCTCGCGTCAGCCTGTGGCTGAACAAGAAAGAGGGCTCCAGCGTGTGGCAAATTTTGGCACAGGTGCCGTAGATGGACCACATCCTTGAGTTCCCGGTAGACGCACGGTTCCCGCTTCCCTCTAACAATAAGAAAGCGTTGCTCTCGACGTTCATGTCTACGGTTCGTGAATTGTAGAGATCCAGGCTACTTTCGCGGTCGTAACACCACCGCTTATTGATGTGGAAGATAAGCGGGCAACGAGACTGGCTCACCGGTTCTCTAATCGACCTTTTCTTCTAAGTGAACTTTCTGCTCAGTCGTTCATTTCTTCCACGTAGTTTGAATTCACCAAAGTTTACGTCGCTTTTTCTGACATAACGTTGAGACCAACGATTAGGCCTTCATCAGGGCATAAAAAGTCGAAGGCAAGTGCGATGAAACAAGTGTCGAAAGGATTCTTAGGTTGCAAGGCGGAACAGAATGCAGCGCAATGCCTTTTTCAGTGTACCGATGAGAAAGTTTGGCACGTGAGACTTTAGAAGCGCTTTGGGTTACTGCAGAAGTCCTAAAATGAATAGGAGTGAATGTTTAGCCAGTACCTTTGAGCATTTCTTTGCTGACCGCCACTGCTTGGACAATTTTTGTCTTTGGCTTTCCCGGCTCTGATGAAAGTCAAAAACCTAAAAGTGTGCTTCATCGTTACGTTAGCGAATACAATACCGCTTCTGTCTTTTGGTTTTCGATTTCCCATAACTTTCTTCAGCGTGGCCTATTCAAAAAAATGTTACCATCTGAATCCCATGTGGGCGACCTATCCAGTGATGTAAATACAGTGGTTTTAGAAAAAAATAGATTAGAGACCTATAGAACCTGGTCCATGTCGGTGCAGTAGACATTGGATCCGAAGCCGATTTTCCGGATAATCGGATGATTCGGATAGGCCACTTGCTCAAAACCCGGATCATCGGATGAATCAGATGAGGGCAATTCCGAAAACCTCGGATTTTCGGATGATTCAGATGAGGACAATTTTAGAAACCCCGGATCTTCGGATGATTCAGATAACGCCATTTTCGGCCGAGCCGGATTTCGGGTATCCGATTCGGATACAAACGGATAAGTGATACAGTAGGGGCACGCAACCTCTTAAAAACGTAACACATAAGTAACTCTGCGTTTATTTCATTGACCAATAGAAGTCACGAGCACGTAAAGCAGCTCGGAGCGCCTCACCTTGAATTAAGTGGTTATGTGCCGTGAGGCAAACGAATGCCCAATTACACCATAACTGGCGTATGAAGCTCAGCTCACCACTGGAGCAGAACACACTAACAATTCATAAGAGATGTCGCGTTTGGCTGCCTTACAAGGAGAGCCCTCCTCAGAGCTACTTAGCGCATTCAGAATAAGCAAAAAACAGCATTAAGACCCCAACGAGTCACTACCCACTCAATAGTGAGTTGGCAATGCACAGCGAAGCGTCTAAAGGACAACGAAACGATTACGAAACGTTCCGCAAGAAATTTCTTGAGCTCTAACGAGGGAAGTGTCTGAACGGGGAGAGCGAGTCAAATAGGAAGAATCCTCACCCTTCAGTTAGTATAAAAATATGTCTCTTTTTGCGATTCGTTCAAGCCAAGGAGTAGGGAGGCCCTGAATTTACAATGGAATCGGCGCCTCACGAGTTTGGGCGATGTCGCTGGCGGGAAGCGGCTCTGAGCGCAGTGGATAGCGACGTTGCTCCATGAGAAAGAGATCGGGGTTCCGACTTTTCTGCGCTGCTGCATTTTTGCATTTCAACTGATTGGTTGAGATTTTAGGGAATCTGACTTCTACAACATTTCAGATGTTTTCTGCGCAATTTTTCCCGATGTACGCCGTGGAGAGTAACTTTGTTGCCACTAGTTTATTACTGACCGATTTTTTAACCAAAAGCCAATGAGGAAGCAGTTCAACATAATAATATGTAAACGTTAACATCAGTGATACACAGACACAAAATGCATGAAACAGAAGCACTGGTCACAATACGGACAGCGTGTAAAGGCTACGGGCTCCTCATAGTTGCTAGCCATGAACATGAACCAATGACGTCGGCTCCATAGAGAAAATGCATTGAAGACGTACCCTTTCCTACGAATCAAGAGTTCCACCGAAAGCGTTGTCATATGTCCACC
The DNA here is from genome assembly GCA_947396885.1 of Heligmosomoides polygyrus polygyrus. NCBI lineage: Eukaryota > Metazoa > Nematoda > Chromadorea > Rhabditida > Heligmosomidae > Heligmosomoides > Heligmosomoides polygyrus. The sequence continues at coordinate 48,559,933 of OX377202.1, forward strand.
TCTTGCTAGACTTTCCACGTCTATCAGTTCATCTTGCGGATCCCAATCTTCGTCTTCCACCACATCCAGCTGTCCGTCTTCGTCAACTTCAAGTGGACGTGCTTCTAAGTCCTTGAGTATGCTGGTCGTCCATTCGACCAGCTTGATTTCTTCACTCGAAGGCTCCTTGTCTAAAGGTGGACCACACTCCAGCGTGAGCAGGTGGATCACCACTCAAGCATCGGCGACATTGTTCGTGTTAGGTTTTAGAAAAGCTACAGGAGAGATGACAAGCAATGATGAGGGAAGGAGTGTATCGATGCCGTTTAGCTTAATTCGTTTCACATTTTAACCACCTCTGACGTCACATCCCGGTCGCTTTCGAAGATCCGAGCATGATGGTTTTACCCGAGGTCATTGGTCGATGTAGGGAAACAAACTCGGAGGAGCATGTAGCTTTTATATGTCGCTATTGTGACCAGTGCTGCATCATGCACTTTGTACCTGTGTATCACTGGTGTTGAACATTTGTACAGCATCATGTTAAACACCACAGCATGCAGCTGGAAAATGCGCACAATCCGTCCGAAAATCGAAATGACGTCAGAATCCCTCAAATCTCAACCAATCAGTTGAAATGCAAGAATGCAGCAGCGCATGAGAATCGAACCCACGGCGCCTCCCATGAAGCAACGTCACTACCCACTACGCTCCGAAAGGCATCGCGGGCGTACAAGACTCCGAACTCGTGAGGCGCCGATTCCACTCTAGCTTCAAGGACCCCTACTCGAGTTTAACGACTTGGACGAAAACAACCACATTTTTATACTAATTGAGGGGTGGTGATTATTCCTATATGACTCACTCCCCGCTCAGACCCTTCCCTTGTGAGAGAGTTCGAGCCAAACGATTGTAAAATCTTGCCGAAAACGTCAGGTTATCAACGGCGCAGAGTTCGATAGCAGCGCGTTAACCTCCTATTATCCGATTTTTATCCGATTTTATCCGAATCATTGCGTTTTTCAAAACCCCAGATTTTCGGATGATTCAGATGAGGGGAATTTTGAAAACCCCGGATCTTCGGATGATTCAGATATCGCCATTTTCGACCGAGCCGGATTTCGGATAATCCGAAACCGAATAAAGGATAAAAGACGGCGTTAGTCAATTTCTTCTGGGATGCGCCAGCGCATTCTACTTCTACGGGATATCGTGGAGGCGACATGAATGCGTATTTGGCCATACAATGACTTGCGGTGGCCAGCCGATGAACAAGTCAGCGCTTTATCCTTCGCAGACAAGTCTGGTACCAATTCACCTACCCCGGAGGGATGGAAGGCTTGGTTGGCCTGGGCGGGAAATCCGAACCAGGAACCTGGTATCGGGTGCACGCGACAGTCGCGCCTCCTCCGACTGCGCTACACGCTCCCTCCGAAACCGGATATAACCGGATAAATGATATAATAGGGGCGCGCAACCTCTTAAAAACGGAACACATCAGTAACTACGCATTTACTTCATTGATCAGTAGAAGTCACGAGCGCGCAAAGCGTGTGTCACCTCGAATTAAGTGGTTATATGTCCTGGTAGGAAGACACACGTCAAATTTAGCACAACAACGGTCGATGTTCTCCGCGCTCTTAATCGCCCAGATTACAGTTCTTGCTGCTCGCAGTAACACCATTCAATTCACCACCAAAAGCTCTATCGAACGGTATCAGACTTGGCCCGGCTCAAAAATATCGATTTTCGGTGACGCCATTGTCCTTCTGCCGCGGCCTTGGGCGGGTAAGGGCGGAAGAAGCTTCAGCGCTCCCTCCGCCGCTCTAAAATGGCAGATGGGGCTAAGGCAGTTTAGGCAGCTGGAGAGTTAGGAGCAGATTTTCGTAAAGTGCCTTCGGTGCTTTGCTCATCCGCGAGTTTGCGTGCTGTTAGCTCGCCTCGTGTACCCGCAGCGGTCGACCGAATTCTGAAAAAATCGTGTCACACATGCCCAACCTGCATTTTCGCACTGCTGTAACCTTGTCAATTCGTAAGATAATTTCCTATGCTTTGGCGCTTTACTGAAGCATATTACTGCCTGCGGAATTCACACTTTCCAGCCAGAAAGATTGGAATCTGACAGAGTTATCGCGCTCCGAACACGCCCGCGCGTACAATTTGCGAGCTGTCGCGCCCAGTCGACTGATAGGTTCGATCCTATACACATTGTGCACAGCGCACTCCAAAGTCTCGCCGGAGCAGAGTACAGCAACTGCTGAGTAGGGCGGCTGAGAATTTCTCATGAAACTCCCTAAATGCTCTACAAGCTGTCTCCCTCGATTGATAGGTTCGGTCCTATATGCATTGTGCACGGCGCACTCTCAGAGGATTCATGGCATGACAAAACACTTTACGCCATGCTTGAGATGCTCCGAGAGCATGCAAGTCCTGGAATATAAGCTTCTCCAATAGCAAAAAGTCTGCTCCCGTCATCTTTGACCACCCACTGCGAAAACGCGGTGGTTTGGCGAAGTTGTATACACGGTTGTGTAGATCTCGAGGAGACGAATTGACCGGTACCAACCGTTTCTCAAAAAACCTTAAATTGGAGTAATTGTGAGCATGCAACCGTTTATGGCGCCTTCTGGCCGACAACTCGTCCGCGGCCGGCCTTCTCAATGGAGCGCAAGTTTTCAATTTTGGCCATTTTTGATCTTTCATATGAAATGTATATACAGAATGATAGAGCTCGATCTCCTGAGCTCAAATATACTCTTGGTTTTTCAAAAGGATGAATTTTGGGCGAGTTATAGCAAAAAGACGCAAAAACCGCAAAAGTGCGGTTTTTCCGGCGTCTATTCAAAAGACGCGTCCGGTACTGTATTTCGGCCAGCTTAATATCTTCTTATCCCCGAATAGTTAATACGGGTTATAGTTCCGCAGTCTGCCCATTGCTCTGAGAACAACGCGGATTATTTCTTTTTCTTAGCAAAATTTATATTGTTCAACGCTTTAGTGATGTCATGGGATCCCAAAACTACTCTTACTATACCAGGGAACCCTCTGTATCGAAAAGTGCGCAATGTTCATAAGTTGACTCGATCGGATCCAGAAACGTCCATCTTCGTCCTTTTCGTGCGGCAGAGTGTCCCATCGGTTCCACCTGGTTCGAGGAATACGGAGAGCGTGGAATCACAGGTTCAGGGGCTCGCGAAGAAGTACGAATTATGCGCAGTTTGGAATCCTCCAGTCGTTTTGTAACCACATGAATTCACTTAGTAACTGCTTTCCTCCGAAGGTTCTGGCGAAACGGATTGCAGGCCCGATCAACGACGTAGCATCTCAAGTGGTACGGAAGGAGGGAAAACTTTAGCGAGCATTCAAGGAGTCGAGGAGGCAGTGGAGGCGAAGAACGTTCAGCTCTATGCTCCTCTGTTCGACTCCATTGCTCTTCATACGTCGACGTGCTCCTCAAATCCCGTGCCCTACTCAAGCACGATGAACGCGCTATCAGCGTTGGGCATCTAGTAGTCGAAGACGCACTGCTCAGGCATTTCATTACCAGAAATACTGTAAGCAACATGTTACAATCTAGGCGGACCGGTAGCTATCACTCAAGTAGAATACATCCGTTTTAAAGTCGTATCCGACTGGAATCTGCAGCCTTTATATCCGCAACAGCCTTGATTCGTCCTTCGTCTCTCGCGAATAGTCTGGTGCATCTGCGTGGTTCTGACAGGTTGCAGGAGGACCCATCCCTGAAGCTGCGTCAGTAGGCGGATGCTCTGAGAGATGGTGATCAAGAGTGAAGAATCAATTGTGACGTCGAGAAGTACATCTGGACATTTCTGCCTTTCGAATATTTGGAGCGTGGAGGAGAATTGGGCGAGCTGCTGGTTTCACACGGTTATCATGACGCGCAGTACATAAGAGGACGATGTGTGATTTATTTGTAAGCATAGGGGAAAGACCTTGTGCAAACGTTATTTCTCCTTGAGGCTACCTGTCTTATTCGCTGTTGGGTAATCACCAGGCGGAAAATGGTTAGCCGTAAATCTAAGCCGTAGGCAGATTACTTAGAAACTTTCCATTGACCAAAACTGCTGTTGTTAGTTCAACTACAGGTATCAGCACATGGCGGCCGACACCACCATTTTCGTAGATCTGTTGATCCGCTCCACTTGTGCTTGCTCAGAGCTGCGCCCTCGTTTATTCCGCCTTGAGACCCCCGCTAGTCACTGCCTGGTCTTTGAGGGAACTTCCCTTTGAACAAAGTGACTCCCTTGACTCACGACGGCGAGGGTAACCGCTGCGAGCAGACGAGATCTGTCAAATTTACACTGCGTTACATCCCGCCCTCGGTCGCTTGCACTCGCACAGCACTCTGAGCGTCCGCACTTTACCCAACGCCTTCGGAAAACCACAGCCGAGATGTCGAATGGAAATTATCACCCGTTAGTTTTACAACATGCTGTTATTAGTTATTAGTTATTAATTATTCTGTCTACTTGTGCCATGGAGTGAAGTAGAGCCCTTCCTATCGTGTGTTAGAGCGTGAGTAGGGTGTGCGTAATTAGGATTTACGATTTACGACATTTTGGGTCGTAAATCGTAAATTTTCGTAAATGTTTTCGATCGACGGGGGACTGACGTCTAAATGAAGTGATGTAGCCCAGGTAAGGAAGGTATGCCCACCCTTCTTCCTCTATGTAGTAGCTCATTCCCGCTTCATTTCAGGGTAGTTTTTTTAATATTCTGATTTGGCATCATGATGGCACCGTGTCGTGTGTAGTCTTTTCGAGTGCAACTGAACTTTTCCGAAACTCAGCGAGACATCTTTGAGCATGTGGCCGAGCATTGTCGTGAAGAAAGCAAAATTTCTTCCGTCATGCTCGTTTTCGCTGACTGACCTCACTCAAATTTTGCAATAAGACAGTGTAGATGATCGCGGTCACTGTGGCACCGGCTCTGAAGAGCTCCTGGTAGAGAGTTCCTTGGGAGTCCCACCAACAATACATCATTACCTTCTGGCGGAGGTCGGACTTTTTAGGAGGTAGTTCTCGTTGAGGTGATCACTAGGCCTTCAGGGCATGGTTGTCGTTAGGAGACCCGGACCCTCGTGACTACGTTCCCTCAGAAGGTTCTTAATACGAAAGCCGAGAAGGAGAGATTGAGAGATACTCTGTCGCGACGACCGGTCCGAGTCACGAAGACTGCGTGCCACTCAAGTCGAGATCATTTTTATTATATTCCAGAACATTTTAGAATCTAAGAGTTTTGATGCGTTATAGGATAGAGTTGCGCCATGCATCACCTTAGTATGCGATGTTTGTTGAACTGCATGCAGTTTCTGGTTTCCCCGAGTTAATGGGCGGTGGAATTATTTTTAATTATTTTTTGTTTTGACAGTGACTTTTTACGACGGAAGTCCTAGATTTATTCGCGTTTAAAGGTCTCCTAAGAAGTTGGAAATCTAATGGTCATTCAACGCTGAAAGCTTTTTGTTGAAACACTATGCATAAGTTAAGGTAAAGTTTTCGAATCAACATCTTCTTTGACTTTCTTGAAACGTACAAAGTTTGATTTGAGGCGTTCGTCCCTTCGCTTGACAGAAGGAACAGTGAAAGTAAAAAGGGGAAAGTTTGGCAAGAAAACAGCCCAGCCTTAACCGAAAGTAACACGACAAATAAACAAATATTGGATCATTTTGTAATAACATTAGCAGGAAAACCTATAAAAATTCAGTTATACTGCACTACATGCCAGATGACTACGATTTACGGTTTGCGATTTACGACGGATTTTTCGCAATTACGATTTACGAATTACGAAATTTTTAGTTTCATTTATGCACACCGCTGGGAAGTAGTGTTGGATTTTATCAAGATTTTTTTCCTGCATATTTTTTCTATGGCAACTTTTTGTACGAAACATTTTAAAGGAGATAAGTGTATGTGACAGCGCTATCCAATCTCTTTTGAAATGCGCCACGTATTCTACTCTCCGGGATGTCGTGGAGGTGATTTCAATGTGTATTTAGCCCATACGATGACAGTCCGAAGGGATGGAAGGCTTAGTTGGCCTGGGCGGAAAATTCGAACCATGAACGGGTGTACGCTACAGCCGGCACCTCTTCCGACTGCGCTCTACGCGCTTACAAAAATTTTACTCAAAAGAACTATGCACAAAAATTGTTTTTGCAGCAGAATATTTGATAACAGTCTTTGAGCATAGTGGTCAACGCTTCATCATTTGAATAGATTTTTTATTTTCACGTCAGATTTCAACTAAAACACCATGGCTGCGGAAACGAATCTTTTGTTTGGAGTAGCAGCGGTCCGCGAAACGATTCTTCTGCAATGATCATTTTAGTGCTCGCAGACAGCGGTCGTAACCACTGAACCAACTTTTGCAGTTGTTATTGGAAATCTGTGAATGATTTCCGATAACAGCTCTGAAAGTTTTATGGTTTAAAAACAATTGGGCGCTGTGGCTATATGCTTTATTTCTGAGCTTATTCAAGATGCTGGAGGAGAACAGAGACTGAACAGGAAAAAGAACTCCATGACGTGGCCAGTTTGGCTCAAGTGATGTAGGCCTCACTTGAGTCAAAATTGGAGATCGTTGTACGCGCATGGGCCCGCCTCCCTATTAGAGCCGACAATTGAGTAGTCTTCCGTTCTTCTCCTCGCCATTACCCTTTGCGGTTTACCTCAATAAAGACTGCTCGCTTTCAGTATGACAGCCACCATCCAGGAGGTGTTCGAGGAGATCGCACCTGTTGCTACGACCGCCCATGGAAAAGTCACCGTCGTTGGCGTAGGCCAAGTCGGAATGGCATGCGCCTACAGTATCCTCCAACAGGTAAGTCGAAGACGGTTTTATTTGAAATTATCCATTATTCACTAGATATGCTACCCTTTGGGCGCGTGTAGCGCAGTCGGAGGAGGCGCGACTGTCGCGTGCACCCGATACCAGGTTCCTGGTTCGGATTTCACGCCCAGGCCAGCCAAGCCTTCCATCCCTCCGGGGTCGGTGAATTGGTACTAGACTTGTCTGTGAAGGATAGAGCGCTGGCTGGCCACCGCAAGTCATTGTATGGCCAAATACGCATTCATGTCGCCTCCACGACATCCCGTAGAAGTAGAATGCGCTGGCGCATCCCAGAAGGGATTGAGTAACGCCGTCCTTTATCCTTTATCCTTATGCTACCCTTGCGCGAATTATGTGCCTGAAATTTGGCTTCGCATCAGTAAAAAGAGGACTACATTTCGACTATAACGACGTGTTATTTTGAGTAGCAGATGAGGGAGATAGGAGCTCTCAGTTATCAGAGCAGGACGCATTTGCGGCTGAAACTGCATACCTGGATTTCAGATTTTCATCACCGTCTCTATCTCTAATTTACTAGCTTGCTCGCTGGATTCCTTAACGAGCTATAGCGGCAAGAGCTACATCATCAATAGCAAAAGTAATCAATTGAATGTGACCTAGAAACTTCGCGGTGGTTCGACAGCTCTTCTCCAAATGTTCCGCTGCCGATCCGCTTTTTATAATAAGTAACTGCCGTTTCGAAAAATGGTCGTTCTTATCCTACTGGAAAAGAAACCAGAGCTTGCCGTTGGCGCCCCTCCATATCTGTCGAGGCGCCAGATCCTAGACTACCGCTCACGCTTCGCTACCTCTTGTTCTTCTTTACATTATCTATTCTAAGCACGACTCTACATCATTTTAAGGTTCTCTACTTCTACTTCAAAGTGTCCCTTGCCAGCTTTTCACTGTTGTTTTTTAGACAACGCCTTCCTGGGCACCCAATTTTCGACCTCGTTCCGAATACGCATTTCAGATATCTATTTCGTAAAGCTCAGCTCCATGACACGAAAGTCGGAGTTTTCTGCTGTCTTATATGATTCGTGTGTACTGAAAACTGCATGTTCTTCTATACGGAAAGATATCAAAAACCCATAGGAAGTCGTGAAGTGCAAAGCTTAAACAATGGCGGGAGTACTAAAGCCACTAAAACGCCGGCTACTTTCGGTCCGACCTAACAGTTTGCTGGCAATGACTACCCGTCTGTGCTAACGTTTTGAATAAACCTATATGTAGCTGGGAAGATTAGTGAGATTTTTCAGAAGAATGAACGTCTGTCAACAATTATGTGGAAGGTTACGCACGAAAACCTTCAGAGGAATGAAAAGGAGAACTATTTTTGAGCATGAGGTTATCTAACCGTCCATAATAACTACAGCGTTCTACTGTCGGTTGTCTGTGAGAGGTGCATCATGAAGTGCGCCCACTGGATGAGATTAATCTCCCATGTTTAATATTAACTAGCAGCTTCCAACACCGTTTGAGCTATATTTGAGAAGACAGTGGTAGCTATGTACAAGTACAATCTCAATGTCGCTCATCATGGAAGAGTGCCCTGGCCGATCCGAAGCAGGGGTGCACACGAAATTCTGGGCGTTAAATTTTCTTAACGAAATTTTTCAACGGAAAATTTTCGTTAAATTTCCGGTAAATCGTTAAATTTCGTTAAAAAATACATTTAGCTGTAAACCGTTATTGGGAAAACCAATATTAAAGGAAAACCTTATACGTTTCAACTTCAAGAGGTCAACAGCTAACGATCAAGGAATGGAGTGTAACACCGTAAAATAAACAAATCATCATCAACAAACACAGAAGAATAAACAAGCCTTCAGCAACAAATTATCTACAGGGCATAGAATAAGAAGAGCTATGGAATTACTATTCAAGGCAAGATGATCATCGGTAAGGCATCCTGAAATGTGCGATCAGGCATGTACCCGGAGTTCCACCCTTTCCTAGTTCTTTTGTTAGACTGTTCCACGAAAATGTGCAATCTCGTGCAGGCACCAGCCCATTAAGTACAGAAAGAATTAATAGAAAAAAACAGTAAAAACCCCTTCAGTGGAATGTTAACACGTTGACGAACGCACAATTTTCGAGTGCCTGGTGCGTGGGACCAATCATATTTTTGCAACGTCGGGACAGTGATACGACATCGTGTCACACGGTACCACTCTGCCGAGGAGGTGTGACACGCCGTCTTCGTGTTAACGTTCAGGAAAGGTAGCTTTCCAAGTTTTTGTTATTGGCGTTTTTGTGAAATAGCTTAAATACGTCGAATACGTCCAGCGGCCGAAAACATTCGCTCCGTCTCGACTGCTCCAGGTGGGCAAAAGTTTTGAGATGAGCAGCGCCAGGTGAGAATAGGCATATCTTACGAGGTTAGACCAGGATCTTTGTGTATTCGTTGACCTGCCTGTGGACTCGGCGAAGAAATTTCTAGCTCCAAAGCACATTAAAGGATAAGGATAAAGGATGGCGATACTCAGTCCCTTCTGGGATACGCCGCTCATTCTACTTCTACGGGATACCCTGGAGACAATGGCTTGCGGTGGCCAGCCGATGAAGAAATCAGCGCTCTGTCCCCCAGGCAAGTTCGGTACCAATTCACCGACCCCAGACGGATCGAAGGCTTGGTTGGCCTGGGCGGGAAATCCCGAAGAAGGACCAGCAACCTGGTGTAGGGTGCACGCGACAGCCAGCACCTCCTTCGACTGCGCTACACGTGCCCCCAAAATGCATTATTTCTAAAAATTCAAAACGAATTGAATTGATAAAATCATCAAAATATTCTTGCTGATTTCAATAGTTTTCCAGGAAAAGTCCTAATCGGGAGTATGAGACCTGCAACATTAGAGAATAAATGTGGTAAATGGGTAAATGTAATAAACTCACTGAGAAAAAAAGTTCGTTAAAAATTCCGTTAAACTCCTAAAAATTTTCGTTAAGTCGTTAAGCCAGATTTTACCGAAAAAAGCCGTTAATTCGTTAAATTCGTTAAATCGTCAACCGTTAAATGTGCACCCCTGATCCGAAGCAGCCTTTAATGGAGATTCATCACGCCTCCAGTGTTAGCAATGAACGGATAAACTGTTAAGGTGAACGCTTTTAAACCTCCTAAAGGAGTAGCTCCTGCCAAGAATTCTGAGAAGAACGGAGGGGTTCTGAACAGCATGGAAACGGGACAACACTATACAATCAGGAATAGTTTCTGAGGCTCAACGCTGCTAGGCTATCGCCAAGCTGCATGGATTGAGGAAGTTGGTCAGAAAGAGGCAGGTGTCGAGTTGACTGAGGGAAATCCGCATCCTTACCAATATTTTTCAGCAAGCCTTACCTTTCCTTGCTCTTTGAAGAGTTTTTTTTTTGCAGACTTACACCTATCCCAGATGGGCGAAAGTCAACCGCAAAAATCACGTTGGTCTCCAAAGTGGGGTAGTGCGAAACCCTTTTAGGCGTGTCGGCGCACTGTAGGTTGGTAAAGTTGTGCGAGCTAGGAGAGTTCCTGCCCTCAGCATGTGAACAGTTGTATCCACCAAACGGAAAACCCGAGCCTAGTGCCAGTCTGTTCAATAGTCCAGGTCTTACACGACAGGAAGTACACCACTGACTCCATGGCCTAAAAGCCACGTTTGCGTTAGCAGAGAACGACAGGACCATTTACAGCTATTGCTGCCGATTCGAAAAGCTTGCAATCCTACTGGGAAACTTAGTAAACTGCGTAGAGCGCTACTTGAATTTTTCTTCACAGAACCAGTGTGACTTGCAGAGTCTAGGCATAACTGTTATCTCCCTCGCTTTAAAGCTCTGCCTTTTAAAAATGACGGATGAAAGCGAGACGAATTTGCTGGTGGTTAAATTTGGAGGAACTTAAAACGATCCGCCCTTACGCTAGGATTCAAAGTAGCACCGGGTAGTTTAATCTTTGTTCAAGGAGTATCCGGACTTCTATTGAACACGTGTGCAGTCACGGTGTGCGTTTCAGAACATCGCGAATGAAATCTGCCTCGTGGACGTAGTCGCCGACAAGCTGAAAGGCGAAATGATGGATCTTCAGCATGGATTGGCCTTCACCAGGCACTGCGTTGTCAAGGCAGACACGGGTATCCATCCAGTGCAGCGGAAGTCTCCACTTCCTACTCCTTCGATGCTCCATTGCAGACTACTCAATCACTGCGGGTTCGAAGATCTGCGTAATCACAGCTGGAGCCCGTCAGAGGGAAGGAGAGACTCGTCTCTCGCTGGTGCAGAGGAATGTGGAGATCTTCAAGGGCATCGTTCCGAAGCTTGTTCACTATTCTCCTGAGACCATCATTATGATTGTTTCGAATCCAGGTGAGGAGCGCTTTGGTTTTTAGTGCCCTTTTTCCACCTTCTCAGGGACTGCATGCAATTTTCCCTGCTTTCGCGAAGTTTGTACGCAATCAGATTCTTAAAGTGTATACAAGAGGAGGGAAGTGCAACATGCTGAGTTTTTGTTGGTGCAACAACCGGGACCAGATTCATCAACGACTCAGAGCAATCTAACAGAGAAAATGCAGCCGAAATCTCTGATAGCGCGGCTTATCAAGCGATGTATTGAAACATTTCGCGGCGCCAGGGTTATCAGGGATTTCGGTTGTGTTTTCTTTGTTAAACTGCTGTATGTCGTTGATGAATCCGGCTCCTGGTTCTTCTATCTGATGTAGTGCAATACCGCTCCTAATTCGTGAACAATCGACGCTTTGCGGCAGATTTTTCCGTCGCAAATCGTCGCACTCGCACAACTTTGTTCATAGCGATCCTCCTTAAATAAAACCTACATCAAACGATTCCTCGCTTCAGCACAAATCCATTGAAATGTGAAAAAATTAATTTTGTTAAAAAGTGATCTAGTTGTGACAGCTCTCCTTGGAGAGGTCGTTAATTGCTTTACGACCCCTCCGAAGTCCACGCTGGTGTTTGCTCAGGAATTTTAAAAATTGTATTTATATCGTCAAATTCGTCTTCTGCATGCTATGGCCGTCAGAATGACGGCAACTTCCACAAAAATAGCTGAAACTGGATTTGCTCTGCTGCAAATACGAGAAACTTTTTCTCCACATTTTGGCCTCCATTTCGGCAGCCAGCAATTTCTCTCATATAAAACTGACCTAAGTAATGTATGAAAGAACTGGCGTTTTCCTACTTTTGAAACAAGAACCGTCACAATTTCAACAAATGTATAAATTTTACAGCTTTAAATCCTTGTTTTTCTCTGTTCAGCAAGTGATTTTTGTGCATTTAACGAACTATAACTTCTTAGGGATATAATTAGGGAGCTAAGTTTTCTTCCATTTATTCAATATGTCGGCGGTTTCAAGGCGCTAGTCATAGAAAAGTTAAGTTCCTTCTTAGTCAGTCCTCAAGGATCCTATTTAGACAAAAAATCCCGATTTTTCCTTGTTTTCAGCGTTTACTCAGTAGCTCTATCTTCATTTGGAAAACAGTTGTGCTGCCGATGCTAAGCACAACGCAAGCTTTCGATCGATCTAACATTAGGCCTTTGTCATACCATCGCTCACTCCGAGCGACGTCTAATGGTATGCTCCCATATCGATCGGGCGGCGCGATGGGATCGATATGGGTGCATATCATTAGTCGTCGCTCGGGGTGAGCGATGGTTTGGCAAAGGCCTTATAGAAAATTGAGAGGATCGATATTTTGCCGCCTTCGTGCTGAGTTCTGAGATCGCTGCTACTTGACCAGACCAGCCCTCTATGGCCCGGCCGACGCACGCGCCTGGGTGTGAGCCCCAGTGGTACTGCACCAGGGATGAGCGGATAACAAAATTTTGAAACCCGGATAACGGATAACGGATAATTTTGCCCAAAAATCGCCGGATAACGGAAAAACGGATAACGAACAAACAACAAAAATAAAACTGGGCTTAAACTGCTTAAGTTTCAACATCAGATATGGAACGCAACTGCTGTCAAATTATAAGTCTTTTCTAACCACTTTAGTAGAGTTTTTTTGAACATAGTGCAGTCGCCTTAACAAAGCCCTATGGGATTCTCACGAAACTTCAGTAAAAGAAACGCTTCTTCATTGCCATCCAAACCGATGCCGAGTTCGAATTGCGCACCACAATTCCTTCACCAGGTTCCGCGAACTGCTATCAAACTCATCAGGGAGGACAAATAGCAAGACCACCAAGCTGTGAAACTAAAACTGTTCTGCAAACTCTACTCTTCTGATGTTTCGCTATGATCACCTTAATTTAAGTCTGGAAACGATGAAGAGAGATTGAGAATTTGTTCATCCAAGCACATTTCCATAATACGATTTGCAATTTTTCATATTTTTGCCGTTTAAAACGAATTGGAAGAACGAGACAAAGGATGTGAAAAACAGCCCAACTAACAGTATAGAAACATTCATAAGTCGCCCTTGGAGAGAGAGAATGTGAGACTCATTCACCCCTTATTCGCTCACATTTCGTTCATTGAACAGCAACTTGCCGGCATTTTGTAAGTTTCCATTGTTGGGTGGTTTTAGTGATCAATCGTCAGGTTTTCTTTTTGAATTAGACTGTGACCAAACAGAATGATCCTTGGATGAATGGCTCCTCCGACGCCTCTTGACTTTTCTATGCTAGGCCGACTCAGCCGAATAAAGTCTGCATAACAGTCTTGGTTTCGCAGCTCCACGCGGATCGATACTCTTGTTCGACAGTATCCCAAGATCTAAGAACGTGGAATGAGATGGATGAAATACCAGCTTTCTACAGGCTACCCACTACAAGCCATTGTGCACTAAAAAATGCACATGCAGAGAGATGAAAACTAGAAAAGCGGAAGTAGAATGTCCCTGAAAGGCAATCTTCAATTAAAAAGAAGCTCCAACATGCGCAGCGGGGAATCAGTTTAGTGCAGTTCAATTGCACTATTTAGATTTTTAATAGAGAGGATCAATTTCTTAGCATTACGGAGGTACCACCAGTACCAGCGTACAGAAAATACTTTCAGAAAATCGTTTCTATTATAAACACACCTCAACAATTTGTAGGAGCGTAGCTTCCTCCACTCATTTAGATTGAACCTGTGCCCATTTTGCTTGTATTCATTGCTGCTTAGCGGTATGTGTTTGATGCGTTACAATAGTCTATCAGTAAAAACTAAAATACCTTTGCCGCATGCTACCTACATATTGCGATCGTGGAAAAGAATGCTAAATTCGGCACTAAGCAGTTCATCTTGTATGTGCCAAGCTCCACTTGTGACCGTCAGTAATATTATCAAGGCAGCGTGTATGCATTCTTGGTCTGCATATGGCTTGTGGTGAAAAGCTCATGAAGAAATCAGCCCATAGTAGGTTTCATAGATGTATGGCATAAATGAACGACCCTGGAAGGATGGAAGTTAGACGTCTTTCCAACTACGTCACCAGTGCCTGAAGTTTAAATGCTCTCTATTGTTGCTCGTGATCACTCCTATGATTGTGAAGCTTACACAGCTATGCAATACCATGCCCAAACCTGGGTATCAGCCAATTTGTTGTTCGTTATCCGGCCCAAAATTGCCGGATAACGAACAACAAAACGGATAGACCAAAACCCGCCGGAAACCGGATAACGGATAATCCGCTCATCCCTCTACTGCACCCCGGCGATGAGGTGAAAGGACGGCGCTGAGCCACATTTTCTCGGGAATCTGTAGCGCTACTTTCTTAGGTAGGTTTCAAATATAAGACTTCAAAATTAGGCGCAAACTTCAAACAATACAGTATTAAACTGAAACGTGTAAAACTTATAGAATTTAGAATAGGTTTTAGCTGACTTTACGCAATCTCCGCACAAGTTGCCTACATACTGTAGATTTTTCGAAATTCTAAGATCCCACACATAGGAGAAACCGAGCCCTGTACAACAGGGTGTCAATATATACCGTTTCACGTCTAATTGGGCACTTTTCATATCTAGTTGCACATTCTTCTAAGCTAGCATGAGACTTTTGAAATCAAGCAACGTTTCCAAATTGAGATAAGCTTCTTCTACATCAAATTAAATACTTTCTGAAAAGGATAGAATAATTTTTTCTTCAATGAGAATCTCAGTATGATTTCCTTGAAGTTTTAATGCACTTAATCGAGAAGTGAACACCTTGTTTGAAATTTTATAAAATTCTCACTTTTTGTGGAAAAATAATGGTTTACAGCTTGTTCCAAAGAGCAGGTGGGTGGCGGTTTTTGACGCCAAAAGGAAAGATTGCGCCATGCGCTCGTCCAAGACGTAGCGATATTCATTCGATTGATAGCAAAATTGCTGTTTGCGTGGAGTTTCACACCTGAACATGATGCAACGAAAATAGCTAAAAAGTAACAGTAAAAGCAAATATCCCCGCTTTGGTGCTTCATGTAAGCAGCATTTACACTGACAATCGAAAAAATCTCGACGCGCTTTTCAAGTGCGCAATCTGGTCTTTCAATGCACCGAATGACTGCTGCCTTGTTGCGCTTTAGAATAAAATTTATTTTGTATTTTTCTCAAAAAAAAAACGAAAGTTATATAAAAAATATTGCGCTCATTACATAGAGCTGAACTAAAAAATTGCAAAAAAAAGTTATAGCAAATTTTCCTTTTTTCTTCAATGAGAATCTCAGTATGATTTCCTTGAAGTTTTAATGCACTTAATCGAGAAGTGAACACCTTGTTTGAAATTTTATAAAATTCTCACTTTTTGTGGAAAAATAATGGTTTACAGCTTGTTCCAAAGAGCAGGTGGGTGGCGGTTTTTGACGCCAAAAGGAAAGATTGCGCCATGCGCTCGTCCAAGACGTAGCGATATTCATTCGATTGATAGCAAAATTGCTGTTTGCGAGGAGTTTCACACCTGAACATGATGCAACGAAAATAGCTAAAAAGTAACAGTAAAAGCAAATATCCCCGCTTTGGTGCTTCATGTAAGCAGCATTTACACTGACAATCGAAAAAATCTCGACGCGCTTTTCAAGTGCGCAATCTGGTCTTTCAATGCACCGAATGACTGCTGCCTTGTTGCGCTTTAGAATAAAATTTATTTTGTATTTTTCTCAAAAAAACGAAAGTTATATAAAAAATATTGCGCTCATTACATAGAGCTGAACTAAAAAATTGCAAAAAAAAGTTACAGCAAATTTTCCTTGAAAAAAATACATATTCTGGCCATCTTGGAGAGTTTGTATTTGACATGCAACAAGCTCGTTTCGATTTGGAAGACGCTCAGTTTGATTTTAGAAATCTTAACCTTGCTTAATAGAGTGTCCAATTTGATTTAAAAAGTGTTCAATTTGAGCTGACAATTATATGTATTGAGACAGTTCTTATTGCTCACCTGCCCGCAGTTAGAGGTTACCAGTGAGATTCATGGCAGAGATATAGAAAATATAACAGTTCTTAAAAACACACCTTAAATGTTGTCAGTTTGTATATACTGTACCACAGTATATTCAAACTGCTACTGGCACAGCATATACAAACTGACAACTCACAACAATGCCGAGCTTTCAAGAAGAAAGAAGTTTGAGAACACCTTAAACGGGTAACATTCAAGGAGGCTATGAACATCTGAAATTAGGTGTCGAAAACGGCGGAAACTTTCGGTTGACTGAATAGGTGAGTAGCTGACCAAAATGCTTCTTAAAGCGGTGAGTCACAGTTGCTGCTAAATCTAGATTTAAACAAATGTTCACAAAATGTTAGAAGTCGTATAATTGAAGCCTACCTAAGAAGGTAGCGCTACAGATTCCCGAGAAAATGTGGCTCAGCACCGTCCTTTCACCTCCTCACCAGGGTGCAGTACCACTGGGGCTCACACCCAGGCGCGAGCGTCGGCCGGGCCATAGAGCGCTGGTCGGGTCAAGTAGCAGCGATCTCAGGACTCAGCACGAAGGCGACAAAATATCGATCCTCTCAATTTTCGATAATGTTAAATCGATCGAAAGCTCTCGTTGTGCTTGACATCGTCAGCACAACTGTGTTCCAAATGACGCTAGAGCTGCCGAGTAGGCGCTGAAAAGAAGAAAAATCTGTATTTTTTGTCTGAATTAAGATGTTTGAGGACAGAGACTAAGAGAGAAGTGAATTCTTCTACGAACAGCGCTCTGAAGCCGCCGACGTATAGAATAGATGGAAGCAAGCTTAGCTCCGTAACTATATTCCTTAAGAAGTTACAGTTTGTTAAATGTACAAAAATTACTTGCTGAACAGAGAGAGGCAAGGATTTAAAGCTATAAAATTTGTACATTTGTTGAAATTGTGATGGTTCTTGTGACAAAAGTGGGAGAACGCATGTTCTTTCATACACTACTTAGGTCAGTTTTATATGAGAGAAATTGCTGGCTGCCGAAATGGAGGCCAAAAGTGAAGAAAAAGTTCCTCGTATTGCAGCAGAACAGATCCATTTTCAGCTATTTTTGTGGAAGTTGCTGTCATTCTGACGGCCATAGCATGCAGAAGACGAATTTGACGATATAAATACAATTTTTAAAATTCCTGAGCGAACACCAGCGTGCACTTCGGAGGGGTCGCAAAACAATCTATGACCGCTCCAAGGAAAACTGTCTACAACTAGATCACTTTTTAAAAAAAATTAAATTTTTTACATTCTAGTGGATTTGCGGTGAGGCGAAGAATCGTTTGATATAGGTTTTATTTCAAGACGATCGCCATGAACAAAGTTGTGCGAGTGCGACGGTTTGCGACGGAAAAGTCTGTCGCAAAGCGTCGATTGTTCACGAACTAGGAGCGGTGTTGTACTCATATCAGTGCAGGTCTAGCCAAAGTTGATAGCTCATTCATCCGCCAATTCCCTATGTGCCTCCAAGGACTCGATCCTCACTAGTGGACAAGTGCGTAAATAGGGTGAAGCCCTACGCACACTTTTGTGGCAGTGCAGGGTGCAACAGGCAGCAAAAGTGCTTCGTAGGAGGCGAAACTGCCGCCAAGGCGGCACTCACCCTCAGCCTTGCAGACCGCTCCATCGCCAACGCGGTTCCATTGTCATCATCCGTTTCCATTCTAGATCCCGCCACGATCAGCTAGAGCCCAGACAGAAATTGTCGGCAGCAAAGCGGCTGCAGTTGCAATAATGCCTTGAATCATTATTGCTGCTGCAGCGTTGACGGCACATCAGCGGCAGTCCGGAATGGGGTAGTTTTGCCTCGCGCGGCGATTCCGCGCCTCTGCCCTATGCTTAAAGGTAGGGCTGCCGCGTTGCCGCAAAAGTGTGCTTAGGGCTTTAGAGGCGTGAACACTGCTCCGATGAGCATCGTGTACTGGCCGACCACTTGGTCGCGCATTGATGGAGGTTCCTTTCGCGCAGTCAAGATGCTCCAGCTTCCGTCGTTGCCTCCCCTGTAACGTTCGGCCACCCGGTGTCGAGATGAAGGGCGAACAACCGCTGTTGGTGCGTGGACACGTTGATCCTATACTGGGGTCAGTAGTGTTAGGGCTGCGGCAACAGTACTGTCCTTTTATTATTCTGCTCTGTGGAGCCGCTGCACCTCATGCAGCATGTTTGAATGTGCACTTGTGGATTCTTGGTCTTCTGAAAAGTTTGTTAAAGCTGGCTTCGCGAGCGAGAGTAAATCGATCCGATAGCGAGTTTGAACGAGTCGAATTCTTGACATGCTGGCATATCTTCGTTTACATTAGCGCAGGTCTTCACCCACAGCGCACTTTTTGATCTCGAGTGCCCGGAGATTCCTATTTTCTGGAGCTGAAGAACTGACCCTCGACCATTGGCGACATGACTCGTGGCTTATATCCCACCATATGCTCGAATCCATCTAGGCGTACGCCAAACAGTACTTTGCTGCTCGTTCTCCTAGCTTTTTCGGTAAGTGGTCATACGGCTTTAAAACTTCTGGAATGTCGCTAATATCTGTCGAGGACGAGAAGCACACCTGTTGTTAGCTACAAAACTCAAACGCACTCCAGTCTCAAGAACAGCCATTTGTCGCGAAAAACTCCTTCGTTTTCAGTCGATGTTCTCACCTATGTCACATGGAAACTCTCCGGGCTCCCCAGAGAGCGCGTGTTTGGCTCAGGAACTAACCTTGACTCTGCAAGGTATGTAGCAAGGATTCCAGGTCTAAACGGTGTGCTTAAGCAGTGGAAGCAATGAGAAAATTCTTCCATGGAGACTTCCCTCATGCGAGCAGTGAGCAAGAGCTCATTTTGCAAAATGTTAATGAAGGCGTAGGGGACACATTCTTGATCTGATAATCGAAATTTGAAGGGC
Organism: Heligmosomoides polygyrus polygyrus; assembly: GCA_947396885.1. Lineage (NCBI taxonomy): Eukaryota > Metazoa > Nematoda > Chromadorea > Rhabditida > Heligmosomidae > Heligmosomoides > Heligmosomoides polygyrus. The sequence goes on from OX377202.1 coordinate 48,579,009, forward strand.
AATTTGGATATGACTATCAGACTGATCCATTCTAATGAGAGATTTCAAACATCGCGTTCCATTTGAAATATGGACACTCAAATTCGTCATTCTCAGCCGTAGCAGAAGCTTCTGAAGTTCACCCACCTTGCAATGCACCTGCCGTAGGCCTTGTCAATCGTTCAGTATTTATACTCAATCGTGACTAGGGGATTGATGAAGTACTTTTGTAGATGACATTTATGTATTATAAGGAAAGACTTGTGAGTTTTCGCGCGTTCTTAACATAAAAGTGCACAGAAATGTAATACCTTTGTTACCCATTCAATATTTTGTACATTCTAGAAAGCAAAAAAGTTGTTGCTTTCATATATGTGTCGTTCCCAAGAATTCTTCTCTTTCTTGGATTAACACAGCATCTTGTAATAAAGCGCCCTTCATACTACTGTTTTTCGCACATTTAAATTTATAAGGACAACTTACTGGAGAAACATGATAGGCAAATACAACTGGAAGAGCTGCAAAAGAAAAAGTAAGCGAGAAGGTTGAGTTCTACTCAGGGATTTTTGGAGGGTTGTTTGGTTGGAACACAATAAGGACCCGACAGACCAGCGCTAGTTCGCCATAACTGTTGTAGGAAACCAAGCAAAAGCAATCAACGGCTGTTGCGGGGATTGCTAAGTTAGTGGCTGTTCATTTAAATCCGTCTAGTAGCCTCTAGAGGACTTTTTGGAGCCTGTTTGCACTACAGGAGCTCATCCGTGGCAGGGCGGCGCTCGACTACCGGATTGAACTTTTGCTTCTTCTTGGATCAATTCATACCTCTACCATAGAGTCTTTAAGGACAGATTGAGGAAAATCGGTGTGAAACTGAAGACATCAAGTTTGTGATTGGCAGTGGTCCACTTTTTGCGCGACGACCCTTCCTCGCATCTCTTAAAAATAGCCAAAACTTTTGTCAACCATAGGTTAAAGATAATTGTTAAAGGATGAAGGATAAAGGATGCCGTTATTCAATCAATTTTGGGATGCGGCTCGCATTCCACTTCTACGGGATGTCGTGGAGGTGATTTGAATGCGTGTTTGGCTATACAATGACTTGCGGTGGCCAGCCAATGAACAAGTTAGCGCTGTATCCTTCACAGACAAGTCTGGCATCAATTTACCGACCCCGGAAGGATGGCAGGCTTGGTTGGCAAGGGCGGGAAAGCCGAACCAGGATCCTGGTACAGGTGCAGGCGACAGCCGGCAGCGACCTCCCAAAGATGTCTAGTAGTGTTAAAGATCATTGTTATGCAGTATATTTGCCAAGCTTATCCATTTCTGTTTGTTTTTCTGCAGACATCTCTAAGAAAGAATTAGAGAAATTGTGCTTGTGTTGTCGTGTACACCAAAACTAATTCCTGCATCTTGTAAGCCAGAAAACTATTACCATAGTTGGAGAAAATAAAGATTTCGAGTGAGATTTAAACGATCAGCAGAGGACGATGCATTCAGAATAGCCAAATCCGCGGCTATTATTGTTGTACTAGCCTTATTAATGAGGTTTGCGAATTAGAGGAAGTTGTTTGTCTTATTACAGTGAGTTCCAGATTCCGCTTTTTGCTTTCCGAGAAGCTTAAAATCGCACCATCGTCCTGTCACGGATGGATCATTGGAGAGCATGGCGACTCTAGCGGTAAGTTTTTGTTCTGCTAGTACTCTAATGTCTATTGCCTCAGAATTTCTCTAAGAAAATCACCCTTACTTAAGTGGCTGTATGGTCTGGTGTGAACGTTGCTGGAGTAACCTTGTCCAACGTGAAGCCGGACATCGGGCGGAAAACTGACGATGAACATTGGGAGCAGGAGATTCACAAAAAAGTTGTCGAAAGGTAGAGTTCTTCAGTCCCAGCACCCATCCTTCTTGCACAGAACCGAAGGATGTTCGACATTTTCTAGTGCTGCTTATCTTCCCGTCCAATATCCATTCGAAGTGAGACGACTTTAGGTACGGCTTGTGTCTGTCCCTGCTATGAACTTATCAATCACAAACAGGCAGTGTTTTACAACGAAAGAAAGTGTATTTGTATGTCTTTTTTTGTGGGAGGGGGGCTTCCATCTTACGATTAGACGACGGATCTCCGCATTCCTACGGAATGACAGGCTGGTCTATCGCCGACCTTCCGTCACTATGGTATTCACGAAATTGAGGAAAAGACAGACGAGCACTTTCGTACCGGATGGCGATCACTGGCAGCCGTGTGGAGTACACTTTTTATGCGAGTTCGTTGCCATGAAGCGTAAAGGCTATTACGTTGGACAATGCTAGCCGAACTAGAAATCCACATTGTTCTGACTGAATTAGAGTTTGCTCGCATCGATCAAGACTTGCTTTGCGTGCGCAGATTTCTGAGCGGATAATATTAGGTTGCTACATAATTATTTCTCATTTTATTCGTATAGATCTGAAGAGCCGGGAGCCGTTTAATAAGGGCGCGAAATCTGGTGAAGAATAGTTTCTTGGTTGTTGTATCTCACCAGGAAACTACCTCAACGGTAGGTCAGAACGGCGTAAATGTTGTATATGGGCAGAATCGCCTCTCTCTGGGAAACAACAAAATGCAAATATCTCGACCAAAATATAATTCTGCGCAAAGTTAGGGACGGCAGAAGATGGGCCGTTGGCGGCGTTAGCCCTATGCCTGCAGGCCAAGAGCGGGCTCAAATTGGCTGGAAACATCGATGACGAGAGCGATGGTGGCGCAGTGGGTAGAGGGGCGGCGTAATCCCCATAATCGCTGTTTCCAGCCAACCTGAGCCCGCTCTTCGCCTGCAAGCATAGGCTTAACGCCGCCAACAGCCCAACTTCTGTCGTCCCTAACTCTGCGCAGAGTTCTGATGGGGTCGAGATATCTGCATTTTCTTGTTTCCCAGAGAGAGGCGATTCTGCCCATATATACACTTGGGCTGTTCCGACCTACCGTTGAGATAGTCTCCTGTCAGCTCCATCCTGGGTTTTTCAAATGAAACCTCAGATTCGAATCACAGTGTTCCAGAGGCACTAGGTGAGGACCAAATTTAGACAGACTGCAAACAATATCAACAGGGTTTGCAACAGGGGAGAACATCATGACTAGCGGTGGAGTCCACCAGTTGCGAAACATTTGACCTGAACAAAACTCAGCCAACGTTATTAGACAGTCTCATTTTCTGTACTATAGTTCTTGAAAGTTGCCTTCTCGAGTCTTGAATGCTCCCGAAGGAGAATCAGGCTATCGAGGCCAATATCTACGTGGGACAATCCAGAGAGGCCGACGAAGCAAGCCTATCGAGATCGCATAATACCGCAACGGTGATGGTTGCAATTTATGTACAAGTGCTCATCTGTGCCATGCCACCGTCTTCCTTGCATATTGTGTTGCGCACCATTTAGGTCGGATTGTTTTCTTACATTGAAGCAGCACATGGGCGGGAAACGCTCAAAGGCTGGCTTCTAAAACGACGTCAGCGACCTTTCACTTTTATAGGTCGTCTCGTTCGGGAAGAAGGACACGTAAGCGTTAGGTTAATTTGCTCAAGCGGTCCAATTTTCTGATGGGTTGACACCATCTCTCCCGATCCTGTGCTGATCAGGCCTCCAGTTACTTTCATGTGCGCGTAAAGTACCAGACCAGCTCTGCCTCAAGGACCCTCTAGCTTCTTTCCTCTGGCCTCCGCTTTCCAACTAACTCGAAATTTGGGTATGTCTTGAGGACATAGTTCTCTTTCCCGCGAATATGCGGTTCAGGCGCCTAACACCAGCCGTCCAGCGCAGTATTTTGCTCTCACATTGAGGAGCTAAGTCTCAACCTCATTGGCTGCAGACCAAAGCTCAGCTCCGTTCACTACCACTGGCCGACGGCCCTATAGATTTTTGACTTTAAGCGCTCCGGTACCTTCCTATCGCAGAGCACACTAGCCAACGAGCGCCGTTAGGACTAAGCTGCACTCTCGCGTGAGCTCACTCATCATCAAACTACGACCAGATGCTGCTGCTGATCCCAGACACTTGAAAACTGAGGAGCGCGGAAGCTCAGCGCCGTCGACCAATGGCGCATGGCTCGTTAAGGTCAGCCGTTAGGTACTTGTCTTCTTGACGTTCAGTTTGGGTGATTGATGGTTTTGGTCACATACTTCTGCAACCTTGGAAGATATGCAATTGTGAGTAGGAATACAGGCACCCTTACATATTGGACATAATTGGGAGTAAGCTTCATGTTTACTCACGAAATTTTCACATGCTTGAAGATAAACGTTTCTTACAGAAAACGCGTATTCTGATAGAAGGTGGGGACGAAATAATTGTTTGGTACAAATTCTCCAATTTAGTGTTCCCTTCGTTCCTCCGTTCGAGACGTACCACTCAAGGGGGGGGGGGGGGGAGGCGATCCTCGAAAGGGGTTGTATAGTGCTTTCATAAATGAATCAGCGATAGTGATAAACCCCAGCGTTAATCGTTTTCTGTTTGGGATGCACTATTGTACCTTAGCAGAATAATGTGAAGGCACTTGGAATTTGACCAACCACTCGCGTTTACCAGACGATGGACAATTCAATATCTTATCCTTTCTGAACGAATTTGCTCCCTGTTCAATGATGCGGAATGTGTTCCACCGGTCTGTAGAGGGGAAAATTTCGGACCTCCTCGTGAAGCTGTCCAAACACTTAATCGCTGGACGAGCCTGCGCAGACTAACTCCTCTTCGCCATGTAAAAAGTCAAGGGAGGCGGTCGGCTTGCAAATCCCAAGGGAAGTCGTCTTCGCGAGTCCACGGCAACCTCGTACCCGTCGCATGCTGTCGCTATTCTTCTTCAACTAGAACGAGGAATCATATTATTTGAAGCTAGGCATCACATAGCGTGGCCATCCCAACGATTTCGCACCGCACTATAAAGTCGGTGTTTTACCTTCAGGTTTGTTTGAATAAACTCTCTCTCTATCTATTGAATGACGTCTGCTTCCGGTGTTTTCTCAAGAACACCGAGGCTCGTTCTCACTCTTGAAAACAAGTTGTACGAGGCCGTAGTCCTGCAGCTCGGCAATTTCAGTGCCTACGAGATCATCAAACTGAAGGGATACACGTCATGGGCGATCGGATTGTCGGTGGCGAAGATCGTGCAGGCCATCATGCATAACTCGAGAAACGTATTCGCTCTCTCCACCAACGTCAAAGTATGCTTTATTGAAAGCTTCTATAGGAGAAAAGCGCCTTCTAAGCTCTTCTCTTCAGGGTTTCCACGGAATTGACGAGGACGTCTATCTTTCTTTGCCTGTTGTGGTTGGATCAACTGGCATCACGCACGTTGTTAAGCAGAATCTGAACGAAATAGAAGTGAATCAGCTGCACAAGAGCAGCCAGGCGCTGCTCGACGTACAGAAAAGTCTCATTATGTGACGATCTCGCTAGTCGAGGCGAAATCGTTTCTGATTTCGTGGTCAGAAATAGCATATTCGGTTATGGTTACGGCTTTTAATTGAAATTATTGACCTTCGAGTGCGTAATGTGTTTTAGATGTGAATAAACGTGCATTAAACCCGCGCGTGTTCTTTTTTGTGCTATTTCTTCGTTTTACGAGATTTCTGTAGTAGCCGCAACGAACGAATGTAATGGTTTTTAAGCTTATAGCCAGACGTGGGCGCGTGGAGCGCAGTCGGAGGAGCGGCGCCGGCTGTCGCCTGCACCCGACACCAGCTTCCCGGTTCGGATTTCCCGCCCAGGCCAACCAAGCCTTCCATCCCTCCGGGCAAATTGGTACTACGTAGACTTGTCTGGGAAGCATAAAACACTACCTTGTTCATCGGCTGGCCACCGCAAGTCATTGTATGGCCAAATACGCATTCAACTCGCCTCCACGACATCCCGTAGAAGTAGAATGCGTTGCGCATCCCAAAAGGGATTGAGTAACGCCGTCCTTTATCCTTTATCCTTTATAGTCAGACGTAAATAATGCTGCTAGCTCGATGATCGCGAATGCTCGGCTTGTACTGAATATAATAACTCCGAGCGCACGCTGTGCTTGGCAGTGTAGCGGTTCGGACGCCCGACGTTATTGCTTGTTAATCCATTTTCTGCACTTTATACTTTACACAACAGAACGCGCAGCTCTCGTGTTAGTTTATTCCACATGTATGTATGGATAATACATATGACATTCAAGAGAAAGAAGGAAGGTGTCAGGTTGACGATCGAGCACCACGGGGCTCCCACACACCACTGAAAACCCAAAAGACGTTTTCCTGTCCTCCTTGTGTTGCGGTGCCTCTAACTAGGGAAGGGTTTTGACCTCCCATGGAACTTCAAGTTGGAACCCGGATCATTAGAAAGAGTTCGGAATGCTGATTACGAAAGTGTGTGTCAAAATTGCAAAATGAAACACCTGAGCAAGTTATGGCTCGCCGAAATCGGGGCCTCATCACAGGCTGGTTGTGCGACACACGGGCACGAGAGTGGTTAATCATCAGGGGTCCGTAAAAAGGGTTCTCCAGCTGAGGTGGTGGCGCAGGGGTAGCGATCACGCTCGTCGGGTGACGTCGTTGACTTGGTTCCCGTTGCTGCCGGTTTTTTTTGCAATTAATAATTTATCTCCGAAATTACCTTTTGTTCTGAATTATGACACATGTCTGAATAAATAGTCGGACAAACTACCATACACGTTTGTAAAAATGCTTGAAGGCAAAAAACTGCTATGGTAACATTTTTATTTACTATTTTGCACAAATAGATTCCAAATCATATTGAGTAACTAGAGATGTTTCTAACAACTTTGGCATTCATGGAACAAAACAAAAAAAATGTGTGAAGCAGACGTGTTGGTGACACGCTGCACATCTTATACATGTAGCCTCTCTACGACCAGCAACAAAAGAGTTAATTGTAGCGAGATCAAACAAATATTCACCAGGAGTGACAAACACACCTGGGTGATCATCAATGTGACCTACCTTATGCCATGAGTATTTAAAAAGTCTGAAAACCTAGGGGTACAATACATACGGTAAATCTGCATTACAAATGTATGGTAGTTTCTTCGAGCGGATTGTCGACAGGCGCATTCGTGATATCGTCCAGCTCTCTACCAATTAGTGTGGCTTTGTAGCTGGTTGTGACACAGTCGATGCCATACACGCCGTTTGTCTTCTGATAGAAAAAACACCGGCAGAAACAGAAGCCGGTGCATCTTGCCTTCCTGGATTTGGAGAAGGCCTTTGATCGCATTCCGCGTGAAGTGATATGGTATGCCTTACGAGAACATGGAGTCCCCGAAGAACTCGTAGAGTGGGTACGAATACTGTACTCTTGTCCAAAGAGTCGAGTGCAAGCTGCAGAAGGTACATCGATGGAGTTTCCCACCTCTGTCGGAGTACATTAAGGGTCTGCCTCTCCCCTCTACTCTTCGTCGTCGTTATGGATGCCATGTCGCGTGATCTTCAGCAGCCAGTCCCTTGGACGCTGCTTTATGCTGATGATGTAATGCTCGCTAGCGAAGATAAGATTGAACTCCAATGGCAGGTACAAGCTTGGTGCGACCGCTTGGAGAGATTTGGTCTCAAACTTAATGTCAGAGGACCGAGTATATGACGACTGGCGAAGATGAGTCCAGCTCCATTAAGGTAAATGGCATTGAGCTGCCACGTACTTTGGCATTCAAGTACTTGGGATCAGCAATCGCGTCCGATGGCGTTTAACTCGTTGAAGCCAACTCATGCGTGAATGCAGCGTGGTCCAAAGGGCGCTCATTGAAGGGCGTGCTCTGCGACAAGAAGATACCAAAGCGTCTAAAGTCAAGATCTACATAGCAGTCGTCCGACCTGTAGCTATTTACGGAGCTGAGTGCTGGCCCTTACCAAAGAAATTGAAAGGCGCCTCAGCGTAACGGAAATGAAGATGCTGCGGTGGACGGCCGGAGTTACGCATTTGGATCGAGTACGCAGCGACTCCATACGCAGAGGTTCGGCGTCACCCCTATATTTGAGAATGTGCGCGAAGCTCGTCTGCAGTGGTACGGCCACGTCCTTCGCGCAAATAATAACACTACCCAAAAGAATGGCCATAACCTTGATGTGCCCGGTAGGCGGCCAAGAGGGCGACCAAAACAGCGGTGGCTTAATACGCTGCATCAGGACCAGAAGGTGGCTAGGTTGCACCCTGATCAGGCATTTGATCGGGAAAAGGGGCGCCAACATTCCAGGAAAGCGGACCCCGCAACTAAGCGGGACAAACGCTGAAGAAGAAGAAGAAGAAGAAGAAGAAGAAGAAGAAGAAGAAGAAATCTTTGATATTTTTCCCGGCTGTTTAACCAGACACGTGTCATGATTCAGAACAAAAGGTCATTTCGAAGATAAATTATGATTTGCAAAAAACCGGCAGCAACGGGAACCAAACCAACGAATTCCACCCGACGAGCGTGAGCACTACCTCTGCGCCACCACCGCAGCTGGCGAGCTCTTCTTACGGACCCCTGGTGACAAAGCACTCTCGTGCCCGTGTGTCGCACAGCCAACCTTTGGTGAGGACCCCCGTTTTCGGCAGGCCATAACTCGCTCAGGTGTTTTATTTTGTATTTTGGACACACACGTTCGTATTCAGCATTCCGAGCCTTTCTAATGATTCGGGTCACAACTTGAGGTTCCATGGGAGGTCGAAACCCTTTCCTGGTAAGTGGTGGCTTACTGGGTTTCCGATAGCCAGTGGGCAAACTCCCGCACAGGTATTTTTAATGGTCCCAATGGCGTCGAGTATTGGTTTTTTAATGGTCCCAATGGCGTCGAGTATTGGTTAGCCAAATCAATCCCCCGTGGATTAATTATCCTTCTCTTCTACCGTAGTGTATGTCCCAATCTCACTACAGTACTTCATCCCCTTACTATCGGGGGCAGGGTGAAGATGCAGCAGCATAACCTTTGTAATTGACCATCATTCCAACCAAGGAAAGGAAAAGGCCGAACGTTGAATCCAATGTGTGTGAAGGCTTACTTGCTTACTTGCTTACTCCCCATTAGCGGGCATCAGGTTTGAGAGCGTCATCGTAGCCAATAACGTCGATGTGGGTGCCATAGAGTGGCGAGAGTCACGGACAAAGTTCTGTTATGCCAGATGGTCCAGAGCCATTTCACTCCCATGCTCTAAACACAGGCCGCATCTACTCAAGTCGTCTTGTATTTGTTTTATATACGTCTTCTTTGGTGCAGCTCGCTGGACTTTCCATTCTATCGGTCTGATTCTTCGCAGCAATTTGTTAGGTATTCGTGGAGTTGCCATTCGACTTACATGTTCAAACCATCTTAGCCTGCGTTTTCCGATTTCGGATTCCACAGTGGGCCGAACTGAGACACGTCTGAGGCACCTAATGTGGAAGGCCTTCTGCAAATCAACTTTTAGAAGTACCCATGTTTTCCGCGCCATAAAGCAATATTGGCATCACAGTGGGCCGAAATACTTTTGTTGCGAGCGACACGTTCTGTCTTCTCCATAGATACCAGGTTAGTGAGCCTAAGGCCATCGCAGCCTTGCCAATTCTGCTATAGATTTCCGCGGTGTATGGGACTGTTCTGCAGCTCTGAAGAACCGAAACACTTGAACTCCACGACCTGTTCGATCTGGGAGTTGTTCAAGTAGGGCGTGCAAGGTGAGCCGTCGGTTGAGAGCGTCTTTGTCTTTTCAACCTTTATAGTTAGTCCCTATGGAAGAGCAAAAGCGGCGATTCTCGAAGAATATCTTTTGTCTCTGCATCATTGTCTGCAAAGATAGCCTTATCGCCAGCAAACATGGGGTACGTAACAAATTGATTATCTCCAATTTGAACTCCTTGCCGTCCGTTAAACACCTTCCGAATAATTGCATCGACAACAACAGAATTGTATAGCAACGGTGACAACACGCATCGTTGCCTTACAACAGATCGAATTGCAAACGTGTTTGACGTTCCTTCGCGTACACACACAAAGCTGGAGCAGTTGGCGTAGGTCTCTTGTAGCAGTCGCACAATTTTCAGTGCAATATGTTTTGATTCTATTGACCTCCAAAGAGCTGGCCGGTAGACCTATCGAATGCTGCTCGGGAATCTATAAATACGATGATCATTCGCTTTCCACATCGTATCGCTCCTCCATTATCTGTACGGGAGCGAAAATCTGCTCGCATCAGCCTCTTCCTGGACGGAAGGCAGCTTGTTCCTTCCTTGCAGTACATTCACGTTATTTCTGCGGCCTTGCTTGAAGCAATCTTGTGAACACCTTTTCCGTTATAGAAAGCAAGCTTATTCCGCGATAGTTTTTGCAATTTTTACAGTCGCCGTCTCCTTCTTTCAGAACTGGTATGATGATGGCCTGTTTCCATGCCGCCTGAATTTTCTTCGCTGTCCAAATTAACTTCAGCAGGGAATGTAAACGGTTGACCCTCCCACTCCTCCGCTGTCTTCAGCGCTTCAGCCGTCACATCATCACTTCCAGCGGCTTTGTTGTTTTGTAACAGCTTGATAGCTTCAGCGACCTCTTCTCTGATAGGGGTAGCCGCCGGTGCAACTGTCTCTGGTATAAGGACCGATGGTGGTGCAGGTTGAGAGTCTCCTGGTGCAGATCCACTGTACGTTTTCTCAAAGAATTCCTTCCGTCGTTGGAGAAGCTCTTCAAGAGATTTTGTAAACCTTCCATCAGCCTTTCTCGTATTATCATTAGTCGGCTTTTTCTGACCTGTAAAGCGCCTCAACGTGGCATAAAGCGTTCGAAATTGGGCAAGCGGCATCCTCGGCTTGTTCAGCTACAGAATTCCAATAAGCTTTACGTTCGAGTTTAAGCTGGCATCGAGTATGCGCGATTGAGTTCGGGGTATCGTTCACGATTCAGGAGTTTTGCGCGTTTTCATTGGTCGGTGAGATTAAGACGTGCCTCCGAGATCCAGGGCTGTGTGCGTTGCCTAATAATTGGACAAAATTCCTCAGCGCTTTTACAAACCGCGCTCGTGAACTGCCTTTCCTCTTCATCTACATCGCACTTCTCTGCAAGCGAAGCAATGCGATTCGCCAGCTTTAGTTGGAATTGTAGTCTGGATGATGGCTTCGCGAGGATGGACCGCATGACACGCTTGGTACTTCCTTTTGCTTTCTGCAGCCTGAGCCGTATTCTGGCACACACGAGATGGTGACTGGATCCATAGTCAGCGCTACGTTTTACTCGTACGTCGCTGATAGATGTTTTAAATCGCCTTTTGATGAGGACGTAGTCTAGAAGTGCAGAGTCACTACCATTCGGTGTACACCACTTTAGCTGATGGATCCGCCTATTTTGGATGCTATTGCCGATTAGTAATTCATTTGCGGCAGCAATAGTCAGGAGCCGAACACCGTTGTCGTTTACTTCGCCTACACCATGACGTCCCAGTACCTCCTCCCATCCTCAAAATAACATCTGTTTTCGAGACCAAGTCAGCAGCCGTCTGCAAGCTGTTGTGGATGACATCTTTTACATCGTCTGATCTCCGTTGGGGCTTACGCTGAGAACATATGTGTCCGAACTGTGCCAGAGAGCGTCAGTACTGCTAATCGACTGAAGATTGGATGAAAGGCCAGCAGCCTTTTCGTCCAAAGCGAATCGGACGCCTTGTCTCCACCTGAGTAAAACAACGTAACCTGAGCGTTTCTGTCGGGGGCGGTATCTTCGTTCGTCAAGATCCAGTGGGCCGTAGCTCCGATAGCGCATCAATGTTCGCCTTAGTCCGCAGGACTGCCCTTCTTCTTCCAGATCGGGATCGTCGTGCTTTGCTGCCAACTACAAGGAACCTTCTTCTCCGCAACAACCTGGTTGAAAAATTTCGTTAGCACTCAGTATGATTCCAGCACCTCGAGTTCCATAGTTCGGCCGCTATGTCGTCAGGGCCCGTTGCTTTGCCTGGCTTCATCTTCTTCAAAGCCGCTTCCGTCTCCTCCACAGTGATTTTCTGCACAGGACCGTGCGTAGGAGGGGCGCAAGGGATAGGCGGATAGGCAACTCTACTGTTGAAATTCTCTCGAAGTAGTCATGCCATCGTTTCATAGCCCTCTTGCGGTTCGTCAATAGATGGCCGTTCTCATCGTTGATGCCCAAGAATTTCTCGATGTCCTCGGTCTGACGATGGCTTGCCTTGGCAGGCTGATAAAGATGTCGTTCACCATCGCGCGTCTCGAGTTTATCGCTGAGATCATCATAATGGACGGCTTTTGCAACGGCTACGGCCTTCCCTGCCGCTTTCTTCGCCTCTTGGTACATACGCCATTGGTCTGCGGTCTTATCGTGCAGGAACGCATGATATAATTTTTTCTTCTCTCGGATTTTTTCTCTTATGTCGTTAGCCCACAGCCACTCCAGCCTCTCGATCTTGCGGCGTCAGGGCTTAGTCATGCCTAATTCAGAACATTCAACTTGTAATATCGTATCGGTGGCATCTTTCCATGTTTCATCGACGGTTGTTAGTTGGTAACCGAGTGCGAGAAACAAAAGCTGCAGGGTTTTCCTTCAGCCGTCACCTTCAACTTGATTCTCGGTGGACCACATCGCTCGACATGCCTTAGCCTCGGAGGGGCAAACTAAAGAGTGCATATCAGCGGACGGTGCTGTGTGGCGACAGTCTTGTTCGGCATCACTCTCGAATCTATAACCAGCTTTCGATCGCGATGCTTAACAAGAATGATGTCGATCTGAGTTTAGGTGCTCCATATCTAAAACCGCCGTGACAGCTGTAACCATCTTTCGCAGTCTCCACATGACCGATGAGGTCACCTTCGATAACAACAGCGCCTTCCGATGGTACCCCTGCTCTTTTTTATCAAGCAGTGTCCAAAACTCATCCTTTCTCTTAGAGCAGCCCCTTTGCGAAGCAAACAAAGCAAAGAAGCAGAGAAGAAATGGTACATACGCTGGTCAGCAGCGACTACGACTTTCATCAAGCGGTCATTAAAACGCTTCACGCTTATAATCCCGTCTCGGAAACGTTCGGAGACGATTACACCAACTTCGCTAGTGGACTGCCGCACAGAATGGCCTTAAAGCCTCGTTCTATGTCCCTTGACTTGCGGCCACACCACCTCATCTCCTGCACCGCACAGAAATCAACTCTTCTATGCTCCAGTGCTTCAACCAACTCGCACGAGCGGCCAGTCAACGTATCCACATTTAGCGTAGCTATGCAGGTCTTGCCTACGTTACGGAACTTTCGGACTAGCTCAGTTTCCCTCGAGGCGTCTTCGTATCAGGGGCCCCCCCGCATACTTCTCACACTCGTCGGGCTCTGCGGGTGCACGTCGGCCCACGCGGACGCCGTAGCATTATCTCGATACTCATTTAACGTCATCAACCATGTGATGTGACATGGGGTCAGGGGTGTGCGTAATTACTATTTACAATTTACGATTTTACGATTTATGGCTATTTTGACGGAATTTTTTTACGATTTACGACGTTTTGGGTCGTAAGCCGTCAATTTTCGTAAATGGGATCTTTCATCACAACCAAATGGCGTCTGTAGTGAATGTAGTGGATCGGGTTATAAGGATGTGCCCACCCTAATGTTGTCCTCTTAGGCTCATTCCCACTTTCTCCGATAGTTGTCTTTGATGATCTAATGTGTTACTGTGGCATAAGGCGCCGTCCTGTGCACATGCTTCTCGAATTCGACCTATTATATCTCGATAGATGTCGCGAAGGTGAGCAGCATTGCTAGGTGGGAGCGCACCAGTCAATAATAATCAAGCAGAGCACAGACCAACCACGTGCCAACAGATCAGGGCATAGACTGTACACTCCCCCTCTGGATGGCAAGCTCATTCAAGGCGGTCTGATTGGATGAGGCTTTCCCAACTCCCAATGTTGTCCGTCTTCGCGACATATACCCAAATCCACGATCGAACATCAATCGTGATTGGAAGCGGAGTCTCGAAGGTTGCTGCACTCATGTGAAAAGGATACACCACTAATGTTTCCATCGGTTTGCATTATACTTTATAGGGAGTAGCAAATTGTGGTAAAACCTAGCATTTCAAGAATGGGTCGAACCGATTTTGACAGTTTTGATTTTCATTTTCGGTGGTTTGATTACGTTTATCGTAGTCACCCTACCCAATCCGCTTACGATTCCGAAGACTCTTGGAGAGCAAACGTTTGTTGCAGACCTGGCGAAGGGTAGCCCAAGCAAGTGCAGAGAATTATTAAATAGAACTGCAATATTATAAACCTTTCGAAATCTTGCAAAACTAAACAAGATCTTGCAAGGAAACCGACGCATTGGTCAGTGGTGAAATGATTTTTTTGAATTTTTAGTTTTAGCAGCGAATTTTTCGCTGTTGTTTCTGCTAAATCCTATATTTATATGCAAGCTAAAGAATTGGTACTAAGTTAGGAATTTAATGAATATTCAAACGTTGCAGGCCTTTTGTTGGAATACCGTGCATATGCTTAAATACGGTCTTTGAGCATACAGTTTACGACCTTTAGTTTAGTTTACCACGTTCTTGAAACGTGTAAAGTTCGGGTTGAAAGATTCCTTACAAGCAAGGGGGCGCCAAAAAAGAAATAGTTTGGTAAGAAAACTGCTCAGCTTAAGTTGAAAATAACACGACAAATAAATAAATATTGAATCACATCTGATTAACATTAGCAGAAAAACCTCTGGAAATTCAGTTGTACTGCACCTAGTTCAGGTGACTCTTACGATTTAAGGTTTACAATTAACGGTTTACGGCGGTTTTTCCGTAATTACTATTTGCGATTTACGAAATTTCAAATTTTATTTACGCACTCCCCTGAAAAAAAGAAAAGAAGACGCTCGCGGTGTTCTATTCTTGGGCTTGAGGCCGAACCAGATGTTTGGAGGCCGATAGGCCGCTGAACGTCGGGGACCGAAACGAGGTTGGGTATCATAGGCACTTACGTGTTTGCGATCTGTAAGCGACAGAATATTTGCTCTATAATCGCACTGTGAAAACCTTATTTAAGGGTAGCCTGAGACAGTTGAAAAGATGCTCAATAAATAAATCAAGGAGCGAGTGCTATAGAGTCTAACCGGAGAACTACGGTAAATGGTCAATGCTTAAAGAATCTGAGATGCATGAAACGAGGAGGTGCTAAATTGCTAAATCAAGCCAAATCAGCACTCCTTCCTCACTCTGTGTCGCTGACATTGTCCCTCGAACCACACAAACAGATACAAACCAGTTAGAGAAACGAAGATGGAGCAGTAAGGAAAAAAGAGACGACTTTGCCGACGCAACGACAAGCACAGTTGTTGTAGAAGCATATCGAACTATGGAGATTTTGGCTAATTAATGGCGCTTTTTCCTCATAGAATAGGCGAACTGTGTATTTTTACGTAGTGATTGCATGCATTACATTGGTACACACTATTTCAAAGGTTAGAGTCTCTATCGGAAACTGAGCGTCCTTTGTAAAAACAAGTTTGCAAGATGTTGTTAAAAATGGACAAATAATGAAATCGTTATCGGCATATTTTATTGTTTTACTTCCGAAGGTGCAAATATGACGTGCAAGCTCGGAAAAAAATACTTGAAGTTTATGGTGAGTGCTGCCGAATGCCAGTGTCAGCGCTGGTTTGCTCGCTTCTGCTCTAGAAATTTTAATGTGCAAAAGGCGCCATACACTGGTCGTGCAGTCACTACTGATCATGACAAAATGAAGGCGATAATTGAAACCAAGCGACGGATGAGGAGCTTAACATGTTGAATTCATCCGTTTATTTGCCATTGCAACAAATTGGTTACGTATACAATCTGAATATTTGGGTTTCTCACGAATAAAAGGAGATCCACTTCACCAAGCGCATTGACATCATCATAATTTTCGATAACGTTTGTCACGCTTGATGGCGGGGTCCGCTCTTCTGGTCTGGTGACGCCACTTCTCCCGATCAAACGCTTGGTCGGGATGGACACCAGCTAACTTCAAGTACATATGCAACGTATCTAGCCAACGTTGTTTAGGGCTTCCTCTGGGCCGTTTTCTAGGGACTTCAAGGTTCAGGCCAATCTTACACACGGTGTCGTCGTTAGCGCGAAGGACGTGGCCATACCATCGTAGACGTGCTTCGCGCAACTTGTCAGCTATCGAGGCCACACCGAACCTTTGTCGCATGGTTTCATTGCGAACGCGGTCCAATCGCGTTACTCCAGCCGTCCACCTTAGCATTTTCGTCTCCATTACACTGAGGCGACTTCAATTTCTTTCGTCACGGGCCAGCACTCAGCACCGTACGTCGCTACTGGGCGGACGACTGCTCTATACACCTTTGACTTGAGGTACTCAGGTATTGTCTTGTCGCAGAGCACCTCAATCAACGAACGCCATTTGGACCAGGCTGCACTCACACGTGCGTTCACCTCCAACTTTAGACTGCCATCGGACGTGAGTGTTGATCCAAGATACTTGAAAGATGTAACTCGTGAGAGCTCAGTACCATTGATCTTAATGGATCCATGCTCATTCACATCCGTCGTCAATTATAGTCTTTTTGACGTTTAGCTTGAGTCCGAACAATGCTAAGCGGTCGCACCACGCCTGTGCCTGTCGCTCGAGCTCTGCTTTGTCTTCGCATGCAAGCATGACGTCATCGGCATACAGCAGCGTCCAAGGAGCTGCCCTTTGGAGATCGCGTGTAATTGCATCCATGGCGATCCGAAGAGCAGTGGGGAGAGCGCAGATCCCTGGTGCACTCCGACAGAGATCGGAAACTCCGTCGAGATGCCCGCTGGTGCTCGCACTCGGCTTATTGGGCACGAGTAGAGGATGCGCACCCACTCAATAAGCTCTTCAGGGATACCATGTCGTCGCAACGCGTACCATATAACTTCCCGCGGAACGCGGTCGAAGGCCTTCTCCAAGTCCAGGAAGGCGAAATGCACCGGTTTCTGTTTCTCGCGGTGCTTCTCTAGCAGAAGACCAACGGCGTGTATGGCATCAACCCTCCCACAGCCGGCAACGAAACCACACTGATTATTGGAAAGCTGAACGACATCCCGAATACGTCCATCGACAATTCGCTCAAAGGTTTTCATGGTGTGCGAAAGAATGCGAATTGGACGGTAACTAGCACAGTCTGATGGACTGCCCTTCTTCTTCCAAATCGGAATAGTCGTGCTTTGCTGCCGACCCTCAGGCACTTTCTTCTCAGCAACAACCTGATTGAAAAACTTAGTCAGCCAGTCAGCAGCGCACCAGCCCTTCGACTTCCACAGGTCAGCTGGCGGGTCATCGGGACCAGTGGCTTTGCCTGACCTCATCTTCTTCAGGGCTGCATCAGTTTCGCTCACTGTGATCTTCTGAACGGGACCGTATACAGGTGATGCAAAAGGAACAGCAGGATGTTCAAATTCTACATTCGAGATTTCCTCGAAGTATTCGCGCCAGCTCTTCGGAGCCCTCTTACGATCCATCAGAAGATGACCGTTCTCGTCGTTAATGCTAAAGAACTTCTCAATGTCTTCTGCTTGGCGACAGCGAGCTTTGGCGAGGCGGTAAAGATAACGCTCGCCATCGCGTTTTTCACTCCAGTTTTTCACTCACATCAGCGTAGTGTGCGGCTTTAGCAGCGGCCACTGCCTTCTTTGTCGCTTTCTTCGCCTCTCGATAATTCCGCCAATTATCGACTGTTTTATCACCGATAAACACGTGATATAGCCGTTTCTTTTCCCTGACCTTCTCTCTGACATCGTCAGTCCACAGCCAAGCCTGCTTGTCGACCCAACGCCGTCCAGGCTTCGTTGTGCCGAGTTCGAAGCGCGCAGCCCGTGTTATCGCATCGGTAGCATCCTTCCAGGTTTCGTCGACAGTTGTTACCGTCGGCAACCGAATGCGAGAAATAACAGCTGCTTCCTTCTCTTTCAGTCGCCACCATTTGATTCTAGCCGTCCCGCATCGCTCAACTCGTTTACACCTCGGAGGTGTGATCTTCAGCGAGCAGATCAGTGGGTGGTGTTGAGTGGCAACCGTCTCATACGGCACGGTCTTCGCGTCTGTGACAAGGCCTTGGTCGCGACGCCTAACAAGGACATAGTCAATCTGCGTTTTAGCATTCCCGCTATAAAACGAGATGAGGTGGGAGTCACGCTTTCGAAATTTGGTGTTCACGATGGTGAGGTCATGTGAGTCTGCATACTCAAGTATACGCTCACCATCGGCGTTGCGAGACCCATATCCAAAACCACCATGACAGTTGTAGCCGTCTTTCGTTGCTCCGACGTGACCATTAAGGTCACCTGCCACAACAACCATATCTTGTGACGGTACTTCCGCTGTCTTCTCATCAAGCAGGGACCAGAACTCGTCCTTGGTTTGCTCGGAACAGCCTGTCTGCGGAGCATACGCAGAAAAGAAATGGCATCGTCGCTCTTCTACGACGACAACAATCTTCATCAAGCGGTCATCGAAACGTTCTACGCTTGCAATCGCGTCACGGAAACGCTCGGAGACGATCACACCGACACCACTGGTGGTCCTGGGACTTCCACATAGAACGGCCTTGAAGCCACGTCCTATGTCCCTTGACTTGCTGCAGGACCACCTCGTCTCCTGCACCGCACAGAAATCTATCTTTCTTCGCTCCAGTGCTTCTACCAACTCGCACGAGCGGCCCGTCAACACATTCAACGTTGCTACGCGGGTCTTGCCTACGTTACGGGACTTTCGGACTAGCTCAGTTGCCCCCCGATGCCGTCCTCGCATCAGGGACTCTCGCATAGTTCTCACACTCGCCGGGCTTTGCGAGTGCGCGTCGGCTCCCGCGGACGCCGTAGCATTGTCTCGATACTCATTTAACGTCATCAACCATATGATGGGACACAGGATGTTCGTAGGCCGGCCTGTCACTAGGGCCTGTCGCCTGCATTCGATTGTCCGTGATTGGCTCGGCTCGCAAAAGCAAGCAGTTTCCAGTGGCACCACGTGGAGGAACGGACATCGCCACCAAGCGCATTGACATATGCATGGTTATATTCTACCTCGAGTTGCTTCCGCCAGACACCAACGCCAGACCCTAACGCCAGACCCTAACGCCAGACCCCACAGCTCTCTGATAGCCGTCAATTGGGAACTGATGCCACTTCCTCCTCGTAGCTCCGACTTTGCACCGTTAGATAACGATTTATTTCGCTCCCTTCAAAGCGACTCCAATGGTAAAACACTTGCTTCCGATCAAGCTTCTAAAAATGAGTTGCACCAGTACTTCGCTTCTGAGAACCTATTCTTCTTCAAACGTGAAAGTTTTTAGCTTACAGAAAGGTAGCGAAAGGTCATTCAACGAAATGCTTAACAAACAATTCGCTAATGTTTATTGTTAATATAAAGAAATGTACTTATAAAATTATAAAAAATGACGTTAATTATCCAACAACCAAATATGTGGCCTATCTAGTCAGGTTACATATATCCCACATTCAATGAGAAAGCTTGGCATCAGTGAACGCTGTAAGGAAATTTCTCGAGAAACGTAACACACGCAGGTTCCAAATTTGTAAGAGTTTGACAAAAAATAGTAAAAATGTACTTATCTTGGCTGATGCTACTTGCATCAGGCCGATCGTGGAGTTGGGGAGTACTTTTTTCAATTCCCATAAAAAGGTGGATAAAGGATGTAGTCATTTTAAGGAGAGTACGGAATTTAAGTACAGAATTTAATTATACACTGAAACTTCTTATTATGTTGGTGGCTTCTTCTACTCTGCAATATCCCAGCGTCACCCTACTATATTTAAAAGAGTTGTGTGTGTGTGTGTGTGTGTGTGTGTGTGTGTATGTGTGTGTGAAGTAGAAAAGTGTTTCGTGTCCTTGACGTCCTGGAAAATTTCTGCAGAAATCGAACAGTGGTGCTTGAGAAACTGCTACCAGAAAATCTTTGTGGTGAGCTTTAGCACAATCTGTATTCAAAACGTCAAAAAATTTCATTCCCGTTCTCAAAGCAAGTCTTGTTCAGTTAACTCTCGCGATTCTGTTGAGTTTCGAAGCCATACCTGGAAAGAGGTACTTATTAAGGAGGACAAAAATCACATAAGATGAAGAAGAAATCATCACAGATAAGAAATAAAACAGTGTTTAAGTCAAGGGGAGAATAGTAAATTTTTGGCAAAAAAAAAAAGAGCCCCACGCTTGAGCCTGGCTGGGGCCTTCCATCGCTTTGCGGAAGTTCGAAAAGCGATCGAGTATGTGAACGGTGCCATAGCTCCAGGAGCTAGGCACGTTTCAGACGATCAGGCTACACCTCAGTGCGATCCTATTATATAAAGCGGAGAGGCATGAATCACTGACGGTCAACGGGTGCCAACGCTGTCAACGGGTGCAAACGCTGTCAACGGGTGCTAACGCTGTCAACGGGTGCAAACGCTGTCAACGGGTGCAAACGCTGTGAACGGGTGCAAAGAGGTAAACAGTGGCAGGCAGCCACTGCTGCCGGTGGTGTTTGCTACCACGAGGTGTTCACGACTATGACGCTTCCACTGCCGGGTGGTCACCAAAGGACGCCCACTTGATGAGATTTCGCAAGACGTCACCACGACTATGACGAGCCGCCGCTGCCGGGTTCAGAGAACACGTGAAGCGTTGCGGAAGAGGTCTGCGCCGCGGCATGGCTCACACCTCATGACCTGCGATGGAAGCCGTCGATGCGCTGCACCGCTTGCTTCTGCTTTGCGCGTTCTTGCCAGTGTGTTCTTCTTCATACACCTCCCTACATATTAGCAACAGCATATGATGGCCTAAGGCGTTTCGATCGTGCACTTTCCGGGGTGGGTGTTGCATGATTTTCGCGTCGAAATGAACACCTTTTAAATCAAATTGGACAGTTTTCAAACCTAATTGGACACTCTTCCAAGCTGCCCGATGAACTCTGAAATCAAATTTAACGTCTTCCAAATCGAGACGAGCTTCTTTCAGGTTAAAGTGCAGGGTCTTCAAGATGGTTAGAATATTTATTTAATTTTTGAGAAAAAAATTGCATCGAAGGACTGGATTGCGCCATGCGCTCATAAAGTTCAACGTAACGTTAGTTTGATGGACTAGCACGCAATCGATCCGGGTGGGTGTTGTGTGATTACGATGGCCGACGCAAGGCCTATCAGCTAAATATTGGCTTCCCTTCAGACCTTATATCGATCGATATTATTGATCGTTTCACCTGTGTTATTGGTTCTCTCTCAGACTTAATCGATCGGGTGGGTATTGCGTGATTAGCTCAGATCGCGGTCAGAAAACCTATCCCGTCTCGATCTGGGAGGTCAATTTGATTCCAAAGTTCACAGGTCACAGTAAAAGACTGGATCGCGCCATGCACACAAAAAGTTTAACGCAACGTTTATTTGATCGACAAAAAAAGTTAGAATATGTGTGTTTATAACAATTATTTGTGTTACACCGTTTGCAGGTGTGAAACTGCATGAAAACAGAAATTTTGCTATCAATCGAATGAAAATCGCTAGTTTTCGGACGGGCATGGCGCATTCTCTGTTTTATCAATATAAAGTGGCCGCTTTTTTCCTCTTCAAAACAAGCTTTAATTCATTGTTTTTCCTCAACAAATAAAACTTTTAAAATTTTCATACTACGTGTTCTCTCATTGGGAACTAAATTAAAACTTCAATTAAAGTTATACTAAAGTTTTCTTCGAACAAAAATTATCCTAACACTTTTGGAGAGTCCTCTCTAGTCTAATGTGAATGATGCATATTCAAATTGGAAGTGATCTCTTTGATTTGAATAGTCATAGACTAGCTTAAAAGAGTGTCCAATTTGACGTGAAAACTGTCAAATTTGATTTCAGAACTGTCCAACTCGACGTGAAAATAATATATATCAACCGATATATTGACGTTTCTCTTTAACCGATCGTTGTAGATGTTGCGTCATTAGCTCAGACCTCGAGCTCAGACAATCTATATCAATGGATATATTAATATTTCTGACTTAATCTACCGGGGTGGGTGTTGGTTGATTATGGTCCAGATCTATGAAGCCTGGGAGAGAACGATAGCACTACTTAAACGATCGATAATATTGATTGATAATGATCGTCTGAACGTTCTCTCAACCACTGCCACTCAGACTTCATGGATCGGAGTGGTTGTTCCGTGATTAGCTCAGAACTCAATCAAACAATCTACCTCGTCTCGATTTGGAAGACTTTCGATTTCATTTCAAAGCTGACAGGCCACATCAAAAGGCTGAATCGCGCCATGCACTCAAAAAGTTCAACGCATTGGGTGTCCCGCGATTATGATAGCCGACGGAAGGCCAACCAGGTAAAAGATGTTTCGATGGGCAGTCGATCCTACTACAGTCGCTATCCATTCTTGAGCGTTGGTATCGGTTCTCTGCAGACTTGATCGATCTGGGTGGGTGTTCCGTGATTATGATGGCCGACGGATGGTCGATGGCCTATGTTATACTTCGGCAACGAGTCGCCGACGTCGCAGGCGGCGTCGCCGGGAGCTCCTCTGATGGAGTCTTTTGATTATTGGTTGGTTCTTCATTCCCATCACTGCCATCATCTCCACCGTATCTTGAGTTACGAAATGGAGAAGTGCAAAAACACCCGTCCGGCGGACACCACTAGTGTCATTTTTAATCTCAACGGTCTTTTATGGTTAGTCTCACAACCATTACTTAATGCTGTACGAAAATCCGTTCAGCTTGCTGGAACGCTGAGTGTTTGAAGAGGGAGTGCGAGCCTAATCCTTACGTTCCCTTTCCCTTTGTCACCTTTCTTGCTTCTCTGTCGTTCTCACCCGTTCTATTCGCGTTTTCTAGGCATTTTGGCGTTCTTGCCGAGCAAATAACGCAAAACAAAACTGTGAAGAAAACTGAAAACGTGAAGAGAACAGTGAAGAATTGCGAATAACTGATACTGATCAGCCAAAATATGAAAGACGGAAATATACAAAACGGCTGTAGAGAAACTGATTCAAATAAGTAGTGTTTCCTCGCTTTCTCAAAAGATACAGCAAACATCGCTTTTTCGAAATGCAACTTGCACTAATTAAGAGTTAAATTTTCATGCGAATTCAGAAAATTCCGCGTAAATTTAATTTCAATGCGATTGAACGGAAAAGGCCTTTGCTAAACTTCAATAAAGAAATTTAAGGAAAATGCCGGTAAATTCGTTAGATCGCTAAATCATAGTCGTTAAATGCTCAATACTGGCCCGTACTTCTATTAGTACACTGCGCTCCAATGCTCCCACGACGACGTCACCGACGCCACCACAGAATCTGTCGACGACGTCGCCGACTGTACCGACGACGTCTGTGGCAACATTGGCGTCGGCGACGTCGGTGACGAGTCGCAGAGTCGGCGACGCGTCGCCGAAGTATAACACAGGCCGATCAGGAAATCAGCCACCATGGTAAAGCTTCCACCAGACAATCAATGTTAACCGATATTATTGATTGGTCAATCATTGTCTGGAAGACGCTTTTGATTTGGAAATTGTTCACTTTGTTCTCAAGAACATAACTACTTCGCGCGCTGGATTACTAAGCTACTTCTACCTGCCCAGATCCTCCGATTTTCAGCGAGGGCCAGAGCAGGTCAGCGAAGAATGTTGGAAGGACCTACACTTGATTCGATTACGCCTTCAATCAAGTCTTGCTCCTTGGTGCTCCATTTTCGGCAATGCTTTGACCAGTTTCCATACTACAGTATGCAGGGGAGGATAGTATTTTTTGTCCTAAGTTACACTTTCCGAAATTCATCACGCCTCGTGGGATAAAGCACGATGACTGGACAGAAACGTCAGACATTCGATTAGGGTTGACGAGCTCCAAAGTGCTGTGAACACAACCTTAGACGGAGCAGAAGTGCTGCTGACATTTTCGTGAGTGCTGCACTGGGATTGACTGATACTCAACAAGGCGTCAATCGATCGTAGGAGGCGTTCGTTTCAACGTGTTCGACTTCGACGCTAGGGATGCTTCCTTACCAAGCGTTGGTTGCCGGCGAAGCCGGCGATCAGCGCTGGGTGAGGAAGCACCCTAGCTAGGTTTGGGCTGCGTTCCTAGCGTGGCCCGCCATACCCGAAGCCGGCGAAGCCGGCAAGCCTGGCGTGCCCGCACGTCCAGCGTACGGCGCCGGCGAAGCCGGCGACGGACGCTGGTAAATATATAAGAAAAAGGAACGCTAGCGCAACATAGGGAGAGTCCTTGTATCTCTTCTGTGCAGACAAAGATAAGAAGAAAAGGACCGCGCTAATGAATTCCTTCGCGGGAATCGCCTTGCATTCAATTTGTAAGTGACACCACGTAGAGAATTTGAACGTTTATAGAAAGAATGAGTCTATTGGACGACCAGCCGATAGACACTTCTGTGCCTTACCCATTATGCCAAGTTTGGTATCAATTCGCAAACCCCGAGGAATGGAAGGTCTAGTTAGCCTGCGCGCGACCCAAACTACGAACCTTGAATCGGGTGCACCCGACAGCCCCCTCCTACGCATTTTCCATAACGATAAGAAAGCTGAGATTATGCCTATGTATAGAAATAGCACATATCTCAAGAAAAACTACAGAACACGCCTGAAAACTGTTTGGACGTCGGGACCCCTCAAATCTCAACGGGCATAGCGGGCATACAAATGAGCGCTACTGTGAGCCGTCGCCGCAACTCCACAGTAAATTCGGGTGTCTCTTCCCTAGTCGTTTGGTTTAACGACTTGGCAATATCGAAACAAACAGTTTCACACCAAATGAAGGTTGGAGATTTTTCCTATATGACTCGTTCTCCCGGTTCAGTCATACATTTCAGGCCCTTCCCCCGCGAGAGAGATTTCCCACGTGCAGCGTCACCTGTGATACGAACTAGAACTTCTGCGACAATGAGAATAGTTTTGTGCAAAAGGCTGACGAACGCCTTCCTAAATACTTTTCAAGAGCGGATTTGTTCCCGCTGTGTTCACTGTTTGAACGGGTTTCTTTGTGTGAGAATGTGGAACTATCATGAGTCAGTTGAAGCAGATTTTTGTAGAACTGAAAAAAGTGTTTCTTAAGAATGGACTGAGAAGGACTTACTTACTTTTGAACCTTCCTTAGAAGAGGGTGCTTTCCGGCTCATGTTCAAGCTAACCAGGAGTTCCTTTGCTCTTGGCTGGTGCAAAACCTGTCTAAAGCACTCCGGCGCTTCTGCCAACCACCTCACGCATCTTATAGTGAAGACCAAATAGACCTCTGAGGTGCCCCACCACCGAAGCAAAAGGCATGACACGTCATCCGAGATGGTTGACATTCACCTCTTATTCGTAGCACTGGTCTACAAAGGAAGTACATACTGCTAAGCGGAATGGTGTTCGGATGCCGGCTGCTGTTTTCAGGTGCGACGCATATCGCTGCGATCTCGAGATGTACCTAGCAGATAGCATGAAACCCGAGGTGCCGAGATCCAGCGAGGTCTGCCCCAAATGAGACGACTGCTGGCCCTTCCTTGGCTGTTGCAGTGCACCACGGCATCCATCTTTTGCCTTATTCATACTGCGACGCCTAGTCATTCCACCAGGGTAGGGTCGTCACCTTATTCCTATTCGATTTGTCATAACAGCACAAAGGAGCTTAGTTCGGATGACGTATTTTTACATGTGGTTCATGAAGTCACCAAATGAATTCTCTTGATGGTCTGCGTGCTTCACCTTCCCTCCTGTAGTGGCGACATCAGAACGACTCTGTACCGTTCAGGCTCAAACTATACTTGAAACATGGGCAAAGAGGTGCGACGATTTCATTTTCTTCACTGACTCTCCGATGGCTTCAGACATTCCGCACATCTACTGGAGGGAGCTCCACTCCAGAGATCACTCATGGGAGAAGATTCGGCGAATATTCAGGTTGGATGTTCAACTACCTGTAACACATACGTCACATAAAATTACAGTCATGTGGTCGAAGGCATGGATGAGGAGTACGACTGGTACCTTCGAGCAGATGACGACGCGTATGTGATTGTAGAGAATCTTCGCGACTTTCTCTCCAAGTACTCCAGTAAAGAAGCACATTACTTCGGCTACAAGTGGAATTTCTTCGTGGTTCGTTTTTCGAATGCTCCTTGCCTCTTATTTTTGTTTTGGCTGAGTCCCTTGGGTTAGTCGGCTGCCTTTTACATAGATATATAATAGTTTCCGTAACTTCTTTTTCAAAGTCACATAAACTCAAAAAATCTCATCATACAGTTATTGACCACGCGATGTTTTCAAGTGGTGAGTGGGAAAGATGAGTTCGCATAGTGAATTTTCAGCCCCACGGCTATGCTGATGGTGGAGTGTACGTCCTTTCACGCCCAGCCGTTGAAGTTTTCAATCGAATCATGAAGAATCCTGCACTTTGTCCGGAGCATCACAGAGCGGAAGAGGATCAAGAGGTGAATTTACAAAGGGCATTATGGGAGCGTGAGTTTTCGAATGATAGTTGTTAGTTCATTGTACACGCCTCAAGGCAGATAAAGTGTGAAAAACTGGATGATTTGGCAGCAAACGCAGGGTAGCGACATAGTTTATTGTGCTTCGACAGAATAACTTCAAATTCACTACAGCACTTGCAGAGACGCGTGCAGGTCTCCCCAATTCGCAGCCGCGTGTCATCCTGTTGTGCACCCACTTCACTCGGATTCCAACAAGTAGTTTTCGGAAGGAACGTGTAGTATTTTGTCTAGTACTTCGTTATAAAAACCGTTCCTACAAGCAAATCCTCGAGTTGATTAGCTCACTTTCAACTCTGATAGAGTTATGTAGCCAGCGCCTTTCTAGGCCATTACAATTCCAGTCATCCATTGAAGCTGTAAACCAACATCGAATTGTGGGCTAACTAAGGGTTTCTGGCACCAGTAAGCACCGGCGTGTCGCGGTCGTGTGCTGAGTTGAGCTTGGTTTCTCAAAGACACCGCTTTGTCGATATGGTGCGCGGCCACTGAATTGTCGCAGACATTTCATAGATGGGAGTGTTCTAAATGCTGCCCGTTGTAGTTTTTGATGAAATCGAACACAAACATAGAGCGACATGAACTTCATTGAGAAAACATTCGTGTGGACGGAAGCCACTTCAGCCAAATATCGAGGTATACCGTGCAATAGCGCCGTAAAAGGTGACGGGCTTTTCGTTTTTTAGCGCAACTCTTGGCAAAGTTCACTTCAAGCGCCTGTCTGTTTTGAAATTAATCATTTTATGTCGAAACCACTTATTTGTTGTCGACTAGAGACAGCTTTTAGAGAACTTCAGGTAGCCTCCTTGTTTTAATAAACATTTTTCAAATTGACCAGAGAGTGTCTCAGAAGTTATGTTGCACGTTTTTAAAATTCTCTAGTCCTACTGCAAGAAATTTCTATGACGTTATTCTGTATTTGGGATTCCCCTCATGTTTCTAATTCCGAGAAATCCGTATTTTAATTGGTTCGCACGCTTTTTAGAATAATGCCTTTGGAGGAGTTCCAAAGCAAATGGGCCTGTTAAATAAGATGTTATATAAATCAACAGTTGACCTCTAAGCAAAAATGAGGTCCTATTATTCGTGAGTGTAACAAGAAAAACCTTTTTAACCTTTCTTAAGCAATTCAGAACGGCATAACTCAAACATCCTCTGCGTTACAGCAGGAGGATGCAGTCACCGCGAGTGACTTCTTGTAGTGATTACTTACAAGGGAACTGTCTGAACGGTACGCCGGAACGGCAAGAACGAGTACTATAGGGAGAATCCCCGTCCTCCAAATAGTAACGGAACATCTTTTGTTTTTGCCGAATCCTTGAGGCAAACGAGTACGAGGGCGTAATGGTTAAGGGTCCGCAGAGCGAGCTCTTCACGGCAGCGTGGACTGGGTGGCGTAGGGGTGGAGGGCACGCCTCGAGTTCGTGAGGTCGAGGGTTCGGTTCTCATGCCACGCCGCGTTTTTGCACTTTTACCATAGTATCGGATTTCCATAGAGATTTCTATATGTAAACTTGTTTTTGGAGTTTGCTACGGAAAGATGTTTTTATTACTTATTATTTGTCGACGTCTCGTAATTCACCAGCAATGTCCGAAATATGCCATAGGCCACCCAGTCCACGACCCCGGGATCTGGCGCTGCCGTGAAGAGCTCGCTCTGCGGACCCTTTACCATTATACCGTCGTACTCGTTTGCCTCAGGGATTCGGCAAAAGCAAAACATGTTCCGTTACTATTTGGAGGACGGGGATTCTCCCTATAGCACTCGTTCTTGCCGTTCCGGCGTACCGTTCAGACAGTTCCCTTGTTAGTGTACAATTTTTTTGAGGTTTATTAATACACATGTAGAACAGCATGTTTTGCAAAATGTTCTGCACTGCATTCAGATGGGCAGATGTCTAGCCGCGGCTGGAATATATCCTGAAGACACAAGAGATGAAAATGGATCGGACAGGTGAACTGCAGTTTTTTTACTACTTTAAGAAAATCATGGTAGTGCAATAGGGGAGGCACGGATAGTCCCGTGAACTCCGATTCCCGGGCCTTGGTTCGGAAACCTCCCAGCGCAACCAAGGCTTCCATGTCTCCCGAGTCAATGAATTAGTACCGCACTTTTCTGGGATAGGTGAACCACTCACTGTCACATCCATCGGCTGTTCTCCGAAATTCATCCTATAGGCCAAATTAGCACTCAAGTTGACTCCACGTTATTCTGTGGAAGAGATGCATCCCTCCCAAACATATCTTTTACCACCTGGATCGGTGAATTGGTGTCATAGTTGGTTAAAAATAGGAAAGGCTAGACCCACACAACTTCCACCCTCCAAATATGTCGGAAGCATGTCGGGCGCACCTTCAGCGAGCATTCCTTCCTGAGATTGAACGATGCATGCGTCGCTGTAATGCACTTTGAAAAAGTGACATGCCTTGTACCTGGACTCGTTAATTCCTAAACTCCAATGTACTTCAATAGGCTGGTTTAGTATGGTCAGTCAAGCTTACACAGAAAGTCTTATGTTTCTTCAAATGAATGAGTTCTGACCACAGTGCCAGGTGACAAGTGCAGTGTAAATTTACAGTGTTTGGAGAGCAGGGGCCGGATTCATCAACAATTAAAGCTGCAGGTATGCGGGAGTTCAAGGGGTAGAGATAAGATCAGGGAAAGAGATGAATACTTCATCGCAGTAGGTAAACCATCTAGTCGTTGACGAATCCGGCCCCATCAAGCGTTGATCCACCACTGGAGAAACAAGGAGATGAAGCGGACTTGATCTGAAGTTTCCCACGTGCGCTGACTTATCATCACGTATCACCCACATAGAAATACTGCAACATAGGCTGAAATTGTTGGTAGAAGAAAACTTCACTTTATCTGCATTGAAGAAAGACCAATATAACAACTACTACACTACATATTACTGCAAATTTATCGAATCCAAATTCGATTTTTAGTAGTACGCAATGTTCACGATATCCGGGTTTCAGTAATCCAAGCAGTTAGTGAGTTTTTGAAGATTAGTAATTCTTCACTGTATAGAATATGAGCGTATAGCGTATATATATATATAGAATAAAGCGCGTGTAGCGCAGTCGGAGGAGGCGCCGGCTGTCGCGTGCACCCGATACCAGGTTCCTGGTTCGGATTTCCCGCCCAGGCCAACCAAGCATTCCATACCTCCGGGGTCGGCGAATTGGTACCAGACTTGTCTGGGAAGGATAGAGCGCTGACTTGTTCATCGGCTGGCCACAGCAAGTCATTGTATGGCCAAATACGCATTCAAATCGTCTCCACGACATCTCGTAGAAGTAGAATATGTGGCGCATCCCAAAAGGGATTGAGTAACGCCGTCGTTTATCCTTTTATCCTTTATAGAATATGAGGGGTCATTGTCCCAAACATTATTTTGATTGTCTGTGGTTGACTTCGAAGTCAGGTGGAAGTCGTACTCAAAGCCGCCCTACATTAATGCATTTTCTTCGAAAAGCCGTTTTATTTAATGCAGGACGCGTTTGAGTGGTCCGGAACGGTGTTGATAGCCGACGACGTGGAATTTACTTTAAATTTAAATACGCAAAGTTAGAACATACTTGAAATTTATATGAGGGCAAAGCGTGTTGACGACTAACTCGTCTGCTGTTTAAAACAAAGCTCCGGTTTAAATTGAAGACAGGATGTAAGGATGAAAAGAATCCTATTGAAAATAAAAGTGCCCAACTTAAAATAAGAAGCGTCTATTTTAAGGTAAAATGCTATATATGGACGCTGCTGCATGAGGTCTCACGTTTAGAAGCATGAATCCTTAAATGTAAGGAGAAAATTTACAGCGAGACCGGGAGAGATGGTGAAGGGAGACTATGCGTCTCAACACATTTGCCTGCCACTTCCCTTTAGTATTATACCTAATGCTTCAACGCCATACACTGCAGGTACCTCTTCTCGTTAAGGTTCCACCACTTCCATCCAACTGAGCAGCTTCTCATGTATAGGGATCCTTTTGCCAGGAGATCCGCCTACTATCCGCCTCTTCAGGTACATTTCGTTTCTTTTTATGCTAAAAACGTTGCGTCTATTCAAATCAACTTGCATTTGCTGGAGGAAACAATTGAAACTAAAGGAAATATGATTTCCCCTATTATGAGGTTGGCCGAAAGCTCCGGCGGGCACGTCCATTCCGATCGATGATAACTTTCTTCATACTCACCGGATTCAGTCGAAATAAGCAGTATTCGAATCAACAGACTTTTCTAACGCGATACTTGTTGAACAATTCTATCAGCGAAAAAACGTGGTCGAGATGAAACAAATTCTAGAACAGTTGTTCTTGGCGCAAGGTCTGATGAGTGTAGCGGGTGAGGCAAAATTTCAACCTTTAGTTCGTTTAATTTTCGCATGGTAATTTGCGATGCACAGATTTCAACTACCTTGGATCTGCAATTCTGGTGGTGGTCTACCATTCGGGGTGAACTCTCGCGTAAGCGCAGCTTGGTCCAAATGGCGCTCAATGAGAGCTGTTTTGTGAGACAGGAAGACAGCAGAACGCCATAAATCAAAGATCGACAGAACTGCAGCAATGTACGGTACTGCTACGAAGGAGGTTGATAGCCGGCTCAGCGTAATGGAGAGGAAACTGCTGCCAGGACAGCCTGTGTTACGCGTATGGACCGTATTCGCATTGTCTCCATAGGTCAAGGGTTTGGTGTCGCTCCATTTGCCGATAAGCTACGCGAAGCTCACCCACGTTGGCATGGTCATGTTCTTCGTGCGAGTGATGACACTGTTCGAAAGATTGGCCTCAACATAGAAGTACCCGGAAAACATCCTACAGGACGACCTATGCAACGCAGGCTTGATACGTTGCACACGGACTCGAAGGAGGCTGTTATTCAGCATTTGATCGTGCAAAATGGCGTCACCACACTAGAAGGGCGGATCCCACGCGGGTCAAACGCTGAAGAATAGGAAGATGGTCATTTGCGAAACGTGTTGTCGTGCAGAAGGATGGGACCTCTTCTGTTGACTGTCGCGGCTGCCGCGCACGCAATTTTCGGAAAATCTCGTCGATTTCGTCACAGAAGGACTCCATTG
This sequence comes from Heligmosomoides polygyrus polygyrus, assembly GCA_947396885.1. Taxonomy (NCBI): domain Eukaryota; kingdom Metazoa; phylum Nematoda; class Chromadorea; order Rhabditida; family Heligmosomidae; genus Heligmosomoides; species Heligmosomoides polygyrus. The sequence goes on from OX377202.1 coordinate 48,610,512, forward strand.
CGATGGTTCGTCCTGGTTACAAAGAGTGGTAGCGAACCACACCAACAGCCGATCACCACACTGTTACCGTTGCCCTTTTCTGACGGGATTTCGGCTTTGCGAATTGCCTCGACAGTTCGTCGAGAACAACCCACTGTCCCGATCGTCTTCGTTTATCGTAAAGAACCCACTTTTCATTAAGTGTGACGACCCGTTGCAAAAATGGGTCGTTTTGATAGCGGAGAAGCAAAGAAGAACAGATTCCAGTACGCGACAATTTTAGGCGATCACTCAAATCGTGGTGCAAGCATTTTTCTAGCTTTTTTCACCTTCCCAAGGCATTTCGAACCATCTGTGACAGCAGTTTTCTGACTGCTAGACCTTCCGTAATCTCACAGAGTGTTTGCGATGGATTAGCTTTCGCGGAGCCCTTCGAATCGTCAGCCTGGTTGCTGTGGGTCTGTCGCTTCGGGGTACACCTTCAAGGGTGGAATCTCCAGAACGAAATTTTTCGAACCACCGCTGCACGGCACTTTCTCCAACACTACTCGGAGCCCACACATGGTTGATTTGACAGGCGCTTTGACGAGGATTGCCGAAGTTTGGAATTGAAATAAAAAAATCGCTCGAAATTGCTCCTTTGACACACATGGGTAGATCTTTGAAGAAGCGTTGTTATTAAACATAGGAGAAACACAAATTATTCCATCCGGCAGAGCGAAGAATTCCGTATTAGAAGAAATGCGGAGTAAGTTGAATATTAATTCAGTGATAAACGATCGCGAAAGCGGTTGCACAGAAACCGCCTTAATTTTCCGGCCAACCTATTATTATTATTATTATTATTATTATTATTATTATTATTTTACATTGCAGGGTGCGTAAAAAGTATTGACCCACCTTCTTTGTCTTTCTAGTTTTCAAGGTTTTTGTGATTTATTTTTATTGTCCGTATTGTGCTCAAAAAAAGTCGAAAAAATCTGAATTTTTTTTACAGCAACGTCGTTGCGGTGGTTCTTTTTTGGCAGTTAAAAAAATGAGCAAGAGAATTAAGAACTCTGCGAAGCACGAAAGAGGCCAGGCCAGTGACAACTAAGACTCTGTCAGAGCAATCGTTCACAAGATGTTCAAGCACGTTTCGTTAGCCTTCAACCCCAAAACTGTCAGGCTCTGTCCGATTGCAGCAAACAGACAAAGTCGCGCAGGCGTAAACAGCATTTTTTCATTTTATTTGCACATGTTCTACCGGCCGTGAAACTTCTTCTGGTAGGGAGTTTTCCCTTAAGCAGTTATGTTATGAAACAGCACCTTTGCCGCAGCGAAATTTTCTTTTCTTTCCTTCTTTATCACTTCTTGCCTCCATTACAGTAAAAAAATGGTTCTAAATATAATATAGTATTGGATATGACAGGGTAAGATCACCAAAAAGATTTACATAAAATTTATCCACTCTCTTCGCATTGATGTCAACTGTGCACCAAGTTGCTGGTTGTTTCGATTTATCTTTGTTTATCTTCTTAGTCACCTTGTAACCTATACATACAACGTTGTATGATGAATAGAGCTAGGCCATAAGGTGACTCCCCCGCCCCCGACCGATCCTATTTAAGGAGAAATGGCCTAGCTCTCTTTATCTGTCCATCAAAGGAGAAGAACACACCGATGTAGCATTGTGTTGTATTGGGGTGTCCAGAAAGCAACTGCAGAAATATGACAATTTTTTCAAAATGACACAGTTTTTTATCAACATTTTATTAATCAGCCAAATAATCTCCTTCAACATCGACTACCCTCCGCCAACGTTCCACAGGACATAGAATTTCTTTGGCATAGAAATCCGGCAACTTGGAGACGAAAAAAGCTCAGAGGTCATTTTCGAGGTGGTCACGATCTTCATAACGCTTCCCTTTCAGATGATGCTGAAGTGATCGAAAAAGGTGGTAGTCACTTGGGGCCAGATCTGGGAGTACGGTGGATGCGGCAGAACTTCCAATCCGAGTTCCAGAATTTTCTGAAGTCGTCTTCGCGATGTGTGGGCGCGTTATCGTGCAGCAAGGGAACTTCGTCGAGTCTGGGCTGTTCCTTGCGCACTTTGTTGGCCAGTCTCTGCAGTTGGGTAGCGCAGACCTCGGCAGTGACAGTCGTGCTGTCAGGCAGCACCTGGAAATATTAGATCGCATAAACTCCCCAGCAGACCCTCAGCATGACTTTCCTCGCATGAATTTCACCTTTTACGAAAGATTTCGGCACTTCATCGCGTTGGCACCACGCACGTTTACGAGCGTGGTTGACTTAGAGGACCCATTTTTCAACTCCTGTGACGATGGTGTCCAGCCAGTTGAAGGTGCGACTTTGGGAGAGCAGCTGAGTGCATATGTCCAGACGGTAGACAGTAGACATGGGTAGACAGTTCCGCCATTGTGCATTGAAATAGGCAGGGAAGACTGCAATGTTACGCAGATACAACAAGATAGTGTCCTTATATAGCACTTATGTTGAAATCTTCGGAACATTCTAGAAAAAGTCTGGAGTATTGCAAAATGTTCTGCAGATACTTTCCGGACACCCTAATAATAAATTAATTTTTCATGTTTTTTTGTTTTTTAAAGGAGGTATGTCCAGTTACATCAGAAATGACCTACCTCAGCTCACTGTAGGGATGAACACACAAGTGCTGCAAGAGAAGTCCAGTTTCATATGCCACAAACCGTTGTATAGGGCTGCCCTATAAGGTGGTGACCCCCCCCCCCAGGTCTTATTCGCATCGCCTTTTCTAAAGTAGTTGGCCGTACATCACCAAAGAGAATATCCACTGAGTAAAAGGTAACCACTCCGAGCCTATTTGCGCCAAAGTTAATTTACTAAAATCGAAATAAATAAGCTAAACAGCGGCCACCAACAACTAGGACGGACTAGGACCCACACCCCCTCTCCTCCCCTCCGCCCTCCCCCTACCGAACTGAAAATACAAAGAGCAGCTTGGTAACAAGGGAAAAGAAAGAGATCAGGAATCAGCACGATGAAAAAACGACTGCAAGAAGTTGGGGCAGTTCTCCGGGTAAAAAGTATGCAGTATTGCGTACAGTGATCCCTTTGCGGCGTCAAAAGCCGCCAGGTGCATCGCGGCATTGCGGCATGCGGCCGAACTCTGTTTCCTGCCTAAAGCCGCGTACACACTCCGCAGCTGCAGTGCGGCAACCACGTTGTGACACGGCTTGCAAGGACGGAGTCGCACTGCGGCAGCGAGGCGGCTATAATGGGTGTGTACACTTCGACTGACATTCTACATGCAGACGCGTTCCCACTTATTATACAGAACAACGAATGACGTCTGTGGTATGTCTTCTGTATCCGAATCCATCTACCATGCCGTCGGTGACACTTCTGAATCCGGAAGCCCGTCCATACCCGCTCTTCACAGTATGCCAAATGTAGTGATCGGCTGCCAATTACGACCATTGCCCATGGTTAAACTCGAAGACACAATCTTCCGGCATACGCCGCAACACCACGCTGAAGTATCCGTTTTCGCCCGCCGCGCGATTCATTATGTGGCGCGCGGATTAGCCGTGTTATATAATGTAAGATTATTTTTATTTGAGATCCCGTTCATCTTGTGGACGGTAATATATCAAGGTCGAAGTTCAAAAGCATTACGTGGGTTACTGAAAGTCAGGAGAAGATGTACGGTGAAACTCAGCAGAATGTGGACGACAAGTTTTAAACAGTTATCTAACAGTTCGTGCTAGTGCATAGCCAGCGCCGGCCGAGACGTTCGCTTCATTTCTGAACGCTCTCTAACGCTGAGCACTTTGAGGATCGTTTAGTGAACATAGTTGTCAACGCCGACAACGATGTGTGCTTTAGCGATTGTTTCGTCGATGTACCCTTCAGAGCAAAGAAACCCCGACTACATTAAACTCAGGCCATATATTTCTGGGAGGGTTTGCAGTCTCACAGGTTAAAGTTTCTCTCGTGGGCTAGTGCTTCCTATGTTCTTTACAGTAGTTTTTCATGTGGAATATGCGGTATCCGTTTGAATGACCACACATGAACAGCGTCAGTGTTATTAGCGTTGTAGAGAGATTATTTGGAGTCATCAAACCTGCAATGCTCTCCAAAGGTTTGGAAGGTCGTTGATGGGAAGAAGAAACATCACTGGTTCTAAGGACGTTCCCCGAGGAAGTGGGTTCGCACTTATCAGATACCGCACGATTGGATAGAACGGTCGGCTTTCCTGTTTAAAAAAACGGCAAAAGTTCTAGAAAACGCTCTTAGTTACCGCGTGCTCGTAGTTCAGCGCTCAAAAGATTCAGCTTGAAATAATCGAAAGGCTTAGTGAAGAAAGAAGACTGTGGCCTAGCCAGAGAATCAATTTTTTTTGCAAAAACGGAACAGATGAAACAGGTGCTGTTGCAGTGTACCTTCAGTCCAAAAAACGGTGCTGCGATTTTCTTGGAAGATTTTTGTAAATAACCATAGATTTGACTAGGTGTAGTCCTCTAGAACGTTGTTTATGGAGGTAACGAGGCGAACAGGTCTATGTACTGCTCCTGTCAGATTTCTGTTGCTTTCTAACAGTCTTGGAGAAGGATGCAGGAATAGTTAGCCTTACTTCGTGTAATCGGAAGTAAAGGACGGACGGAAAACTAACAGAAACCTATTTCAAAACCTCCACTCTTTCCTCAATCAAGGAGATTTCTAGAGAGCATATTCTCGGATTCAACCACATGATTTGCTTTTCAGTAGCTTCACTACAGACGTGACGATGGCATTGTTTACATTTTCCAGCAAGGGCGGGCCTTTTTTTATGCAGCAATGAGGACCATGTTCCGTGTGGGAGCGGCAATGCTGTGAGCTCGGCTACGTATCCTTCGTGTTACGCTGCCACTCTCTTTTTTGATCGACGTGGTTCACACTAATCCAGTTAAAATCTATGAGGCTCCTTATATTCATTGTTCGAGTTTTAATTTTCGCATGGTGTTCACGAATCAATTCCGCAACGACACCTCCTTATGATACGTTGTTAGACCCTTGGTGAGAAACCTGACATGATGCGCCATTCCAAACTTCTGAACTTTTGAGCAGAAAGCTCACAAAAATGTCCACATCTGGTAGTTCTAGCAGACGTCCGACGACGTCGTTGTTGCATTCTACAATGAAGTCGTCGCGAAGAGAGATGTTCTGCATAGCGATATCATATCTTCGAAGCTCTTCAGCGCCACCCTCGAAAACGTCATGCGCGACCTAGAATGGGAGTAAAGATCCGGCAAATAGAGCACCCTTGCTTGGCACTGGTCGACTTCGATCGAACATGTAGGAACGTTGGGCTGCAGCTGAATCTTACGAAGACAATGTTCATGAGGAACGAACAAGTTTCTGATGCCCCATTCTCGCACAACGGAACGAACATTTCCAAATGCTCCAGCTACATCTATCGGGTCGCGAAGTCAATATGACCAACGTCCTAGCAATAAAGCTGAGCAGGAGGAAACGAGCGGCTTGGGGAGCTTTCAATAGCGTCGAAGAATTCGTGAAGAAGACGAAGAACGTCCGACTCCTGCCCACCTATTCGACTCCACTGTTCTTCCTGCCAGTGACATACGTCCCAGAGACCTGATCTATTCGAATACAGAATGGATACGCGTTCAGCATCGCACAACCTGGAGGGCGATGCTGGGAGTGACACGATTCATACAAGTGAGACAATGCCTCCGGTGTTCAGAGCTTCGGAGACGTTCGAAGATCAGAGACGCTGTCGCATGGGCCAACTCGTGGAAAATTAGGTGGGCCGACCACGTAGTGCGCTTTGCATACACCCGCTGGACGAGAGTCGGAGTCCGATGGGATTTCAAGGAAACACTAGTACGCCCACCAATGCGTTGATCGGACTTCTTCGTGAAAGCCCTGAACAAACGCTCTTCGTATCCCTCGCTCGAGGAAGATCACTGAAGCACTCTGGAACGCGACAGGGACGACTGGAGACGCTGCTGTCGCCCGAGCAACTCGATAATCAACGGTAGACAGGAGCATGACAGGGCAGGAACGAGAGGAGCTCACTTAAGAAGGAAGAGAGTTCAAATTATAGGAAAATTCTATTTCTATCGTCCTTTTGTGGGCCGGGCTTTTTGTAATGCGTGCCCAGTACGATCTTCTTCTTCTTCGGCGTTTTTTTTTCCGCCTCGTAGAGGGGTCCGCTATTCTAGTGTCATGAGGCCACCTTTATCGATCCAGCGCTAGATCGGGGTGAACTTCAGTTACCTTCAAGTCCATACGTGACGTGTCAGACAAACGCTGCTTCGGCGCCCTCTAGACCGCTTTCCTATTTTTTCGACGTTAAGGCCTATCTTGCGGACACTGTCTTCTTCTCCACGCAGAACGTGGCCGTACCATCGAGGCGAGCTTCGCGCATCTTGTCCGCTATCGGCGCGACACCTTCTGCCGAATGACATAGTTTCGGATGCTGTCCATGCGAGTGACTCCAGCTCTCCAACTCAGCATCTTCGTCTCCATGACGCTGAGGCGCCTTTCGACTTCCTCGGTCGCTGGCCAACAATTAGCGCCGTACATTGCTACTGGCCGGAAGAATGCTCTGTAGATCTTCGACTTAAGGCGCTCTGGTATCTTCCTATCGAGAGCACGCTGATATTTTTGATAAAACTCACTAAACGCTCACTCTACAGGCTGTCGCCCCCACCCGATTGAAAGGTTCGATTCTATATGCATTGTTCACGGCGCACTCCAGATGCTAGCAGGGCAGTCTTAGAGCAGTTCCTCGGTAGGAAGACTAGGAATTTCTTTCAAACACTCCATACCTCACTTTGCAAGCTGTCGCTCGCTCTATAGGTTGTCGCGCCCACTCGATTAATTCTGTCGGGCATATATGCATTGTTCACAGCACGCCATACCGGCAGTTAGCTCCAAACAGTAGGCCATGCTCGTCCGAGCGCTTGGGTGGGCTCCTTCCATCAGCGCAACGTCCAGAAGTTGAGGACGCCGCGCCCTAAACTATTTGCATCCGGCGCGACGCGTGGCGATCGGAAAACGGCGCTCTCCGGCGCCCTTTCGCGCCGCTTCTCGTCTTTTGCGCCGCTTGTGCTTGTTGGACGCAGCGGCATGTCCGCTACTGTAGTCAGAGAACGCCACTTGGACCGTGCTGCACTCACGCGTGAATTCACTTCAACCATCAGTTTGCCGTCAGACGCGACTGCTGATCTCAGATACTTAAAGACTGAAGTGCGTGGAAGCTCGAGGCCGTTATCTTTGATGGAGCTCGACTCAATAACTTTCATCGTCAGGTGCTCGGTCTTCTTCACGTTCATTCTGAGTCCAAACCACTCCAAGCGATTGCACCAAGCTTGCACCTCTCGCTCGAGCTCACCTTTGTTTTCGCAAGCGAGCATTACGTCATCACCATAATGCAACGCCCAAAGGACGGGCTTCTGAAGATCTCGTGCGTGGCATCCATGACGACAACAAAGAGGAGCCGGGAAAGTGCAGAACCCTGGTGCACTCCGACAGAGATGGGGAACTCCATCAAGGTCCCAGCTGCAGCTTGAACTTGACTCTTTGGACAAGAGTAGAGAATTCGCACCCACTCTATGAGCTCTTCAGGAACTCCATGTTGACGCAGGGCGTACCATATTACTTCACGCGGTACGCGATCAAAGGCCTTCTCGAAGTCGAGAAACGCGATATGCACTAGCTTATGTCTCTCGCGCTGTTTCTCTAAAGCGGGCTGCGTGTATGGCGTCGATAGTGCCATCATAGCTAGGTACGAAGCCATACTGATGGCTGATAAGCTGGACGATGTCACGAATTCGCCCACTGACATTTATCTCAAAGATCTTCATGCTGTATGAAAGCGAGCGAGTCATACGGTAACTGGGCACACTGTCCTTTTTTCCAAATCGGAATCGTCGTGCTTTGGCGCTAACACTCAGGTACTTTCTTCTCTGCTAAAACTGATTAAAGAATTTCGTCAACCACCCAGGGTACCGAAACTTTGAGTTCCACAGTTCAGCTGCCACATCGTCGCGCCCAGTCGCTTTGCCTGGCCTCATCTTCTTCAGAGCCGCTTTAGTCTCCTTTACGATGATCTTCCGGACAGGGCTGCGCTCGAGAACAATGTAGTTATCATATCTCAATGAGAAAATGTCTCCTAACCTAAGATATTCTAGAGCTAGGTTGAAAAAGCGACAAGGTGGGTCTGACTGGAGCGTTGATGTGGGATTTTTTGACATAGAGATGTTCTGAGATTACCGCTTGTGCCAAAAAAGCAACTTACTTTAAGTGGAGTTGTAGATCCACAATTTTAGGCGTATGAACCATGTTTATGACGAAGCAGAAGGCTTTCATTTGGCTTGCAGAGCAGCGTCCTTCGTGTGATCTTTTGAACTCGGGTTGGGGTTGCAAGTGTGCCACTTCTTAGAATACAGGGTGCGCAAAAAGTATTGAGGCACTAAACGTTAGAAATAACAAATCATTATAAAATTTAATAAGTTTGAATACAAAATGTCAACAATGATCTAGCGAACAGAATAGCATCACCTGTATTTTGTACGGGCTTCTTTGCTGCGAATGCAGGGGCGAAGACGACGAGGAAAGGCATCGACGGTGCGCCGCAAGTAGTCCACGTCCACGACTTCATTTCGGCAGAGGAATGACCTCTGTATAGACCGGATTTGAATACGCTGAGTTACTCTATATGGGCAAAGAAACCCATATAAAATACAAGTGATGCTATTCTGCTCGCTAGTTCATTGCGGACATTTTGTATATAAACTTGTTAAATTGTATAATGTGTTGTCATTTCTAACGTTTATGTTTAGTGCGTCAATTCTTTTTACGCACCCTGTAGACTCGAATGAGGTGCGTCAATGCTATTGTTCTGCCAGAAATCCGAAATCCGGGTCCAGCCGGAAGCTTCTATTTTGCTGGATATGTATGTATACATACATATGGTATGGACTAAATTATATAAACTACATATGTATATCCGGGGCGCGCGGAGCGCACTCGGAGGAATTGCCAACTATCGCCTGCACCCGTTGCGAGGTTCTTGGTTCGGTTTTCCCGTCCAGGCCAATCAATCCTTCCATCCCTGCAGCGTCAGTGAATTGGTACCAGCTTTGTCTGGAAAGTATAAAGTGCTGACTTGCTCATCGGGTGGCCACCGCAAGTCATTGTATAGCCAAACACGCATTTAAATCGCTTCCACGACATCCCGAGGAAGTAGAGTGCGTGGCGCATCTTAAAGGAATTGAATAACCCCACCCTTAATCCTTCATATGCATATTCAAGACGGTTGAAATTGCTTTGCCTTTTCGGCACTGTTTAGGTATTGCTTGAAGGAGCGTTCAAGGGCATGCAAAAATATGAAATGGGCACAAGCTTGTTTGCCCAGCAGAAAATGATCCAATCAGTGATTCGAGAGAGCAGCAATGTCGTCGTGCTCTACTTACGATCGGTTCATTCACAGTTGACTTTATGTGGCCTTTCGAACCCTTCCTTATCTTTTTTCAGCAGAAGAAAACGTCATGAGAGTTCCTCGCAAATATATGCTGCCAAATTCAATATTCAGTAAGATATTTAAGGGCTCCGGTTCTCACATCTTGTAATGCTTGGCCTTAGAAGCTTCCTTCTGCGCGTTATTGACGTTATTGAGGTATTAGAACTTTGCGGGATATCGCCCATTAGGCTTATTTAAACGAAGCAGTATAAGTTGACGACTTTAGGCTTAGGATTTCATTTTCCAGGGAGCTGACAACTTCAGTCCGGAGATGGTTGGGTTCCATCACCTGTCACCGCACGAGATGCGAATCTTCGACTACGTGCTCTACAAGCTGAAGCGACGCATTCCTTCAAGTTTATCTGAACACCTCGACGATCAACAGCTCTAGTCAACGACTCACAACAGAACACCGTTTACTTGGATAAACCGTTTGCTCAGCAACACTAATGCACAATTTCACTACAGACAGTCATATTCGAATGACCGACGCAGACGAGCATCACCAAACAGATCAACAGTAGGCAACCGAAGCACTCATGGAAGTACCTAGCTGAGTGCGCAAGCGGAAAGGGCAGGGTCGAGGTCAGGCACTGTCGGGTGCTCGGCGTCCGAACCTGATGAACGACGGCTGCGCTCGGCCGAACCGGATGAAACTTGGTTGTGCTCGTTTTCCAAATCGAATGAACGTAGGTTTACCGTTCCTGAAATTGAACGCAATTGATGCCTCGAAATCTTGAGTATCATCAGCATTTTTCCATGAAAGCTTAACTTCGCCAAAGTGTTTTGGTCCATCTCGCGGAGGAGGGCAGCATTGAAAGCTGAGAGATTACGCATAACTAACACAGCACTGACCAGCCAGGGTGACGATATATACACCCTCCCATAGACCTATGTTATAGTTCGCCGACAATAGCGTCGCCGAAGTATAATATAGGCCTTAAGGCAGCCCGTTTATGCGGCCTGATTGGTTGGTGCATTACTGCCTCCCAATGCCCCTCACCTTCGCGGTACAGACGTGGTGGCCCAAAACGTCCTCTTGTGCTCTGAGCCATCTAGCAGCTGTTCTACATTTTTCGACGCATACGAGAAAGTACAACATAGAGTGCCAGTGCACAAATGCTGGAAGGTGTGGTCTTGATGAGCATTTCCAACGACATTAAACACCTTTTTAGGTCGCCATGGATAGGGGGAGTGAGCACCTGAACTGACTAAAAGGCCCAAAACTTTCATGCCGTCGTAGGAACATGGACGGTTCATGGTGGCGCAGTAGTTGAAAGGTCGGCAAAAATCTTGATCTGCGATGTAAACATCGCAGGGCGCAAGGCTCGAGACGTTGTGGGCTGCCTTCGAGAACTTCACGACTGAAAGGAATAAGAGGCGAGTGGTGATAACACAGGAGTGCCCCCAGTATGGTGCCCTTCGTTGACTTGTCGTTCAGGGATGGCACGAAGGAAGAGTCTCATTAATTCAATCCGCCTCCATTCCAGACTGGCTAACTGTTCTTTCGGCTTATTCCATAAGGTTAGCTGTGTTGTGTCAAACTTGACATCCTTGCATTTAGCAGCAACATTAGGAACTGCTAAATGCAAGGATGTCGAGATTGATACAACACAGCTGACAAATGACAAATGCAAGGATCTTTGTGTGTGTGTGTTTTTTTTTTTGATTGAGCCTTGTGCTGCTTGTATTGAAGGTGTTGGATCGATGATTAGTTGCGATCAGAGTTCTTCCGCCAGGCGAGGCTGGAACTCACATCTTCTACGCCTTACACCACCGGCGCTGTTTCATCAAACGGAATACCCATGATCCTTGAATGGGAAACCTTCAAACTCCCGCCTTTGCAAGGCTGTAGAGATGCGGTTACGCCGGAACCTCAGCCAGGCGAAATGTACTTCACATTATTGCTTTCACGCCTAAATTCGCCTTCGATGACGGCTAAACAGCGCTGACTTTAAAATAAATCAGGATCTTCCCGGCCCTTCGCACGATATGACAATGTGATAAGCTGTTCCCATCGAGTAGTAGTACCCCTTGCTCAAAAAATTGGGAGAATGGTTTTAAGCTGGAAGCATTTTTTAGAATAGACGCTCGGAATGTCTGAACATACTAAAGAAGCGTTAGGGGCTCTTACGGCTCTACAAATGAGCATCTGTTCAGCAATCAATGGGAAAAGGGCTGTGAACTGTGACTACATACCTCCGCTCATGAACTATTCCTGTATTAGAAGTGTTGAAGAGTATTGGAGCATTTTTTTCACTCTCACAAGAAAAACAGTGGTGAACAAACGAAATGACCGTTCCTCCGATTCAAGTGAAACAAGACCCCTCTAGGCCAAAACCGCTCATAGTGGTTCTAACATGTTTTGCTTTTCAAAAAAAAAAATACAGCACCATGTCGAAGATTCTACTTTCAAATGGGCAGTTATATCCGCCCTCCCTTCACATTTGGGGAGCGAAAACGTAGGTGAGCATCAGTGAAGGAGCATCTAGTAGAAGCTCTGAAGGTCATTATACAGGTGTTGCGAAACACCTAGCGACATGTCTTGCACCCGCCTGTTTCGAGCAATGATTGAGTGCTCCCCACTTTGCCTTTCACTTCCTGCTTGCACCTACATTTTATTCCGTTTAGTTCTTTTCATTCTGCGTTTGATGCCTTCCTGTTTCATGAGTCCTCGCCGTGACCTGCCTTTTCAGCCACGTTCTGTCCCAGACCCCTCAATTCTTGCCCACCTTTCCTGCAAAGCTGAATAACCATAGGGCTGGTGCACACGTTGATGAGCGCACCTGTCTGCCGCGCGTGCGCGCTAAATTACCGACCGCCTCGGATTTCTCCTTTTACCAATTTTCCTTGTGACCTGCTTCTCACCCACGCCCTGCCCGAGAGCTCATCTATTGGCGCCTATTGGCCTGTTCCTACCCCCCGACGGAAACGACGGGAGCGACGAGAACGGCGCAAGTACTGCGACAAGAGCGACTAAAGCTTCGGGAAATTCGTACTAAAACCGCTTTCCTGCTAATTGTACTTCGTTTCTACACTTCGAGGCAATCACCCCAGATGCCTACGAGATGTGAGGATTGTTCGAAAATCTGGAAAACTTTGGAAGAACACCAAAATTACCCGAACACTACCGCCCTCAGTATATCGAGCCATAACTCATTAAGGATACTATCTGGGTTCGGATTCATCAACGACTTACACTATTTTAACAGAGAATCTACAGCGAAAAACTCAGATAACGCGGCTTGTCGCTCACCATATCGCTTGATAAGCCGCGCTATCAGGGATTTCGGTTATAATTTTCTCTGTTAAATTACTGTAAGTCGTTGATGAATTCGGCCCCTGGCTAAGACAGTCAATGTTGATTGGTATTACTGATATATTACCAGTAACATCGCTTTTCCTTCACATTTTCCAGTTCTCTAAACGCCTCCTCACGCTTTTGCGACAACGCTGCACTCGGCAGGCAGCAAAATTTCCTCGGGAGTAGGAGGCAACCATTCTTTGCCACCCTTCTCCATCGCCAATACGGTTTCATTATTATCATTCATTACGCATTATGGATTGGTCGAGAGTATGGCTCTCCAAAAACACCGTTGGACTGATAAAATTCACGAAACAAAGGGTGGATTTCAAGTGCTCCAAAATCACGGAGTTCTCCACCAGACAAACGAGAACTCGTATTTATCACGTGAAGAGGTGCCCTCAAGCAGAGTCATGCACGACTGACAAGTGCGAGACGATCTCTCCGAACGAAACTATTCCGAACTCAAACACACAGCCAAGTATCCCGGCTACTCCCGATGCTTAAACAGCTGAGCAGGGATGCTATGCGGCAACTTCATGCCCTTACCCGTAGCACACGAACCATTAACCACCCGCGTTTTCGAGGTGGTTTAATGTCCTCACTGAAACCCAACTATACAACTCGAAGTTGAGATAACATCGGCCAACAATACGGAAATCTACGACCATTCATTTAACCCGTGTGTAACCGAAACCCTCAGCAGCCTCAACATCACAGCACCGTCCATCCAAAAGCCAATGGCGTCGACGACCAACCTGCGCTTTTGGTTGCTAGCGGTCGTTCCTTTTTGCTACCTCACAGCATTCAACTCCCAGCCGCTTGCAAAACTACACTCAGGCTTTGGAAGATTTCTTGTCGTCAGGTGCAACTGCGAAAATTCCGTGGACCACTGCCAATGCCCGGAAGACTCCATCCGCAATCTTCACGGAACAGAATACGTCCTACCCGTGAGCACACTCTATGCCCGAGTAACCGCCTCGATAACCAGATCTTCGCAAAATCCGAGGAGGAGGAACTAGCGCTGAGAGTCGAATCCAAGATCTTGCAGATCTTCGAAGGAACAGAACAACATCGTTCTCCACTTCGAACATCCGGCGTACGAACAGTGCAGCACACACTACGGAAATCCCTACTACATTCTTGATCAACGGGACTCTCCACTATCACCTATCAGGGCCACAGGGCTCGACATTCGATGCCAAGTCGCATGGAATACCGCATCAGTGGTTCGGAGACGTCAGCTTCCCCAATATTGATCCCCTGATCAATACTGTGAGAACCCACTGGAAACTAACAGTAGGGGGCATCGAGACAGTAGCGGTGCTATCGGCAGCCACTTACTTAATGATCATCCTACTACTTATGAAGGCAGCGTACTCGCTGGTTGCCTTGGCAGCTATGGCTATATGGAGACTAGTCAGCCTACCGGTAAAGACCCTACGGACCAAAATGTGAACGCGTAAAGGGCCATACTGTACACATGTATGTAATGTATATAGCAAACTAAACCTACACAATATGCAAAAAACCACTGCGAAACTAAACCCATACAATAAACAAAACAAAAAAAAACATCGCGAGTTTGCGCGCAATTGATTGCAGTCTACAAAATTGCTCAAAGGCGGTATCGTACCTAAGAGCTAACGCGGGCCAGTGAGGCACCGTACATCGAGGTTCAACAGCGGATGACAAAGGGCCGCTAATCTCGCTCACGTCTGATCGTGCCCATTGGCGATTGTGATATGGGCAATAGCCGATGAAATATTCTTAGTGCCAATAGCAACACTGAAAACCAATTCACTGGTCAGAGCTCATCATCCATCCCATATAAATAGCCATCACCGACCTCAATCGCGCTTACACAACACCCGTTCCATTACCGCACGGGGCTCTCGACAAATTGGAGCTCAATGACCCCAAGAATTCACTCGCAAGCACTGCGAGGATTCGACTCGAAGATCGAGTCGTTATTCATCATCGCCGCCAACATGGACGCGCTTGGACAGCATGGAGCCCTCCAAGCTGGGCCTCTGTGGCACTGCCTGAAGGCAGTTCAGTTTGTGGGGTTACTTGCCAAAACTGCAGATCACCTCACAATCTCCTGATGTGTCCAAGCAGAGGACAATGAAGCCATCAGGCAAAGAGAGGGAAATTCTGAGCACTATCAAATGCCATCGCCCAACGACGGATACACATCCGACGCCAAGCCAATTCTACACTTCGAGCTGGCTGCCAGCAGTATCGTCGATAGCGACGATGGCTCCCTTTCTATTCCCCGCCTTCTTGTTGGGAGGTCCTCATCGACCTCCATACAATCACTCCTCTCACAACATTTGCCGAATAAACACGTTTTTGCCCACTTCTCTTGACTCTTGTACGGTACAGTACAGCTAATTCTATGTTGGGTTTCTCGCAACTGTTTTTTTCTCGCAACTGTTTTTTATGTTTTTTACAAGTTTCCATGGCAAAGCGGCTGCAGCGGCAATAATGCCTTGAATAATTATTGCCACAGCCGCGCTGGCGGCACATCGGCTGCTAGCTCTGCGTCTATGCCCAATACTTATGGATACTGTTAGACATAGATAGGGAGTCACGTTGCCGTAAAAGTGTGCGGAGGTCTTAACTTCACATGCCAGGCTTTGTATGTTGCTTTAAGTTACGAAAGGTATGGGAGCACTTCTAGAGAAGGGAACATTTCCTCAAGTGCTTGCGCTTGGTGTGGCTGTGCGAAACCTCAATCCAAACATGCCGATCACGAAAATTCACGCTCGTCAGATCAGCGGCTCCCGTGTTAATCCAACGGTAGAAGTCGACCTCTTCACTGACAAAGGATTTTTCGTGCGGCGGTTCCTTCGGGAGTTCAATTGGGGTACACGAGACTCTTAAACTTTGTGACAAGGGTAAGGCTGTGCGTCATAGAAAAGGAGTACCGAAAGCCGTCGCCAACGTCAGTGAGAAGATTGTCCCAGTTCTTGTCGGTACGAACTTTTGCATTACTCAACAACGTGATATCGACTAGTTTATGCTTACTCGCATTCTCATTTTAAGTACTAGACTTTGTATGTCAGCGAGTTATGTTTTCAATGGTAAGGTCGCAAGTATAGAAAGGCGAAAAGTTTTCTTTTTTCCTCGTAAAACGCAACAATTTTTTTCGAAAATTTTGGATTGAGAATATCAAGCACGCTTTCCAACAGTAACGGACATATTTTTTGATCATTGACCGAAAAGATCGCTCCGGTCAACATAGGCCGCTTTGGAGTGTTCCAAAGCGGCCTTTTTGAATAATTTCTTAAGAATTCAAGTATTTGTGAAAATCAACATTTATTTAAACTCAGCAGGTCGAGCTCTATCTTTTGGCATATAAATCTCAGTAGAGTTGAACAATGGATATAGGCCCGACACAATCAATCGAATGGGCGCGACAACCTGTAGAGCGAGCGTTTGGGGAGTTTTATCGGAAACAAGCAGATAACTTAAGGTACTTTACGACAAAGTGCTCACAACATCTCGGCTGCCGAACCTGCCTTAGTCCCAACCGCCATTTTAGAGCGGCGGAGTGAAGCGGTAAAGTTTCTTCAGCCCTTACTCGTCCACATTTTAGTTTTCTACACTCGTAATACTACCGTTCTGTTCAGCTCGGAAAGCTCTATCGAATGGGTTCACTCTCAATAAATTCTGGAAACAACGATTGTTTGACAATTTCCCATCGGGGCGTGGGCGCCCTAGGCCGAGCCTGTGCGGACGTCATCGAAAATCGATGTTTTTGAATCGGGCCAGATTCTCTCGTCCAAAATCATCTAGGGGTTATTTGGGGCGCTGATTACGAATCCGACGTTTTTGAGAATTCCGCCGATTTCGGTAAGTTTTGGATTTTCTTCTGGACCAGCCGTCAGAGCGGGCTCTCGGCCGTACTGACGGCTTCTCAACGGCTTTCCCGTACTAATTACTTGTCATCAATTCTATCTGCTGTCTCTGTCATGGTTTCCGCAGGTAGAATACCTTATCTACGTCAAGTGGGGCAAGTTAGAAAGGGTAATGAAGAGAGGCTGCTATTCTACATAGATATATTAACTACTACTCAGAAAAGATTGAGCCCACAAACTATAAATTCACACGCAATTGTTCCATTAACATGGTGACGCCACGCTGAAAAAAATATCCAACATTTTTGATAGCTACGAGAATTTTCATTTCATTATAACCGGGCGAGGACATTAAAATGCTTGTAGAGACTACGAACACAAAAAATTCATCAACTACGCTTCAGCAACTTCGACAACTCCCAGGGCTGACGTTTCGGACCATTAAAACGACTTCCGCAAAAAATCAATGATTTGATCAATATCGATTGATGTCGATCGACACTTTCAAAGCGAACTTCAGATTCGTGTTCATCGACCTCGATTACGGCCAGGCTGGAGTTCCAGCCGCTGTCGACCGCAATGAATCGTTGAGTATCGCAAATATGCCGTGTCCCCACTCCGTTGTGACGGTAGAGAGCGCCAGGGCAGATTTGATACGGGCGCGAATGTCTCCACATTTGGCTCACGTGGGAACCATGAGCCCACGGAAGCCCCAAGCACGATGACGGCTTAAAAATTCTACGGGGACTGAGACGGACTACATCATGCTCAGCTAACGCTCAGTGTTACGTCAAAGTTGACCATCACTACAAGGTAGGGAAACTTCGGCTAAGGAAGCCAAGGTCCCAACCAGGATCCGTTCGATTAGTTCTAACATGGGCGCAAATAGGGTCCGGGGGGGGGGTCACCCTATAAAAAGTGTCACCAACACCAAGAAAACGAGACAATGCACACTGATAGTGAAGAAAACAAACAAATAATGCTGTAGCTGTGCTCTGTGCTTTCCTCCGCTGACCCGGAGGAGAGCACAGATTTAGGCAGGGTAAGGGACTCCAGGGTGTGGCTCAAGTGACGCATCCGTGTTAAAATTGCCTACATCCTGGAGCTCCCTCCCTTGTCCAATTATTAAGCACATAAGACGCGGATCTATAATCGAAACGAAGAGATAAGACTGCACTTACATTCACTGTATGTAGCTACTCGCCATGCCGGCCCGCCGCGCCATGCTGTGGTGACCCCCCCCCCGGACCCTACATGTGCCCCGCACCACTGCGCGAATCCTCCAAAATGTTGTGGTAGTTGGATGTTCAAGGCGCGGTCGACACCCGTTCCAAACTGTTCGATTACGTTACGAGTTTAAAGGACCGACCGCGCCCCAATCAAACGGCGGGTTACGGTGTCAAAGTCAAGAGTCGTATTTTTATAATACTGTTCGCAGGCGGAGTGGCGTTCTACCCCCGCCCCTTAAACAGAGGCGTGACAAATGGTTGCGTCTCCACTAAGGCTCGTAAGGGCCTCTACAGAGTCTCGCGGCAGCACCCCGAGAACTCGTCCATATCGCTCCCGCCGCAGTGAGACCCACGCTGCCACTGTGGTGGAAGCCGCGGCGCGGACGAGTTGTCGTAGAGCCGCCACACGCAAAGGTCCCAGAGGGCTGTCGCAGTTCACGGTGGCTCTCACCCGCAGCGCCAGCAGCTGCGGGTGAGACCCGCCGGAGGGCGTGATAGAAGGGTGTCCATTATGGTTCATCTATTCTAAACATTTTTAAAACGAATCTACATGCTAGGGATAAAGTGGGTTGGTGCATAATCTCTGTCCATAAAGGAGCTTGACAACCAACAACATAATCACCGGTAGTATCGACAAATGGAGGCGTATGGAATCCTGCACTCAAAACATAACGCAAAAAAACTTTAGCACGATATTAGGTAACCTTAATTGCACTGAAAATCTCTGTGGCCTTCCAGTAACAAGTTACTCGTCTGAGGTTTAGGGAAAACCTTTGCACAGAAATGCAACAACAAGGCAGACCGTTCTTTTTAGTATCCCACCATATGAGCTATAACTGCATCGGGCAGACTTCCCGGACTCAACGAGGCATCGGAGGGGATGCTGTCATCACAAGGGCTACCACATTATCTTCGATCTGCTTGTCAAGCGAGGAAGATTTAGTGAGGGTAGATCGACAAAAGTGAGAGCAAGCGCAAAATGGCACAGAACTGTTGAGTTATAAGAAGTGTTCTATTAGATTTCGGGGCTTAGATTCAACAACTCCTAACTTGACTTAGAATACGCTTCTTCACAAAAGAAAAAGCGTTCTGCTTACTTCATCTCTGACATTCTTAGAGGTCGTAACTGCCGGCAAAAGTACGCAGTGTTGCGTACAGTAGCCCTTGCGGCGCCGCACCACCCGCCGTTGTCATATCGGGTCCGCGGCACCCGCAAGACTCTGCTGCCGGCCTAAGGCAGCCACGGGACTCTCGAACAAGCCCAGGGGTTGGGGGTGGGCGGGACAGGGGGACGAGGGGGTAGAACGCTCGACCCCCCTGTTCGCACGAATGCACACGATCGAGGAGGGGGTGGCACCCTCAGTGGGATCGCTTGCGGAAGAGTGATCGCGGAAGCCCCTCACTTGAACGTGTGATTTCAGCGGCCGTTCCTATTCGAGATTGTATTCCTACCAGATGCACAGTGTGCCAGAAGGATATATGCTCAAGGATAGAAGGAGATATACTGGAGTTCTTGGGTGTACTGGTCGTACTGTCAGTGTTTTTCTAATTGCAGTGCCCAAGACTGCTTTTCTATTCTTTTCTTTTTCTTTTATTTTTTCAATTTCTAGCCTTCGGCCACACAGTAGGAGAACGCGATACGTAGGCTTAGGTGAAAGATTTCTGAATATGCAAAATCGCTTGCCAAGTTAACGCTAGGAACAAGTGTTCTAAAGTGTGGTGCTGTTTCTCAAACTATTGTTCTGTCGTGTTACTCTTACTGTATGCCAATGAACTTGTTAAACTTAATTCGCCCCACTCGACGTAGTTAAGGTGTTCTAGAGATAGCAGATAGAAGATGATCCAGCCGTCAGTGCGGCCGAGAAGCCGCTCCGACGGCTGGTCCAGAAGGAAAACCAAAACTTACCGAAATCGGCGGATTTCTCAAAAACGGACGTCGGATTCGTAATCAACGTCCCAAATAATCCCTAGATGATTTTGGACGAGAGTTTGGCACAATTCAAAAATATCGATTTTCGATGACGTCATCGTACGCTTAGGCTCGGCCTAGGGCGCCCACGCCCCCGATGGGAAATTGTCAAACAATCGTTGTTTCCAGAATTGATTGAGAGTGAAACCATTCGATAGAGTTTTCCGAGCTGAACAGAACGGTAGTATTACGAGTGTAGAAAGCTAAAATGTGGGCGAGTAAGGGCTGAAGAAACTTTACCGCTTCACTCCGCCGCTCTAAAATGGCGGCTGGAACTAAGCCAGGTTAGGCAGCCGAGATGTTGTGAGCACTTTGTCGTAAAGCACCTCAAGTTATCTGCTTGGCTGTGCATTTGTAGGTCGTCAGCTCATCGCTTTTTCGCACAGCGGTCGAATGAATTTGAAAAAATCCTGTCACACAAGGCTAACCTGTAGCTGGAACAATTCTCTCTCCACAGAGTTGTTGCGCTTCGAATACGCCAGCGCGTGCAATTTACGAGCAGCCGCGCCCACTCGATTGATAGCTCCAATTTCGGACGCATTGTTCACGGCGCACTCCAAATGCCAGTTGGACATTCTTAGAGCAATTTTTGATTAGGACGACTGGTAATTTTCGATAAAACTCCCCAAACGCCCGCTGTACAGGTTGTCGTGCCCACTCGATTGATTGTGTCGGGCCTATATGCATTGTTCAACTCTACTGAGATTTATATGCCAAAAGATAGAGCTCGACCTGCTGAGTTTAAATAAATGTTGATTTTCACAAATACTTGACTTCTAAGGAAATTATTCAAAAAGGCCGCTTTGAAACGCCTATGTTGACCGGCGCGATCTTTTCGGCCAATGATCAACAGACATGTCCAGTATTGTATGCAATGTAGCTTTAGCTGTAGAAGGATGTCTAAGATTACTTCTGGATTGGCAAGAGTAAAGTCACCAGTTGTGGGAATGGTGCAGCGTGGACTCTCTCTCTCCAAACCTGCTATTTAAAAAAAAACATTTCTGCAATCACAGTCAACTCTTGACTAATTTCGATGGTTACTGTGCTTGAGGTTGCCCTTGTTATTATTATAACAAGGCTAAATTTGAAAGTTGCCTTCCGCTGAACTTGTAACTATGCTGAACGTAGCGTAGTCGAATGTGAAATTATTAGATTTGCCCTCGTTTCTCAGCCAGCTCAGTCACTCAAGCCTTAGATGTGTCGTCTATTGAATCAGTATGGCGTCGGTTTTCCTCGTTGCTCAGTTCATAGATATCAATTATTGTTCAAGCGGTGTTGGTGTGATTGTGAAACGGTGAGTATTCCTCGAATTTTGGTGATAGGTAATAATTCAGGGTTGCCGCCCATAATGAACCTCAAAGGGGCTGCAGCTTATAAACAATATCTAATCTTTATGCGGAAACTCAATTATATCACTTTCACGTGAAATTGGACCTTTTTCACGTCCAACCGGAACCCGGGCAGGTATTTGGCCTACACAATGGCTTGCGGTGGCCAGCCGATTGACAATATAGCACTTAATCTTTTCCATACTAAACTGGTACCAATTCTTTCGCAGGGATGGAAGGCTTGTTTGGCCTGGGCGGGAAATCCGAACCAGAAATCTGGTATCGAGTGAACGCGGCAGCCGACACCTCCTCCGGCCGCGTCCATACATTTATTAGGTTGTCCGAGAGGTTTTTAGAATAATTGCATGGTAAGATTCAAAACAACATATCTTTGCCGGCTGAAGTTGTGAGAGGGCCGGACTTAGGAAATTTGGGTTTCACGCCCTGTGTATTTAACCACCAGCAGCATGTGCGACATATCGTCTCCTGTTCTCAGTGGCGCCTTCGCAATGGACGACAAGAAGATGCTCTACCGACCAACTCTCCTTCTACAGAACCGCTCCGGCTGATCCGCGAACAAGGCCCATCACTATCTACAGGAGACAATGAAGGAGCAAGCCCCCTCTCGGGCGACGTGCTTCAATTGGTACCGCAAGTTCGACAACGGTGAGAAGTCGCTCGAGGATTCCCGACGGACAGGTCGACCACATACGCAGAACGGGCAGCTCGTACTCGCCACCGCTAGATCTGATCCTTCTGTATGCAAACTCTCAGACCTTAGAACAAGGGAAGCCCATGAACTTCCCTCAAAGATTCTCAACGAGATCTCTATGGTCTTGTAGGGCATCGGACGAGGATCACAAAACTGTGTTTCGTTTTTGATACGGGCCACTGGGTGGTCCGGAAATGGCAAAAATGGTATCATTTCAGAGTGGGTTGATAAGGCATAAGTGACACCTGGAATCTCCCTTTCGGGAACTATTTAAGCTGCTGACCATGAATCTGTCACTCTTTTTATAAATTACCACTTTGGTTGTACTACTTTTCATCAACGTTGAAGTCGAAGGTTAGAAAATATGCCTGACAACATTGGAGAAGGAAGCGATCCCACTAACGTGCACAGCTTTAGGCACCCATATCTAGCGTAACCAACCGTAATCGACCGAAATTGTAAAAATAGATGTCATCTTCGTGATCAGCACCCCAAATAACCCCTGAGCGATGTTTGAGCGAAAAATTTTCTTTCGACCTCTTCTCGACCTTTGGAGTCGTAAAAGGCAGCAGTGCCGATTATTCTGCGCATGCTCCTTTAACTTACACATATCCATAGTAACTTTCTGTAATCTATCGTTTCACCGAAAATGGTTGCCAAATTGGTGTTCTGCATCCCAAATAACCCTAGAGATGAATTTTGGACAAAAAATTTCTCAACCTCTAGAGTAGAAAGAGTGAGTGCAAGTGCTCCTTTCTGCAATGCCCCGACCCGTCTCCCATAAGTGGTAAGAGAATGATGAGGAAGAAACACACATTAAGGCGGTCAATCACATGAGTTGGATAAAATATGGTATGTTGTACGTTGGTACAGTTAGCTAAAACAGCGAAAGTTGCGAGAAGAATAAAAA
Source organism: Heligmosomoides polygyrus polygyrus (assembly GCA_947396885.1). Lineage (NCBI taxonomy): Eukaryota > Metazoa > Nematoda > Chromadorea > Rhabditida > Heligmosomidae > Heligmosomoides > Heligmosomoides polygyrus. The sequence goes on from OX377202.1 coordinate 48,633,320, forward strand.
GCAGTCTATGAGGAAATCCGAAGAGCAATGAGCTTGTCTTGATGATGAGTCAACCCAATGCTTGTCGATCTTGTTCATGAACTAGGTGACAGTGAGAAACACTTCCAAAAGTAATTGAGAACATACAAAAGAGGTCATATGGGGATAGCATCAAACGGAAGCTTCCCCAGCGAGGCAAGTATCGTTTAATGGATGCGCGATATCGCTCAACGCAACAAAACCAGCTTCTTCCACATCTGACGACAAGTTGAAAGCGGGTTAGGACGCGGAGAAGGTACTCTACCGGAGCCAAAATGTAATCTTCATTTGCAAAAACAGCCACCTAGAGACGCAGAAACCTCACCCCGGAATCGAACCCTCGACTCCCTCCCGCAAGTCCGCCTCGCTATCCACTCGGCCATCCATTCGCTGCCGGGTGCGGCAGGCGAATGAATCGCTTGAATGTGCACTGCAGCTTCGTCTAGCAAACGTATGCAAATTTTCAAATTAAGCTTTAATTTGAGCTACAAGACTTTTGTAAGTTAAGTTCAGAGCACGACAGGGCCATTCCAGGTGTCACTTTTGCTTTATCAGCCCGCCCTGAGGCGACATCATTTTTTTACCAGTTTCGGACCACCCAGTGGCCCGTATCGAAAACGAAACACAGTTTTGTGATCCTCGTCTGGTGCCCTACAAGACCATATAGGTTACGTTGAGAATCTCTGGGGGAAGTTCATGGGCCTCCCTTGTAGGTCCACAGTATACGATATTCTTCGATCTTCTGGCAGAGGCGCGAAGGGTAGCGGCAGCGATACTCAAAATGACGCGTACGGTCGCGCGTGCGTGCGTCTTCCCGGGCGGGGTCGGGCTGCCGCGCTGGTGAATAGGACGAGATTCACGCGGAGGCGCGAGGCGAATTGGAGCGCAAAAGCATGTCGGCAACCTGAACTGCATTGTTTTCGCCGACGCAAAAGTGGGGAAGGCAGTAGAATGCCGAATGGGGCGGATGCAAGCGGGCGAAGGTTCATTGATCAGAAAGATCTAAAAGAGACTAAATGACGAGAAGACATCGAGGGGCAAACGGCTTTTTGTATGTTTCGCGCTGTTCGTTCCAAATGAGCTAACGATTTGTTGCTAATGTTAAATTAGATTGTTTGAATAAGAAGATCGAAGCGCTTCGAGCTTAATCCACCAGGGTGATTGCGTTCAGAAAGATACAATGCGTTCTTTGCAGCCAAATGTATACAAAATTATTGAAACTAACGGAACCATATTGACGATAGCTCCTTTCTTTTCACAACCTAAGCATGAGTTAATGCTATGCTTGCTCTGCGACAAAGTAATCACTTTTGAGAAAGAATTTCGTCTAAACAATCCAGTAGCACTCCCAAGACTACAACTGCAAATATTTAACGTTTAACAATTGCAAATGTCTGAGTAGATAAAGAAATTATTCGTTCAGCGGCAAACGATGCTGCCAATTGTTTGGAAGCTTGACGAAAGTTTTACGAATTACCGGCTTCTTGTAAGCATGGGTTGGTAGCAGATTCAAATATCGTAAAGAATTCCAGAAATTTTTCCTCGAAACACCCATGAGAGTCTTCTTTGATTAATATAAAAATAAAATAAAATGTCCAGTCTGGTTGCAGTAGCTCTCTCTAAGACTATATACACAAGAACTGTAGATTTGCTGATAAGATATTGGGAACTCCTGGCCTCTTGGGCCCAGAGTTCCTCCTCCTGCCTCTCAAATAGAAAGTTTCACCACCAGGTAATATGATAAAATCTTCTCGTAACCATCTTCACTCTAATTACACCAGCTTCCTTCAGTTCAAGATATAGTTTTTCACCAGATTTGTAATTTCTTGGAAGCAAAATTCAGATGGAAGTGTTGCGATGTCCGTTCCTCCACGTGGTGCCACTGGAAACTGCTCGATCTGCGAGCTAAGCTAACCACGGACATTCGAATGCAGGCGACAGGCCCTTGTGACAGGCCGGCCTTCGAAGACCCATGTCGCATCGCATGGTGTATGACAGTTCAAGTTTCTTGAGATAGTGGGCGTCCGCGGGAGCCGACGCGCACTCGCAGAGCCCGGCGAATGTGGAAAGTATGCGAGGGTCCCTGATGCGAGGACGGCATGGTGGGGGCAACTGAGCTAGTCTGAAAGTCCCGTAACGTAAGCAGGATCCGCGTGGCTACGCTGAATATGGGTACGTTGACGGGCCGCTCGTGCGAGTTGGTAGAAGCACTGGAGCGTAGAAGAGTTGATTTCTGTGCGGTGCAGGAGACGAGGTGGTCCTGCCGCAAGTCAAGGGACATAGGACGAGGCTTCAAGGCCGTTCTATGTGGAAGTCCCAGGACCACCAGTGGTGTTGGTATAATCGTCTCCGAGCGTTTCCGAGACTCGATCGTAAGCGTCGAGCGCTTTGACGATCGATTGATGAAGATCGTTGTCTCCGCTAAGGAGCGACTCTTCCACTTCTTCTTTGCGTATGCTCCGCAGACTGGCTGTTCCGATCAAATTAAGGATGAGTTTTGGAGCCTGCTTGATGAGAAGACAGCAGAGGTACCGTCGAAGGACGTCATCATCGTCGCTGGTAACCTCAATGGGCACGTAGGCGCTACGAAAGACGGGTACAGCTGTCATGGTGGATTCGGCTATGGGTTGCGTAACACAGATGGTGAGCGTATCCTTGAATATGCGGAATCGCATAACCTCATCATAATGAACACTGTGTTTCGTAAACGCAACTCCCACCTTATCTCGTTCTATAGTGGGAACACCAAGACGCGACGCAGATAGACTTCGTCCTTGTGAGAGATCGTGACCGAAATCTCGTCACAGACGCGAAGATCGTGCCGTATGAAACGGTCGCGCCACAGCATCGTCCGCTGATCTGTACTTTGAAGATCGCTCCTCCGAGGCTGCAGCAGGTAGAGCGGTGCGGTGCTGCAAGAATCAAGTGGTGGCGAATGAAAGAGAAGGAAGCAGCTGTGATTTCTCGCGTACGGTTACCGACAGTCACCAATGTCGACGAAACTTGGAAGAAAGCGACCGACGCGATACTTCAAGCTACGAGGTCAGAACTTGGCACTACAAAGCCTGGGCGACGCAAGGTCGATAAGCAAACATGGCTGTGGACGGACGAAGGCAAAGGTTAGAGAGAAGAAGTCGCTCTATCACGTGTTTCTCAGCGATAAGATGGCCGACAACTGGCAGAAGTATCAGAAGGCGAAGAAGGCTGCAAAGAAAGCCGTGGCTGTTGCGAAAGCCACTCATTATAGTGATGTCAACGAAAAGCTCGAGTCACGCGATGGCGAGCGGTATCTCAACCGACTTGCTAAGACCCGCCATCGCCAAACCGAGGATATTGAAAAGTTCATTGGCATCAACGATGAGAGCGGCCATCTTCTGACAGACCGCAAAAAGGCGCTGAAGCTGTGGCGTGATTACTTTGAGGAAATTTCCACTATGGAATTTCCTCACCCGGCCATCCCTTCTGTGGGTTCTGTTCACGGTTTCGTCCACAAAATCACTGTGGAGGAAACTGACGCGGCTTTGAGGATGATGAGACCGGGCAAGGGGACTGGTCCAGATGACTTGCCAGCTGACTTATGGAAGTCGACCTTCTGGTACTCTGCTGAGTGGTTGACCAAGTTTTTCAACCAGGTTGTAGCGGAGAAGAAGGTGCCTAATGTTTGGTAGGAAAGTACGACGATCCCGATTTGGAAGAAGAAGGGCAGCCCTGCAGACTGCTCAAATTACCGCTCGATTTGGTTGCTCGCGCACAGCATGAATTTCGAGCAAATCCTCGATAGCCGAATTCGCGAAATTGTCAAGCTTTCCAGCAATCAGTGCGGCTTCGCGGCTGGTTGTGGCACTATCGATGCCATACATGCCGCCCGTCTTCTGGTAGAGAAGCACCGCGAGAAACAGAGGCCGGTGCATCTTGCCTTTCTCGACTTGGAGAAGGCCTTCGATCGCGTACCGCGTGAGGTTATATGGTACGCCCTACGACAGCACGGTGTTCCCGAAGAACTTGTAGAGTGGGTGCGAATGCTACACTCCTGTCCAAAGAGTCGTGTGCAAGCTGCAGCAGGAACCTCGACGGAGTTTTCCATCCCTGTTGGGGTGCCCCAAGGATCTGCGCTTTCCCCACTCCTCTTCGTTGTCGTAATGGATGCCATTACGCGAGATCTTCAGAAGCCCGCCCCTTGGACGTTGCTATATGCTGATGACGTGATGTCGTCTGCGAAGACAAAGGTGAGCTCGAGCGAGAGGTGCAAGCTTGGTGCGACCGCCCGGCCATGTTCGGACTCAAATTGAACGTCAAGAAGACCGAGTATTTCTCTACTGACGTAAATGAGTCCGGCTCCATTAAGATTAACGGTACTGAGCTTGCACGCACTTCGGTGTTTAAATACTTGGGATCAGCAATAGCCTCTGATGGCAGTCTGATGGTTGAAGTGAATTCACGCGTGAGTGCAGCTTGGTCGAAGTGGCGCTCGTTGACTGGAGTACTCTGCGACAAGAAGATGCCAGAGCGCTTAAAGTCGAAGATCTACAAAACCGTCGTCTGGCCGGTAGCGATGTACGGAGCTGAGTGTTGGCGTGCGACAAAAGAAACGGAAAGTCGCCTCAGCGTAATGGAAACGAAGATGCTGCGCTGGATGGCTGGAGTCACGCGACTGACTGCATACGGAACGAGGCTATTCGGCAGAAGTTCGGTGTCGCGCCGATAGCGGACAAGATGCGCGAAGCTCGCCTACGATGGTACGGCCACGTTCTGCGTGGAAAGAAAGACAGCGTCAGTCTTCTTCTCCTGAGCGTTTAGTCCCGCGCAGTCGCAGGGTCCGCTGTTCTTGTGATCTGTCGCCACCTCATCCTATCAAGGGCGTCATCTGCCGTGGCGCCGACTTCGGCGAGATCTCTCTTGATGACGTCCTTCCATCTTTTCCTTGGGGCTCCTCTCGGACGCCTTCCGGGTGCCTCGTAATCTAGGGCCAACCTTGTGGGGTGATCCTCTGGTCTTCTGAGGACGTGTCCATACCACCTCAGGCGCTGCTCTCTCATCTTCAGCTGGATCGGGGCAGTCTTCATCACTGCCCTAACATCCTCGTTTCGCACCCTGTCCCGACGGGTCCATCCACAGGCCCACCTCAGCATCCTCATCTCCGCCGCGTGCAGTTGCCGCTCCTGCGCCTTACCCAGGGCCCAGCACTCACTGCCGTAGAGGAGGGCAGGTCTTACAACTGTTTTATAGAGCTTGCCTTTGAGCGTCCTGGAGCATCTACGGTCGCAGAGGATCCCTGTGGACTCCCTCCACTTGAGCCAGGCTGCGTTTATCCGTCCCCTGACCGCCTGGTCCACACTTCCTTCCTCGGATAGGTCACTTCCGAGGTAGCGGAATTCTTCCACCTTCTCGATCGTTTCCCCTTGGCAGTCTAGGATCGATCCAACGCACTGCTCAGAGCTGATGAACTTCGTCTTCTTCACGTTCAGCCGTAGGCCGTTGTCCGCAAGGGCTCTCTGCCACAGCTGCACCTTCTCCTCCAGCTCCTCCTGGTTGTCGGCTACTAGGGCGATGTCGTCCGCGTAGAGGATCGTTCTGAGAGGGTCTTTCTCAAGGTGGTTCACTATAGAGTCAAGCGTCAGCAGGAAGAGGAACGGGCTCAGAGCCGACCCTTGGTGTACCCCCACTGTGATGTCCACTTTCCTTGTCACCCCGTGTGGAGTTCGTATCGCCGCTTTCGAGCCCTCGTACATGTCCCTTATGACCGTGATCAGACGTTCCGGGACACCCCTTCCTCGAAGGGCATTCCAGATTACGGCCCGAGCTAGCCTGTCGTAGGCCTTCTCCAGATCCAGGAATGCCAGGTAGCAGGGTTTTCGTTTCTCCCGATATTTCTCCATCACCTGACGAACGATGAAGATGGCGTCTGTGGTGGACCTCTCAGGCATGAAGCCCCACTGCACCTGGGAGATGGGCACCATCTCCCTCAGCCTTGAGTCTACCAGTCGTTCGTAGATCTTCATCGTGTGTGAGATCAGTTTGATCCCTCGGTAGTTGGAGCATTCGGAAGCGTCTCCCTTCTGCTTGAAGATGGGGACTATGGTGCTGTTCCTCCAGTCATCCGGCATCTTACCTTCTTTCGTGATTCTGTTGAGGAACTGCGTCAGCCAGTTGATTCCGAGGTCCCCGAGCACCTTCCAAGCCTCTACTGGCACACCGTCAGGCCCTGCTGCCTTTCCGAGTTTCATCTTCTGTATGGCCTTGCGAACCTCTTCTTGGGTCCAGGGTGGGATGGGTCCTTCCGTTGGCTGTTCTTCCTCGGCCTCCCGACGAGGGAACTCCTCGTTCAGGAGTTCCTTGAAGTACTCCTCCCATCTCTCTCTGACCTCGACCGGCTTCCGTAACACTCTACCGTCAGCACTCTTCACAGTCTTCACTACTCGAATGTCGAGGCTAGCTCTATGACGCGCCTTGGCCAGGCGGATGGCGAACTTCTCTCCCTCTGGCCCGTCTAGTTTCTCGTACAGGGCATCCATTTCCGCGTTCTTTGCCTTCGCTACAGCTGTTTTTGCCAGCCTCTTCAGCTTCCTGTAGGCTGTGAGATGCTCGGGTGCCCTCGTCTTTTGCCACAGCTTGTAGGCCTCCTTCTTCCTCTTCACCGCAGCCTGCACCTCTTCGTTCCAGAACCATGCCGATTTATTCCCTCTGGTTCTTCCCTTTGTTTCTCCCAGGGTTTCCTTGGCACATCTCAGGATTGTTTGGGCTACCCTCCTCCGTCTCACGGGACCAGCTGGATCTGGAAGGCCTTCTACGAGCACTGCCCTTCGTAGCTCGTTCCGCTCTGAACCCCGCAGTCTCCACCATCGGATCCTGGGTTCCGTCCTCACTTTGGACCTGGTGGGTAGAGGTATGCTAAGATCGGCTACCAAGGGTCTGTGCTGTGATGCCACGTCTTCTCCCGGAATGACCTTCACATTCCGGACTGTTTTCAGGGCAGCCCTTCGAACCAGGATGTGGTCGACCTCAGTTCTTCTTCCTCCGCTAGCATAGGTCACCTTCTGGCTCTCCCTCTTCGCGAAGAAGGTGCTACAGACAGCCAGGTCGTGGGCGATAGCCAGATCCAGAATTCGTTCTCCATCCGGGTTTACCAGGCCGATCCCTTTTCCTCCATGAACCCTTTCCACTCCTCTTCTGCCACTCCCCACATGCCCGTTCATGTCCCCTGCTATGGAGAGGTAGTCGCCTTCTGGTACGGACCTTATGGCTTCTTCGAGCGAGAGGTAGAAGTAATCCTTGTCGTGCTCGGAGCATCCGGTCTGCGGAGCGTAGACAGACATGATGGTCCAGTAACCCTCCTTCGTGTCCAGCCGCAGTGACATGATGCGGTCGTTTATTCTTTGGACAGCCGCTACTGAATCCTTGAGGGACTCCGCGACAGCTATCCCTACCCCGTTCCTCTTGGTGTCCTCTCCGTTGTAGTAGAGCTTGACCCCTTCTCCGATCTCCTTGGCTTTCGCCCCTTTCCATCGCGTTTCCTGCAGACACAGAACTTGTATCCTTCTGCGCTTCATCAGGTCAGCCACTTCCCTAGATCTCCCGGTCAGCGTTCCCACATTCAGAGTCCCCAGTCGAACTAGCTTCTTTAGCCGAGGTCGTTCGGCCCTCGGTAGCCCTCGCATACTGACCACAGAACTCGGGCGGGGGTTCTGTGCGCCACTTCCGGGTGACGTCCTAGCCTTTACACTGATTCTATTGCGACTTGTGATCATGGTTTTGTGACGAGGTTTCTCCATCAGCCGGCCTGTCAACCTGGGCCTGACGCTGGAACCGTTGCCATTTTTGCAATTTTTGCAGGGCATGGCGTGCCCGAGCCGGGAGTCGAACCTGTGACCGTTTGTGCATGAAACTACACTACTAACCACTAGGCTAACTCGGCTCTAAAGAAAGACAGCGTCAGTAAGAGAGGCATTAACTTCGTAGTGTCTGGAAAGCGGCCTAGAGGGCGCCCGAAGCAGCGCTGGGCTGATACGTTACACAAGGACTTTAAAGTAGCTGGTGTCCACCCTGATCTACCACGGGATCGGGAAGGATGGCGACATGGCACCAGAAAAGCGAACCCCGCCATGAAGCGGGACAAACGCTGAAGAAGAAGAAGAAGAAAATTCAGACGGAAGACTCGATAACGCCAATTTTTTCTCAATCATTCCTCTTAACATCATGATCCCCTTATTCCAGTAGCATACTCTCACCCAATCACAAGCTGCAACCATACACTTTCCTCCTGAAACTTCTTGCCGGTAAATTATAAAAAAATTATAAACTAGTTCTTGCTCTGATAGTTCATAGCTCTTTTGCTTCTCCACTCATTGTTGTAGTTTAAGAGGGTTTCACTGTTTCGTTTTCCTTGTAGTAGCTGCCTAGATACACTGGGACGTAAGCTCATGCTCGAGCTCCCAAAGGGCGCACAGAATAACTCGCCTGCATTCCTGCTGCGGCTAGAGGCGGCAATGGCCGCAGCGCCTCACCGCGACCGCACGCGTGGCTGCGGTTGAGTATCGTTGCTCGCAGCCTGCGCGAACTTGCCTCGAGTCGTACCACATGCTTTGACGCGTCAGGACAAACGGAAGCGTATTGATACCTGCACTTCTCTCCTCAACCGTCGCCGCACATTTGCTTGGATCGACTCGATCTTCACGATGGATGAAAAGTATTGCGTCTACGACAATTTGGTGCGTCGCAAGCACTAGGTGGACTTCGATGAGTTGCCTCAACCACAGCCGAATCGTCCTGATCACGACAAAAAGAAGTTGCTTTCCTTCTGGTGGGACATCAATGGCCCAGTATTCTGGGGATTGGTTCCTACCGGATCCATGGTAGACTCGAACAAGTTCTGCGCCCTTCTGAAGAAAATGAGCGAAATCCTATGTAGTCGCAATCCCAGGAGAGAAAAAGTCTTCTTCTCATGGATAACGCCAGACCTCACACAGCAAAGAATACGCAGAAGAAATTGGAAAAACTCGGGATTGAACTCGTACCGCATGCGCCGTACTCACCTGATCTGGCACCCAGTGACTACCACGTTTTCCGGTTGCTGCAGTCTTTCTTAGCTGGAAAAAGGTTCTCAAATCGGGAGGAAGTCAAATTTCGTGTCAACAATTCTTGCTGTCCAAGTTCCCGGAGTTCTTCGCTCGTGGTATTCGCTCTCTACCGGAAAGATGGCAATATGTGATAGATCACAGTGGTGAATATTTTGTCGAATGATAGTGGTTGTTAATTAAATTATTAACTGCGCATTTTTCTCTGACATTAGTCTAAAAACTTTCCCGACAACCTAATAAAACAGTATGTCATAATGTAAGGCATGCAATAATTACTACGGTTCTTGCCATATATGAGAAAAACGCCATTGATTATCGAACAAGCCAATAGTTCGATATCTTCCTAAATATCTATATTTCGTCGTTGCGTTGCCAAAGAGACGGCGAGCAGAGGAATGACGCCGCAGGTATGGCCACCTGGGCGCCCGACCGCGGCGCCTACAACCAGCCGATACGAACACCCCCTTCCCTTCTTCTTGCCGTGCGCAGCTATCTCAGTGGGTCCTTCTCATTCGAGAGGCAGTAAGGGCGTCTTATTGTTCAGAGTCTTCACGAGGAAGACCTAAAAAGGCTTTGGAGGATGTACTGATATTCTTTTGGTTTTAGTCGGTTCGGTGACCGTTCCTCGTAGCAGACAAGAGCGAAAAGCAGTAGGTGGTCCGCCCGCCTAATTTTCGGCGACCTGCACCAAGTGACAGCACGTCTGTTCCTCAAGGCCACGGGGCTAAGAACTTTTTTCACCTGAGTAAACCGAGTTACTACACCCTCTTGACTCCTCTCTGTGCGACTCCGATCGCGTGTTCACCTTGTCTTCGTGGGCGCCAAGTTTCTGAGGTGAGCGTAGCCGAAGAACGAGCAGAGAATTTGAATAAAGCTTCGTTTTCATCTTTTCTTCACTCGACTTAAGTAAGTGTAGGTGAAGAAATCTGTGATGGTGAAACCAAGTACATATACAGTAACGCCGCTAAACATTCAACCAATTGACGTTTGCGACGCAAAAGACGCGTTTTTTGCGTCGCATCATGATAACTTTGTCCAAAGTAAAAACTTTATCACCAAAATTTATAGAGGCGTTTAGCATCATCCCACTTACCATTGGGCATGCGATCGTCGTTCAAAAATAGCGGAAACCTAAAATCCAGTGTCGCAATTAAGGGGTCTTAATTACTGTGACCTGACCCCGAAACCGTCGCCGAGTCTCGCTTAATTATGCCCTCAGGCACAAGTGGTGCTGCCAGTTGAACTTCAAAATTCTTAAACCTAGCGTAATTTCATTTTCCTGCCATTGACGACCTTCCCCTGGTTGCGACAATTCTTTTGGTACCAAATTTGTCACTGCTCACTTTGAACTCCAACCGATTTCGTTTTTACAACGGAAGAATTCTCAATCTAAAACCTGTGATTGTAGCTTGGCTTCTACTCATGTTTAAAAAAGAAACACGACAGAAAATTTACGTGGCGAGTTAATTTTGGGAATTTGCGCGCTTCTTGCAGCTTATCAAAACTGCAAGTGAACATTTCGTAAACAGCACTCTCTGTCGCCGAATTCGGCTACGAATACCTATCTCCCAAGCGAATGAGTTAGTCTAAAAATACGTTGACTAACCAGATACAATGTGGAGACTCTAATTATCAAATATCGAGAAACCTGTTGATCAGGTGGCACAATTTCAACCGGTTAAAGTGACGACTTCCTTCAAAAGAGTGTGACTACCTTTCAACAACGCTTCATGCTGAGACTTCACAGAATCAAAGGTGGAAAGTCCAGTATTGTAAATGTGTAAGTTTTCGCTCAAATTTTTCAACCAGTTCGGACATCAATATTTTGACGCAGCAGATCGAGCACTGATGTAGAGGCCCTCTACTATCATAATTGCGCTGACCTGACGCCCTACAGAGACATTGCACTCGGCTAAATGACCAACGTCTCTCATTTCTCTCCCGTTTCGACTTTTCCACCATTATCGTCCATGCTGCCAAATCTTGATGGGTTTTGGGTTTTTTCGGATTACATAGATCATAGCTTGAATATGTTGGCCAGTATGTAAGCTTCACACAAAAGAAATTTCAGCAGCTGTTGTTGAGCCCAATCAACTCTATTTTATTTCTCTGTTTAAAAAAATATTTGTGGTAAAACAGCTTCACTACGAGTTGGAATTGGACACTTTTCAGATCAAGTTGGACACCCTTCTAAGCTAGCTTAAGACTTTTGAAATCAAAGTCAACTTTCCCAAATTGAAATGAGCTTCTTCTACAATAAACTAAGTACTCTTCAAAGGGATCAGAATAATTTTTTGTTCGTGGAAAATTTTAGTATAAATTCTTTCAAGTTTTAATTCACATTCCCAAAGGGTGGACACTTTGTTTGAAATTTTATAGAACTCTCTTTTTTTTTGGAAAAATAATGGTTTTGAACAGTGGGGCTATTTTTAGGACCAGAAAAGGAATTGCACCATGCACTCATCCAAGACGTCGCGATTTTTATTCAATTGATAGCAAAATTGCTGTTTGTATAGAGTTATACCCGTGTAAAAAATAAAACAAAGATAACTGTGAAAACACACATTCTCACTTCGATGCTTCATGTAGGCATCATTGACACTATCAATCAAATAAAATTCCAGAAAAGCTTTCCAAACGCGTGGTTTAATCTGGTCTTTGACGCACTAATTAATTGCTGCGCTGTTGCGCTTCAAAACAAAATTATTACACTTATTGAAGCAGCTGAATTAAAAG
>OX377202.1:48645347-48670068 GCA_947396885.1 Heligmosomoides polygyrus polygyrus
CTTCTTTAAACATGAGTAGATGGCAAGCTAAAATTAAAGGTTTTAGATTGAGAATTCATATGTTGTATAAACTAAATCAGTTGAAGTTCAAAGTGAGCAGCCTCCTGCCAAGTTTGGTACCAAAAGAATTGTCGCAACCATGGGAAGGTCGCCAATGGCAGGAAAATAAAATTTAATTAGGTTTAAGAATTTTAAAATTCAACTGGGCAGCACCACTTCTGCCTGGGGACATAATTAAGCAAGACTCGGCGACGGTTTTGGGGTCACGTCACAGTAATTAAGACCCCCTTAATTGCGACGCTGGTTTTCAGGTTTCCACATATTTTTGAATGACGATCGCATGCACAGTGGTAGATAGAATGATACTAAGCACCAATGAAAATTTTGGTGAGAAAGTCTTTATTTGGACAAAGTTATCATGATGCGACACAAACAACGCGTTTTTGCGTCGCAAACGTCAATTGGTTGAATGTTTAGAGGCGGTACTGTACCATACAAATGTGTCGTCGAGTTAATGCTGGAAATTTGCACTTGAAGAATGAATGCATATTCGTCTACAAAACTGATCAAGGAAGTCGACGATGTAGTATTTAAAAAATAGGGAAGGAAGAGGAAGGCTAATTTGAAGCTATAAAGCGGGCTGTTTACACCGCTAGACGCGCACTCAACAAAAGTGCACGCATTCCGATCATACTGACGTTACCATTATTGACGTCAATGCTAGCGGTGCAGCAGAAATCTTGTAGAAGTTCCCGCTGTTTTGTATAACATATAACATACTAGCAAGCCGTTGTACTAGGGGTGTCGAAGAGCCTTACCTGGCGTTCCTGAAATAAGAAGAAGAGTCGTCCGATGACAGCTGTGTGTCGTAGGTGTCGATCTGAATGTAATCAGTGACTTGAAATCTCTAGGTAGAGTGCCCTAAATGCTCACCGGGCCATCGGAGGATGCAGCAACCAACACTGCGAGGGTAATGCAAAGTACCGCAACGCGCTGCATCTTGTCAACTGAACGCTTCTCATTAGACACGGAGACCGTGTGAACGACGTATCAGCGAAGGCTCGGTAATTAGTGCAGCACGCGGAGCAAACGCGAAACGACCTTTGAAGCGAACCCGCCAAGTGCAGGTTCCTCGCAAGCAGTAGCCATTGGTGGAGGTTGTCAGGCGGTTTGAGAGAACATGTGATAGAAAGACAAAACCAGGAGGACTATGAGATGCCCGGCGCTAGACTCATCTACACAGCAAACAAAGAAGAGCTGTATAGTGCAGAAAAGGGAACAGCGTGAAACATATGAACAGGAGGATATAGGAAGAATCTCTATCCTCACCCCCCCCCCAATCCTCCAAATAGAATCAAAGTGTCGATTTCTTTTTGCCAAATCGTTAAACCAAACGAATAGTGCATCGAATAATGCGATTGTTCGAAGCTCGAATTCGATGTTTATTGGTGACTATGTTTCGGGCATAACCGGAAGATCTAGGGAAGTGGCTGACCTGATGAAGCGCAGAAGAATACAAGTCCTGTGTCTGCAGGAAACGCGATGGAAAGGGGCGAAAGCCAGGGAGATTGGAGATGGGGTCAAGCTGTACTACAACGGAGAGGACACCACGAGGAACGGGGTAGGGATAGCTGTCGCGGAATCCCTTATGGATTCAGTAGCTGCTGTCCAAATAATAAACGACAGCATCATGTCACTGCGGCTGGACACGAAGGAGGGTTACTGGACCATCATGTCTGTCTACGCTCCTCAGACCGGATGCCTCGAGCACGACAAGGATGACTTCTACCTCACGCTCGAGAAGGCCATAAGGTCCGTACCAGAAGGCGACTACCTCTCCATAGCAGGGGACATGAACGGGCATGTGGGGAGTGGCAGAAGAGGAGTGGAAAGGGTTCATGGAGTTAAAGGGATCGGCCTGATAAATCCAGATGGAAAAAGAATTCTTGATCTGGCTATCGCCCACGACCTAACTGTCTGTAGCACCTTCTTCGCGAAGAGGGAGAGCCACAAGGTGACCTATGCTAACGAAAGAAGAAGGACGGAAGTCGACCACATCCTGGTTTGAAGGCCTGCCTTGAAAACAGTCAGAGATGTGAAGGTCATTCCGGGAGAAGACGTGGCTTCACAAGATAGACCCTTGGTAGCCGACCTTAGCATACCTCTACCCACCAAACCCAAAGTGAGGACGGAACCCAGGATCCGATGGTGGAGACTGCGGGGTTCAGAGCGGAACGAGCTACGAAGGGCAGTGCTCGTAGAAGGCTTTCCAGATCCAGCTGGTCCCGTGAATGAGACGGAGGAGGGTAGCCCAAACAATCCTGAGATGTGCCAAGGAAACCCTGGGAGAAACAAAGGGAGGAACCAGAAAGGATAAATCGGCATGGTTCTGGAACGAAGAGGTGCAGGCTGCAGTGAAGAGGAAGAAGGAGGCCTACAAGCTGTGGCAGAAGACGAGGGCACCCGAGCATCTCACATCCTACAGGAAGCTGAAGAGGCTGGCAAAAACAGTTGTAGCGAAAGCAAAGAACGCGGAAATGGATGACCTGTACGAGAAACTAGACGGGCCAGAGGGAGAGAAGTTCGCCATCCGTCTGGCTAAGGTGCGTTATAGAGCTAGTCTCGACATTCGAGTAGTGAAGAGTATGAAGAGTGCTGACGGTAGGGTACTACGGAAGCCGGTCGAGGTCAGGGAAGGATGGGAGGAGTACTCCAAGGAACTCTTGAACGAGGAATTCCATCGTCGGGAGGCCCAGGAAGATCAACCAACGAAAGGACCCATCGCACCCTGGACGCAAGAAGAGGTTCGCAAGGCCATACGGAAGATGAAACAACTCGGAAAGCAGCAGGGTCTGACGGTGTGCTAGTAGAGGCTTCGAAGGTGCTCGGGGACCTCGGAATCAACTGGATGACGCAGTTCCTCAACGGAATCACGAAAGAAGGTAAGATGCCGGATGACTGGAGGAACAGCACCATAGTCCCCATCTTCAAGCAGAAGGGAGACGCTTCTGAATGCTCCAACTACCGAGGGATCAAACTGATCTCACACACGATGAAGATCTACGAACAACTGGTCAACTCGAGGCTGAGGGAGACAGTCCCCATCTCCCAGGTGCAGTGGGGCTTCATGCCTGAGAGGTCCACCACAGACGCCATCTTCATCGCCCGTCAGGTGATGGAGAAATATCGGGAGAAACGAAAACCCTGCTACCTGGCACTCCTAGACCTGGAGAAGGCCTACGACAGGCTAGCTCGGGCCGTAATCTGGAATGCCCTTCGAGGGAGGGGTGTCCCGGAACGTCTGATCACGATCATAAGGGACATATACGAGGGCTCGAAAGCGGCGATACGAACTCCACACGGGGTGACAAGGAAGGTGGACATCACAGTGGGGGTACACCAAGGGTCGGCTCTGAGTCTGTTCCTCTTCCTGCTGACGCTTGACTCTATAGTGAACCACCTTCAGGAAAACCCTCTCAGGACGATCCTCTACGCGGACGACATCGCCATAGTAGCCTCGCAGACAACGGCCTACGGCTGAACGTGAAGAAGACGAAGTTCATCAGCTCTGAGCAGTGCGCTGGATCGATTCTAGACTGCCAAGGAGAAGCGATCGAGAAGGTGGAAGAATTCCGCTACCTCGGAAGTGACCTATCCGAGGAAGGAACTGTGGACCAGGCGGTCAGGGGACGGACAAACGCAGCCTGGCTCAAGTGGAGGGAGTCTACAGGGATCCTCTGCGACAGTAGATGCTCCAGAACGCTCAAAGGCAAGCTGTATAGAACAGTAGTGAGACCTGCCCTCCTCTACGGCAGTGAATGCTGGGCCCTGGGTAAGGAGCAGGAGCGGCAAATGCACGCTGCGGAAATGAGGATGCTAAGGTGGGCATGTGTCAGAAGGCCAGAGAATCACCCCGTAAGGTTGGCCCTAGATTTCGAGGACCCCGAAAAGCGTCCGAGAAGAGCCCCAAGGAAAAGGCGGAAGGACGTCATCAAGAGAGATCTCGGCGAAGTCGGTGCCACGGCAGATGACGCTCTTGATAGGACGAGGTGGCGACAGATCACAGGAACAGCGGACCCTGCGACTGCGCGGGACTAAACGCGCAGGAGAAGAAGAAGAAGATGAAGAAGATGTTTCGGGCATAAGCCTTCCTCAGAACAGAACACAATAACGCTACTTAGCACATACATACAGTAAAGCGACAAGAAATACGAACATGGGATCCATGACGGATTCAAAGGGAGGGATGGGCCAAACTCTTTTGGACGTTGGTCGGCCGCAAATGAAATGCAGGTGGTGCTCGGACTCGTTTATATGGTCGAATCGTGACTAGTAATTTATAATATTCGTCACGATGGTCTTCAGCGGTCACGTTGCTAGCCCCTAAAGAGCGATAAGACTCATTGTATACTTCATTTCCTCACCAATGTTAATCGGTGGCTATTTCTTGCGCTTCCTTGGTGTTTTTCTCTACAGGGTCTACCAGACTTTTGTGGAGGATGGAAATCCGCAATTGCGGCGATGACTCACACGTGTCCCTCATAGTGCGCTGTTCGAAAATGGATTGTCCTGGTGGCCCTGAGGGTTACGCAAAGCTCTCAGATGGTCATCCGTTCTCTTCCGGAGTGTGATGTCCTCACTGTTTCATCTATATAAAATTCTTCACAGGACACAGACCTCCTTGCAGACCACACACTTTATCTCACACACATTGTTGTCTCCTTCACAAATCCTGCAATTCCTCCTTTCACATTGGTTCTCGTACGGGTGTGACGTAATTAGCAAGAGTTGAGAAAATGGTGGTGGTCGGAAGATGATGCTTATGGGAAGCCCCGATCGCGTTACGACACGGTTGACGTTCATTGTGAAAGAATCCAAGATGAAAAGCATGACCAGGGAACATCTACAGAGAGATCTCTGGGGTTTTCAACAACTCACTCTTTTGAGGTGTAGCCGTTCTGCCGCAAAATTTCGTCGATATCATCATCCACTTTTTGATAATTTGTCGAGGTCAAGGCAGAAGATGACGCAACCATATGGCCTTTGTCATACCATCGCTCACCCCGAGCGACGCCTAATGATATGCTCCCATATCGATCGGGCGGCGCGATGGAATCGATATGTGTGTATACCATTAGGCGTCGATCGGGGTGGGTGATGGTATGACAAAGGCCTATGATGAACGATGTTTCGTGTAACATAGAGGATGGCAGATCCGAGCGTGAGCGATGATGTTCTGTAATGCCGGTTTCTTGTACCACATATTACTAACCTAACCCAAGATATTCTGACCTTCGTTTTAAAAATGGCAGAGCCCATCTGGAGTAGGAGACTCTGATCACAAACTGATAGTAATAAACGCAGAGTTCAGCCGCCTGAGAGTGTGCCGCAATGTTGCGTTTTTCGTTTTTCCAACAACAAAAATTTCGCCACTATATCGACCAAAATATAGCACTCCAGAATTGTAATATGATTGAATTGCATACAGACCTGAGGAACGGTTTATGCCCGAAACGTAGACATCGATAAACATCGGCTTCCAGCTTCGAACAATCGTATCAATCGAACAGGCAAAATTAAGCTCGGAGAACCATCTATCTTAGACGACGTATAGTGAATCCCTAAAATGACTGTGGATTCACGGCGGCGTGGCGCTCTCGCGAGCGCTGATCGACTCTTGTAGCGATGACTGCTTTAGTTGCAGTTCCGAGCGCGGTGGGTAGTGGCTTTACTTCGTACGAAAGAGGTCAGGGGTTCTGATCTCGATTGCAGCATTTTTGCATTTCAACTGACAGATTGAGGTTTGAGGTTTCCTGACGCCTACACAATTTTTAGGCGTATTCTGCACATTTTCTCCAGCTGCATGGCGTATAGCTTTGTTGCAACTTGTTTATACTGATCTGTTTTTAGCCACAAGGCAGGAGAGGAAGGTATCCTGCGTATATCAAGATAACATATCCTCTATCTGTTGCCATTCTCCGATGAAGTGAGCACTTCTATTAAAGGGGGGGGGGGGCAAAAGTAGTGAGACACCCCATGCCGTGTCCACTTATCTCGTGGCTGGAGTCTGTTTTCGTGCTTATCGTATTTGTATGTTTGTATGCTACTTACTGAAGCCCATCTGAAAGTTACCACTTCTTCCGCCCTTTCCAGGAGCATGCCAAAACCCCGGTCTGACGAGTCGACCTGTGTCGCGCAAATCTCGCCCAATTCCCAACCCCAAGCAGCCTGGGCTCAATATTCACGCAACATGAGAAGTACGTCTTCTACCTTAACCCTGCCAAGCAGCGAGTTTGGGTGAGGCCTGGTGACCTGTTACCGACCTTCTTTCGGTGAGATGTTCATGGCGAGAAGCACCTTCTGAGCTTTTGACTCTGCGCCCATGGATCGATTTACCGGAAGCTGTTTCGCAAGAGCACTACGATGAACTCCAAAGCCATGGTGAACGAAATAGAAGAGATGGGCCGGCGACTCGCTCTTATTCCTTCGCAGCGCTTCGAGAAGGTTCCCCTCTTCGACAACGCCGCACCACATCGGGAACAAGTAACCACGGATAAGCTTGGCCAGCTCGGCTACGTTCACATGCCTTACCCACCGCATTCGCCGGACATCTCTCCATGCGACTATTACTACTTCTTGAGCCTACAGGACTTCCTGGTCGAAAGGGACACAAGAACCTAAGCAGTCCTTGACAACTATATCGATTCTGATATGATATACTGATATCGAGCAGTTGATCAACACCAGACCCAAGCAGTTCTGGAAGGATGGGATCAGGAAGTTGGCTGAGCGATGGCAGCAAGGTCATTGCCTTTAATGGTAAATACATTCCTCGGCATCGTTGAGTTGTAATTGAGTTATAAAGAGATAAAGATTTTTTCCAATTTGTCTCATTACTTTTGCCCCCCCCCTAATATATGAAAATGTCTGAGAAGTTCTGAGCTGGGAAATTTCGTTGCGGTGGTTGATCTTCTAGCTGACAACCTTAAGGCACAGTTAGGCCACAATCGACTATATGACCGCTCTTTGGATTCCATAACTGCATGTTTTGCCCAGGGCGAAGGAAGGAGACTGCACCGTATAGGGTGTAGTCTGCCTGGGCTCCTGTCAACTTGCGACCAGGGACCAAATTAATCAACCGCTTAAACGCTTACCAGCCGGTTTTGGTTGATGAATCTGTCCCCAGGATATACCACTGCCCTAGGATACAAGGTCAAATGTCATGGCGGGGAGGATTTGGCGTTGTGATGGGGATTATGGGGCACGGGGTTCAAATATCGCCAAGCAAAGCCCATGAAGCGTTATGTATATATCAGACGTTCAGCGGCCTATCGCTCGCCAACGTCTGGCTGGGGACTTCGCCCAAATCTCGAGGATAAAACACCCGACCGTCTTGTATTCTTCTTTGGGCCTTCTCACCTTCACTGCAGTAGAGAACTGGTTCTCCTTTATAGAACAGCGAGATACAATGGGGCAGGAAATTTAACTGCTCATATAAAGTCTGTCCACCATCTACCGATTGTACGCAATTTATTCTCCGATGTGTCCGTTCTCTACGTTGCGAGAGAGAAGTGAGAGCCCCAATTCAAAGTGCTTAATCTGAGGAGAAACATAAACAAAATTAATAAGTATTGGTCGACCGGTTGATATCGTTCATTGTCCAACGCCAGCAATACTCCTCCGATTACTTTAATCACTCCGCCTACCTCCCCACCTCACCTTACCCATGTGCCAGAATGGCACAGAAACGGACTGAGAGTCAAGCACGCGCATACTCGTTGCACGAAACCTTTTAAAGGTGTGCTGAAAATCCAGCGCATGTTAGCAAAGTCTGATTTGAGGTGCGTCTTCTGGGTCTTCTGCAACGCACGTAGTACGACGACCGGGTCACATCCGAAACCGAGTCTTCTGAATCTGTACGCCTATTGGCCCCAACGCACGTGTCGCGACGCTGCCACGAAAAATAACTGGTGTCTATGACATGTATTCCGCATCCCGACATACGTTGGACAATACTGAAAGGGAACACCGTTCACCCTTATTGCCCCTCCCCCCCTCTAGTGGTTCCCCTCTACTTGCCCCTCCCCTTACTGGTCTCTCTTACTGGTCTTCCTTTACTGTTCCCCTTATTGATGCCCCTTATTCTTCTGAATCTCGGCGCCCGTTGGACGGAAGACGTCTTCAGCGAGTATTCTGAAACCCAACGCTAGTCGCATAATCGTCATCCACATCCTTTCGCGCTGAACGCTCAATATGCCTTAACTTAGGTGATCCTTCGCTAAGGTTATAAGTTCGCCAGCAATCGCCCATGGTTAAGCTCAAAGAAAGCCCGGCTGTCATACGACCCCCGTCGCAGGCATCGGTTGGCTTTGGTTTCCCTCCTAGTAAGGGACACGAGACATTAGCCTATTATATCTTACTACTACAGTGCGTTTCAAAAGTACGTATCCACTCTAAAACTTGTCCATATCTCGTTTCGCGTTTATTTCTGCAGGCCCACACTAGCTCCTATAGATTCCTCGTAGTCGAAATTAGGTAAACACTGACTTTCAGAAACTTTTTTCGTCTCACACGAGAATCAGACTTTTTTGAAGAAAATTGATTGAAAATTGGCGTTTAAAAAGTATGTATCCACTTGTGAAAACCAAACTTTTTACTAAATTCAAAGGTAGATCGAACCACCACTATTTCTTATAACATCATGCATAGTATTATTCATGCTATTGACAAGGTTTTTGATGGTTCTGTCTTTGTTGGTGTCCCATGTAATCAAAATTACCACCACGTCACTGAACTGCCGGTTACTCACGTAAAATCGTCGAACCACGATTCTCTATTCCGCTGCTGTAAGTCCCCATATGTTCTCTATTCCGCTGCTGTAAGGCCTATGGTATAGTCCCGCGGAATTATCCGCGGAACGGGAATGATCTAGCCAGGACGCAACGCGTCCAATAGCCGCAGTCCGCAACGCCCATTTTCCGCGGATCGTCGGCGGCGGTCGGTGGACAGGCTGCTATACTTCCCGTCCGCCGACCGACTCCGCCGGCCGACAACCTCCCGCAGTGCAATGCACCGCGGGAGGCTGTCAGTCGGCGTTATCAAACACTTTATCAAAAATAAACGTGCTCCTATTCGAAAGCGACCGATTTCGTGAACTTGGAACGTTCCTAGTTCAGAGAGTGATGAAGCATTCCAACGCGATTATCATTCGGTGTCGGCCGTTGACCGCGCTGGGTCGGCGACGATCTTCCGCGGTGCATTTCTCGTCCGCGGACGTCCCGCGGGCACTCCCGCAGGATTAAAGGGCTGGGCACACTCTTTCTGCTTGACGCAGCTCCAATGATGAAGAATAGGGCAGAGACGCAGAGTTCGTGTCTCTGCGTCAGGGGCGGCGACCCGCTTATGGCACACTTCGCTTCAACGTTGGCGCCCAGCGTCAGCGCTGCAAGCGTCAGCTTCACGGAATGAGCTCGGTCATTCCGTGAAGCTGACGCTATCTCTCCTGAGCAAGAGATAAGATAAGTAAGATAGGAAGCCCTTTCCTCAACCAAACCAGCCAACCGGTCAGCCGAGCGATTGTTGGCAGTGCTCCAATACCGACACAAGAGAAAGAAAGAACGACCGCCCCTCACCGCAATCATGTCCTGAGCCTGAGAGCGACGCTCCGCCCCGCTTTTGACGCACTAAAGCCGCTGCCGAGTGTGCCCAACCCTTAAACCATAGGCCAAACGTGCGATATTTTCTTAGGCCTATGGCATACCGCCGGCGACAAGTCCAGCGACGAGAGGAGCGGAGCGACGGAGGAACGGTGGTTTCAGCGACGGCGGTGTTGGGCGGGGGCGAGAATTGGCACTGGAGTGCGGTTAGTGACGCTTGCGTGCGTGCATGCGTGGTGCAAAGGGTCGGGCGACAGTTCGTCGACAGCGACGACCGGTCGCTGGCGGTATGCCCCCTCTCCAACGACACACAGTGCCGACGTGGCAGCGACAACCGGCAAGCACGCGCTCTCTCCCCATTGTTTCTTACAGGTCCCAACACGAATAGTCGACTACTTGTCCGTTGGCAGTGCCGTCGCCGGACTCGTCGCTGGTGGTATGCCATAGGCCTTAAGCGGCTTTCACACTTCCGTTGCTGCTGTTCCAGTAACGAGCAACGAGAAAGGGGCGGAGTTCGATGCTTATTGCAGCCGCAACGCGCGAGATAAGATAATGAGATAAGACCTGTGATATACCTCCATGGCGAGCATCAGCCACAAGAAATGATGGCGATCATTCCTTGTTGCTGAGCCCCCGCAACCGTTGCGCAACCGATGCCGGTGTTGCTAAAGCGGAGTTGCGGCAACAGCAGTGTGAAAGCCCTCCTCGTTGCTGTTGTTGCTCCTCTGCGTCTCTGCGATATGCTTCATCATTACGGCACCAGTTGCGCAACAGCAGCAACGGCAGTGTGAAAGCCGCTTTAGCAGACCTTCTGACAGCAGCAAATACATCATTTATGGTTTGCTTCAAACCTGTTCCGGCCTTCTCCAATATGTGGCTAACCTTTGGAGAGGGAGCTTCATTTGGAATATCGTGAAGTAGTGTTTCCACGAGACTCCAGCGTCCGTGCGGTCCCACGCGGCAGACACGCGATTTGTGATAATATTGGGGAGGGCTACTTACGATTAGTTCAGTTAGAGTAGCAAGGAGGATCCCGAGGGGGGAGGAGGAATCTACCTGGAAGAAGGGACCTGGAGTAGGGACCAGGACAGGGAACCAACAAGAACGGAGCCGTAAGGGAATTCAAACGGGGAACAAGAATCTACCATTTGCGCAGCCTCTTCATGCTCAACACAGCGGCAACATCTCGCGCTTCTGAGCTTCTGGATTTCGGAAGACGGGTCTTTTGAGCTTTTGGATTTAGAAGACAGAGCCCCTACGTCGCACAACAAGCGTCCTGATTCCGAATACGTGTCAACGACCTCTGCCGTGAGCATGGGAGAACCATTAAGGGGGTGGTGGAGAAGGGCAGTAAGGGAGACCTCTAGGGTGGATCAGGAGAGCGACCAGGAAGGAAAGGAGCAATCTGGAGGAGAGGCCAGGAGGGGGAAACCAGCAGGAAGAGACCAGAAGGGGTCAATAGTGGAAACAAAGAAATGGGCCCCTGGAGGTGGGATCAGGAAGGTGGGCGACTAAAGTGGGGGAGTAAAGACCAGTAAAGGCGGACCAGCAATTAGATCCAGTAAGAATAAACGAGTGAGTGGAACCTGGGTTCGGAAAACATGTCAACGATATCCGGAAACGCTAGCTGTTGAGCATGAGAACGGTTGTGGAGGAGCAGCCTGAGGGACAAGAGTGCTGCACAGGACAAGCCAATGACGTTACTGGACGGTCCGCAGAATATGCCTATGACAGGGTACCGAAGTGGTGAACGGCTTGATGCCGATAAAGTATGTACCAGGTCCTAAATGTTAGCGAATTCTAAGTTTTGCAAAGACTGCTTTTCGTAGGTCAGTTATGCTGCTAAGTCGCGCGAAGCGCGCAAGTGCGAGACACGCCGTTAGGCGTGTCGTATACGCTGTGTTCTAATAAAGTATTCTGCTACGTCTTCCATCGGCTGCCTGCGGATCCCACAACTGGCGAGTAGGATCTCTGAGGACCCACTCAATGAATCGCCAACGTCCTCGTCCTCCAGCAGCAGCAGAAGGATACCAGCGACAACTTCATGCGGATGCTGGAGAAGATCGAAGCTCGATCTGCCGGGGCCCATCGTCGTCAAGGACAAGCACATTATCTTCAATTCGCTCTATCGATGTATTGAGAAGTTCACCAACGGTAGAACGTTCGACGGCTGGTACAAGCGATTCAAGGACGTCTTTGAAAACGACTGTGGCGATCTCGGCGACAACGAGAAGACGCGCCTACTGGTCAGCCGCCTGGACGAGGACTGCCATCAGCTGTTCTGTGGGTCGATATCGCCCATGCTGCCATCCGACCTAACACGGGACGAGGCCATCGCCACAGTGGAGCGCCTATTTGGACAAGACTTCAACGCCTATGAAACGCTCGTGAGGTGGCGCTGCACCGATGCGAAGCGTGACTGCATCGGCTTCGACGATTTTTAGTGCATATTCGTCGCCGGATTTCAAGGAGCAGAATTCGCCAACTACAGAAGGTGGCTCTTGAGAAACCGTGCTGGAATGAACCTAGAAGCTTTCGATCAAGGATCTCGCAGCCTAATGCCAGCTCATCAAATCCTACAAGGAGGACGCGAGGATGCTGGTAACTTCGACGGTGAACTACATGGCCAGGAAGAAGAAGCCCAGATCCAGACAACGTGACTGGAAGAAGAATGGAGACAACGGTGTGCTCCAGGCGCCAAGCCAGTCGTCATATTCCAGGTCCAGAAACCACGGGAGCAGATGCTATCAGACGAAGAGCAACATAGCCGCCCTACGCAAGGACCTCCAGTCGCACCTCGATGTCAGTAAACTGATGACCGCGCTTCCTTTTACTCGATACGGGTGCCATGATCACGATGATTTCGAGTTCAAGCTGGAAACTACTCGGAAAGCTACAGCTACAAGATAGCGACACCGTCGTCAGCGCTGCTAACGGAAATAGAATATCTACCGATGGACGACTCGCAGCTGACTTTATGCTGAGGAAATCTGATGGTCTTCAGCATAGCGGACGTGGATTCTACTATATCAACGAAAAGATTGACCTTTTCATCTGCGAATGGATCCAGAAGATACCAGATCCCCTTGTTCCACTGAAGCAGTACATAAACGGTATCACCATCCTCTCCGATCTCCGAGATCCGATCCGATAGATCGACTACTGAAAGAGCAAGTATTCTCTCCTGTCAACTACTCCGCATGGGCAGCACCAATCGTCGTCATCAGGAAGGCTAATGTGGGTCTTCGTCTTTGCGACGATTTTTCGACGCGGGTAACGCGAACAACGCGCTGATGTTGCACCACCACCCGCTGAGTACACCAGACGACGTCCTCACAAAGCCCAACGGCTTCACTACATTCACGCAGATTGTCTCGCAGCCGCCGACCTTCAGATCGAACTTGACAACTTTGCGAAGGAACTCCTGACGACCAACACGCACCGAGGACTACTGCGTTGTAATCGCCTACCATTTGGAGTCAAATCTGCGCCAGGCATCTTCCAACAAATTATGGACTCCAAGGTTTGTGGACTTAACGGCTGCGCTGCTTATCTCGACGACGTCATCGTCACCGGCCGCACAATGGAGGACACGTTGGCAATTTGGTAGCTCTGTTCAAAAGGATATCCGATTATGGCTTCCGCGTCCGAATCGAAAAGTGCAATTTCCTCATGCCAGAACTCCTACACCTTGAAAACATCATCGATGCAACCGGACACCGACCCCATCCTTCTAAGATTGATGCTGTTCGGAAAATGCCGCATCCCAAAGACATCGCACAACTGCGTTCTTTCCTAGGGATGCTCAACTATTATAGTCACTTCGTCAGCGAGATGCGCCAATTGCGTGATCATTGGACGCTCCAATGAAGAAGGACGCCTGTTTCACGTGGTCTGCCGAGTGCCGAGAAGCTTTTCAACGAGCCAAGGATGTGCTGCGTCAGACTTTCTGTTCACCCACTACGATCATTCCAAAGAGATCGTCATCGCTGCCGATGCGTCGGAGTATGGAAATGGAGCAGTCATTAGCCACCACTTTTCGTATGGAGCGGGGAAAGCAATTCAACACGCCTGCCTTTCCCTTACAGCTGCCAAGAAGAACTACAGTCAAGTGGAGAAGGAACACTCCAGTTTAATGGCCTGCATATTAAAGAAGACCAAAAAACGAAAACACGGCATAAATTCTTGTAGAACAAGTCACCTTCTTCGAGTGCTGTATCACATTGTGCAGAAGGTCTGGAGCGCAGAGAAGGAGCTCTCGACGAGGGTCATTTTTCTTTTTTATACCTACCACTTCATTGACCTTAAAATTGCCGAAAGCAGAATAGTAGAAAACATATTTTCTGATAGAAATAATTCTTCTTCGACTGACACACGTACAACAATGTGCAAAACACTTTGAGTGACATTTAGAAAAGAATCTGGAAAAATTGAAGAGAAAAGGAGATGACTTAGTTTCTAACCTAATATGAACGTTCCACACAAGTGACAAGGATAGGGAACGAAGAACGGCGTCGTTCTATCGGTTTAGGGATGCGCCAGAATTGTACTTCCACGGAATGTCGTGGAGGCGATTTGAATGCGAGAGACCAGTTCAAGAGTCGGGAATAAGATTACGGCTATCGCATATCTGTGGGATGAACATATGCTCAAATAGAGAGTATGGTTTGAGCCATCGTGACATGTGGGTTCCTGCCACGACGAGAAGACTCTTCGACTGGAAGATACCGCATACGCATACAAATAGAAGTCACTGGTGCATATGGAAACAAGCTGTGAAGAACCTTTAGCTGTTATACGCTGTCCGTATTATGACCATTCCTTCTGTTTCAAGGTCTTTGTACTTTTCTCATTGCCTTGTTGTTAAAAAACGAACAATAATCATCAAGTTGGTGCAAAGCTACTCTACACAGCATAGAGCAGGAAAATGGGCAGAAAACGCCTGAAAATTGATTAGACGTCATGATCACTCAAATCTCAACCAGACAGAGAAATGCCGCAACAGTCCGAACCCCTGACTTCCTTCGCATGAAGTAACGCCGCTACCCACTGCGCCCAAACTGCTTACAGCGGTAGGCATCTCTACAAGTTCCTCAGTGCTCGCGATAGCATCGCGCCGCCTTGGTTTCATAGTAACTTCAAGTGGGTGCGTTACGTTAAGTGTCTTACTACTGTAGGCTTACTGGGTGTCGCGCTCGCCTAGGTATTTCCCTAGGAGATGAGGCGAGTTGACCAGAACGCGCATCGCTAGAGGGTTATTTCCAAGACGGTGATTTGCTCAGTGAGCCCCCTTAGCTGAGCAGCAACGTCATCTTATTCTCTAGCTCACTTCGAGAACAGCTTTGTGCTGCGTTCGGAACTCATTTAGTATCTAAATTGAAGGAAGTACTTTGTTTGATTCGACTAAAAAACTGACAGCACATATTCATAGTCATGAAGACTAATTTTATTGATTGGGATCACGTCAAACTCGTGAGCTCAAGCTAATTAGGAAAAACGAGAAAGACTTCTAATCTCAACACCTCGCTTTAGGTTAGATTCGCTGCTACCACGTTTGCGGCAACAAACTTAAAGAAAAGTCTTTACTAGCATGTGGATATGGCTAATTCAATCACTATTGCCTCCGCCAAGGTGCATTACAAGGCGAAGCCCCCCCCCCCTCCTCCTCCTCCTCTGCAAGGCCTCAGTCATACGAGTACCAGAAATGCAAAGAGAAAACAGGGCAGAAAAGCGATTAAAGATGTCAATCACCACCCGACGACGGAAATTCTGTTCCGCGGCGCACAGTCTGCTCTGTTCATCCGTTATAGCTCGTCTAACGCGAGCTCAACAACACGTCACGCTACCGTAATCGGGGGCGGTGGCGGGCGACTGCGAATCGCTACCGTAACTTACAATCAGTGAGACACCTAACGTTCGAACCCAGAAAACATTGAAATACTTCAGCGTATCAGGCATGGGGCTAGTATAGATTTTGACAGAGTTGGCGCTTAAAATAAAAATAGAGCGAGATCCAGTTGATTTTGCTGTAAGATTCTCTGGTAACTATGAGTCGCAGCTGCCAGTTGTGTAGAATAGTGTGAGCAGCGGATACTAATCCGAAGCTTGACATTTTTCAATTGCGTGGATAGCCAGGCTTATTCCAAGTCGCCAACTCTCTGGAATATGACTTACAAAACTAGAACCGCAGAATAACAGACGGAGGAGGAGCAATAAACGTTCTGAAGCAGTTGTCGAGACTCCGCTCCAGAAAATGTGATGTTGACTTAGAATGCGGATCACATCCCATCACCTCCCTGCGAAAATTTGCTGCAGATATCCATGCGCATCACAGCACTAGTGGCAATAATCATAAAATAATGAACGTCTGAGTTTGCTAATTCCTTTGTTGAATGCAACACGTATTCCACACCGGGATATCATGGAGGTGATTTTGGGGTCCATAAAGTGGCCGAAACCACTTTGGCCTTGTCAGTTTTGTGCTTGCCGTAATATGTCACAGGAAGAGAGCAGATTAACATCATTTTCTCTGACTAGAACTCTTCCACGATGGAGTAATCGCATATCCGCAGGCCCACTACAGAACAGTGGATTGTTAAAACTGAACATCGTTATAAGGTAATTTGTAACACTATGTAGGCTGACCTCAGTTAATGCATTGGCATCAGAAAATGCATTGGCTTCCATGAAAAGGTATGAAGGCTTATTGATGCCGACAACCAAGAGAGTGAAACGCAGGGGTCTATGAGACTGGAGCAGGACGGCGCTGCATCGCAAACGGAAAAGGAAACAGCAACAGCATCGAATTTACCTGGTAAGCCTTTAGACGTCTAGAGGATGGCGGACACGTTCTCCGAGCTCAATGTTTTCCGGAACGAAACTGCTGAAGAATTGATTCGATACGCATAACGAGACTAGCGGGTAAAAGGTCCGAAGTCACCTCTCCGGTCCATTCTACGGTGAGGATAATCTCTATATTTTTGAACATCTTGCTGCAGCAGCATTATGATTACTATTATTTCTTCTGTCCCTCACCATTTGATCTTGTCTTCGCCCATGGTTTTAAGCTACGAAATAATGCTGCCATTTTTAATCTTATGTGTTCCCGTTGACAAGGATGAATGTCGAGGCATTATCTATTCTGTCGGATGAGCTTAATTTGGGAAGATGAGAGTTCGTCTTCCTCTAGAGCAACAAAAAAACGCTTCACAGTGGACACTTGGCTAGGACCTTTGAAAGACCATTCGTGGATCATAGCCACATACTTGTTTTCATAAGAGCAATCCAAGATCAACCGCTGTCAACGGGGAACTAACGATGCTCACCAAAGCAGAGAATTAATACACCAACATTGACACCTGCTAAGCCTACATTTGCTATAAGGCGGAACAATGTGAAAGGAGCTGAGCAATTCCAGTTTTGAGAACAGAGCAGTCAACGGGCGACTGATGTCGTAGCGTGCGAAATTCGCTACAGATTTGACGGATACTGGGGTGAATTAAGTAGTCCATTGCGTGTCATCCTTTGAACCATTGTTTAGATTAAGCGCATGGAACCCAATGCTAAGAGACTAGTAACGCCTGCCTATCTATCAGACGTGAGCAGCTTGTAAGAAGACCGAAAAATGTCAAATGCACAACTTAATGCATACCATGTGAAGCTGGAAGGCTTCCTCCACCCTTTCCATAAGGCGCTTCGAATAAACCCTTTGTTAGGCAGCCCTCTGAAATTCATGCGAGTGACAAGCCGAATCGGACCTTTGTGATTTAAGCGATGTGGCTCTGAACCAGATTTCAAACTCAGACTATGACGACGGAACGGACTAAGGATTCTACGCGAAGCTCGAGAAGTTCTATAAGGAAGATCGCGAAATCTTTCTGCAACGTGATCGTGGACGACTTCAACGAAGAGATCGGGCCGCGAAGATCATGTGAAGCAGTTCACAGAGGAACCCACGGTTTGTAGTGGAAAGAGCAATGAGAAAAACAGTTTGACAGAGTTCATAGGTAGGCTATCCATGGAGACGACTCGTAGTTTCAGAAACCTAACGCCTTACGATAGACTTGAAAATTCCCTTCTGGACAGTTCCACAACGAGATCGACCAATTTATCTTCAAGCGCAAGTATTGCCTGACCGAGGACTTCGTTGTCCCCAAGTTCTACGCGGGTCAGACCACCATTTGGCGTCAGAAAAGAGAATGCCGCGAAATCAAGAATAGGAGTCCTGGGTGGACCATTAACTGGGACCTTTACAACTCTCTTTACCGACTTCGCTAAGAAACCGTCATGGACAACATCGACGAGGAATGCGACCATTTCGTGCACCATCTCCGTTATAGTGGTAAGGGGGCCGAGAGTTTAAAGACCGCCCACCGAAACAACATCTAATGCTCCAGTTATATGAATCACTCTCATAGTGAAGTTGGTCAACGACCTAGCGCCGGAGCTGGGCAGGAGGGAACGGGCGGTTTGGGGAGTTATCAAAAGAAGTCGTGAAGAAGATGAAGAACGCCCGGCTCCTTCCACGAGGAATCAATACGTATGCTACGTAGGAGGGAGTGACACTACTCACGCAAGTGAGAAAAGGCCTGTCCCTAGCTTCGTCGCTGTTTGAAGATCACAGGAGCTGTTGTATGGGCGAAGTCGTCGAAAATTAGGTGGGCCAACCACGTAAAGCGTTTCGTAGACACCCGTTGAACGAGAGTCGTCACCGACTGGATTCCGAGGAATGTCAGGAGAATCCCAGGACTCGTTGGTCAAAGTTTTTGTATGTTCACTAGATCAGGTACGGCAGTCATCTAATGAGCTACTGGAACCGATTCTGAAACCGAAACTCATCATATTCCACTTTTGTTTTCGAAATTACTCAAGAGTGACATGAATACCTTCTCCTAGAGAATTTCGACACTAGACGATTCAATTGGTGGAGTTACCACGTAACTATGCGCATATCATATTGCGTCAAATATGTGGTTTATATGTGCAGGGCAGTGAACTGGATCCTTGCGCTGGTTCCTTACGTAGGCGGCGACAGTCGTTTCTTTTCTGCTGTAAGTGTATGTCCAAAAAGCAGAAAGTGCCTCTCCCTAGCCTAAGCGTCGTAATTGGCTGCTGTGCCGAACGCCTCAGTGTGCGTGCTAGGTCTCTGCTAGTAGTCACGCAATCACTGTGGACTATACCTTTGTCCTTCTCGAATTTCGAATATTCGAATATTCGACTATTCGAAAAAAGTCCAATATTCGAATTATTCGATTATTCGAATAATCGAGAAGGTCCAATATTCGAATTATTCGATTATTCGAATATTCGAGAAAGTCCAATATTCGAATTATTCGTTTATTCGAATATTCGAAAGTGGCCAATATTCGAATATTCGCTTATTCGAATATTCGAAGGCTTCGAATATCGAATATTCGAATAGTCGAATATTCGAATATCCTTTATCAATCTCTTAACAAGTTAGTGGCACTCTTCTTCGAAAACCAGGGGAGTCTGACCTTATGATA
The DNA here is from genome assembly GCA_947396885.1 of Heligmosomoides polygyrus polygyrus. Taxonomy (NCBI): domain Eukaryota; kingdom Metazoa; phylum Nematoda; class Chromadorea; order Rhabditida; family Heligmosomidae; genus Heligmosomoides; species Heligmosomoides polygyrus. Next base: position 48,664,510 of record OX377202.1, read on the forward strand.
AAAAACGATGTTTGAGTTTCGTGCGTCGCTCAAAGTGCGCCTAATTGTGTGTACGTAATCTGACAAGAGAAGTCAATGAACTTCCCGTGGAGATTTCCAAAATGACCTATTGCTTGTTATAAGGGTGTGTCTAAGAAGCACCCTCTTCAAATGTCCTGCGGGCATCTGGGTAGATCAAAAATTACAAAAAACTGTAGCACTTCAGTGCTGGCTGATAAGGCGAAAGTGACGCCTTGAATGGGCTTGAAATACTCAGAAATTAACATGCAGATGCTATAGAGGTTTAATTATAGTTAGATGTTAGAAATCTGACAATTTATTAGGTCAAATGAATCATTCACTGCAGTCGGGGCGTGGATAGCGGGGAGAGGTCCAGGTTCGAATCTAGGAGAGGTGTTTGCGGATTGCTGTGCGTTTTGGTAAATGTAGAGCATATTCTCATTTTAACCGTATTTACGAACATGATCGAAATGTGTTGCTTCAGTCCATCTCTGGGATGTGCTGATCAGTCTTCGGGTTCCTATAGAGAACGTTTCTCTTGTAAATTTTACTAATTTTAGCATCTCTTATAAAATGCATCATTTTTGACCCACTCCGTAGTATTGTACTCCGTAGTATTCGTAGCATTTGCATATAACACCAAATACAGTACTAACAACTAAATTAATTAGTCACCTTCTTCACTGACGAGCCTCGGGGTGACTAATTATAAACATGTTTTGTGTGAAGGCAGAGGCGAAACAAGACATGTTTAGTGTTGTTGTTACCATTGTTTTAGTTATTACTTGCTTTAGTTGTTGCTTGTTTTCCACTTGTGTTTGTTATAGTACAGAGTGATTTAGAGTTCATGTACACCCCAGGTTATTTCCAATTCTACTTCATTGTTTAGACATTGAATTTAAAACTGTTTGAGTATTAAAATTTACATATATGATTAACTTATTCTATTGGTTTTCTTGCACCTATTCTTCCTCGGCCACTCTCCCGCACTGACAGCGGGGGGCTTTGCAAACGTAGGTACTTGTATTAATCCCCATGACTTCGTAAGTAGATAATAAAATTTCGTACAAATGTTGTCCTGAGGGTTGACTGAGGTTCTGATTACGAAGCTGGCAAACGCGTTCGGTGTTACCGTCGACCACAATAGGCGACGGTGATTATGTGCACGAAAAGGTGCAGAATAACCGGCCGCGTTGTACTATTGTGACTCCAAAAGTGGAGTGAAGGTCGATTTTTTTCGCCCAAGCATCGCCTGTGCTGTTATTTTGGATGCTGAGCACGAATATGGTATCCAATTTCGACAATTTGGCCGCTTACGATATTTCATATTGTGTGTTCGTGAGTATGGATGGGGTTGTCATGACCACTGATTTCGTCCTTTCCTCGCCTTAGGAAATTATTTAGGCTGCTGCCACGAATCTGTCATTTCTTTTTCTAAATTATCCATTTTTCGTGCACTACTTTCCAGCTCAAAGTCGAAGACTGGAAAGCAAGTCTGATCACATATGTAGGTGAAGAAAGCGATTCTATGTACTCAAACTGATAAACTTGATCACTCAGGAAAATGTGGAATCACGCGAAAACGTTTACTAGATTTGCGATCAGCACCTCAATTAGCCTTCTAGACGACGTTTGGGCAAAACCTGCTTTCGATCTCCGGAGTTGTGGGAGTACAAGTCCGTAAACCTTCGATTAGCAGAGAGTGGTGGGGAGGCGATGGGCAGCAGGGGCGTGCGTTAAATTTTTTTCGGTAAATTTTTAACGACCACTTTTTAACGAAAAATTTTCGCGTTAAAAAGGTAAATTCGGTAAATTCGTTAAATAAAATGTCCCTTAGCTGCCTTCAGTTTTAAACCACTGGGGTGCCTCTCGGACAATCCCCCACAGCGCTCAATAGGTCACTTATAAGATTCCCACGGGAAGTTCATTGACCTCCCTTGTGAGTTGACGCGAAGTAAGCGCTGCAAGCGCGGCCCTCCGCACCTGCTTCCTTGTAAACGGCCGTCGAGCGTGCTGTGGCCATTCACGTGAATCGCAAGTGATTAGGGTTATGCCTGTACACAGATATTTTTACCTTCAGTATACTACGGGAGAATCTTCGTTTTGTATTTCTACCCCAGTTACAACAAGGGAACGATTAGAGCCGAAGAGGCTGCGGTAGGGAGGTAGAACTTTCAGGGGCCTAGAAAGCTCCTGCTTTCTGCCAGTAAAGACGTTGAAGAAGAGAGGAAGAGCAATGGCTATGGAATACAAGAGCCAGTCATACTCCATTTCCTATGAAAGTGAGCCGTCCCCATTTTCGCTCTAACACTGTCCAAGTCGTAGTGTCTTGTCAGATTAGATTCCAACGCGGGTCCGTTTCTCTTCAACGGAACTAGAACACAAACTGAATGCCATTCGTGAGACTCCAGTGCGCCCTTTCTGCACCAGGTCGCCTTTGTGTCATTTCTCCGCCCATGATAATCATTCTTTTACCACCTGGAAGCTTCGCTATAACATAAGGAAAGATAGCAACCTATAGAGAAAGATCTATAACAATCTAGCTCTGCCTACCCAAGGTGTTTCTCTCTTCTCGGTGAACGAATTCTTAGGGATGCAAAGCGTGCTTCATTGCCATTATACCGCGGTTATTGTCCTTTGGTCTCGCAAAGGAAATGGATGGAGCAGCCATCCATTTCCTTCACAGTGGGTAATAAAAAATAATTAAATGTCAACCACTGGGTGATGACAGTAAATAATAGTGTTCATTTGATTATTCGAATATTCGACTATTCGAAATTCAATTATTCGAAATTCGACTTTTTGAAAACCGAATATTATTCGATCATTCGAAATTCGAAATTTTGAAAATCGAATATTATTCGATCATTCGAAGTTCGAAATTTTGAAAATCGAATATTATTCGATCATTCGAAATTCGAAATTTTGAAAATCGAATATTATTCGATCATTCGAAATTCGAAATTTTTTCCCAAGGACAAAGGTATACTGTGGGCGTGCAAGTCCGGTCTTACGGTGTAGAGAGAAGTTCTACCGCGCCAGAGTTCGGCGTTAGTGCAAGAACGTGACTACATACATATATAGCTTGTGCTCCGCTAATGATTTCTACTTCGTTGGAGTCAGTGACAACAACTCTGATAGTTGAAGTGGCAGTGGCTTCCACAACAAGTGCGCTTTGCAGCAGCTCTCATTGCAACATAAATCCTCACAAAGTTTTTGAGAAAGCCGAGTTTACTAGGGGGTCGACATCTCAGCCGAGATAGCGCACATTAGAGACTAGGAGAAGCGTTGCGGCGATCAAGACAGATATGGACACGCGAAATTGAAATTGAGACGGGAAAAAACTGAACTCGCCCTCTTCCCCACCCACTTTGAGGGGCAATTCCATTCCATCCCGACTGCAGCGAGATTAAAGTGGCCTGAGGCTAGCTGTTAGCCGCCCGAGAGGTATTCCTTGCTCATCTACGTGCCCTGTAATCAACTATTATTGCTAAAAAACCGCACAATATGACGCAAAACAATAACGCGAAACCCGAAACGGCCATGTTTTGACTGGGTCTATGCATAGAGCAGCAACGGACTATTACAGAAGTTGCACGTTCGACAGGGCGACATGACAGGCGAACGACCACTGCTTCATGAATGAGAACGTCACATACACACGTGAGTAGCGATGAACCTCCTTTTGACAGCCTATGTGTTCTCGGGCAAAAGTACTCGAAAAATTAGCGAATATTATTCAAGTCAGAAATAAAAATTACCATCGTAAATTACTGCTGCTGAAGAAGCACTTCAACTCCTTCTCGGAAGCATACTGAAATCAGGATATTTTTATTCTTTATGCCCGAAAAATTCCTGTGTTCGCTCTTTTGGTGTTATTTATCTGCGAACAACGACGATCAAAGATACTAAGTTCATACTTCAGATTGGAGTAAAATGTTTAGCAGAGGGGCACAAAGATGTAGCAGATTCATGGGTGAAATGTACAGCTAGCACTTGTGAAGTATGTACTTCATAATAATATGGTTTGTTCTTTCGTGGACAACGTCAATCGCGATTTTAAAGCGCGAAGTATAGTTGGGTAGTATCGAGTTGACTTGTCGCATGAGCTGTCAGGTGGTTCTTATTTAATATATATATATATATATATGTATAGGTATATGTATAAATATATATATGTATATGTATATATATGTATATGTATATATATATGTATATGTATATATATGTATATATATGTATATATATGTATATGTATATATATGTATATATATGTATATATATGTATATGTATATATATGTATATGTATATGTATATATATGTATATATATGTATATGTATATATATGTATATGTATATGTATGTATATGTATATATATATGTATATGTATATGTATGTATATGTATATATATGTATATATATATGTATAGGTATATGTATATATACAGGGTGGCTGAAAAGTTCGGGCAATTTTTTGCGGCGGTACTTTTGGCCTTGAAATTGAGGTTTTTTGTTATTTCTGTTGTTTCCGTTGTATTCCTCGCGCAATTTTGATCTAGAATCTGTTGCTCCAGTTTTCTCGTTTTCAGTTGTGCTTGCGTTATGTCTCGTGAAAGTGAGCGTATCACCGTCGTCGAGCTGCACAAGACGGGAATGAGGACCGCGGAAATAGTTCGAACAACCGGCTTCAAACAAAGGACCGTCTACAAGATTGTAAGACGCTACAAGGAGACTGGCGGGACCTCGGACCGTCCCCGCAGCGGCCGTCCCACCACTGCGACAACACCGGAGAACATCAACAAGGTTCGTTGTCGCATTAGCCGGAATTCTGAGGTATCGATGAACAAGATGGCTACGGATCTCGGGATCAGTAGGGAACGAGTCCAGCATATTGCCAGGAGGAAGCTGGGATTACGCAGCTACAAAGTAGCTCGTATTCACTTCCTCAACGACGCTATGAAAGCTGAGAGGTTGAGGAAATGCAGGCGAATGCGTCAGCTGGTCGGCGATGGTCGCTTGTCGAAGGTGCTGTTCACCGACGAGAAGATTTTCACGGTCCAGCCGGTTCACAACCATCAGAATCGCCGGCAGCTGCTTAAGAAGGGTCAGCAGAAGACGTCGGCCGCAAGGACCATCAGCCGCCGCCATTTTCCAGCCTCGGTGATGGTGTGGGCTGGAATATGCGCTACCGGAAAGACGCCGCTGGTCTTCATGGAGCAGAACGTCAAAATTAACGCTGCCAGCTACCAGCAATATGTCCTCCGCGACGTACTGGAGCCGTGGGCGACTAGCCATTTTGGCGAAACCGGATTTTCTCTTCAGCAGGACTGGGCACCAGCGCATTCCGCCAAATCCACGATCGCCGTTTGCGAGGAGCTCTTCCCAGGGTTTTGGAGCAGGGACATCTGGCCATCCAACTCGCCTGATCTCAACCCGATGGATTATTCTGTGTGGTCGATCATGGAGCAGAAGATCTCCACTACAAGATACGCCACCGTTGAGCAGCTGAAATCGGCGTTGTTGAGATCCTGGGACGAGATTACAGCGGAGCAGTGTG
>OX377202.1:48670268-48730176 GCA_947396885.1 Heligmosomoides polygyrus polygyrus
GTGGAGGCATGAATGGGCTAACCATAAGTCACTCTCATATTTGCCAACTGTAGGCTGGATACCAGTCACTTTTTGCTATGTTGTGAGCTACATTTAGCGGGAACAATCTTTGCTCACTGTCAGACGATATCGCTACGGAGTCCGAAGCATGTTTTAATAATGCTCTTTTTGGCACTGTGAGGTGAGCAGAGACGCAATTTTCCACCTTAAATAAGAAGGCGACTGCCAATACAGGAACCAGACTTCGTCCCATAGCCAGCTCTCCTATAGGCATATTGTACTTTTTCGACTATTTGAATACGTTACACCTCAGGCATTCGTTGTCAGACTCATTGTCTGAGCAACACTGACCAGGGAATGCCGTCAGCTTTCCATGGAATTTCGGATTGAGACCTATATCACGTGAAAGAGCTTGAGACGCTGATCACACATATGTAGACCAAATTTGCTAAATGAATCTCCTAAGCGAGTTATGGCCGGCGGAAGCCGCGATGTCTTCCATGTGTTAGGCGCGCTCAATCAGCGTTGGGCACAGTATTGCCCGGAAATCAGCGGTTCGGCTATCAGGGTCGTCAGCAGCTGCGGCGGCGCTGATAGCCGAACCACTGATTTCCGCGCAATACTGCGCCCAACGCTGATTGAGCGCGCCTAACACATGGAAGACATCGTGTCTTCCGCCGGCCATAACTCGCTTAGGAGATTTATTTAGCAAATTTGGTCTACATATCTGTGATCAGCGTCTCGAGCTCTTTCACATGATATAGGTCTCAATCCGAAGTTCCATGGGAAGCTGACGGCATTCCCTGGTGAGATCATATTCACACCTCCCTTATGCTTGGTAACGGTCTCAGCAACAGCTTGTCATTCCGGTCGTCCCACATATTGGTGCATATCTGCAAAGAACTAACATCAAAAACTCCATAGCTTCTACTTCCTTATGCAATTCTTGAATACGGCACATGTGTTTTCTATCCAAGAAAGAAGACCGTAATTGATATGCTAGAGGTCTAAAATAATTTCACCAGGAAAGTATTCATTAGAGCTCTTGGGTTCACCTACAATAGTATACCTCGTGGTTTAATCAGGAACAAAGTGTTAAACCTTGACAGTCTTCACCTTAGAAGGAAAAGAAATGATCTCAATATGGCACACAGAATAGTGGGTACACTAGTTGGTTTAAATCCTGATAAATTCTTCACCCTTACATGCTCACTCACACGAGTGACTTGAGCGTAAGCTGGTGCCTGAACAGCCACGTACAACGCTTAGGCGGCACTTGTTCACTTTCACAGCCGGATCGGAGTATTCCAAACTGGGCAAAAAAGTGCAGGTCCCTGACTGGTTGGCTAAGTTCAAAAGCGTTTTATCTGTGCACCTGAAGTGTTGACATTTAGTCGTTTCCATAAAATCAGCCTTTCTCCTTGCTGTTGTGTTTCATTCTTCCTACACTCTTGTTGTAGGTCCTACAATGCAGTGTGATCTATTGAAGCCAGTTCAGTTCTACGTTTCCTTGGGTTTATTGTTGCTGTTGTTCTTTAAATCGCACACGTGGTTCCACATGTAATAAATTCTAATTCCTTGATCGAGTTTTTGCGGTGGCATTGGGCAACTGAGGAGTTATAAATCTGAGCAGTTGTACCAGGACCAGGATCAGCAATCAGGAGAGCGGTTTGTAGTACCATCGACACCACTGCAACTCCATTCATATGCAATGTGCAGTGAAAGCACGCTCGCACATATCTGTCTTTGTGACGCCTTCATTTTGAGCAGAAGTCAAACTGCATAAAGTTGCTTGTTAGACTTTACGTTTAGACTGCTGCATCCAGAAACACTTACAGTTTGAGGGATTGCTTAACCCTTTCACGACATTGTCCGACGATCTCGTCGGACATCATCATAAAAATAGTTCATGGAAAGTTATCAAACATTCGATAGTAGGCACTTTTGAAGCAGAGGGCTCGTGCGCCAAAAAAGGAGGCTGTAGGGTGGGTTCTGTGTCCTCCTTCGCGGATGCCATGGAGAACACAAATTGAGCAAGGGAAGGAACTCTAGGATGTGGCCAAATTTTAAAACAGGTGTGGTAGGTGGACCACATCCTAGGGTACTTTGTATGGGCACGGGCCCTCTGCTTCATAAGTTCCCAATAGTACAATATTAATCACTGACTCTCCTAATATCTACGATCAAGATAGTCGTCCATGGAAAACTTCATTTGTTACTGTCTTTCATATCTAACAAATAATGCAAATAAAATAATACAAATATTCAGCGCCCTGAAAAAATGCACGCTGTCCATTGCGGCAGTCCCTTGAAAATCGCGAGTGTTATGAAAGGGTTGAAGTGCATATCGTTTTTTTTTTCAATAAAGAAGGGGTTCTGCAGGTGAATCTTCCCAAAATTCTCGAGACATTGCGTCGTAACGATTATGGATTTATCGGCCATTGATCAGCTCGCCTTTCACCAACTGCTTCTTCGATCCTGGGGCCCGTTACTGTAGCATAGCGCTGTCAATCGCCATTAAACGTAGGGAGAAAGTACGGACGAGTTTTCGAAGCCACTCGGACCTTATTCGGTACGTTTTTGAAGATGCAGCTCAGGAGTGCGGGAGCTTGTAGTGGGGTGCGGGAATGCACCGTTGCTCTCACCGTGATCGCGGCAGCCAATTGTACGAACAAACACACCGTGAATTGGGGCAGGCGCCGCAGCGAAATAAGGGAAGGAATGGCATGGAATTCAGGACTTATCCACCCTGTGAATGACGGCGAATGGAACACTGGTATATCATTGCTCTACAGACATTGGTTCAATGTCGACAGCCGATTTCGGATGTGTTGTCTTTGAGGGAGCCTGCGGTCAATCGACAAGGATGCAGGACGATGTAATTCAACCCCTTCTTGGACGCGCCGCACATTCTACTTCTGCGAATATTGAGAAGAAAATTTCGGCCTATACAGTGAATTGCAGTGACCAGGCGATGAACAAATCAGTCGTTTATTCTTGCCAGGCCAGTCCGACGCCAGCTCAGCTACTGAGGAAGGGTGGAAGGCTTAGTGGCCCTTGACAAGAAACCAATAACCTCGATTCCGGCTGCAACAGCCACCTGTTAATCAAAGATGTCGCGTTTTGGGCAAGACCTGAATCCATAAGATAACACGGAATTTTGGAAAAGGTAGTAGATGGAGGAAACTGCCCCATATGGCTCGATGAATATTTCTTTTCTTGAGGCTTGTTTTTCATTTAATTTAGTTTTAACAATAACTTTGTAGCTATTTCTATTGCTATTATGAAGTGAACTTTCTAATAAAGATGCCACACTTTTTCGAGTTTTTCTACTACCCGAACTGAAAGGTGATATACACAATTTCCTCTCTTTTTCTTACTCTTTCTTATTTTTCATTCTTCACTTTTGTTTCTGACGCTGACGAGCATGCAGGCAGGCCGTGAGGAAAAGAAGAGACTGGAAAAATATCACACTTCCCACTTTCATTTATTGCTTACTGCCAATCTCTGGGGTGAAGGCCCACAGTCACTCAGTACTGCATCGAGGCAGCCTGACTGCTGATGTATATTATATATAAATGACCTTTGCACCATAAATTAACAAAACCTCGGGAATTAAAAAGCCTAATTGCCCTATTGCACAACACGTTGCTGTTCCGACTTGATTTTACCATGCGGGAGCTGTGCTCCTGATTTGGGCGCCTACATTACAGCTCGTTAGCGTGAAATTTGCGTCTTTCGGCTTCTGGGTTTTTGCGGCCGTATGAAGTAAGAGAACCGATCTCCGCAGAAGCTCCTATCAATAGTTGCAAAATTAAGGGTCTTGGCCTTCAATTTGTTGACGTTTAAATCAAATTCCAGAAAACATTAGTTACTTCCCGAGTTTTGCATTTTCGATACGCGGCTGGGGTGCAGAATGAGTAGACGTTGCTCTAATATTTATCTGTACTCACACTCTGCATGAAGCATTCTAAATTTACGTCTAATACCCAGTTTGATAACAACTTCGTGGGTTCGGATATGTTAGGAAGTCTGAAATTGTAAACAAATGCATAATTCACTAGAAAACGAGGTTCAGATCACTACTTTAAGGAACTTGTGTTAAAATCAAACTGTTGACAGACGGGACACGAACGAGCAGCGTTTGGTTCTCCGCACTATGTTGGATGTTAGCCGTTACACCCTCACCTGTGCTTGATCCAGAACTATATAGCATCAGTGATGTGAGGCACAAGTTATAAATATATGTCACCTAAGAACTTGCTGCACAGAGGATTGAATTGCAGCTCGAACAACTAGCGCTGGTCTCATTTCCTTAATGTGACACCTAGGCTTCGTCACTTCCGCGATCTCAACGGCGCTGCAAGATCGACTTGATCAGCGTAGGCAGTAAAAGCAGTGCACTCCATGCCTATTTCTTATTCACGAAAGAAGCTTTATCGATCACGGCACGCACTTGAAGCGCATTTGAGACGGCATTTGAAACCTTACAGATAACATTATGGAATCATACATTCCTATGAACAGCTATGTTTTAAGACATTTGCTTAAACCTGGATCGGCTGGTAGAGAGGCTATATGTTGTTACGCAGCCCGGAAAGCAGAAGATGCGGGTTCGAGTCCCGCCTGGCGCAAGAGTTTTGATCTCAACAAAACATCCTGTAACAGCTTCAGAACATGTGTAATAAATAAATAAATAAATAAATTCGGTGGCGATGTCCGTTCCTCCACGTGGTGCCACTGGAAACTGCTCGCACTGCAAGCTAAGCTAATCACGGACATTCGAATGCAGGCGACAGGCCCTTGTGACAGGCCAGCCTACGAAGACCCATGTCACATCGCATGGTGTATGACAGTTCAAGTTTCTCGAGATAGTGCTACGGCGTCCGCGGGAGCCGACGCGCACTCGCAGAGACCGGCGAGTGTGGAAAGTATGTGAGGGTCCCTGATGCGAGGACGGCATCGGGGGGGGGGGGGGGGGGGAGAGGCAACTGAGCTAGTCTGAAAGTCCCGTAACGTAAGCAGGATCCGCGTGGCTACGCTGAATGTGGGTACGTTGACGGGCCGCTCGTGCAAGTTGATTGAAGCGCTGGAGCGTAGAAGAGTTGATCTCTGTGCGGTGCAGGAGACGAGGTGGTCCTGCCGCAAGTCAAGGACATAGGACGAGGCTTCAAGGCCGTTCTCTGTGGAAGTCCCAGGACCACTAGTGGAGTTGGAGTCATCGTCCCGAACGAATTCGTGACTCGATTGTAAGCCTCGAGCGCTTTGACGATCGATTGATGAAGATCGTTGGCGCCGCTAAGGAGCGACTCTATCACTTCTTCTCTGCCTATGCTCCGCAGAGTGGCTGCTCAAGCCAAGGAAGAGTTTTGGAGCCGGCTTGATGAGAAGGCAGCAGAGGTACCGCCGAAAGATGTAATTATAGTCGCTGGTGACCTTAATGGGCACGTAGGTGATGCGAAGGACGGGTACAGCTGTCATGATGGTTTCGGATACGGGTCTCGTAACGCCGATGGTGAGCGCATTCTTAAGTATGCGGAATCGCATAGCCTCAGCATTGTGAACACCGTCTTCCGAAAACGCGACTCCCACCTCATCTCATACTATAGTGGGAGCTCCAAGTCTCAGATAGACTTTGTGTTTGTGAAGGGTCGCGACCGAAGTACTGTCACAGACGCGAAGGTCGTGCCGTATGAGACGGTCGCCCCACAGCATCGACCGCTGGTCTGTACTTTGAAGATTGCAGAAGCAGGTCGAGCGATGCGGTGCTGCAAGAATCATGTGGTGGCGAATGAAAGAGAAGGCAGCAGCTGTTATTTCTCGCGTGCTGACACCGAGAGTTACGACTGTCGATGAAACTTGGAAGAGAGCAACCGACGCGATACGGCGAGCTGCAAGATTGGAACTCGGCACTACGAAGCCTGGACGACGCAAAGTCGACAAACAGACTGACTGTGGACGGACGATGTGAAAGCGAAGGTTCGAGAGAAGAAGTCGTTGTATCATGTGTTTCTCGGCGACAGAACAGCCGACAACTGGCAGGAGTATCAGAAGGCGAAGAAGGCAGCAAAGAAAGCCGTGGCTGTTAAGAAAGCCACTCATTATGGTGGTGTCTACCGAAAGCTCGAGTCGAGCGATGGTGAGCGGTATTTGTACCGACTTGCTAAGGCCCGCCATCGCCAAACCGGGGATATTGAAAAGTTCTTTGGCATCAATGATGAGAGCCGCCATCTTTTGACAGACAGCAAAAAGGCGCTGAAGCGATGGCGTGATTACTTTGAGGAAATTTCCACTATGGAATTTCCTCATCCGGCAATCCCTTCTGTGGCTTCTGTTCACGGTCCCGTTCACAAGATCACCGTGGAGGAAACAGAAGGGCTCTGAAGAAGATGAAACCCGGTAAGGCGACAGGGCCGGATGATCTGGCAGTCGATGTCTGGAAGTCGAAGCACTGGTATCCTGCTGAGTGGTTGACTGAGTTCTCCAGCCAGGTAGTAAAAGAGAAGAAAGTACCGAAGTGTTGGCACAACAGTACGACAATTCCGATTTGGAAGAAAAAGGACAGTCCTGCAGACTGCTCCAATTACCGTCCGATTCGCTTACTTTCGCACAGCATGAAGATCTTCGAGCGAATCCTCGATAGACGAATCCGTGAAATCGTCAAGCTCTCCAACAATCAGTGCGGCTTTGTGTCTGGTTGTGGGACCATTGATGCTATACACACCGCCCGCCTCCTGGTGGAGAAGCATCGCGAGAGACAGAAGCCGGTGTATATCGCCTTTCTCGACTTGGAGAAGGCCTTCGACCGCGTACCGCGTGAGGTTATAAGGTACGCCTTGCGACAACACAACGTACCTGAGGAACTTATAGAGTGGGTGCGGATACTCTACTCTTGCCCAAAGAGTAGAGTGCAAGCTGCAGCTGGAACCTCAATGGAGTTTCCCATCTCTGTTGGGGTGCACCAGGATTCTGCGCTTTCTCCACTCCTCTTTGTTGTCGTCATGGATGCCATTACGCGAGATCTTCAGCAGCCTGTTCCATGGACGCTACTCTATGCTGATGACGTGATGCTCGCTTGCGAAGACAATGGCGGTCTCGAGCGGCAGGTGCAAGCTTGGTGCGACTGTCTGGCGAGGTTCGGACTCAAATTGAACGTCAAGAAGGCCGATTACCTAACGACTGACGTAAACGAGTCCGGCTCCATTAAGATTAACGGAACTTGCACGCACTTCGGTGTTCAAATACCTGGGATTAGCAGTAGCGTCTGACGGCGGTCTGATGATTGAAGTGAACGCACGCGTGAGTGCAGCTTGGTCCAAGTGGCGTTCGCTGACTGGCGTGCTCTGCGATAGGAAGATCCCAGAGCACCTGAAGTCGAAGATCTACAGAGCCGTCGTGCGGCCGGTAGCGATGTACGGCGCTGAGTGTTTGCCTGCGACTAAGGAAGTTGAAACGCGCCTCAGCGTCATGAAGACGAAGATGCTGCGCTGGACGGCAGGAGTCACGCGCATGGACCGCATCCGAAACGAAGCTATTCGGCAGAATTTCGGTGTCGCGCCGATAGCGGACAAGATGCGCGAAGCTCGCTTGCGATGGTACTGCCACGTTCTCCGTGGGAAAGAAGACAGCGTCCGCAAGATAGGCCTTGAGTTGGATGTATTTGGAAAGCGGCCTAGAGGACGCCCGAAGCAGCGATGGTCCGATACGTTACATACGGACATAAAAATAGCTGGTGTCCACCCTGATCAAGCGCAGGATCGGGAAAGATGGCGTCGTAACACCAGAAGAGCAGACCCTGCGACGAAGCGGGACAAACGCTGAAGAAGAAGAAGAAATAAATGAATTCCTCCATGGACGATTTAACCATCCGCATCAGGGATGTGTGGAAAGTGCCTTGGAAAAAGCGGAAGGCGAAACACGAAATGGAAGGACTTAAAACGGTTGAAAACCAGAATGCGAACGGAATGGAAATAACACATTCGCCATTTGTCGAAAACCGCATCCAAAACGGTATCAGAAGTTGCTTCTATTCCTTTTTCCTGTTCAGAACATTCAAAGGAGCAAAATCCTTCACAACCTGCACATCATGCACATCCCTGTCAGAACATGACATGACATGCACAATTTTGTAACTTTATTGTGTTATCCTTCGAGCTACGGCTAGTTCAATGAATCACAACTATTGCAAAAGCTTGTCGTACTGCAATAGCGTGCAACCTCTTCACTTTTTCCCCATCTAGTTCCACTACGGGCTTTCGAAGGACAAAACTGGAGTAGCTGCTCACCATTGGCTGTCCAAGAAAGAAGTTTCCTGGCTTAAGACCGTGACAAGATTATTGAGCAGACATCGGCATATCCAACGTGAGTAAATCATTTGCTTGACACTCAGATTCCACTCTCGGAGCGAAGGTGAGTAGGTGGATGACTGACTAGTCCTGGTGCTGTTATACATTTGATCCGACACAGAGTCGGATAATTAAGATCCGTCTTTTTCAAACCCGGGATAGATGAAACATGCGATTAATCACATTTTTGAAAAGCTCCAATCTTGGGATGATTCAGGTAAAGGAAATGTTTACTGGGAAGGACTTTTGGTTGATTCAGATAACGGATTTCTCTTCTGTTTTGATATCGGATATCCGATTCGAACACTACATCAGATTCCTGATCAAAGTGATATGAATCGTCTGAAAACCGGTCAAGTGAAAACTACTATGAACATAATCATCGCAAGGTCTTGGCTTTTCAAAAATATTATTATCCGTGTAATCTGATTACCGTGGGTTTGGAAAAGGACGGTCCCGTGTCATCCGATGCGGCATAGAATCCCATCTCTTGTTTTTCTACATTTCTGCAAGAATATTCAGACTGTACGAACCAACAAGCTTATTTCTGACCAGCCGTCCGTGCGGCCTCTCGGCCGCACCGACGGCTTCTTGACGGCTTCGCCGTGGCAATAACTTCCCATCATCAATTGTAGCTGCCACCCATGTCATGGTTTCTTCAGGAAGAACATCTTAACTACGTTGATTAGGACAAGTTAGAAAAAAGCGAAAAAATGGACGACATCCATAAAATCCTAATTTGCCCAATATCAATTGATGCGATCGACAGTTCAAAAATGAACTTAGGATTCATTTTCAGCGACCTTGATTACCCCAAGGCTGAAGTTTCGTGCCGCTTGAACGACATTCACAAAAAATTGATAATATCGATCGATGTCATTGATCCGACTTCAGATTCGTGTTCAGCGACCTCGATTACCCCAGGGCTGAAGTTTCGTGCCGCTTGAACAACATCCATAAAATCGATAATATCTATCAATATCGATTGATTCAGGGCGCGTGTGGCGCAGTCGGAGGAGGCGCGACTGTCGCGTGCACCCGATACCAGGCTACTGGTTCGGATTTTCCGCCCAGGCCAACCAAGCCTTCCATCCCTCCGGGGTCGGTGAATTGGTACCAGACTCGTCTGGGAAGGATAGAGCGCTGACTTGTTCATCGGCTGGCCACCGCAAGTCATTGTATGGCCAAATACGCATTCATATCGCCTCCACGACACCCCGTAGAAGTAGAATGCGCTGGCGCATCCCAGAAGGGATTGAGTAACGCCGTCCTTTATCCTTTATCCTTTATCGATTGATCCGACTTCAGATTCGTGTTCAGCGACCTCGATTACCCCCAGGGCTGAAGTCTCGTGCTGCCCGAACGACATCCACAAAGAAATCGATAATATCGATATCTATTGCCTCCGAAACCCCTCCCGTCGATGACCATCTAAATGCCCAGGCATGGGTGCCGACGTGTTCGGCACGTCTACGGCTCGCCATGCATGGTCGCCGACGTGTTCGGCTGCCGCGCTCCAACTCAAGTGTGACGGACGGACAGTGTGACGGTACGACACACACACACACACACACACACACACACACACACACACACACACACACACACACACACACACACACACACACACACACACACACACACACACACACACACACACACACACACACACACACACACACACACACACACACACACACACACACACACACACACACACACACACACACACACACACACACACATACACACACACACACACACACACACACGCTTGCTCGTTTATATATAGTAGGATAGCAGGATGACAGTTAAAACTGCACATTCGACCATGTTCAAAAGACCTACTAAATGACGATGAAATTTACATCACCGACTAAGATCACCTATGTAATCTTGGGGTGAACGAGCGCATTGGCTGAACTTCACTGTACCGTTTGCTTCATGGCGCTGCAATATGTGCTTTTAAAGTTTTGTGGCTAGCGGGGAAAAATTTAAGATCATTTAAAAGAGGTCTGATGTTTCGACCGTTTTGTTGTAGTCAGACGCAAGGTTCCACCGTCTGAGTGCAGAGGCACTATTAGGCAGTCGCCAAATTAATCTCCGCTTCGAGGTATGTATAAATAAATAAGTTTTTTTTACCCAAAAACATTTCGTCTTAGAAAAAGCTACAGATACCGTTCGGTAGGGTTTTTTCGTGCTCTTTCAAAAAACATGTGGTCGTCGCTCTAATTTTCCTAGCCGACCTTTTCCAGGGCTCCGTAAAATCATGAACTGACGCGACTATCAAGTCATGATACTTTACGAAGGCAGATTGGGACATTCTGTGGCAGAGGCATCCTGTAACCTCAGCAGCGCTTTTGGGACGGATTGTCCTTGAGAACGAACGGTGAGATACTGCATCGAAAAATCCGCTTCTTACGATTTTGATCGCGAAAATTGGGTCGCGGGCACAGGCCCTCGCTTGACGATGAAGTTTTGAGGAGAGCAGTCGAATCAAATCCGGAGACGAACACGAGTACGTTGGCAAAGTTCCTTAGCGTACATCGCAATGCTGTAGCGAGGTAGATTGAACGAGAATCGGCGGGGTGAAGAAGGTGTCGAGGTGGGTGCCTCATGAGTTGACCGATGAGCAGCATCTGGCATGTTCCGACACTTGCCCCGACCTTGCTAGTTCGCTTTAAAAATGAAGCCGTCTTATAGCTGTAGATGAAAAGTAACAGGAAGCTTTACGATAACAGGAAGCGAGGATTTGTCTGCGCACATGAGGATCCTCCTCCAACATCCTTTCCTAAACCCGACCTTCATCCTAAAAATTAGGCTTAATTTGTGGTGGTGTTGTAAAGGTGTAATCCAGTACAGGATTTTGCAGCCTGGTCAGGCAGTCACAGCAGAGTCTTGCTACTATGATTTAAACCAAATGTATGAGAATTTGCAAAAATTTTGGCCGGCAGTGGTGAATAGAGGAGAACCGCTCCTGTTGGAAGACAACGCGGTCCGTTTCGGCGATTAATTTTGCGACAGCGTGATATTTAGTAGTTGTCGAAGTCCTACTGCAGTCGCTATGCCCAGATGGTGGAGCATCGTGCTAATGAAGGCGGCGAGACAGCCGAAACGTCATACCAATGATAATTCCTCCAACAAATTCGTGAGAGAGTATCAGAGGTATCAAAAATGCGTACAGCAATGTAAAGGCTCCAACGTGGGAGAAATGGAATTTATTTCTAATACTCGGCATGAATTGGACCAGCAGTTGGGTTGGTAGAAAGGTTTTTTGCCACTTTCTTCTACTACTAGCTTTTGTAATCATTGAGTGCATTTTTAGCATTGTGTTCTTTGCGCACAGCAGTAATCTTTTCCTTTGGTAAAAATCTAACAAGGGAGGCCCATGAAATTCCCCCAAAGATTCTCAACGTGACCTATATGGTCTTGTAGGGCATCGGACGGGGATCACAGAACTGTGCTTCGTTTTTGCTACGGGCCATTGGGTGATCCCAAAATAGCAAAAATGGTATCACTTCAGAGCGGGCTGATAAGGCAAATGTGAATGTGTGAATTCGCTCTCTGAGCTTAACTTGCAAAAGGTTTGGAGCCCAAATTGAAGTTTGATTGTAGTAATTTCTTACGTTAATTTTCTTACGTTAAATCAATCGCCGCCGCCTCCGGCAGCGAACGGGTGGCCGAGTGGGTAGCATGGCGGACTTGCGGGAGGGGGTCGAGTGTTCGATTCCGGAGATGGGATTTCTGTGTCCCTAGGTAGACTGTTAGCGTTTTTGCAAGTGAAGATTACATTTTGGCTCCGGTAGGGTATCTTCTCCGTGTCCTTTCAACCTGTTGTCAGGTTTGGAAGAAGTGGATTTTGTTGCGTGGAGCGATATCGCGCATCCATTAAACGATGCTTGTCTCGCTGAGGAAGGTTCCGTTAAATGCTATCTCGATATGACCTCTTCGGTATGTTCTCAATTACTTTTCGAAGTGTTTCTCAATATCGCCTCATTATTGAATAAAATCGACAAGCATTGATTTGACCCATCATCAAGACAAGCTCACTGCTCTTCGGATTTCCTCATAGACTGTTTTTATTCTTCTCCCAACTTTCGCTACTCCAGCTAATTGTTTCCAAGTACTGAGTACTGCAGTACTGCATATTTTATCCAACTCGTGTGCTTAGTCGCCTTGCTGTGTGTTTCTTCCTCACCATTCTCTTACACACTTACGGGAGACGGGTCAGGGGCACTGCAGATAGGAGCACTTGCACTCACTCTTTCTACTCTGGAGATCGAAAAAGATTTTTCGCCCAAATTCATCTACAGGATTATCTTGGATGCAAATAACCAATCTAGCAATCGTATTCGGTGAAACGATGGATGGCAGAAGGTTACGATGGATATCTGCAAGCTAAAGCAGTATACGCAGAATAACCGGCTCTGCCGCCTTTCACAGCTCCAAAGGTCGAGGAGAGGACGAAAAAAGTTTTGCCCAAACATCGCCCACGGGGGTCGATTACGGTAGGTTACGGTAGATATGGGTGACTAAAGCTGCGCACGTTAGTGAGATCGCTTCCTTCTCCAGTGTTGTCAGACATATTTTCCAACCACTGACGACAACTTTGATGAAAAGTAGTACAAGCAATGTGGTAATTTAGAAAAAGAACGACAGATTCGTGCTCAGCAGCTTAAATAGTTCCTGACAGGGCCATTCTAGGTGTCACATATGCCTTATCAACCCGCTCTGAAGTGACACCATTTCCGGACCACCCAATGGCCCGTAGCAAAAACGAAGCACAGTTCTGTGATCCCCGTCCGATGCCCTACAAGACCATATAGGTCTCGGTGAGAATCTTTGGGGGAAGTTCATGGGCTTCCCTTGTAAGATATATCAAGGATCATAATATTTAATTTGTGGAACAGAATTCTTTGCAGAATTCCGTGGGGGAAGTTTTGTAATTGATGAGATGATTATCGTTCAAAGTGAGAGAAACACGGAGAGGCACGAAAGGGTTGAAAACGACCAGGGTTCGGAATTCGGAACACGGACACAGAAATTCCACACATATCTGGTCTACATATTTTCCACCAGTGGAATCATATCATTCACAGTTAACGGCACAATCCTAAGCTTGAAAACACTATGAGTGGTTAGGGGCCGATAATCAGTTGATCAAATCATACCGTGAGAAAACATCGAGGGTCTCAATACGCACGCATAAATGAGATGTCGCCGTGCTGGGTGGATGAAGATCAACTCCACAGATTGCGTGCATCTCTTTCCACAAGCCAAGCACCGCGCCGTACCTGGTCATCATCCATGTTGTCAAATGTAACCGGCACATTGAGCATGAATATAGAAGTGTTATCCATAACTTCGCAATCTCTCTTGTTTCAGAGATTGCTTGAGCCCAGAATTTTTTTAACCGACCAAAAAATTATGTGACTACCCAATGGTTGCACGTGCATCGCCGGATATGGATTTCCGAGATTTTTAGTAACTACAGGCTGTCGAAATTATTACTCAAAGCGTGGAGGTATACCATGACTGAGAAGAAAAGCGGCACAATGTTTTTCTGTGTAACTTCAGCTAGACATAGTAGTGTCTACCTTTCAATCAATTAACGGAACAAACCCGGCTTATACGCGGTGCAATTCATACAAAGCTTCCTGCACTCTGAAAGCTGTCTGATCAGCTAACAATCTCAAACATTAAGAATTTGAGATTAACCAAACAGTGTGAACATTTCTTGGAACGACTTGGTTGCAAAGGCGAGTTCTACCGAATCATTCTACTCAAGAGCACAAGGGGAATGTAGCGAATGTGAGAGCTTCCATCAGTGACCAACAAGCTCGCTGCAACGTTGCTCATGGGAAGACGTCGGTGGCAGTCTCGTAGGATCTTCACAAAGGTCAACAGTGGATGAACTGCAATTTCGCTTACACAGCCACGGACACAGCGAGGAACTATTGCGGCTTAATCTGTTCTCTAAATTTGGCTTTGTCATCGTTCCTCAGAAACTGCCTTGCTGTACAGTGCAGATTATAAGAAACGACCAAAAGAACTCACGATGGCGGAGATAATGCAACTAGGTTTTGCAAGGATGCGTAAGCAAGCAAGCGAGGTAGTCTTCAAGTAAGGGCCTCTACAGAGTCTCGCGGCAGCACCGCGAGAACTCGTCCATATCGCTCCCGCCGCAATGGGACCCACGCTGTCATTGTGGTGGAAGCCGCGGCGTGGACGAGTTGTCGCGGAGCCGCCGCTCGCAAAGGTCTCCGAAGGCTGCCGCAGTTCACGGCGGCTATCACCCGCAGCGCCAGGAGCTGCGGGTGAGACCCGCCGGAGGGCGTGATAGGTGGGTGCCCACCTATTATGGCTCATCTATTCTAAACATTTTTAAACGAATCTACATGCTAGGAGTATAATAGGTTGGTGCATGATTTCTGCCCATGAAAGAGCTTGACAACCATCAGTGTAGTCCCGTTAGTGTCGACAAATGGAGGCGTGTGGAATCCTGCACTCAAAACGCAACGCAAAAAACCCTAGCACGATATTAGGTAACCTTCATTGCACTGCAAATCTTCGTGGCCTTCCAGCCACAAGTTAGCCGTGTGAGGTTTAGGGAAAACCCTTCTACAGAAAGGCAACAACAAAGCAGACCGTTCTTTTTAGTATGAGCTATAACTGCATCGGACAGATCTCCCGGACTCAACAAGGCATCGGAGGGAATTTTGTCATCACAAGGGCTACCACAATATCTTCGCGATTGTCAACCGAGGGACTTTTAGTGATGAAAGAACGACAAAAGTGAGAGCAAGCGCAAAATGGTACAGAACTGTTGAGTTATAAGGAGTGTTCTATTAGATTTCGGGGCTTAGATTCAAGAACTCCTAATTTGGCCTAGAAAACGCTTCTTCACAACAACAAGAAACGTTTTGCTTACTATACATCTGACATTCTTATAGGTCGCAACTGCCGGCAAAAGTACGCAGTATTGCGTATAGTAACCCTCGCGGCGCCGCACCACCCGCCGTTGTCATGGCGGGTCCGCGGCACCCGCAAGACTCTGTTGCCGGCCTAAGGTCACCTTAGGAGACTTATGAGAAAAGTTGAAGTAACATGGGGCACTCCTGGAACATGGATAACTGACAAGGCAAAACTTTCTAATTCTCTCTCTAACACTTGATTAATTCGCAAAGTCAAACGTCAAATGTAAAGGATTTCGATATCGTAAGCGGCTCCTTGTTCTTCGGTGGTGTAACAGCTGTGTGTAAACACTAGAGGCTAAGAGGCTACTGCATGAATCCTGGCGCAATCGTGAAGCAGCATAGGCATTTCCGCAGCGCAAGTTGGCGAAGGAAGCATTTCCGATCCCGGTGCAGGATTAATCCCACCCAGGAGGTGCGCGTTCCAATTAGGTCTGCGGTCCCGGTCCTTGGCTGCTCTTTATACGGCCACTATGGCGCTTGATGGAAGAAAAACAATGTAATCAGACGCGAAAACAATTAGAGAAGTAGGCGCGGAGCTGCCTTCGCCCAGTGCACAAAGCGGAGTTATGGATTTCGGACGATCGTTGGAACATTTTTGTTTCAAGGTCGGTAGCTTTCAAGATGACAATCGAACAATGTTCGTCACCGAAGCAGAACCGCTGTGGATGGTGCATACTAGAATTGGTGCCGCGTCATATTCGGCATTTTTCCTGGAGCAGATAGAAAAAACAAAATAAAAAAGTAATAACAATAAAAACAGAAACATTCCCCATTTTCGTTAGACTTTATCTAAACCGCACGTGTCCTTCTTCAGCTCTCCACGCTTTACAAAGCCGGAGAGAAGCAACGAAGGACTCGAAATCAGATTTACGGAGTGTAAGTGAGAAACCGCTTTCGCGTTTCATTTTTCTGCTTTTGGCATAATTTAATTATAAACTGAGCAGAAATTTTGGTGGTTGTAGACATCGGTCCGACCGAGTGAACTATTTTCGAACATCGGGTAGGATTTACTAGATTTCGAGTTACACGAAGAACATCCCGATTGAAATTGTCACTGAGTCGCCAGAAAATGAGATCAACCAAGATTTCTTTGTTTGAGTCATCCAAAACGCGAACTTTTCAAAATTGTAACTATTCTAATAAAATCAGGTAAAACGAATAAAAAATTGTTTCCTGCCGCAAGCGAGCCGTCAACCATATTTGCGTACTGACACGAATTTTTATGCTTTACTATCGTTATAATTAAATGTTTCAATTATTCCAATTTATTATAATTTGAAATAAGATTTCTGATAAAAGGAAGACCAGGAAGACCGCTTGAGATATTTGTAGGTGTAGACGGCTTGGGTCAATATTTGAAGGCTGAGTCTGTTAAGGTTTTTACCGTGGTCAAATTTGCAGGGATGTAATTACGAATGCTTGATAATAATCGGATCAGACGATGTCCGGTACATAGTTTTGAGCTCCTAGTAGCATCCAGATGTTCACATTTCTTGAGCACAGCGCACAATTTTGCTCATAATTGAATATGCTTCTGCCAAGTGCCCCTAGTCGTTGTTCGACCACTTCTCTCAGCTCCGCGCACTGCAAGGGAATGAACAGTCACTACTATTCATGCTAACATCCTTTACAAAAATAAGGCGTGCCCGTTTCAGCAAGAAGATTGAACAAAGACTGAAAGGCTGGGAGTGTTTTAAATCCTTTGTGTGCGATTGCATCCAAAAACCATTGGCTTTCATCTCAACCCTGCAATGATGCACCGCGTTTTTCTACTGACTGCTTCAGATAACGAAGATTTCCTCTCACCACCACGGTCCTGCTTTCTCAGTAGCCAGCAGTGTTTTGGCAGATTAAAGTGGGTAAGCTGTGTAAATAGCAAGCTGTTTCGCGAACGCCAACACCTATCTCTTTTGCAAAAGAAACAGTTCCAGGCAGCAGCGTACGATAGGCTTAGTTAGAAAACTGAAAGTCGGTGAGCATGGATCCTGGAAGTTCTCTGCTGCCATCAGTTCAATTTAATATACATTAAGCAGAAGTTGTGTGGAGAGGTCTTGTTCTGGAGAACAGAGTTGGTCGAGGAGTCGATGAATCTAAAACAATGCCCGCTCGGTTGTTAGCACGTTGTCCCAACTATCACGGTTTGGAATGCGTAAAAGGGAGAGAAAATATCAAAAGAACGATTTTGAGCTTCGAAGCTAGTGTTGATATGCCGACGTATAGCATATTTATTTATTTTCATTTATTTCGTAGTGTAAATCACATGGGAAAGGAACGAATAAAATTAGGTATGAACAAACGAACGGAACCAATAAACCCAACTGCAAGGAGTCAAAAACATGCAGGTGAGAACGAAATAACCTAAGAAAGTTTACTTCGAATGAGTAATGCTTAAAGTGAGAGACAGACATATCAAGTAAATCCTCATTATCACCGATGAAAAGGTTTAGCTCCCTAAGGTTTCTGTAAGTGAGGAAGTTAGACCTAACCTGCGACCTTGCAACCGCTGTATACAATCTAAGTCTACCTGCTCAATTAATCATAAGTGGTACTCCAAAAAACTCAACAGGATCTAGAGACAGTTTCCTGGTGAGGATTTTGAACAACGTAGTTAGGTCTGCCCTTTTTCTTCTTCAGCTTAAACTGGGTATGCCGAGCAGCTTAGCCGCGTGGAACCGTTAGGGATGTCTTCGTAGCACATTTTGTAGCACCTCATGAACAACTTACGTGTGACATTATTCTGAACACTTTTGAGAAAGTCGGTGTCCTTTTTTGACAAGAGTTAAAAATAGAAGTACCAAACTCCATAATTGGTCTTACGTAGCACTTATAGACACGCAGGAGAGCACACGGATCATTTGTTTTTAGTACCTTGAATAAGTGGTAAGTCCGGAAGCTGACCTTTTTTGCAAGTAATTGGTAGTGTAGGTCGAATCTTAGCTCGCTCGTTATAAGGAGGCCACCAATACCGGCCTTATCTTTTGGTCTTTGGGCGGAAAAAGCGAAAGAAACCGCCTTTTCCGCCGCTTTTCTGTAGCGCTCTTTAAATTGAGCGCATTGCAAATTGAATGACATATTCGTGATCAGCACCGAGCTCTCTTCCCGATGAGCTGAAAATCGCATAGCGAGCGTCTGAAATGTAGTTCAGTGACCTAATTTCTGCCCGGCGCGGCTGACCCCTGTGCTCGCGGGAGATAATTACACCCACAGCTCCCAAGTGGCTAATGAAGGAAGAGATTCGGCCCTTTAAAGCCTAGTTTCTGCATTATATACATAGTCACACATAGTTCTCTGGATTCCCTAGTATTTCACGATCACAATGATCTACTTCCTTAAAGGATCCGACAATTTAAGTGTTGCTATTTTCAGAAAATGCCTCCGCTTTGGAGGACTCTAATTTTGTCATATCAAGATTGTATGTGCTTATACTCGTTTATCACGTTGGAGGCGAGAGTGAAAATCAAGCTGCAAAGTTGGAACCTTCAAGGTTGAAATCGTTAGCGATTGTACGCTGCCAAAGTTGCCCATATGACACTTCTTCGTAGTTAGCCGTACACATTTCGTATCATTAAAGTGGGCACAAAATGGTTTCCTTGAAGACAGGGACGTAGATATCTGGAGGCCTATGAAAACACCTTATAGCCTTCTACAGGTGGGATTTCGACTGGCCCGGAGGACATTTTGGTCACCCAGTTACAGAGCAAACTCACCTCAAATGCTAACTGAGTGTCACTTTAAAAAATGTCTAAAAACAAAAAAAATTGTCTACGAGGCCATTCCCTAGTTAATTCTGACTCGAAGGATAGTTCGATTTCAAATTTACGTTCATTTGTACCGGTTTTTCACGAGTCAAATGTACCATAGCCCTGGTCGGGACCCAGATTAGTTCCGGAGCCAGTCCACTCTCCTGCCTTTGTGACCCCTCGCGCCATCTGAGAGCGCCGTAAATCGCCTAACTACAGTTTTCACACTTCCGGTGCCGCGGCGCTATATTGATCCTTCCAGACGAGGGTGGAGTAGAATAGTACACCAAACAAGGTTTGGACAACTACGACCTCTCCCTTATACTTATACGCTTGTGTTTTTCATTTCGCATTTACGCTTTAACAATGTTTGGATGCGTGGCGCATCCCAGAAAGACTGCTCGAACTCGCTTCACTTTCACAACGCTCAGTCTACAAGCTGTCCCTCTCCCTCGATTGAAAGATTCGATTCTGTATGCATTGTTCACGGCGCACTCCAAAGGCCAGCTGGACAGCCTTGGAGCAACTCCTGACTAGGGTGGCTGTATATTTCTGATAAAACTCCCTAACCGCTCAGTCTACAAGCTGTCGCGCCTACTCGATTGAAAGGTTCGAGTCTGTATGCATTGTTCACGGCGCACTCCAAACGCTAGCTGGACAGCCTTAGAGCAACTCCTGACTAGGGCGGCTGCAAATTTCTGGCAAAACTCCCCAAACGCTCAGTCCACAAGCTGTCCCTCTCCCTCGATTGAAAGGTTCGATTCTGTATGCATTGTTTACGGCGCACTCCAAAGGCTTTTCAAAGATTTCAAAAACTCTCCGAGTTTATATGCCGGCAGCTGCGTTTCCTGAGTTTGTCGGTCATATGCGAAGAATTGACTTATCACGAAATAATTGTTCCGAACTGTTCCTTATAGATGATACTATGTTCTAACATATGCTCCAAAATATGCTTTTTGAGGATTTTTTCAAATGTTCTTGCAAAAATTGGTGTTATGCTTACGGGACGGCAACTTCCTGATCTCTGAATGGAGGTTTTTGTGAGTTAGGGGGAATAAACGCATACCTCCATCTACGAGGAGCATCGGCTGTCATACAGCTCATGTTGTAAATTTGTTCCAGAGCGTAAGCTATGCAACCGACGATATTTTTAACAAAAAGTAGAGAAAGAAAGTCTGGTGAAATATAAGAAGACTTAGGCCACTTGGATAAGACTTCAACAATTTCATCTTTATCAAACCATAGCGAAGGCCTTATCCGAAGAAAACTGGGTAAATTACCGTTTTTAATAGAGATAGAGAAAGGACTACTTTCTGAATACTTTCTGAAAACTTTTTAAAATTCGTTTGCTTGCAGATTTGCTTTCTCAGGAGCTAAGGATACAAAGTACCATCCCCATCTACTAGGTTGGGGATAGCTCTGTTTTCTTCGGAACGAGACTTGATATATCTATAGAAGGCCGTTTTGTCTTTCGAAAAGATATTTTACTTTCTACATAAAGATTGTATCGAGAAAACGCTTTATCCACCTTTTTACTGAAGCATTCTTAGTACGCCCAATCTCCTTCACTACCTGAGGTAGCAGCTGTGTTCCTCAGAGAGTTCTGGCGGTTTATCATTCTTCTAAGACACTCGATCTTTATAGGTTCATAAGCGAAATTCCCTCCAATGAGTAACATCACAAGTGATCACTTCCACGAAGTGATCAATTTCTTGCATCCAATTTCTTTATTTGTTATTTAGCTTTTGAAATGAAGGCATTACTTGTTTCCGAGGACTATCGGCTCACAATTCAAGATGCGTGGCTCTTACCGGGAGTTTAACGCAAATTTGTAGTCATGTTTGTATATCCATGCTTCATTTTGCTGAAGGCCATAACCTTGCCTAGGTCTGAGCACGGTTTTCCACATGTACATGTATCCCGTTATAGTCTCCTCTGAAACATTCACAGCGAGCCTGTCTTATATTTTAGCGTTTGGCTCAAAAGCGTCAAACTACAGAGATAAGGACAAAGGATAAAGGAACGCCGTTACCTGTCGTCTTGGGATGCGCCATGAATTATACTTCTGCGGGATGTCGTTGAAGCGAATGGAATGGTGGCACCTCCTACGACTGCTCTCCAAAGATGCAGTACTGAGATTCACAGGTGTAGAATCTCTCAGTAAACATCCACCTTCCAGGCAACGAATTTGATACTCACTCTACTTCCCATTCACGGGCGGCAGGTTTGAGGGCGGCTTCAGAATCTGTACGTGGCAGTAGGTGCCATGGAGCGATGAGCGTCTACCTCTACGGTATTATCCCACTGCCTTCACAGTGCCGGTCGCAAGCCCAGGTACATTAGAAGGGCGAGCCGTAAAAAGCAGGCAAGAAACGATTGAGAATCATACAAGGATTTCAACAGAAGCTGAATCATACCATGCGACATCAACGGAAAGTCCTTCTCCGTCGCAGGACTCGCTCCTGGCCGCACGTGCTTCCATGGCTAGGGAAGCTCTAAGGAAGCTAGACGTCACAGGCGGAAACACTTGTTATAGAAAATGTCATAGAAACCAACAAGATATGGGGATGCATTTCCTGGAATCTCGCCGCAGAGCGGATGTTGTTTCAATATTGGGTTGGTAAAAACGGACAGAAAATTTCAAATTTCACAGAAGGAACACGCCCTGCTATATAAAAATTCTTGAAAACGAAGTAGATTTGATCCCTCATTTTAGTTCATTCCTCTTTTTACTCCTTCCGGCTAATATTAGGAATGTGTTGTGTAATTGAGTTATAAAAGAATTTTAATATCTATGTACCTTATGTGGAGTATTAATTAAATAAATGAAACATGGATGAATCGCACTTCTAAATGACTTCATATTAGGAAACGGTCAGGTTTTTCACACTTTAAAGATTTCGAAAAAAAAACGAAATAAACCGTATGTCTGCTGAAAGACTGAAATAATCGCTAGGAACGGAAAGCTTTAGGCTTAGGTAATTAGCCTCTAATTCGATGCACGCATATTAAGATTTCTATTTGAAACGGAGCTGCACTTAGCACTCTCAATGCTGTCAAACGAGTTGTGAAATGCCCCATATCGGCTCTACATAGTAGTTTTGTCACATGAAATTAATTGGAGATTGCCCAGTGGTTTACCATTCCTTGGCTGACCGAGGTTGGGAATGTATGCATGTTTCGATGAATAACGCCTCACGTTTCGGTGAATAATGTCCGAGTCAAAGAGCATGCTCAATTTTCAGTTCCCAGTGGAGAGAAAGACATGGAGTCGGAGGTGTCTGCTGACACCTTTTCAACTATAAAGGACAGAAGAACAAAGCACTGTGTCACGTAGCCTGCTATCCTACTGCTGCGGGATATCGCGGGTGCAATTTTAATGTTTCTAGTGTCTCTTCTATGGTCTAAGGTGGCTGGATAACCGATGAATAATTCACTGTACTATTCTTGCCATGCAGTCCAGCACCAATTCTGCGATCACAAAGGAAGAGAAGCTTTGGTTTGCCTAGGAGCGAACCGAACTGAGAACTGCGATTCAGGATGCACACTAAAGCCTGCCCTCCTCTGTTACCACGCTCATTTTGAACATACCTCTACTCTATTACAATGCCGGATTTGTTGCTTTTTGCACATGTCTTCAAGTAACGGCGCACCAAATCCAGGCGAAGATATACGCAGACCCTCCTCTCATTATTTTCCAATCTGAGGCGTGAGAGATACGTTCCATCTGCGTGGTTACGGATCATTTGAATCTTTGAGCTGTGGCCAACAAAATGTTCCGCCTTTTGAGTCGAAGTATGAGATCGAAGGTCGTCAGAGAAGATCACTTTTAGCGCACTAAAGACCATATTAAAGTTCGTACGAAGTAGCACTTAAAGCAAGACGAACGGTGTTACCGAAGCAATGCAATTCGAGGTAGAGCTCTATTGCCATTACCGGCATCAACATCTTATACACTCCAGCCGCGTGGCTCTTCCGGATAAGACGCCCATTTTAAACGCAGCTTGCGCTTGCACTAATACGACTCTGGTCCATGTGCGTCGGAAATAACGCTACATCTGATATAACGTGGTCCGGAAGAGAACATTACGGGCAAGGTGGCTTCCGATATAACGCGACTCGGGATCAGTTCCGGTCCCATGAGGAAGTCGAGAAGCGATAGGGAGACAAACGTGTTTCCTTACCAGATCTATCATTCTATAATTGCGGCCGTGCGCGGCTCACAGAGTCTATATAGTAGGCGCTTGTCGATGATTTCCGCGGGCGTGACCCAGTCCGAGTCAAGATCTCGTCAATCAGCCCACAACAGCCTCGAAGTCTTGAAGTAATACGTATGCCGATCTCTGTACAAAGATTGGGAGACTATAACTACCGGGTACCATAACTACGTAACGGGATGACTTCGTCTATCAGGAACAGCTGTGGTAGTTGCGGCTAACTCAGACTTATCTTGATTGATCAATTCTGACCTATTTATGGCACTCGCTATATCTCACACATTTCTATAATTATGGTTATTACTGACTTTTCAAATTGAGGAACCGCAATGATATTCGGGTGTTGTGCTATGCCCAAGAGCTGTCTTTGTGGTTAATTAATGCACTGCTGTTTAACCATGTTCTGGACAAATCTGACCATAAAAGAGTGCAGAAAAGGCCTGCTCCGGTTAGGATGCAGCTCTCATTATAGTGCGCATTCCTTCGGTCATTGTAAAAATGTCATAATGGAAGCGATCTGTGGTTGACATCTGTCCATACGATAAAGGCAGTAGAGCAACCCTGAAGGCAATGATCAAGAGCTTTGAGACCTGCCAGCAGCATCAGTTCTGATCACATCTCAACACTGAGAGTTCTAGTGCTGTCATGGTACAGAGTGTGAGTCGATATGTGCCGACAACAGACGGAACTTCAAATCCAGTTTTGAAACGACTTATTAACACAATTCAGAACAAATTACCGATGCGATACGACTTTTTTCAAGACCTAGCACAGCTGCATCGTCGTCTAAATAAGTCCATGTACAAAGTAGGGTAGGGAGTGGAGGGAAAATACGGCTGCCCGTTTTGACTGATGGCGAGAGCAAAAAATAAATCTTCGAATGCATGCGGTGTGCCCCCAAGGCACCAACAACTCGCGCTGCCGGCTTGGCAACTGCCGGTTATGGGTGGACCGAGATAGAACTAGCATGGGTTCTGCAGGAGGCAATGAACGGATGAAGGGCGCTAGCAAACCCAGAACAGAGCTTGTCCCGAACCGGGAGCGGCTCAGCCGGCAGGTCTCTCCGGAAGACCGTCGTTCCTTCAGTAGCGCTGAAACGATAGGATCGTGCGTCACTCGGAAATTCACACGTCCCCTCGCAACCCCTGTCAGCTAACTTAGGTTGTGGGGAAAGTTCTGGCAGTTTTTCCACGTTATTTTTGAAGAGCCATAACTCAGCTCAAATTGCACCACTTTATTCAAAATAAGCACGGTCGGAATCAAAAAATGAACAGAACTCTGCCAACGTGATACCAGCTTAGATTTTTCGTAAAAAAATTCCTAAAAATTTTCGTAAAAATCTGACGATCTAGACTGAATAAATTATAGGAACGGATTCTACGTCACGTTGGTTTTATTTTTATTTTTATTCTCTCTATCTTTTAAAAGGGCACGTGTAGCACAGTCGGAGGAGGTGCGACTGTCGCGTGCACCCGATACCAGGTTCCTGGTTCGGATTTCTCGCCTAGACCAACCAAGCCTTCCATCCCTCCGGGGTCGGTGAACTGGTACCAGACTTGTATGGGAAGGATAAAGCGCTGACTTGTTTATCGGCTGGCCTCCGCAAGTCATTGTATGGCCAAATACGCCTTCATGTCGCCTCCACGACATCCCGTAGAAGTAGAATGCGCCTATGTATCCCAGAAGGGATTGAGTAACGCCGTCCTTTATCCTTTATCTTTATCCTATCTTTTAAAAAGCTATCTAGATGCTTGAAAAAGTGAAAGTCAGCTAGTGCTAGGTCTCGCGAATATGGCAGGTGAGGGAGAGTTTCGACGTGCAGTTCGTTCAAATTCTGGAGGACCATCCGCGAAACATGCTGTCGTGCGTTGACATGCAGAAATGCACGCCGTGTCGATTCACCAGTCAAGGCTGCTTTTTCTTCTATTTTGCATACGTTTCTGCTAGTTGCTCGCAGTACAGCTTTGCTGTTATCGCTTGGCCAGGGGGAAGAAAGGAAAAGCGAACTATTCCAGCTGCAGTCCACGAAACCGTAATCATTGTTGTAATTTTTGCACTAGTGGAGGTCGAAAGGTTGGGCGTAATCATTGTCTTCATGCAGTGCAAATCCGGCTTGGAAAGCTTTTCGGGACTCGTTGACATTCACCCGCTAAGCAGAGCGCTTCTTATTATTATATAGGATCCATTTCTCGTCGCAGGTGACAAATCGATGGAGGAATGGCTTCGTAGAATTTCTTCTGATCAGGGAACTCGCGACTTCCATTGGCCTCAGCCGCTGCGCTTAGGTGATGTTGAGGGGCACCCATCTGTCGAGTTTTTTCACCATGCCCAGTAGCTTGCGATGATCAGCACCAACTGTATGGGAAACCCCTAGATTTTTTGCTACCTCCCGGAGTGGTTGCCGAGAGTCCTTCTCGACTACTTCCTTCAAGCATCGTGATCAACGAGCGATGGTCTTCCAACTCGTGCCTCGTCTTCAATCAATTCTCTTCCATTTCGAAACTTACTGAGCCAGCGAAAAACGGTTCGCTCCGAGACGGTACCTTCTCCCCATGCAGTGTTTGTATTCATAACTGCTTCCATGACCGTCCGAGCAAGTTTGGATTCGTGAGGTAGAATTGTTCGAAAAGCCGCCTTGTCCATGCTATAGTTAAGATTCCCTCAGAAATCAGAAATGTTGAAGAAATATATGAAAACCACATCAGCAAGAATCCTCACCTGAGAAGCACAACTTATTGATTAGTTGACCAGCCGTTCAAATTTAGTGCAAGCTGATACCAAAGAGGTGCGAAAACTGCCGGAACTTTCTTTACGACCCAGCAATGCTCGTCTATATCTCACACCCACAGCAACTTAGGAGTGAGAAATTTGGGCACCGTGAACAACCACGACCGGATTTTGCCGCCAACGGTGAAGAACAAAAAGTGGGTGTGAATAAGAAATCTGAATGTGGTTGATGAAAGACCAGCTTCAAGATGAGCATCAAAAGAATGAAATCCACGGTTACCCATTGTGAGACAGGACCAGTGAACCTAATGCGACCGTGTACTGCCCAGAGACGCAGGTGGGATGCAGAGGATGGACCCCTTGCTCCTGCTGTGTCGGATCGACGCGTTCCTTGTGCGTTCCATGTTCATGCACAGTGTGAGTGGATGTGTTGGCGCCTGTGCGGATTGTAACTGTGTCGGCCCGGCCAAAAGTTTGAACACGGTAGACGAGTACACCGTAAGGCGATTCAAAACCGCCTTAAAAGTCCCGCGCCGTCCCTTCGAGCAGTATGGCTGCTTGACCGGAGTTCCTTGCCCGCTCGACGGACCCTGACTAGCTACCCGTGTTACCAGGGGTGCACACGAAGTTCTGTGCGTAATTTTTTTAACAAAATTTTTTGATGGAAAATTTTCGTTAAATTTCCAGTAAGTCGTTATATTTCGTGAAAAATTCAAATAGCTGCAAACTACAGGGTGCGTAAAAAGTATTGACGCACTAAATGACGGTTGTGGAAATAGTATTGCGCAGTAAGTTTTGAAATATTCATTTGAAAAATATGGAAAATGATCTTGCAAACACGATAGAATAACTCGTTGTTGAATTGGCTCCTTTACTGTGAATACAGGAGCGAAAACGACGGAAAAATTCATGAGCACGCGCCGCAAGTATTCGCTTGCATTTTGTTCCGTGCTTTGAACAGGGTAGCCTTCTGCGACTGGTCACTTCTGTTGAAAGTAGCCCAGACCTCATTCTCCAAAATCGCCTAAAAAGAGTAATCCTGCGGATTCATGTTTAAGCTGTGTTCGCCTGAGAAGCTGTCCACACCTGCGCGCGTTATCTGTTTACCGTTATCGGACAGAGCTTGAAAATTTTGGATTTGAACGTAAACGTGCTTGAACCTCTTGTAA
Source organism: Heligmosomoides polygyrus polygyrus (assembly GCA_947396885.1). Classification (NCBI taxonomy): domain Eukaryota; kingdom Metazoa; phylum Nematoda; class Chromadorea; order Rhabditida; family Heligmosomidae; genus Heligmosomoides; species Heligmosomoides polygyrus. The sequence goes on from OX377202.1 coordinate 48,697,444, forward strand.
TCATCATCTGTTATGACAGAGCCGCGGCTGACGTTTGGGTTGCTGACCTCTTTCCTCACTAACCGTTTCGAACAGCGCCTAATTCTCTTGCTAAGGAAGTATTAAGCTCTTTGGGTAACAGACAAAAAAAGGCCACCGTAACGATGGCGATCATGTTTCTTCAGTTTTTTTTGTGAGTGTTTTTTGAGCACAATACAGACAACAAAAATAACACACAAAAACCTAGGGGGTAGAAAGAGAAAGCTGGAGCTGAAACAAAAAGTAGGTGCGTCAATACTTTTTACGCACCCTGTATCACCTGTCGTCCCGTTGATCATCGACTTGCTCGAGCGGGCGCCAGCAGCGTCTCCATTCGTCCCTGTCGCGTGCCAGAGTGGTCCAATGGATCCTCCTCGCTCGAGGGACACGAAGAGCGTCATAGCGGTCGTTCAGGGTTTTCACGAAGAAGTCCACCAACGCGTTGGTAGGCGTCCCGGTGTTCTCTTGACATCCGCGGAGTCCAGTCGGTAACGGCTCTCGTCCAGCGGGTATCTGCGAAGCGCATTACGTGGCCGGCCCACCTAATTTTCGACAACTTGGCCCAAGCGACAGCGTCTCTGATCTTCGAACGACGGCGAAGCTCGGAACTTCGGAGGCCTTCTCTCACTTGCGTGAGACGTGTCACTCCGAGCATCGTCCTCTCGATTCCACGCTGCGCGACGCTGATCGCGTCAGGCGTATATTAGGGCAGGAAGAAAGGTAGAGTCGAATAGGTGGGCGCGGAGTCGGACGCTCCTCGTCTTCTTCTTCGACGCTCTTGAAAGCTCTCCAAGCCGCTCGTTTCCTCCTGCTCGGCTCCTGCTCGGCTCCGGCGCTAGGTCGTTGGCCATATTGACTTCGCGACCCAGATACACGTAGCTGGAGCATTCGGAGATGTTCGTTCCGTTGAGAGAATGGGGCATCAGAAACTTGTCCGTTCCTCATGAACACCGTCTTCGTAAGATTCAGCTGCAGTCCAACATTCCCACATACACGATCGAAGTCGGCCAGCATTCGCTCCGCCTGGCTGAAGCTCGGTGTTATGAGCACGATGTCGTCAGCGAAGCGAAGATGGTGCAGCTTGGTCGTGAATCCACTGTACAGCTCTCGAAAGACTCTGATGTACTGAGTGGGAACGCCATGAGTGAGCAGGGCTTCGAGGACCGCTTCAATCTCGACGGAGTCGAATGCCTTCTTCAGGTCGATGAACGTAAGGCACAGCGGCAGCTTATACTCCCGCGACACTTCGATGAGCTTCGTAATGGTGTGTATGTGGTCGATCGTGTTAAATCCTCTCCGAAATCCTGCTTGTTCGCATGGCTGTCCTTCGTCCAGCGTTCTACTAATCCTATTCAGGATGACTCGAGTAAACCGCTTTTAGACTGCGGACAGCAGGCAGATCGGGCGATAGTTGCCAATGTCGTGCACGTCTCCTTTCTTGTACAGCAAGCGGTCTTGCTGGTCTTCCACTGAGATGAACGTTGCACTCCGACAGGTAGCGCGTGAAGAGCTGCGCCAGGGTGTTGATGAGCGCTGGCGGGAGGCTCTTCAGGTGTTCGGGTCTGATCCTGTCAGGCCCGGGTGCTGTACGTTTCTTCACCAACGAGATGGCGTGTCGGATCTCGGAAGGGAGAACAGAGGGAACGACTTATCCATCCTGCGGAAGATGGCATGCGGGCAGGTGGACGTGGCTATTGAAGAGATCGGAGTAGAAGCCGTGGATGACCTTCTCCATGGTCCTTCTGGAAGAGGTGACGGTTCCGTAGGATGTCATAGAGCGGTCATCTTAGTCTTGAAGTTGACGAAGTTCCGGCGCGCATTGCGGATGCTCAACCCTGCCTCTGCTGCTTCAGCCAACACTTCCGCCCTTCTCTCCTTGAGATCTTCCTTTATCGCCCTCTGCATAGCTTCGCAAGCTCGGACGTCAGCTGGTAGTTGCCTGACTCTTATGCTGCTCCACGCTTGCGTATAAGCTCGAGAGTTTCCGGATACAGGCGTCTCTTGGTGGTCTTCATCTCGGCTCCCTTAGCACGATCGTGGAGATGGCGCACGAAGCGGTCGTATTCCTCATCGACGTTGTCCTTGACGGCATCTTCCCAAAGGCAGACAAGAGAGGTGTAGGGGTCCCAGTTGATGGTCGTTCTGGGATTCCTCTTCTTGAATTTTGCGGCCTTCTCTCCTTGACGCGAACCTCGCGCAAAGGAGGCGGTGGTCCGATCCCGTGTAGAACTTGGGAACAACGGAGACGTCGGTCAGGCAATACTTGCGGTTGAAGATGATGTGGTCGATCTCGTTGTGGAACTGGCCACCGGGGGATCCCCATTATAGGGAGGAAGGCTTCTGGAACTGTGAGTTTCCATGGATGGCCTTGGTCGACATGATAAACTCAGACTGCCTTTCACCCTGCTCGTTCCACTCCAAACCGTGGGTTCCAATGTGAAGTTCTCCCGGCGACCTTCGTGGCCCGATCTTGGCGTTGAAGTCGCCGACGGTTACCTCGTAGAAGGTGCGGTCTTCCTTATAGAACTTCTCCAGCTCCACATAGAAGGCTTCGACCTCTTCGTCGTCGTAGTCGTATGTTGGGCATACGCGACGAATACAGTCAAAGCTGGAACGGAGCCACATCGCTTCAGTCGCAGACGTCCGATTCGGGTTCTCAGAGACTCGTTCGAATCGATGTTCATGGCCAAGTGCGGGTTGACGAGGACACCAACGCCGTATACTCCCCTGCTGTCGCATGTTCCGAGGAACAGTTCTTCTCCGGAGTCGTAGGCGGCGTGTAGGGGGTGGTGTCTTCTCGTCTCGGTCAGTCCGATGACGTCGTACTTGATCTTCCTGGCTTGCATCATCAGGTCCTCGACGGATGCTTCCGTTGCAAGTGTGCGGGCGTTGTAAGTACAGATCGTCATCCTAGTCCTTCTCAATTTGCGCAGCCTGGTTAGGCCCTGAGATTTTAGCAGCCTCTCCGTACTCGTCCTTCCCATCGCTGCAGAAATGGTGGCTCTTTCATGGTCAGGGGAATGAGACCCTTTAGTGCTGCTGTGTTTGACTGGAATACAACACGGGTAGCTAGTCAGGCTCTGTCGTGCGGGCGAAGAACTCCGTACAGCCAGCCAGACTGCCCTAAGGGACGGGGAGAGACGTAAGGCGGCCTCGAATCGCCTTACATCGACGCGCCACGTGGCCCTGCGACAAGCGGCCCGAGATCCCTCTTAACAAGAGAGCCCGAAGACTCTCTATCGAGGGAGATCCGTGGAAACTACTACTTCAAACGGAAAAATCCGTCGCAAACGGTCGCATGTTCATAACTCCTTTAATTCCAAGTTGTTTGAGAAACTGATGGCACTATTCGATTCGCTTCCTCGAAATCTACACAATCATATATAAAACTTTACCAGAACACCACGATTTCGCCGTGGGTGGCCTAAAAAATAATGCAGCAGGCTTTGCGATTAGAGCACCTTATTTTCCAGGAAGTCCATGCGAAGTGCAGTCATTTCTGAGTATCTCAAGCATGGCGTGCATTGTCAGTGCTCTGTCATGCCCGAATGCTCCGAGAGTGTGCCGTGCACAATGCATATAGGATCGAACCTATCAATCGAAAAAACCTGGGCCATGTCCACTGGGTTTCTATCTTCGCTTCATGGAAAATGTAAAGCCTTCAAGACTATATTGCACTGTTTGAGAATTTTGTAAGAAATTTCTGGCCGCTCAACTTGGGGATTGCTTCAATCTGTCCCGGCGAGACTTAAGTGTGCGCATGTACAACATATAAAGATGAACCGTATATCAATCGAGTGCGTTCGACAACTGGTAGAGTGAGCGTTTGGGGAGTTCAACCGCCAGCCGCCCTACTAAGAAATTGCTCTAATGCTGTCCAGCTAGACTTTGGAGTGCGCCGTGAACAATGCATATAGGATCGAACCTTTCAATCGAGGGGGCGACCGCTTGCAAATTGCACGCACGGGCGAGTTCTGAGCGCGATAACTCCGTCATGTTTGAACCTTTACGGTTGCAGCTTGTGAGTTTTGTAGGCAGCAAAATGTTCCAGCAGTGCGCTGAAACACAGCAATGTAGCTTATGACTGAAAAGTAAGCAGTGCGAAAATGCAAGTGAGGCTTGTGTGGCACGATTTTTTTTCCAATTTCAGTTGACCCTGCGTGAAGACGCGGAGAGCAAACGGCCTACAAATGCGCAGGTGAGCAGAACGCTAAAGCTTCTTTACGATGAAGTGCTCATAGCTCTCCAGCTGATTAAACTGCCTTAGCACCAGCTGCCATTTCAGGGCGGCGGAGTTTTAGCGTTTGAAGTTTTCCGCGCCATTATTCGCCCACATTTGAGTTTTCAACACTCGCAATAACACCATTAGTTTCAACACGAAAAGCTCTATCGAACGATGTGAATCTCAACCAGTTTCAGAGAAATCGATTTTTTGACGATTTACCGTTGCGGAGGTGGGCGCCCCAGGCCGAGCCGGCGCGGACGATGAGTCATCGAAAATCGATATTTTCGAAGTTAGCCAAATTTTCTCGTCTAAAATCATCCACGGGTTAAGGAGGGGGCTGATTACGAATCCGACGTCCGACCGAACACGATGCCGAAGTTCATTTGGTGAGATTAGGCGGGAGATCGCCATTCCCTGGGGGTGAATGGTGATCCTGACCCGACCACCCTCAATTATCCAGAACAAAATCAAAACCTACCGAAATCGGCGGAATGTTCAAAAACGGATGTCGGATTCGTAATCAGCGCTCCACATAACCCCTAGATGATTTTGGACGAGAAAATTTGGCTAATTTCGAAAATTTCGATTTTCGATGACGTCGACATCCGCACAGGCTCGGCCCCTGAGCTCAACGGGAAACTGTCAAAAAATCGATTTTTCTGAAATTGGTCGTGATTGACATCATTCGATAGAGCTTTTCGCGTTGACGCTAACGGTGTTATTGCGAATGTCGAACACTCAAACATGGGCAAGTAAGTTCGCAGGAAACTTAAACCGTCAAGTCCGCCGCCCAAAGCTGGGGCGAAGGCAGTACAATGAGCTAGGGAGCATGTCGTCACCAAGCACCTTAAGTGTTCTGCTTGCCTGCTCATTTATAGGCCGTTAGCTCCCGGCGTTTTCCCGCAGGGTTCGACTGAAATTGTGAAAAATCGTGTCACACAAGGCCAACCTACATTTTCACACCGCTGTAATTTTGTCCATCCATAAACTACATTGCTGTGTTTCAGCGCACTGCTGGAACATTCTGCTGCCTACAAAACTCACAAGCTGCAACCGGAAAGGTTCAAACATGACAGAGTTTAGAACAGGCCCACGCGTGCAATTCAGCACAACGGGTGATGTTCTCCTCACTCTTACTCGCTCATATTACAGTTTTCCCTACTCCCAATAACACCGTTCAATTCCACGTTAGGATCTCGATAAATCTTGGCATAATAGTCCACGATGTTGAGAAATAATATTTATCTCAAGCCATTCCAAGATTGGTAACAAAGACAGCACTCAGGCTAACGTTTCGGCGTTCTCGCCTTCTTCAGAGCCTGGAATGAGACGAAATCAATCTGAGAAACTATCCCCCAAACGCCATTTCATTTTACGGAAATTGTTTGAAAGACTACTAGACCAAAGAAACGGTGAATAGAGACCGGATGGCTAACCTTTAGTAAGTGGACTAGTGACGTCCACCGGGCACCCGCAGCTGGAAGTCTAAAAAGGGTGACTGAAGCTAGAGCCCCAGAGACTACCCGCCTAGACGACCTCTAGGGTTATGACCCCGTACAAGCTCCAGGAACTACCCGCCTGGTGGACCTCTTGGGTCATGACCTTGTAGGGAAAAACCCACAGATGTCCACGAATGGTGCCAGCTCCTGCGTCACTGCTACACACTCATCCTTCCTATTGATTCCGGGTGACCTGGCCGCAATCCAAAGCGCTTCTAGGGTTCGCCGAGCCATGATCTCATGTTCACGCGCCAGGAAGGTGACTGCGACCCCGAAACAGCTGTTTGCGTGCGATCGCGCCCTATGGCCGCCCAGGGGGCGGCGTTGGATCTTTTTAGCCCATCAAGGTGCTCCTTTACCCTGACACATAATGGCCGGGAGGTTTCCCCAATGTACTCCTGCTCGCATGCGAGGCACTTAATGAGATACACAACACCCGTAAGCATACAATCTCCGGTTTTCCGTAGGGACAAATAGTGCACGATGGTGTAGTGCATATGCAATCGCACAAACGGTTGCTGATGAGCTGACCCTTTAAATTCATAGGTGGTATTTCCACCACCCTAACCATTTCGTGAATTTCGGCCTTTCGAACACATGCACGTATTGCAGAGCTTATGCCATCCGAGATGAACGGCACGCAGAATGCAACTTTCGTCTGTTCTTCCGCGGGCCTTCCTCCACCCGTAGCTCGTCGACTACGCCTGTTTTCTCGCTCCTTATAGGGATAACCGTTTTGCTGAGCTATAAGGCGAGCTTTATTTATCGAGAAGACTCTTTCGGCGGTGCCAGATGAAACCGTGCACGCTGTACGAAACATGTTTCGCACAATCGCCTTCTTAACACTGGAGGGATGCGCGGAGTTGTAGTGCACAATGATGTTTTTGGATGTAGACTTAAGATACTACCTAGTTTTGTAACCACCCTCGAAAAGTTGGATGTGGACGTTAAGGAATGCAAGCCAGTTGTTTGTAAGCTTTTCACTCGTGAAGGAAAGATGTTCCGGTTGCTGGTTTAAGAGTTCATAGCAAGTGTCCATGTCATGCTGAGTTGGACAGACGACAAAACAGTCGTCTATGCAACGACAGTAAAGTGTAGGCATCCGATGGAGTACCGGCGCTTCTACTTTAGACACGAACGCCACTGCCATAACTGGAGCCAGTCTTTGACCAATGGCAAGGCCCCTAACCTGTTTGAAATACTCACCCGACCACCTGAACACATTGCACTGTAAACATTCGCTGAGAAGCACCATAACTTGTGGTACGCTTAAGCCGTACATGTTTATATCCTTGTGATGCTTAGCAAGGATTTCTGACACGGCTTCAAGTGCTTGGCCGTTTGAGACGTTTGTATACAGTGCTGTGACGTCAAAAGATTCCATAACGCATCCTTGCTCAAAACTACTTTGACGTAGTCTTTTAAGGAATGTGTTAGTATTGGGTAGGTGGGCGGGTACGAACTGTAGAAGTTGTACGATAACCCTGTTTACAAACCAAGAAACTCGATCCGTAGGGCCACCGATGCAGCTGATAATAGGCCTGATTTTGAACCGAGAAGGGTCGGGTGAAGAAACGCAGTCTGTGGGGAGTTTGTGGGTCTTAATTAGGGTGTACAAAACAGGTACGACGGGCAGATCACAGCGCAGACGTGTAACTAGGGAGTTGGGAATGTTTGCCAACCTTGCAATGTCAGTCCACCTCTTGTTTAGCCTACGGTATTGCAGTGCAAACTCATGAGCCGTAGATTGCTGGTATACTGTCGCGTCCTGCAGATGGAACCGAGTTATGGCTCGATCCATCTCAACTCCTATGTAAGAACGACGAATTCCCCACCCTTGTCGCTAACGCCAATTTTTATAGCACCGGACTATGTCATAACTTTTAGTTTTTCTAGACCTTTCTCTGCGCAATAGTTAAATTTGAGCGCACCCGTTTCGCAGTTATGGAACGCAGCACAGCAAGGAGCGAGATAGTGAACGCGCGGAACCTTTTATCCACTGCGCCATTGGGCTCCTGCGGTCTCAGATAAGAGGCCGGAAAAGGAGGAGGCGGTATAGCAGCGCCGGCGTCTGCAGTCAGTGCTGCCGGCCCAGTGATTCGCTCATCGATTTTGGCCCTTTGCCGCAACTGATCGTGTAGTGATTGCAGGTTTCCAACGATACGACGCGAAAGAATGTGGCACAAAGACTGGCTAGGAGCGAAACTAGGACCTATGTCTAACAGTGAAAGGCATTAGTAGAGAGTTGTACGTCGCCTATGACGGTGACCCTAGGGCTATAGGCCTCACACCTGTTTTCTTCACAGCTCAGGTCAGGGTCAAGCGTGGGGTTCGATTTTTGCTGGAAATTTACGACCCCCCCCCTCTGAAGCGGAATTTGTACGACCCCCTCCCTCTCTCTTTTACTGTTCTATTTCTTGTATTTCTTGATTTTTTCAAGGTTTCTTGTGCAGTTTGAACTCTTTAATAGATTCTTCTTTTCAGGTGCGGCTTCGGCACTGAAGAGGACAATGAAACGAGTTCCCTGATCAATAATGTTTTCAAAACACAATAAAATTCTTTAAAATTTTGAACGCTATTTTCGACACTTCAAAATAAAGATCTTCTGGTAGCAGTTTCCAGTTATCACTGTTCATTTTATGGAGTTTTTTTTCAGGACACCATGAACACGGAACATTCTTCTACCTGAAGTAGCGACGTTTGCATCTGAAATTGTGCTCCGAAATTGTGTTATATAAAAATTTGAGTATTACTTTCCGACGACGACTTAAGTGCTTTCGTTATAAATTTTTTGAAGCGTTCCTCGAATCGATTATGGAGCGGAAAAAGGAAGGATGGACGATGGACTTCTCTCGGAAATAATGTTCTCCCATCGTAAGAAAACGTCATAAAAAACGAAAATGGAGCTAAAAACCCCAGCTCTGTAATGATACAGCAAAAAACAAGATTCTCCGCAGCCATGACGGAACTGCGATGACGATATGATTAGGATGGATCGTAAGCGAAATTCCCGTTTTTCATGAAAAAAATATTTTTTTAGCCGAAGCAGACCACCCATACGAACAAAATTTTGCCACAAAAACTTCCAAGTCATGATCAATGCACAGTGAAAAAAATCATGATTTTCTGGATCGAACAGGATGAATCGACCTCAGGTCGACTTTGCACCAACGTCATCGGAGCATAAAATTGAACGTTCACAAAACGGTTCATAACTCGGTAAGTTTTTCGTATTTTGAAAATTCTTCTGACCTTTCAGGAAGAAGATAAAACGCTCTTTCTCACAGTGTAAAAATCGTTTTTCAGAAAAGGAGTCGTCAAGCGTGGCTGCTGGTTCGATTTTTGTTCGAAAAAAATTGAAGTGGCTTCACAAAAATATTCACAACTTGATCAATTCTTCGAAGTTTCAAAATCCCTCTAGCTTATCGAAAACTAGAGAAAGAGCACTTTCTTGCTATTTAAGAATTACTGTCCAAAAGTTCGGTTTTATGCCCGGCAGGGGAGGTTCAATTTCGGTTCCATGTCGCAAAAATACGTACCGAAAATCGAACCACCCCCGCCCCGCATGAAGATCCCTTTCTTGGAAATCGGTTCTTATATGGTTAGAAAGCGTATTTGCTCTATTTTATGATGAGCAAGCGGGATTTTTGATTTTCGGAAAAATAGCCGAGTTATGAATATTTTTGTGAGATCACTCCGATGACGACGGCGAAGAGTCGATCCGAGATTCAGTTCACGACTTCGGAAAATTGATCATATCTCGGCTATTTTTCCGGAAATCAAAAATCTCGCTCGCTCATCAAAAAATAGAGCAAATATGCTTTCTAACCATATAAGAACCGATTTCCAAGAAAGGGATTTTGAAACTTCGAAGTATTGGACAAGTTATGAATATTTTTGTGAAGCCACTTCAATTTTTTTCGCACAAAAATCGAACCAGCAGCCACGCTTGACGACTCCTTTTCTGAAAAACGATTTTTATACTGTGAGAAAGAGCGTTTTATCTTCTTCCTGAAAGGTCAGAAGAATTTTCAAAATACGAAAAACTTACCGAGTTATGAACCTTTTTGTGAACGTTCAATTTTATGCTCCGATGACGTTGGTGCAAAGTCGCCCGGAGGTCGATTCAACTTGTTCTATCCAGAAAATCACAATTTTTTCACAGTGAATTGATCAAAATTTTTAGGTTCTTGTGGCTAAATTTTATCCGTATGGGTGATCTGCTTCGGCTAAAAAATAATATTTTCATGAAAAATGAGAATTTTGTATGCGATCCATCTTCGTCATATCTTCATCGCAGCGGAGAAGCATAGTTTTTATTGTATGTTAAGCACGACTTAAAATTTTATATAATACAGTTCCACACTCTGTCGTCCTGTCCTTCAGAAGGTAGAAAAAAATTTTCCAGCGAAGAGTCCATACATATTTCAATTGCGATTGATCACGTCAGAGAACGCAGTAGTCGCATGTAAACTGCCGTAACACGGAGATTTTTTGGGGCTCCTGGAAAACTCATAAAGTTTTAGAAGATGTGTTTTCTATGCTTTAAAAGGCAGTTTCTGAAAGTAACATGTTCCATGTGATTAGTGTGTCGATATCTTTTCAGTAAATCGAGACGTCTGATCATATAGAATATCGTTTCAGAGAAACATAGTTTTATCACTGTGTGTCAAACGGGCTTAAAATTTTATAGGGTGCGATTTCATTTTCTGATGCTGTTTCCTGCAAGAGAGAAATTACTTTTCAAGCAAGTCCGTCCTTTGGTTGCCATTCCGTCATCGACTCGAAGAGCGCTTCAAAGATCTTGTAGGGAAAGCACTTAGGTCGTCATCAGTAATTAACACTTGAAATTCTATAGAGTGCAATTCTGGAAGTATATGTCGCTCATCAGGCAGAAAACTACCGTGTCCATGACGTCCTGGGAAAATCTGAAAAAATGATAATCTCTCTTTGACTATAAATCTGCAGAAAGGAAATCTTTATTTTTCACTGCACAGTAATCGGCATTAAATTTTTTTTTGATATTCAATCCTATTTTTTTACTCCAGGAAGCGCAAGTGCTTGTAAATCTCCGCATTGTCGTAGTCACACCTGGAAAAAACAACTTATTAATAGATGCAAACATCATCTAAAAACTGAATTTAGAGAGAGTCCTCTGCCAAAACCGAGAGAGTACGACCCCCCCCCCCTCCATTCGAGGCTACAGTACGACCCCCCCCCCCTTCGATTCCCGAACCTCAAGCTTGACCCTGGCTCGGGTTGCAATGTAACTCATTGTTAGCATCATTCTGCTGGGATCTAAAATCCCGCTTTCGGTCCAATAATCTCTCAAACGCCTTCCGCAATTTTACTTTAGCGTTAGAGCGAATAAAATCACAGATATCTTTCGACTCACACACAATCCTCCATAGGCGATTAGGCACGAGACGCTCGCAACATATTCCTTATCGGTGCACTTCTTCAACAAGCAATACATATGATTGCGTTTCATAGAAATGCATGACTTCACGATATGTTGACGAATAGATTTCAACCGTCGATCGTCCTTTGTTCGATGAGATGCCTCAAGAATCTTTTTCCGTTGTATGAAATTCGGAAACACATTGCGGCGAAGGCATCGTTGTAGGAAGTGGATGGTCTGCCTAGTTAAGGCGATCTTTTATCTTCACGACAAGACCTCCATGACGAGCCGGTTGAGGTTTGCTGGCACATTTCGAAGAACATTCCACGTTCAGCTCTCGATAAATCTTGGCATAGTAGTCCAAGATGTTGAGAAATAATATTAACCTCAAGCCATTTCAAGATTGGTAACACGGACAGCACTCAGGCTAACGTTTCGGCGTTCTCGCCTTCTTCAGAGCCTGGAATGAGACGAAATCAATCTGAGAAACTATCCCCCCAAACGCCATTTCATTTTACGGAAATTGTTTGAGAGACCACTAGACCAAAGAAGCGGTGAACAGAGACCCGGATGGCAAACCTTTAGTAAGTGGACTAGTGACGTCCACCGGGCACCCGCAGCTGGAAGTCTAACGAGGGTGACTGAAGCTAGAGCCCCAGGGACTACCCGCCTAAGCGACCTCTAGGGTCATGACCCCGTACTAAGGCTCCAGGAACTACCCGCCTGGTGGAACTCTTGGGTCATGACCTTGTAGGGCAAAATCCACAGATGTCCACGAATCGTGCCAGCTCCTGCGTCACTGCTACACACTCATCCTTGTCGCGAAGCTGTCGCGTGGGCCAAGTTGTCGAAAATTAGGTGGGTCGACTGGATTCCGCAGGATGTCAAGAGAGCACCAGGACGCCCTCCAACGCGTTGGTTGCACTTCTTTGTGAAAGCCCTGAACGACCGATATGACATTCCTCGCGTCCCTTGAGCGAGCAGGATCCATTGCACGAGACAGGGACGAATTGGGACGATACTGGCGTCCTCTCCAGCAAGTCGATGATGACTGCTCGACAGGTAATTCAGGTGATCCACGACTTTCAGCACGTTTGTACAGCCAGCGCTAAGCTACAAACTGAAACGGCCTGACAGACAGGTAATATCTTCTTCGGTGCAGTCGACTTATGCATTAGAGGGAAATCTTCCAAAAGCGAACCTGTGCCAGCAATGGTGGCGCCGATTACGAAGCTCAACCTCAAGGGAGAAGCTTCCTTAAAAGGGCCCATTGTTGCTGTCGCAGGTCGAGGTATTCTTGGGCTGGTCACTTAGTTCACGAAAAGGCGACCGACGGTATCTGAAGTTACCATGTTACTTTTAAAGAACAAGGGCTAGCAGGAGGACGCCGACAAGATGGGCAGGCTCATTTGATAAAGTAAAAGTTAAGATGAACAAATGTCATCAAAATAATAGCTTCGTTTCGTCAGCTTTGTTCAGACGAACTACAATGCTGTTACATCTCCCCGGTCTCCCGTCAGTGAAGAAGGAGAAGTTATAACTGTTTGAGAATTTTAATTTTTTAAAAATATTAAAGTATGAATTGATTTCTTTGGTCGTTGTTTCATGGAGTAACTACATAGTTGTTATACTTATTTTTTGTTATTCTAACTATGCCTCCAACATTTTCTGAGTCTGTTCCTAACTAACGGTAATGAACACATAATTTAGAGGTAATTGCGCATGTCAGCCGGATGTTTCTTTGATGGTTATCCTCGGGGGCTATCAATGAGTTGGTAAGCCACCACTATTTCGCAGTCGTCAACACTGTTCAAGCAGCATTTGACTGGCGAATGAGAAGATCGAGTACTATCGGAAGTTTCCGTAATAAGGTTTCAATGGATTGTACTAGGTGTCGAAATAGGACTGAAAAAAGTTGTGGAATCTAGGAAGACCGACTCAACTAAACAACAAAATAACAGCCTTTGCAAATGAGATAAGGTCCACAAAAGACTCCGCAAGCGTTAAGAAAGTTGGAAAGAGGAACATTTTTATCTGAAATAACGATGTACACGACACGTACATAATCCAGGTGACTAGACTGTTTTAAGCAGCTGGATAGGAGCCAATGTTTTTCATATATGGCCTCACACACACACAGTATCATGTGGGTGCGGTAGAAGTTTACTTTCAAACCTTTGCCGCTGTTGGAACTGAGGACGGAATCCAATGCAAGGTTCATCAAGATGACTCAGTGATTGAAAACATATCCGTAACTGTTGTCCAACGGTTACGATTTTTGGACTTTTCTCTCTGAGAAGGAAAGCCCATGAACTTCCCCCAAAGATTCTCAACGAGATCTCTATGGTCTTGTAAGACATCGGACGAGGATCACAGAACTGTGCTTCACTTTGCTACAGGCCACTGGGTGGTCCGGAAATTGCAAAAATGGTATCACTTCAGAACGGGTTGATAAGGCATAAGTGACACCTGGTACGTCCCTATCGGGAACTATTTAAGCTGCTGGCCACGAATCTGCCACTCTTTTTTAAAGTATCACTTTGCTTGCACTACTCTCCACAAAGGTTGAAGTCGAAGGTTGGAAAATAAGTCTGACAACATTGGAGAAGGAAGCGATCCCTCTAACGTGCACAGCTTTAGTCACCCATACCTACCGTAATCAACCGAAATTTTAAAAATAGATATCATATCTGTGATCAGCACCCCAAGTAACCTCCTGAGCAATGTTTGAGCGAAAACCTTTCTTTCGACCTCTCCTCGACCTTTGGGGGTCGTGAAAGGCAGCAGTGCCGGTTATTCTGCATGTACTCCTTTAACTTACACATATCCATCGTAGCCTTCTGTAATCTATCGTTTCACCGAAATCGGTTGCCAATTTGGTGATCTGCATCCCAAATAGCCCTAGAGATGAACTTTTTCTCGACCTCTAGAGCAGAGGGAGTGAGTGCAAGTGCTCCTATTTGCAGTGCCCCCGACCCGTCACCCGTAGGTGTGTAAGGGAATGGTGAGGAGGAAACACACAGCAAGGCGACCAATCACGCGGGGTGGATAAAATATGCTGTACTTGGTAACAATTAGTAGACGTTGCGAGAAGAATAAGAAGCAGTCTGCGAAGAAATCCGAAGGGCAATGAGCTTGTCTTGATGATGGATCAAACCAATGCTTGTCGATTTTGTTCACGAATGAGGTGACGGTGAGAAACACTTCCAAAAATAATTGAGAACATACCGCAGAGGTCATATGGGGATAGCATCAAACGGAACCTTCCTCAGGGAGACGCATCGTTTAATGAATGCGCGATATCGCTTTTCGCAACAAAACCAGCATCTTCCACATCTCACAACAGGTTGAAACGAAATTAGGACGCGAAGAAGGTTTACTACCAAAGCCAAAATGTAATCTTCGTTTTATCAACCCTCCCTGAAGCAGTACCATTTTTTGCAATTTTCGTACCACCTAGTGGCCGTAGCAAAAACGGAGGAGCACAGTTCTGTGATCCTCGTCCGATGCTCTACAAGACCATATAGGTCACGTTGAGAACCTTTGGGAGAAGTTCATGGACCTCCCTTGTGAGATGGAGCAAGCCTTCCGCAAGCCAGCTCTCACTCTGCCACTCTACTGACTGGGTATGAGCAGAATACATCATTAAGTGTCTCGCAGCACTTATTTACTGCCAACTGAAAATTATAACTATAATTAGATAGTTGTTAATTATTTGTATTATTGAGATCGTTTAGGAGCAACCACTGGATGCAAGTGGCCAGAAATCGAGAGGAATGGAATGGTTGTGGTCTCCGGTGGGACAACACCCGCCAATGGTCTATCAAGGTATCAAAGCAATCAACTTCTACGTGATATCGGTGATGAACATTGACTGCGTACTTAATCTAACGTCAATTCCGTGGGAATGAAGGGTTTGGTATGCAGTGCGCGAATCGCACTCAAAATTCGACTCGTTAAATTCGTTATACGTAAGGGTGTTTCTTGACGGATACGTCAAATGTGCAGCGTTTATCGATGAACCGCAGCACACCTTGAAGGAATGAGATCTAACGTCAATCGACAAGGGTATGCGGCGGGGGTAGGCCCATTTGGCACTGTCAGCAATAGGCGTTTGGCTGTGCCGAGAAAGCATTGGAATACATGGAGATTGCACCTGCCCCGAACAACACACGTACAGCTCTTTCGCTTGCACGCTGTTCAGATTTCTGAAATCTGTGATCTATAGTGGTCCAATGCTTTTGCTGTTTACCAGGTTTCTTCCTCTTTCAAGAATACTCACGAGGAATTTGGACAAAGTTCAGATCGCAGTTCTCAGCTTTCGTGGGATTTACTCGAAGTAAGCACCGTTCGAATCAGTACACTTTGGCAATGGACCACCTGTCGACCGACCCCCACACAATGACCATTACCTTTTTGGTAGCGGTTCGCCTTTGGAAACTGCCTTCGTCCTCGTGCAACCACTGTCCAGAACGTTTAATGTTATCCTACAGAACCCAGTATTCATTACAAGTGATGATTCCATCCAAAAAGGGTCGATTTGTGGCGTAAAAGTAGAGAAGAACAAATCTCGAAACGTGATAATTTCTGCCGCTCACTCAACTCGTGGGGCACTCACTATTCGAGCTTTTTCATCTTCCCAAGGTCATTCAAAGCATCCGCAACAGCCGTTTTACTGACGCCTAGCTCTTCGCGATCCCGCGAACTGTCTGGGATGGTTCAGCTTCACCAGTTCCTTCAACTCGTCGTCCAGGATTGCTCTATGTCAACCGCTACGCGGCGCATCTTCGAGGGTGAAATCTCCGTTTCGAAATTCACTGAACCACTGGTGCACAGTGCTTTCTCCAACACTATTAGGCCCCCACACTTGATTGATTCGTTGAGCTGTCTCGCCTGCGGATCGTCCCAATTTGAAGTTAGAATGAAATAAAACATCGTTCGGAAATGCTCCTTCGACATACTTCAATAAGCCCTTCAAGATCAAAAATTCACAACGTTGAAATTTAAATATTTATTCAGATAGAGCGAAAAATTCTGTACAGAAAGTAGCATTAATGCGCAATGCAAGTTGAAATTTTACCTGATAGTAAACGAATGGAAAATAGTAACACAAAACGCTGAGTGACTTCCGGACAACCTAATATTAGGTTGGTGCAAAGAAAATGCAGGTTTTTTTTGTTTTGTTGGCTCCTTCGCTATTTTTAAAATAAACTAATGGTTGACTTTTCATAAGCAGACATACGTTGTTGGAAAGTCGATTATATGCGCTTTCTATTTATGTATATGGAATTTATTTCGAATCACTTATTTAAAAAACAACTTGGTCTTGATTTTCAGATGTCTAAACGTGATTTTCGTCAAATTCTCCATCTTTGGATGATGTCGGGTAGCTTCCTTTTTGTTCAGCCACTAGGAAAATTGTCGCCTGCTATCATATCCATTCCTCATCGTAAGTCACAATCCGTTGCAGAAAAGGATCGCTACCGTGCGCGAAAGATGGGTCGACGATATCTCAAAACGACGATTTTTCTGACTTTCTGTCGATTCGGCCTCCAGGCCTTCAAAATTTGCTTCAACTGTAGTGTGATCGATGTCGTGGTCCTCGGCCAGTATCTCGCGTGTTCTTGCACAGATCAGCTTCGGCTGAGGCCTTCAATGGAGCATAGTCAAGTGCCTGCCGGCTGTCTGCTGTCATGTGTTTCGTCTTCGGGACTAGTGGTGACTGCTCCAGACTTTTGGAACCAATTTTGTACTGTGCATTCGTTGATACTTTCTTGGTTCCACACCTTGTTGATATTTCGAGCGGTTTGATCGGAAGTCCGGCCGTGTTTCAACTCGTAGAAGTAAATGTGACGAAAATCGCGTTTAAACATCTGAAGATACGGACCAAGTTATTTTTTGAATAAGCAACTTGAATTAAGTTCCATACACATATATAGAATAATAGGCTTCCCAGTAATCTGTAATTCCATACGAAAAGTCATAGTTTATTTTATAAAATAGTGTTAAACCAGTAAAACAAAAAACTGCATTTCTTTGGCACCAACCTAATAGTACATTTTCTTTAGTTAGCTCTGTCGACCTACCCATTTTCAAACATTGGGATACCTTCTTTAAGAATTAGTATTTATACGTTACAAGTTTTCCGAAGTCTATGAAGGACCAGCGGAGTTTAAGAAGAGCGGCTTAGGAGATGTTTTCCATCTATAAACCTCCGCGTGAAACGGTGAGGTCGTAGTCGAAAATCCGCCGTAGACCTCCCATGATATTGCTGCACAATTAGAACGGCCGACGGCAGCGCAGTCAAGCAAGGCTTCACCGCACATGTCCGTGGACATCGCAGGGAGCAGCACACCCGTTCGGTGTGTCGGTAAATTCTTCAACCGTCTCGACGAAGCGAGCTGCCCACTTATCTGACAGGGACTGTCTTCAATTGACGGTGTGCGCTTCGCGTTGTGTGGCGCATTGCATACGTAATGCCACAAACCGCGGAGAGCAGGCACACGAACGAGGTGTTGGGAGCTAAGCTCCTTTCTCGTACAACGGTGCGATCTCATTCACCTGTCACCGAAGCCCATCTTGGGAGAAACTTCAGGTGGTACGGAAGAGCAGTTGCCAAGCGGCCTGAGTAAAGACTTCTGCAACTAATCGAGTGGACATATTGCGATCCACAGGCAACCAAGGATGAAAGGGTCGTTAACAAGGAGTGAAAAAGATGAATAATTTCGGCGGAAAGGATACTTCAAAAGCTTACTTGTTCTGTAAAACCGTGAGAACTTCGTCTCCACGCCATGGACATTTAGGGGCCAGTATGGAATCTCCTAAGAAACGAGTGAAATATTATTAGAGGATCTCGAGTCCAGCCGCGGTTCTTCTCTGGGATCGGATAATTAATGTCCACATTCTCTGGCCTTAAATTAAGGTTTACCGAGTGTGAGCATGTCGCACGCTGGTGACCTCATAATCGAAATTACTCGCGTTACAGCTAATGCCCCTAACAAACCTTCGAAAACCCCTGTTAAGAGGACGGGGGGCACGTTTTCTGACTAAGTCGAGCAATCACCCGCTGCTTTTTTAATGATATGCCACGCAAGAACCATGACAGCGCAGTCGTGTAATCTAAAAAGTAGGTTTGGCAGACGATCCTGACGGGAGCTCTGGTCAGACATACCGTAAAGAGTGAGGGGCAGCAGGCTTCGATTCTTAGTGGGAGCTCACCTGCGTCGTGCCAAATCCTACTTCGTGTTCTCATCACTGAACGTATTCAATAGTTGCCTGGACCAACTTAAAGAAGGGAGAGAGATGAACAACCGTAAACTGAAACTACGCAGAAAATATATCAACCGTATGATGTTCTAAAGCGGATGGACAAAATCGACCTGCTAGCCAGCATCAGTCGATAACCATTGATTTTCGCGCTTTTTTGGCCATTTGAGGTGGAAGACTCGGTAATGTGACGACTGCAAGAACAGATTAAAGCGGTGGAACAGGAGTGATATATAGCCCTGCAATAAAAGGCCACTAAAAGTTGCAATGGTCCCATTTAATTATGTAGATTTGCGTCGTTATATCAAATGTTTCGAGAAAGTGAGCTTCGGCTTTATATTGCTGCGGGTGATTACGTTTTACTCGTCACTAAATATTTTCGCATCGAGCGATCGAGACAATTACGCAATTAGGAGTGCAAAAAAAGCTTCTGTTTCTCCTTACAGTTAGAAGTCATGATCGAAAATTTAGTTGTGTTTTGAGCCTGGGACTCGAAGGGAATGATATTCGTAGGAGATTCGACGTTTCCTAAACCGATTTATATTCCAAAAATTCGAAAATTCATCATCATGAAAAGCGAATGATAATTGTGCCTTCGAAGATTCGATAATTCTGAAAGTGTATAATACTCGACGATTCGAAATTCGTTGTTTTGAAACACCGAATGAATTCGCTATATACGGAAATTCGGTTTTTTACCAAAGCAGAGACGTATAATATGTATTAATCTTCTTATTATGCCTGTTATTTACTTGTTGGTGTGAATAAGATTATTATTATTATTAGATTATTATTATTAGATTGTTGGTATTCCACCTAAAAGAGAAACGAAATGGCATGAACCGGAGAAGCACTTGTATGTATGGCAGGACTGCGCTGTCGCAGATGCTTGCGAATTCTTCTTGAAGCGCTGAAAACGACAACTAGCCATTCTTTATTTATAGAAGTGCCCCATAATGGGCAATAAAGCAGAACTACCATTTCTTCGGTATTTTTTTACACGGAACAAAGCTAAAACGTGGTGGGAATATGGTGCTAAAAATTTGCGACTCATCACGCGACTTAGCAGGCTACCACCTGGGTAGTTAGGTAGGTCTCAGTTTGCGTTACTAGTCGACATGCTGAAGAGGGACACGGCTCCACTGCAGACTACCACAACGAGCTGGCTTGCATTAGGAATTCATACGAGCAGATGTGGTGGTCATCACTCGGCAGTCATCCAAGTTGATGACGGAGGATCTTTGCTCTAGTGAAGAAGCGGAAGCACTTCTGGAAAACACTTAAGGGCCCCACTTGCGTAATCCAGATGTGTTCTCAAATGTGGCATGACGGCACTTTCAGTTCCATTACCAGTCTCTTATAAAGCGCAGACGATGGTAAAAATGTGATTAGCCGATGAATTCAATGAAGGGTTTTCATCAAATTGTTTCAAGCAGCTACAGTGTCATAAAACATTCTTCTGGAGAACGGCTTCACGTAATTACGTTAGAAGACATAAACTGTGGCTTATGGAGAGGGAGCAGAGCCCAGCGGCGCGGGACTGCGACGATTGGGCGCCCACCCCCCCCCCCCCTCCCCGCCGCTCCCCTGTATTCCACTAATACGGGGCTGTGCTGCTGCTAACTGTGAATTGACTTCCAGTAGTATCGCAGGGTTTTCTGAGCAATGATGAGGGTTTTGTCGTAAGAGTTTGAAGTCAAAGGTCTGAGCGAGTGAAGTAAGCGTCGCTTGGAAATCGGTGTACGGAACGGAGCATGTAGGCGCAATAAGAAAAGTGCTGTAAAGTTTATAAAATTTGTAAAGCATCTAAAGTGCTTCCAAAATGGCGGCTCGAGTTGTCCTTGATATTTACATTAGAAATGTTAAACCCCTTTGCTAATCAAATCAATGAGTGGTGCACTGTGAAATGGCGAGCGCATCCCTCTTGTTCTCGTGAGGCCAATTTTAACGCCTATGTGGGCACAGCGTAAGATGGTTAGTCGAAAACCATGTCCGCGTTTTTACTTCACGGACAAGTCTGGTGCTAGTTCAGTGATCCTGGAAAGATCGGCTTGGAACTCAAACCTCAAAACCTTGAACCTACATAGATCAAGCTGCGACTGCGACTCTCCCAGCTTCACTAACAGTATCCTACCCAAAAACGATGCATTAACGAGTTCGCTTAACTTCCACTTTTCGCAGAAAGACGTTGCTTTTCAAAAGAGAACCGTGTACGCGTTGAAAAAAATCTGCAAAATTGAGGTTGTACTCATTGTAGGTGATCAGGACTCACTCCCAAATTTCACCTCGTACGCAAGTCGTTTGCAAAGCGGCATCAATTTGTTGGTAACACCAGGACTATTCGAGCTATGGAGCCAAGGTGGTTATCCACACTTTATTCGGATGCCGTTTAACCGCCTTCTTCAGAGCCTCATGGAAGCAGTCGAGAGACTGGCGAGTCATCCAGTCACACAAGGGCAGTTTGCATGAACGCTTCCATAAGACTGAAGAAGGCGGTTACGCCGAAACGTCAGCCGAAGAAAGGTGGATAACAATCTTGGCTCCACAGCTCGAACAGCCCTACTGATATCATCGTCGTGCCAAGATTTATCATGGAATAGGCATCAGTTCGACCCCCAAAACTTTCTACTTTTCAATTTCAGCGGTCTTCACCTCCAATATGCTTAAATGCAGAGGCGATTATTTATTTTTGCCTTGCGTTTCCAATAAAGGGGTACGGTGTAGAATGAAGCAAAGCGCCTGATTCCTAAGCGCTCGCGGAGATCTTTGCAAACTGGAGGGAAACCCGAATCACGAAACCGGAAATTCACACCCTTGATAACAGCACTTCTTCATTTAGAGAGGGTAAGTACCGGACATTGCGCTGTATGTCCCCAATGTTTTCGATTCGTGCAATAGAAGGCGAGATGACTCACCATCAGAGATTCGTGTGCTGATCCGCAGAAAGAGGCACTCAGAAACAACAGCAGCTTCAAGTGAGCTAGAAAAGGGGGCACAGCCAACCCCCTTTTTTTATTGCTACCACTTGAATACCACACGGTATTCAAGTGGTAGCAATACTGTCGCGGCCGGAAGAGCGCTTGAGCTCGTGCCCGCCTGACACTGCGAATGCACGGTAGGTAGGTTGGTTCCGTCCAAGTCATCCGAACGGTAACGAATTCCTGGAATACTTGTGCGGGAAACGTAACACGCCGGCTAAAAACTCGGGTGCCCTCGTCAAGTCACCGTTTTGGCGAAATATGCGTATAATCTGCCTCCATTATGCTGAGGGAGATCAGAACCTGACTTCAGTCGCAAGTAATTAAGACGTTGAGCAGTTACTTTCGAGTTTCTAGTGCATGGTGGTAAGAAAAAGGATTTCATCTAATCCTGTTTCTCTGCGCTTTAGGCGGCAGTTTTCTAGCGCGTGTCCAAGATTTCTAAATTTCAGAGAAATTGTTATAATGATGTTTTGTTGCGATCAAATCTTCTAGCGACTGCGAGACTCGAACCTGCACCTCCCTCTGACCTGGCGGGAATGCTCTACGCCTTTACACCACCGGCGCCGTTTGTTCGAACGCAGCATCCACACCTCGTGGGACAGATCAGCACTCACCCGTATAGCTTATAGCGATGAGCCGACCGCTGAAATGAGCATAACTCGACCGTCAGCTTAATTGGTTCCATGCTGATATCAGCGGCTCATCCCGATATACGGGTGAGTGCTGATCGGTCCCACCAGGTGTGGATGTTGCGTTCGATC
This sequence comes from Heligmosomoides polygyrus polygyrus, assembly GCA_947396885.1. Lineage (NCBI taxonomy): Eukaryota > Metazoa > Nematoda > Chromadorea > Rhabditida > Heligmosomidae > Heligmosomoides > Heligmosomoides polygyrus. The sequence continues at coordinate 48,719,595 of OX377202.1, forward strand.
AAACGGCGCCGGTTGTGTAAGGCGTAAAGCATTCCCGCCTGGTCGGAGGGAGCTGCGGGTTCGAGTCCGCCTGTCGCTAGAAGTTTTGATCGCAAAAAAAAACATCGTTATGACAGCTTGCTACCTCCTACCAGCCACTTGAGGCTTAAAGAAACTGACTTGAATCCAGAGAAATTATTTGGACGTTCTCCAGTACTTCTTCTGCTCCAGCGCCTGTCCCGCTTAGCGGCGGGTCGACGTTCCTGGTGTGTCGTCGCCACTTCTCCCGATCGACTGCCTGATCGGGGTGTATCCCAACTAGCTTCAAGACAATAGGCAGCGTATCAAGCCAGCACTGCTTTGGTCTCCCTCATGGCCGCTTTCCGGGCACCTCGAGGTTCAGGTCAGTCTTTCGAATAGTCTCACCTTTTGAGAGAGAACGTGCGCGTTCCGTCTCAGGCGACCTTCGTGCAGCTTCACATCCATTGGGGTGACACCGAATCTTTGTCGAATGGAGCCGTTGGACAGTCCTCCAGTACATTTTCAAAAAAAAATTCCGCAGAATATGGCCTCACAAACTCCTCTTTATGGGCAGCACAGGCGAGAATGTGTAGTGAAAAGGTTATCCAACTACAGCAGCTTTCTACTACATTGCAATAAAAGTTATTCGATTTCACAGTAATATGTGAGGTTTCCCATGCACGAAGTCGTATGTGGTCTTACATGAGCGATGTACAATTCAGAATCGGGAAATGGACAGCGCTGCAACGAGACAGCTATTCCTCGACAAAACAGCTTGCGCTTCTGAGCCGGCAAAAGTAGCCAAAGCCATGCATAGGGTAGTCAGTGCATGGGTCTGGACAAGGTGTAATGGGCTGCCTTCAGGGATACACTCTGGGGAAAATATTCAATGCATTGGTTGCTCGGTGTTTAGCCGCTGCGCTGCTACGGTCGCTATATACACACATGAACTGGTGCACCTCGTCGACATCTGTGTGGCCTGACCCCAGGGTTACTTAATTCGAGTCGACGCGGCAGTTGGGCTCACTCACTCACATCCAGGTCCAGCTTCGGATGAGTGGTGGTCCTTCTTCTCGTTCTCGGCATCCATATCTATGTCAAGTAGCACCTTCGTGACAATCACGTCGGATCTTGTCCCATGTTTCCTTACGAATAGTATTCCTTTTGATAAAATGGTGTTTGAGAAGAGTTTTATAAAAGTGTGCGACTTTTCAGGCCCTAACGAAGACGAAGTCGCCGTCACGGAAGCTGAGCAAATAAGTTGACAACAATCTTGATTACCAACTCAAGAAAAATCTGAACATGCTTTGAAATCGTAAAGCCTCTCAAGACTCTACGTCAACCACTTCGAGCCTCTCGGGAACTGTGTATATACCCCGATTCAAGATACAGCTTTGATTCCTCACTCCGCATTTGCAATTGTTACCTTGTTGAACAGGACATCTTACTACTACTATAAGTCCCAGTAGTGGGTTGCCTTTCCCCTTGAACTGACAAGCTCGTGTCACCGTGAGCGATGCTGCATAAGAACCGACAATGCACTAATTGTGCGCCAACACTGCACAAAAAACAATGACACGTCTTTTTCTTCACGGCCCCATGTCACATTACGGAGAAGAGGATTGGCCTGCCACGACATCGGCACTCAAGGAATATCGCTCGCATGTCATTCCAAAGTGCATCCTCTTGTCTACGCGGGTTTTGGTGCATAGGGGCTGTTCAATAGCTAAATGCAAAGCAACTAGAAAGAACTGATCCGATGTGAAGATAGAAGGTGGTAAACGGCGGCTAGTGGATCGCATTGATGGAATTTCACAAATTGGACGCCTTTTTACTATTATGATGGCACTTTGAGTTAGTATTTTTTCAGAACAACTACTCTATCTGGTCTTGCAATAAGCTGATAGCCCAACGCGGAGCCCATAATAGGTGCTCCTATACTGAATATCACCGCTAATGCATTTAAAATGTTCGAAATTTGTGTATTTATTTATTTATTTATTATACTTACGCTCGAATGACCACTCAAATAGGCACTCGAATGATTTTCATACGAGTTTGAATACTCGAATTCGAATATCCAAAAAGTCGCATTTTTCGAATGTATTCGATTCCGAATGCTCAAAAATTTCCGAAACCATTCGAATATCCAAAATTTCCCAGAAAGCGAAAATTATTCGAGTATTTGAAAAGTGTCATTCGAATGCCCAACGAGAATTTTTGTAACGGCCAACTACCACGGAGAAATGATTTCCTAATCGATCTTCGGCACGTCTCCTGATTTACATCTGCGGTACATAGGGCTTCTGAATCCAGACGCGCATTGGGCAACATATGTAGCACGATTTCTAATTTCTGAATCACAATGCGCGCAGAATACGTTAAAAAATCGATAATATGTATCGAGTAGTAATGAATGTATGATCGAAAATCCCCCTTGCTGTGAAGCCTTTCCGTCGGCCGTTGTAATCACTCCAGACCCATCCCGATCGGTTAACTCTCGGTTAGGGTTTCGACTTCTCATGGAACTTCAAGTGGAAACCAGGGTGATTAGAAAGAGCTCGGAATGTTGTTCATGAATGTGAGTGTCAAAATTGCAAAATGAAACTCCTGAGCGAGCTGTAACCTGTCGTAGTTGGGTGGGCCGGACTGCAGGTTGGCCTTGCGAAATAGTGGTGAGGGATGGGGCCAATCATGGTTCATCAGCGGCCGTGGTGTGAAGGGGTAGTGCTCCGGTCTGTCGGATATGAGGCTGTTGGTTCGGTTCCCCTCGCTGCGATCTTTTTCGCACATCATGAATTATTTTCGAAATGACCTTTTTTTGAACTATAACACGTTTCGAATAAATAGTAGGTAATCTTTACATCGTACACCTTTATAAAAATGTTTGCATAAAAACTGCTATGGTGACACTTTATTTATTCTTTTTGCTCAACTGAAGTCAAACTCATGCTGAACAATTGGAGATGTTTCTAGCAACTTTAGCGTTCATGGAACAAAGCCAAAATGTGAAGGAAACCTGTTGTTCACACTCTGAACATCATATACATGCACCCTCTCCACAACCAGCAGCAAAACAGCCAATTGTAGGAAGATCAAAAAAGTATTCACCAGTGGCAGTGAAGAGGAGTGACAAACCGCACCTTGGTAATCATCAATATAACCTGTCTTATTCCTTGAGTATTTCAAAAAGTTTGGAAACCTAGGGGCACAACACATGCGGTAGGTCTGCGATAAAATCTTCAGTAGCTTCCCTCTTGATCACATTGAACTCCACACTCATAATTCATGTCATAATTCAAAAAAGGTCATTTCGAAGATAAGTCATGATGTGCGAAAAACGGCAGCCATTGGGACCGCTCCAACGACCACACACCCGACGAGCCGAAGCACTACCCCTCACCACCGCCGCTGGCGGACCATGCTTACGGAGCCCCATCCCTCACCGCTCCTTCGCACGGCCGACCTGCAGTCCAGCCCACCCACCTTCGACAGGGCACAACTCGCTCAGGAGTTTCATTTTGCAGTTTCGACACCCACATTCCTATCAGCATTTCGACCTCTTTCTACTGACCCTGGTCTCCGCTTGATCTTCCATAAGATGTCGAAACCCTTCCCTTGAGATAAAACCAATACCACCGATAAAAAGATCCATCATAGCGATCGATATCGATTGCCGTTTGCCGATCAGTGACACTGTCTTCTGAATTCTGGCGCTCGCTGGAGAGGCCTGGATATTTTCTAATGTTTTGTGTATGTACCTATTTTACGCTCATTTCATGCATCTTTTCTCCGCCAGTAATTTCTAACACAGCTACGATCAATAGCTCTTAGCGCGTCCTTACAGAGTGTGGGAGGTTTTTCAGATCGCCTTTAGAGTATGGACATAAAGGTTGTTAATTTGATCTGGACCAATTTTACATTCCACTCAGGCTGTTTTGGAAGCTATTTTCGCTGCAAATGTAAAAGAATAAGAATGAAGGACAGAAGAAGGGAGGATAAAGGCAAATTCTTGTTTCGGAGGTGCCAAGCATTCCACTTTTATTACTGCGCCTCGGTAACGTCACGGCCTTGCGCTCCTTGCAGAGTTGGGGAGGGGTGCTGCATTGGCCTTTGAGAAGATCACCGTGAAAGAAGAAGACTAAAGCAGAAGCAGTCCTGAAGAATATGAGGTCAGACAAAGCCACTGGCCCCAATAGCTGCGGATGGACATGTAGAAGTCGATAATTGGTTTCCTGCTGAATAAGACTGGCTGACAAAGTTTTACATCCAATTTTTTGCCGATTAGAAAGTGCTTGAGAGTGGACAGCAAAGCAGGACTATCCCGATTTGAAAGAAGGGTCGAGCTTTGAACAGTGCCAAGCTCTTCAACTGCATTGCACGAGAAGTTATATGTAAGGTAGGCTTTAACACGGTATCCCTGAAGTCATTGAGTTGGTGTGCTACTGCACTCAGCCGCAAAGGGCTGAGCGCCACCACTTCCACGGAGTTTCTCACCTTTGGCGGAGTGTACCAAAAAGCTGTGCTTTCATCACTGATTTTCGTAGACTTAACATAGACCATCGCAAGGGATCTCTTATGGCTGCTTAGACTCTCCTGTAAGCTGATGACATGAGTTTTATATGTGACGCCCAGCACCGAGCTATGATGATGTTGAGTCGAGATACCTATCCGAAGAAATTCAAAAGCGCCTCAGCGTAATGGAAAAATACGGCGAGAGCCGAAGCAACGCGTTCGTGCGACGTTATATGAAGAAGATCACGACAAGGGAATGTCCTAGGTTTTCCTGAATTATCATGCCTCTGGAAACTGGCTCAGCAACTTTTGGTAGAGACGCTGCATTTGAACTTACAGATTACCTGTGTCCTACCCGATCAAGCATTAGATCGAGAGAAATGGAGTCATCATGCTGCAAGAGTGTACCACTCATTGCGATGGACGAACAGTAATGAAAAAGGTGTTTGAAACTATACTTCGGACCGAATCGAATAATTTCAAACGAATATACGAATAAATTCGAATATTTGAATAATCACTAATTGACTATTCGATGTCGTGCAGGCGACAGTCGCGCCTCCTCCGACTGCGCTGCACGCGCCCCTATATATATATATATATATATATATATATATATATATATATATATATATCTGCAGCCTTCTTGATCTTCATCCTTTTTAGAAAACTCACATACCATCGTGATCCCCTTGACGAGATCTACCCAGTGCCACAAAAACATTTTTCGTTACTCCATTTTTGACCGCTATTTTTTCGAAAGCGCCAGGGGATACTCATTAGCGAGGGACGTCTCCACTAATTGCGCCCAAAGGACATTTAAGTGCTCAGGCTCAAATCCAGCGCAATTGACAGTAGGGTTTCTTTAGGAAAAATTCTGTAGACTGATAAGTTCATAAGACCACAGATGTATTGTTCTACTCTATTTTATTTATTTATTTCGGTTATTTTAATAGGCATTAGCAAGTTTTTCCGTCATCTACCGATCACTGGAAAAAAATGTCTCTATCTGGTCAAGCTAAGGGAAATGGTAAAAAATAGATAGAAGACAGGGCAGTCAGTTCCTAATCGGGGCGCGCCATGTGGCTGGCCTGGGCTGCGTCGAAATCTAGAATCTCGACTCTGCTGCATGCGACAGCCGGCGTATCCACGATCGCGCTACCACTCGTAGAGGAAATCGGTAATTATGTATTATTGACAGAAAATCCGTGTAGAACTTCCATGCTGGAAAGGTATCAAATCTGGAGGAATTACCAGGTTTCATATCCCCAACCCGTTCTTCTTTCTTCCTATCAGTGAATTTTCGCTGCGTAGCAGGCCCTGTAACTTTTTTGGAAAGGAAGTTACAAAGTTGAACTCTACTCTGAACTCTATAACATTTACATTGAGAGCAGATGGGGCCATTTCAAACTTGAAAAATATAAAATTTCTCTAGTCATAAATCCACTGTACTTAGTAGTGAATTCTCCCAGTTTCACACGCGGTATATCCCTTGTGAAAAAGGCGCTGAACCCTCGAGGGTTTTCCTATGTTTGGAAAGCATTGCTATCATCGAAATGCAGGAGGGAGGAGGAAATGGAACACCTTGGTTTGAGTCGGCGACGTCTTCTTGTGGCCACAAATCAATTGCGTTCCATGCTCAGCAATGGATTTTCCCGACTTTGCGCTCACTGTAACTCTGTAGAAAGGAAAGTTAGGATGCTAACGTTTTTCATGTGCAAAGTAGGCTTGAGCGTCTGTAAAACTGTAGAAGTGGAGGGATCCGAGTTCAATCGATTAGAGTCATATACGATCCTAAATTCGTAGAAAATCTACGACATTTTGATCCCACTTTGTTTTCTCCACCTAGGTGTCTGGGTCATTCAGTACGCAAAATGCTTAGGGCAGCACATCCTACCATTTCAAGCGCTTTCTAACAACGTAGTTTTATAAAATTTCAAGAGAGTCGTCATTTTGTGCCTTTTCCGCCGAGGTCGACTTCTAGGCAGCATTCGCCTCGACCTGGGCTCATCGCCTGCGTCCGCTGTGAGTCTTCCTCGCACCTGGGTGCGAGAGCCAGCGGTACTAGGCCATTTCTAGGGAGCGGCACAACACTACTGGACGAACGGGACTATTGATTGTCCCTACTCGTGACATTCTTCTGTTTCAAAATTTTTTCGTGCATATCATTTAACAGAAATACTTTTTCTCTTTGAAACATGCCATGTTCCGTTACCAATTTATCGACCACCAATTTTGCATGTGTGGAAGGGCGAGGTCCAAAACTATCGCCCGAGTGCAGGCTGAAGGTTTGGATTTCTTCCAGAGCAAGGCATTGTTCCATCTTCCGGGATCATTGTTTTGGTACCAGAGACGTCCGAGGATGACAGTGATCTGTTCATCATTGACCACCATAAGTCGTTGTATGATCCGCATAGTTATTCAAATTGCCCCTTTGATAGCCCGTAGAATTAGGATGCGTGGCTCATCTTCATCTTTCTAATCCCTTTATTCCTTTGACCTAAGAAGATAATCCATGGCTTTCATACATGTTGGCGAAACACAACAAGTCAGCGTTGAGAAATATGTTACGAGATCTTTTTCGCGCTATTTACACGACTTTGATTTGGTCTGTTATATTGGATGGAATCAATGATGTTGTACCGGCCTTTTAAAAGCAACTACCCTTCCGATCCCCGTTTCCTGGTGCAGATTTCCCGCCCAGCCTAATTAAGCCTTCCATACTTCCGAGGTCGGTGAATTGAACTATATTTGTCTGGGAAGAATGAGCTTTTGATTTATTTGTCCATCAGCTGGCCACTGCAAATCATTGTAGAGGCCACACACGCATTCATATTGCCTTCAAGGCAGCCCGTAGAAGCGGAACGCGTGGCGAATCCCTCAAAAAGATCGACTAACGCAAATTTTTATTCTTTACCTTCCATCATAAATATCCCGAAGTTCTATTACCACAAATCCTTCGCAAAATCGGTTTGGACCTTCATCAACTTTTTTCAAGAATTGAAAAAGGTTAGCGTCAATTTATCACCATGTGGGATGAGTCACGCATTCCATGTACTTGTACCGTGAAGAACATATGAATGAGTAGTTAACCTATAAATACAATGACTTGCGCTGATCATCCAATCTACAAACACATGTAACAGAGATCTATCTTGGTACTACTTGATTGAACCCGGAGGGTGAAAGCCCTTGCCTACCATTTAATCCAACATGGATTCATGCAAAGGCGACTTTCGACTCCTCCTACAGTACCAAATACATATATGCGTCCACTAATATTTATTTAATTAGATTACTTACGGCCAGAGTTAACAGTTAATTAAGGCTGTTTTTAGTACTACCTAATATCTATATAATCTACTGTTTAGTTAAAATATAAAGAATGAAGGCGATAGTCAGATCCTGTATGGAATGCGCCACACGTTCTACGGGATGTCACTCAGGCAATTCGAATGCGTATTAGGCCTGCCCAATGACTTATGGAGCTCTGCGAATAGAGACTTTAGTGCTTTACTCTTTCCATACAACGCTCTCGTCATCCTGGGAAGGATGGAAAGCTTGGTTAGCTTTCAGGACAGCCGTAACAAGATTCTGTTCAGGACGCACCCAACAGCCGACGCCCTTTCGAGTGTGCCACCACGCGTTCATTAATGTTATACTTTATCCTCCATTTCTAGCTAGATTTTTTTCTCAAATCAATTTGCTGAACCAGGAATACAATGTTCACTTCGCAAGGTTCCTTTTACATACAGGCAATAGGAAGTCAACGTGCTTAGGAGATTATTAGAACTGTTGAAGTGAAGAAGAAATATTTTGCCATGTTTTGGTACCTTTTATATGGAAATAGTAGTGTCCATTTGTGTTTAAAAAGAGTTGTTCGTTTTGGTGTTCGTTTTGGGCGGAAAGCGATCGTATGTAATTGATGAAAGGCATGTCTAGCTTAAAAATTATTCAATTTTAAATGAAAATGACACATAAAACTTAAAGATTTACCTTTACCGAAATGTTGCTTACGTCCCACAGGAGCTGTTTATTGGCATACTATTCCAATTGTCAGTTAATCACGCCCCATATATAACTTCTGGTAAATATAGAGACGTCAGTAGGCAGGAGTGTATGCACCCAAAATGAACAGCATTTCAGAGAACCAGAGAATGCCTCGTATAGCGACAACCTACCACCAAAATTTACTTTACATAAAGACAAAAGCAAGCCATAGAGAAGAACAAGGATTTCAATATTTCCGTACCCACCGTAAGGATTGAAATATTGTCTAAATGTTTCAGAATTTAAATGATGGGGAATGTAGGTACAATGTATGAAATGAAATTAAATGTATATAGGTGCGATAGTTTTGGACCTCGCCCTTCCACACATGCAAAATTGGTGGTCGATAAATTGGTAATGGAACATGGCATGTTTCAAAGAGAAAAAGTATTTCTGTTAAATGATATGCACGAAAAAATTTTGAAACAGAAGAATGTCACGAGTAGGGACAATCAATAGTCCCGTTCGTCCAGTAGTGTTGTGCCGCTCCCTAGAAATGGCCTAGTACCGCTGGGTCTCGCACCCAGGTGCGTGGAAGACTCACAGCGGACGCAGGCGATGAGCGCCGAGCCCAGGTCGAGGCGAATGCTGCCTAGAAGTCGACCTCGGCGGAAAAGGCGCAAAATGTCGACTCTCTTGAAATTTTATAAAACTACGTTGTTAGAAAGCGCTTGAAATGGTAGGATGTGCTGCCCTAAGCATTTTGCGTACTGAATGACCCAGACACCTAGGTGGAGAAAACAAAGTGGGATCAAAATGTCGTAGATTTTCTACGAATTTAGGTACGTATATGACTCTAATCGATTGAACTCAGATCCCTCCACTTCTACAGTTTTACAGACGCTCAAGCCTACTTTGCACATGAAAAACGTTAGCATCCTAACTTTCCTTTCTACAGAGTTACAGTGAGCGCAAAGTCGGGAAAATCCATTGCTGAGCATGGAACGCAATTGATTTGTGGCCACAAGAAGACGTCGCCGACTCAAACCAAGGTGTTCCATTTCCTCCTCCCTCCTGCATTTCGATGATAGCAATGAAACGTTCGAGGCTTCAGCGCCTTTTTCACAAAGGATATACCGCGTGTGAAACTGGGAGAATTCACTACTGAGAGTGAAGCAGAGTGGATTTATGACTAGAAAAATTTTATATTTTTCAAGTTTGAAATGGCCCCACCTGCTCTCAATGTAGATGTTATAGAGTTCAGAGTAGAGTTCAACTTTGTAACTTCCTTTCCAAAAAAGTTACAGGGCCTGCTACGCAGCGAAAATTCACTGATAGGAAGAAAGAAGAACGGGTTGGGGATATGAAACCTGGTAATTCCTCCAGATTTGATACCTTTCCAGCATGGAAGTTCTACACGGATTTCCTGTCAATAATACATAATTACCGATTTCCTCTACGAGTGGTAGCGCGATCGTGGACACGCCGGCTGTCGCATGCAGCAGAGTCGAGATTCTAGATTTCGACGCAGCCCAGGCCAGCCACATGGCGCGCCCCGATTAGGAACTGACTGCCCTATCTTCTATCTATTTTTTACCATTTCCCTTAGCTTGACCAGATAGAGACAATTTTTTTCCAGTGATCGGTAGATGACGGAAAAACTTGCTAATGCCTATTAAAATAACCGAAAGAAATAAATAAAATAGCGTAGAACAATACATCTGTGGTCTTATGAACTTATCAGTCTACAGAATTTTTCCTAAAGAAACCCTACTGTCAATTGCGCTGGATTTGAGCCCGAGCACTTAAATGTCCTTTGGGCGCAATTAGTGGAGACGTCCCTCGCTAATGAGTATCCCCTGGCGCTTTCGAAAAAATAGCGGTCAAAAATGGAGTAACGAAAAATGTTTTTGTGGCACTGGGTAGAACTCGTCAAGGGGATCACGATGGTATGTGAGTTTTCTAAAAAGGATGAAGATCAAGAAGGCTGCAGCAAAAGAACAGAAAGAACGCGGAAAACGCGCCTACCGCGCCCTTCTTCCAATCCTTATGGTGGGTATTGTACATGAACGCGTGC
>OX377202.1:48730376-48775376 GCA_947396885.1 Heligmosomoides polygyrus polygyrus
TGGAAATGCGTATCCGAGCAGAACACCCAAGGTGCTTTAAGGCTGCCTAAACTGCCTTAGCCCATCTCCCATTTTAGTGTGGCGGACTTTGCGGTTCAAGTTTCCTGCCCTCTTACTCGCCCATATTTGGGTTTTCGACACACCCAATAACACCATTTTGTTCATCACGAAAAGCTCTTTCGAACGGTGTCACTCTCGACCAATTTCAAAAAATCTGTTTTGACGATTGCTCATCGAGGACGTGGGCGCCCTAGGCCGAGCCGGACAACGACATCATCGAAAACCGATATTTTCAAGATTGGCCAAATTTCCTTGTGCAAACGTCGTCCAAAATTATCTAGGCGGTTATTTAGGGCGCTGACTACGAATCCGACGTTCGTTTTTGAAAATCCTGCCGACTTCAGTAGATTACTTCCCGTTTGACGGTGCTTTGGTCAGTATCACCGATCACCCTCAGTTACCGGTATGGCCGGTCTCCTGCCGTAAACGTCCAAATAAACTCCGGCATCGTGTTCCGCACCCCGTATAAGCTCCCGCCCCTATGTGTAGTTTGAGCAAAATTGGTGATCCTGACCCGACCACCAATTATCCAGAAGAAAATCCAAAACTTACCGAAATCGAGGGAATTTTTTAAAATGGACGTCGGATCCGTAATCAGCGCTCCAAATAACCTCTAGATGATTTTGGACGAGAAAAATTGGCCATTTTCGAAAATATCGATTTTCGATGTCGTCATCGTCCGCGCAGACTCGGCAAAAAAATCGATTTTTCTGAAATTGGTCGAGATTGACATCGTTCGATAGAGCTTTTTGTGGTGAAGCTAACGTTGTTATTGAGGGTGTCGGAAACTCAAACGTAAGCCAATAATGGCGCAGGAAACTTCAAACGCTAAAACTCTGCTGCTCTAAAATGGCAGCTGGTGCGAAGGCAGTTTAGGCAGCTGGAGAGTTGCGAGAATATCACCTCAAGGCACTTAAAATGTTCTGCTCGCCTGGACATCTGTAGACTTACCTGCGTCCTCCCGCAAGGGTTGACTGAAATTGGAAAAAATCGTGTCACCTGCATTTTCGCACTGATGTAATTTTATCCAGTCATAAGCTACGTCGCTGTGTTTTAGCGGGCTTTTTGAACTTTTTGCTGCCTACAAAACCGACAAGCTGCAATCGGAAAGGTTCACACATGACAGAATGATCGCGCTCAGAACACGCCCGCGTGTGCAGTTTGCAAGCGGTCGCCCCACGATTGGAAGATTCAATTCTGTATGCGTTGTCCACGGCGCACTCTCGGATCATTCCAGGCATGACAGAACACTGACAACGTACGCCATGCTTGAGATACTCCAAAACATACACGTCCTGGAAAATAAGGTGCTCTAATCGCAGAAGCCTGCTGCAGTAACTTTTTAGGCCACCCATGACGAAAACGCGGTGATCTGGTGAAGTTTTTCATACGTTTGTGCAGATCTCGAAGAGACGAATCGAATTGTGCCAAGAGTTTCTCAAAGGACTTAAAATTAAAGGAGTAATGAGCATGCGACCGTTTGCGACGATTTTTTCCGTTGCAAACCATTGTTTTTTTTTTTGACCGCGCGACGCGGCGGTACTGTATATCTTTTTGAAATGCGCCACGCGCAGTAGTTCTGAATGATATCGTGAGAAAGTTGAACAAGTCCTGCTTCATTTCAAAGATCTATAAAGATCCTATAATCCACAACGATCTGCCCTTTTTTGCCTCCCCTATTAAATCTTAGCTTAGGCTGACAAGCTTAGGCTGGCGGTATTGTAGCAATTTTTTTCAAATTCTGCGGAATTCAAATACTAGTCAGATCTGTTTACTATACATCCGTTTTATTGTAACAAAATACGGTCATCCGTTGTTCCTTCGTCCGAGCAAATTACTCGACTATTCGAATAATCGATTAAATGGAAAGTCAGGGCCTACTCGATTTTAATCATTCGAAACATCAAGATAATTCGATCGCTCATTCGTTAGAAAGGTTTCGACCTGGAATAAATTTGCGCGATCATTGGTTCGGAAATTCGATTCTTTCGCTCATTCATTCGTTCGAAAATGTCCGGCATCAAATTTTTTCGTTGAGTCATTTGTTTAATAAAATATTTTAAAATCACAACTATAGTGTTGGTATAGTAACTTTTAGGGAGAAGTGGCTCACTGTGACGATAGTGGTGGGTTTGGTATTCCACGTTCGTCAGGGAAAGAAAGTTATATGTCCATAATGTTTCGAAAGTAATCGTTACGTTGTCGCTTTGGAATGCTTTTTTATGAGGTTCCGCGAGTTTTCCACTCTTGCAGGGGCTGCAATGTCACAATGGCGCAGCGGTTGAGGTGGAGGTGACGATGTTGGCACGCGAGTTCGAGATCTCGGCGCGAAAAACATTAGAAACGACTAGCGATCGCCGCCGGGAACACCACAATCAACAAGAAGGAGGAACGCGTAGCGGCTATGCAGGAGCTAGCCCCATACGTTGACCTTTGCGGTCTTGAAATGGAGGACAGTCTGCCAGAGGCCGGCTAGGTGTGAACCGAAGGTGACCTCATCTTCTCATGTGTTTCCTTAAAAGGGTTACCTTCGTGCAACTGCACTGGACTGTCTGTGACTAATCTCTAATCTAATCTTGGTTCGCCAGCTGCATCATTTGGGTATATTCATGCTGATCAATATTATGCCAAGATTCAACAACAGTCGAACATGGGATACCTTTATAATGTTAATGAATTGATCTTCTCCATTAACAATTCAAATAGTGCTACTGAACTGTATCAAACTGACTTCCCGTCGCGCATGTTGCAAAACCTGGAGGTTCATTCTAATTTACCATTGCCTCTTACAAGGGAAGGGTCTGAAGCGTATGTCTGAACGGGGGGAGCGAGTCATATAGGGAGAATCCTCACCCCCAAAATGGTTTGAAAATGTGTTTATTTTTTGCTATGTTGCTAAACCCAAGGAGTAGGGGGTTACAATGGGATACGGCGCAGCACGCGTTTGGGGGTCTTGTACGCCCGCGATGCTTCTGTAGCCAGTGGCTCGGAGTGCAGGTGGGTGGGGGGTTGACTTATGCGAGAGAGGTCAGGGGTTTGGGCTCTGCGTTGCTGCACTTTTGCATCACAACCGATTGGTTGAGATTTGAGTGATTCTGACATCTAATTCTGACATCTATACTATTTTCAGACGTTTTCTGCGCATTTTTCAGAGGTACGTTGTGGTATTCAACATGGTGATGTATAAATGTTCAACACCTGTGATACATAGGTACAAAGTGCATGAAGCACCACTGGGCATCTTACGGGTAGAGTATAAAGGCTACAGGCTCCTCACAGTTTGTTTCCGTACATGGACCAAAGGCCTCGGGAAAACCATCCTGCTCGGATTTTCAAAGGAGACCACGCTGTAACGTCGGAGATGGTTCAAATGAGAAACGAGGTGTTCGGATCCTGCAAATTAGGCTAAACGGCATCGATACACTCTTTCCCTCTGTCTGCCTGTCACCTGGAAATCAGAGGCTGAAGGTTTTCTAGAACCTAACACTAACAATGTCCGCCGACGGTCGAATGGTGATCCACCTGCTCGCGCTGAAGTGTGGCCCATCTTTAGACAAGGAATCTTCGAGGGAAGAAATCAAGCTGGCCGAACGGATGGCCAGTATACTCAAGGACTTCGAAGCACGTCAACTTGAAGTTGACGAAGACGAACAGGCGGAAGTGGTGGAAGAAGAAGAGGAAGATTGGGACCCGCAAGTTGAACTGATGGACGTGGAGAGGCAAGCGAACAGTGAGCACGTGATAACCAGGGATGTGCGGAGTTTTTGTTTACGTGTTCCGAATTCCGGTTTCCGACCATTTTGAGCTCTTCCGTTCCGTTCCGTGTTCCGCCTGTTTTTGCACCGGAAGGCGGAAACAGAAATGGGCACTGTTACATACTAGTTTTCTATTGAACACAATCAGCGTAACTGTTAAAAAGATTTCTCCTTCACATCTCCTTTCTCCTGTGAGAGAAATAGTGTTTGACAAATCTAGTGTTAATATTCTTGAAATTGGTTAGACTACCAAAAAAAGCACTCAAAAATGACAACGGCTGAGTTCAGGGCAAAATTAATGTGCCACAAAGGCTATCAAAAGCTAAGTATGCATGTATGCTGAGAAAATGCACTCAACATTTGAGTGATCATAAAATTCTTGATCCATAACTTACAAATAACTACAAAAACTTGTAAGTAAGCATATAGCACAGTATCATGAAACAAAGGGTTCAGTGAAGGTTGTGGCATGCGGTTGTCTGCTTCAAGGTTACACCAGTGTTCCTGATCAAAGGTGCAGATTTCAATTTTTAGATTCGTTAGGTGTGATATTCATCCATGTGGAGTTATGCGATTAATTTTTTATTGAAGCATCACGAATATCTAGAATGAGCTGTGATTTTGATTGACTATGGCGACTTGTTGAATTCTGTCACAAAAGTATTGCTTCGAGAGCATCTTGTCCAGCTGTGTCACATTGGGCGTAGGGTTTCTAGGCTGGCTGGTTTCTAGACTGAATACTCTATGGAAGTGTGAATCCACCGTGACTAATCACTCATCCAGTTATCATCTTAGATCCCAGAATCAACCCTGAGTACTAGTTTTGGTGATTACAATGTAACTGCTGATGTTGAATATGCAGATATCTATGCGGCCACCACCACGTCATCCATGATGCTACAGGTTTCTAACAGTGTTGAGAGGAATCTCTTTTCTGGTCGGAAAACGATCTAGGTGGCTACTCCAGTTTTAGACTTCACCCGAGTAAGTTTTTTTTCAAATGCGGGTCTGTTTGTAACCTCAAGTGGTTACGTCGCTTAAGTCTACCGTTAAAAAAATAGCAGCATCGAAAAATTCAGCGAAGAACCCGTCGCAGGAACTAGATATGGAAAGACAGCATGCTGAAATAGTGAGAAATAGTGAAATAAGCCCCTGAATCTGCTTTCGTTTATCGCTCAGCCATGGCTAAAAGGTTACCATAGCAATACTATGAATTCGTGCTTCGTTATATTATGTTATGATGACGATGACCAATAACCTGTGGAAGATTCTGCTGCGCGCAAAGTTCTGAGCAAGAAAAGGTGGAATATAAGCCGCTTCTGACGCCGTTTCAGATACAGTTTTTGAAAAAATGGCGAACATGTGTCATTTCCGTTTCCGCGTTTCGTATTCCGGTTTCCGGCTACTTTTGAGCGTTTCCGTTCCGTCTTTCGTCTTCCGCTTTTCCCAGAAAATTTTCCCCACATCCCTGATGGTAACGTTTTCGGGTGGAACTCTTGTTTCGGAGGAAAGGGTACGTCTTCAATTGGATTTCGGTTGCGTGCTCATACCCATGGAGTAAGACACAGCGATTCACTACACAGGCACTTTGTACCTGTGTATCACTGGTGCTGAACATTTGTGTTGAATACCACAGCGTACAGCTGGAAAAATGCACAGAAAACGTCTGAAAATGGAACTGACGTCAGAATTCCCCAAATCTCAACCAATCAGTTGAAATGCAAAATGCAGCGGCGCAGAGAAACCAAACCCCTGACCTCCATCGCACGAGTCAACCCTCTACCTACCTGTGCTCGAAGCACTGGTTGCAGACGCATCGCGGACGTACAAGACCCCAAACGCGTGCCGCGCCGTATCCCACTATCCCATTGGATCCCTACTCCTTTGGTTTAGCGACTTGGCAAAAATAAACACATTTTCAAACCAAATGCGGGGTGAGGATTCTCCCTATATGACTCGCTCCCCCCGTTCAGACGTACGCTTTAAACCCTTCCCTTGTTAGGGACATTCTACATCCGGTTTTCCAGTTTTCATATCTCTCTGCATGTGTGTGTGTCTGTAGAAAGCTAGTATTTTATCCATCTCATTCTTCGCCCTTCTTAGATCTTGGGAAACTGTCGAACAAGAGCAGTGGTCCTTGTCTAGCGCGAAACCAAGATTGTTATTCAGATCTTATTCGGCAGAGGCTTCGGCGCAGCAGTTTTCTTCCTAGCATGATAAAGTCAAGAGGCGTCGGAGGAGCTACTCATCCAAGGATCATTCTATTTCGCCACAGCCTTAATTCAAAAAGAAAACCTAGTGATTAATGAATAAAACAACACAACAACCCTCTGTGGAAGCTGAAGAAGCGCGGTCAAGTTTCTGTCTGATGAAGGCAAATGTGGGTGAATAAGAGGTGAATGAGTCTTATATTTCCTCCTTTCGAAGGTGACTTATGGCTGTTTCCATACGGTTGGTTAGGCTGTTATCTTTGTCTCGCTCTCCCCCAGTGGTTTTGACGGCAAAAAAAAATGAAAAACTGTAAATTGTACTATGAGGCAGTCCTTAGGTGAATAAATTCTCAAGCTCTCCTTGTCTTTTCCGTACATTGAATAGGGCAATCATAGCGGAATATCAGCAGAGTAGAGTTCGCAAATCACTTTTACTTTCACAGCTTGATGGTCTTGCTACCTGTCCTCAGCGATAAGCTTGACAGCTTTTCGCGGAACCTGTTGAAGGAGTTGTGGTTGGCATGGCTCACAAAAAAAGAAACTCGACAACGGCTGGGATACCAATGAAGAGGCGGTTCTTCTTACTGAAGTTCCCTGAAAATCCGATAGTCCCGTTAATTCAGTGACTGCACTATGTTTAAAAAAAAAACTCCCTCAAAATGGCTGGAAATTACTTATAATTTAACAGTAGTCGCGTTCCAGGTCTGCTGTTGAGACTAGAGCAGTATAAAACCGGTTTTCCGTTATGCGGCCAATTTTGAGCAAAATTATCCGTTATCCGTTATCCAGGATTCAGAATTTTGCTATCCGCTCATCTCTGATCGTGATATCCATGGAGTAAACTAATATTCAATGGCATTCAGCGAAGGCGCGGTCCAGCCGTAGTGAGAGATGTTCGTAGAGTCTACCAGAGTCTTGGAGAGTACGTTTTAAAGCTATGGCAGGTAGTCTTAGGGGTGTCGTGCCAAGATTGATATCGAACGTTTATTTGGCTTACGTTTCGGCTTAACACCCTTCATCAGAGCCTTTAAAAGACAAAGGAAGTTAGAGAAATTACCTCACCAATGTATTCCTCCTTGCATTCAATGCAATTTGTGAAGAGTACTGCATCAGGCACCCTACAATCATCTTTCCTGCCAAATGGGAAGACCACGCAGAAGGGCGTTTCACAAGCGCAGTCATAAAGACGGTTCTTCACCAGTTCCGCCTTGAGATTAGCCGGAGGCACCACAACGACCCTAACGGTGTCACCCAGGTCAGCCTTACGAACGCATTCCCGCACTTGAGCGCTGAGAGCGTCCGAGATAAAAAGGTACCATGAACTCGATTTGACCACGCAATTGCACCCGCATATGAGTGCTAGTGCTCGTGGTTGATACCCGTTGGACAAGGCAATGCAAGATGCCATTTCCCTAGATGAGGACAGTTCCGCCGTCTAAACCGAAAGTGAGTTAAGCTTGCAAAGTCAGCAAACCTCCCTAGAAGCATTATAGCGCGGTTAAGTGTGAGCATCCCGTCTGCCCAGTCTTGTATGCTCTTATCAAGACCCATAAGTTGCCACCATGTGGTGCCCTTAACGACCCTTCGCTGTATAAGGTTATGCCTATCATAAGTGGCATTAGTAGTCCTGCAGACCGTATGTCTTGGCTGCTGAAGTTCGTTCTTACGCAGCTACTACGGTTTATTCTAGCTCACCTTCCCAATACCTGCCCCCTTTGGATAAGCTCCGGGAGACGAAAGTAGAAGGCGCCTGCGTGATTGAGTCGTTCGACGTTACGTCGTCGTACACAAATGTCTCCAAGGGCGATGCCCTGCAAGCGGTACACGAAATTCTTGTTGAATATGAGGACAAGCTAGCCCATTTTGAACTCAACATGGCCCAAATAATGGTGCTCATAGACGAGTGCCTTCACTGCAACATATTCAAATGGTCCAGTCAGCACTATAGCCAGATCAGAGGCCTAGCTATGATTCAACGCTTAGAACTCCTCTTGTCTCTTCCAGGCTCTGAACAAGGCGGTTGCGCTGAAACGTACGCCGAATATACGTTCGATATCAATCTTGGCACGACCGCTCTACGACTATGTACCTGCCATACTGTTCTAAGACATGCCGAGATTCAAGGACGGTCGCACATGGAATATCTTACGTTTTAGAGCTGTTGCAGATGGTGGATAAAGAGTACAGAATGAAGATTTACTCCGTTCGATCGTGCTCTACGATATGACTGAGGTAAGAAAGTAGCACAATGCGCACGCAGAGAGCACATTTCTATCTGGCCAAGTAGACAGCAATGCGCTTTGCCAAACATTTGAAGGGCTTCCAAATACAGCTTTGCCCCTTTAAACTTGTGGTGATTTTTCGGCTATCCATCGAAAACATGCTAAACTCTTGAAAAATAATGTAAACAATGTGAGGAAAAAACCCTAAGTGATATAATAACAGCTGTAAACCAAACAAACAAGTTGAGTTAGCACACGAGAAGATATGCTGCGAACGACAAGGAAGGTGGTTGGAAAAATAACTCTGGAGATACCGACGGAGGTTTGGCCAACCACTACAGTCTGCTTGTCTTCTCCGCACAACTAAGTGCTTCGAAAAATGGCAGTGCGCATCTATTAAGCATAAATGGTTCACACATCGATAAGGGCCTAAGATATTCATGAGCAAAAAGTCGCGATTAATATTCCTTCACTAACGGCAGCTTTCTGAAGTCTCTATGTATTACAGCTTGCTTGGTGTAAAACTAAACGAAGTTTTCTTTTTGAGTTTTGAAAACCGTAGGAAGCTAAACGATTGAAGCAGGAACTTGTTCAGGTCAGAAAAGACTGCGACTGCCGTGAACTCCCCGTTGAATGGAATGGTCTGTCTTAGTGTTTCCACGAGGCATGGTGCGTAGACAGTGAGAGGATGTCTGAGATGGACGGCAGCGTTGTCCTTTTCCTGCATAATCACCGGCTTATTACCAGCTCCAGTTAGCGACTCGTTGAAATGTTCCAAAAAAAGTTGAAGGGCGCCTTGACATTCTTAGCGCATCACATAAATAGGTATTCTTGTGGTTGTTACGTAAAATGCTCTTACAAACCACTGAAATGATTAAAACCTTTCCCCTCGTAAAAAAACGACATGATAAGTTCTTCAAGTGGAAATAGTGAAAACCGTTATGATTCGGAGTGAACGACCGCTTTAACCTCCGCCAGTCACACATAACTTTCTGCCGTCTGTGACCAGATGTCAGCTGTAGTATAGAGGCGACATACAGGGTCGTTATCATTCCACATATATATGACCCCTGCAGTAAGTCTCACTCGTTTTCACTGACCTTACTAAAGCAGAATGACATCGGCACTAGTGGTGAGACGAACCGCGAGTTTATTCCTCTCTACAGGGACCTTAGGTGGTGCCCTCAAGATTTAAGAAGTGCTATAAAGGAGATTTATCATAAAAACCCCGTTTGGCACATTGTTAACACGTGAAGAACTAATCGCAGAGCAACCAGTTTTTGCTTGAAGAATTTCTGCTGTAAGGACAATTAGTATTTTGCGATTAGTTGGCAGAACAGGGCATCAAAGAGCGTGGAGGAGTTGATGTGCGCTCTAACAGTGATTATTTTCAGCGCCACTGCAAGGTCATGCTTTAAGTTCAAACCCAGTCAAACTGGCCGTTATTGGAACACGGTAATATAATTGGTGCTGTCGCGTTGTAATGTGAATTGAACCCATTCTTGGAACTCGCTGCTAGAGGCTTCGTTTATCAGGCTCCATTTTGTGAAAAACTGTAACACCCACGGGGAGCAAGTTGTTTGTCTTTACATCGTAAGGATTTGGTTACTCTTTTGCAGTAATGGAAATGTGAATTCAAAGCTGTCTGGGTAGCAAACTAGTACCCGATAGCTCTTGCGTCACAACTGCAAATAAGATTTCTCAAGTGCGCCAAACGAGATTGAAGTCCATGCAGTGATGACAGCTTCCTAGTGCTAATTCGTTTAAGCTTTTGGCGAACTTAGCCTAGGCAAGCAGAAAGAAGTGCGCTTTGGTTGGACTTTAGGCAACTGTTAGCGATGAGACAGAAACCTAATGTGCCTCAGAACCTCTACTGTACTGACTCATTTTCTTCCTTCGGCAGTGAGCACAAAGCGTTCAAGACCCCAATGACCGCGCGATCCTTCTCAACTATGGGCCGTTCAAATCTTGAGTTCTGTACCTGCACATAATGGAATGCCCGGCTCTACCTTCAGCGATCTGATGCCTATCGGTTAATTATCAAAGAATTTCATGTTCAAGCCTCAAACTGTGACTATAACGTGCTCACGGTGTATTGTCGTTTCACTAAATATCATTGAAGCCTTTTGACATTTGTTGATTTGGGAATGGAGCGAAACAACTCTGCCCATCAATTTGTCGACTAACCATAAATCAATAGGCAGACGACAATGAGGCTTTAGAACATTTGCCGTCTCACCATCGTATCCAAGAGTATCCTACTGCAAGGTGCCTGTTGAGCAGCGAGAGGCTTGACCTGCACTGAATATAGCGGAATGTGTCTTCCACTAATATACAGTCCGTTTAACCCACCTATTTAAGTAAATTTTGAGCGGCAAGGCGTTGAAGTTCTGCTTGCTAAAAATATGGTGAGAACTCGCAGAGAATTTTCTTTGAGTTGTAGTACGTATAGTGTGGGAAAGGGAAGGTATCGGAAGGGCAAGACGTCGAAAACCTCACATGGTGTTGACGAGACACTTTAAAATGCAGTGCCATACACATAACGAAGTGTTGCTGCCAATTTCTTCCTCGTGCTGAAGACAGCGTCAGTAAGGGTCATGCGCGTTTGCGAGAGCTACGCTACATGGTGTCTTGTTTCGACAAAACTTGGACACTTGGGAAAACAAAATAAATAATGAATGCCTTTTGAAGTAGGATTTTCTCGCTTCCTCTATATCTTACTTCTAGCAGTAGATTTCGCAAAGCTATATCAAAAGCAGGGATTAGGAGGCGACGTCCGTTCCTCCTCCGATGTACGGAAGTCGCTTCTGCGAATTGGTGGTGAGCTGAACGCAAACATTCGACCGCAGGCACAGGCCCTCGAGACAGGCCAGCCCTCGAACATCCAATATCACATCATACAATTAGGTTCTATGTAAGCTCATACTCTTGGAGCTAATGCTGCCTTCCAAGGACAGAATTGAAGTTGAGCGACAGGTGGCCCGCTTGGAGATATTTGAAACCAAACTGAACGTCAAGAACATTGGCTGACTAACAACGACGTGAACAGCCAGGCTCCATTAAGGTGAGTGGCACAGAGCCGTCACACACTTCGAGTTTCAGGTAGCTGGAATCAGCAATAGGGTCTGATGGCAGATTGATGGTTGAAGTGGGCTAACGTGTGAGTGCGGCTTGATCCAGTTGGTGCTCGTTGAATGGATTGCTCTACGATAAAAGACCCCAAGTGCCTGAAGCTAGTGATCCGTAGAACCGTCGTGCGGCCGGTAGCGATGTATAGTACTGAGTACTGGCCCGCGACGAAGAAAACGAAAAGCTGCCTCAGTGTAATGAGTTGAAACATGTGCTGCCCTGGACGGATGGAGTCACGCGCATAGACCGCAAAACAGAAGCAAGCAGAAGCTCGGTGTCGCGCCGTTAGCTGGTAGCAGCTTGTCGGCGATGGTACGGCCACGTTCTGTGTGGCAGATAAGACAGCTTCCTCGAGATAGGCCTTAACTTCGAGGCAATTGGAAAGAGATCTAGGGGCGTCCAAAGCGTCGCTGATCTGATTCGATGCACACGGACATCAAAGTAGCCGGAAAGAAGGCGTCATGGACCAAGAAAGGAGGACCCCGAAGCAAAGCTGTACAAACGCTATAGGGAACTATTTTCTAAAGTCTGCCTTCGAAAAACCACGGCTTCATTCTTTATTATGTCAATGTTACAACTCCGAATAAGGTTGTAAGGTGCACCATTTTTATTGTGCAGCCTAACGCTTCGTCTTCGTCTTCAGAGATCTGAAAGTTATTCAAGGATTTGAGTTTGTTATTTGCCCGAACAAGCGTCTCTTCAAACCAGGCTTCCGGACGGGTAGGAAAACTAAAAACCCCAAAATATGAGAAATAACCTCATCCGCTGATCCACGTTAAAGCGCAGATATGTCGCTACCACTCTCATCCGAGCGATGACTGATGGTGAGACACACTATGTCATTCCGCACTGGCCACTCTGACTAGGGAAGTTGATACCAGGATCATTAGAAAGAGTTCAGAATGGTGATTACGAAAATAAGCGTCGAAATTGCAAAATGAAATTCCTGAGCGAGTTATGGCCTGCCTTACCACAGTCTGGTAGTGCGACACACCTGGCGCGAGAGAGGTGAGTCATCGGGGCTCCGTAGGAAAGAACCCAGCTGCGGCGGTGGCGCAAAATAGTGCTCCCGCCGCTCGTCAGGTACGACGTCATAGGTTCGGTTACTGTTGTAACTTTCTTTCAAATCATAATTTCGAAATCACCTTTTGCTCTGAATTATGACATGTGTTTGATTAAATACTTACTTACTTTGATACTTTGATGGTCCTTTTGTCGGCTGGAGGTCTTCTCAGCGGGGACCACAACTCTTCCATACCGCTCGATCTCTGGCAAGATTAGAGCTGTTAGAAGCCACTGGGAAAGGTTCAAGCATAAAGCGCTGCAAACGAGATCTCTGCGACAGGAAGGCAATCATGTCAACCCCTATGGATAAGGATGGAACAATGAAAACATCTCGAACGATGGAAGCCTTCCATCAAGAATTCAACACAGATCTGTTTCGCTCTTCCATCACTGTCCAGAAATGCTTGATGTCACCAGCTGAGGAAGTACCTCCCATTCTGGAATCAGAAGTTGCTCATGCCATCAGAAGGATGAAGCCAGGCACTGATCCCGGACCGAACGGCATTTCTGCTGGCCTCCTTCGTGCGGCTGGTTGTGCTCTCTGCTCACTTCTTGACAAACACTTCAACTACTACCTTCGACTTGAAAGGATTCCGGACTCATGGAAGGAGTGGAAAACAGTTCTAATCTTCAAAAAAGGTCAGCAGGAGGATATCAACAACTATCGACCCATCAGTCTTCTCTCGGTTGTGTACAAGATCTTCACCAAGATACTGCTCAATCGTATGGAGCGTTGCTTGGACGAGTATCAGCCAGTGGAGCAATCAGGGTTTCGCAAGGATTTCTCCTGCATGGACCATATTCAGACTGTCTCACAACTCATCGAAAGGAGCCGCGAATACCACATCCCACTTGTCCTTGTCTTTTTGAATTATCGGAAAGCGTTCGACTCTGTGGAAGTCAACGCCGTTCTGAACGGGCTTGTGCATGCTGGTGTACCACCGCCCTACATGCGACTTCTCGACGAATGATTCCCGAAGAGATAGACTAATTCCAGTTGTTCAATCGAAAGCTTAAAATTCCTATCGGGAAAGGGGTTCGGCGGGGAGACACAATTTCTCCTAAACTATTCACAACGGCACTTCAGGATGCCATGAAGGGCTTCAACTGGGACGATAAAGGCTACCTTGTGGACAGTAGACGGATCACCAACCTTCGTTTCGCCGACCACATTGTTCTCATTTTTACCAGAAGTCGAGAAAATGCTGAACGAGCTCAATGTTTCAGGTATGAATATTGCATTGGACATGAATATGTTTAAAAAGCAATTTATGGTCAGCCAGAGGTGTGACACGGGACTTGTAAGGTTAAATGGAGTCACTCTACAACAGGTTGACTCCTACGTCTATCTGGGAAGAGAGCTGATCATGAGCAATAATCTTGCTTCTGAAATCGCCACAGGAGACGCGCAGCATGGGCAACCTTAGTTCGATTCGTCACCGATCAGGTCAAAGATGCCGGCGTCAGGGCTATTCAACGTCTCCGTACTGCCTGCGATGTGTCACTCGACGGAAACCTGGCCAGACAACAAGACAATCGCCAGAGCTTCAGCTGCTACGCTCTTGTTGCTATGAATGGTGCTACGCTTTTGGCCCATGGATTACTGTAAGCAAAAAACGCTTCATCATCCTCGACTCATACGCGTTGCCCACTGAAGGGATGTCTTTTGAAGAAAGATTTCATCAGCAATGACAAGAAGAACTACGAAGCTCAGAGCTAAAGAAGAAGTCCCAATTAGCAGATCTGTTGCAGTACATAAAGATCTCCAAATATCGCTGGGCCCACAGCTGCTTCGAAAAAAGCACTACAGATTTAGCATCCGTCACAGAATTGCTCCCAAGAGACCGTAAGAGACCACCGGGACAACCGCCAACAAGGTGAGCAGACTCATTCTCCAGATCTTTCAAAGAGCGGAGTCTGCCCCACTCGATGAAAGCTGCCAGAGATCAGCGGTATAGAAGGGTTGCGGTTCCAGCTGGGAAGACCTTCAGCCGACGAAAGAACCATCAAAGTATCAAAGTAAAGCAAGTAGCTGTCTCGCAACAGTGCTTTGAGTACACCCAATTCACGTCGCCAATTTATTTATTTATTTATTTATTTAAAGACGTGGAATGTAATCACACGTGTAAAATCAAGAAACCGAAAGAAAATAAACATAAACAAATAGCTACACAGTAACGTCTAGACAAACAGTGAACAAATAACTGCAAAGTAATGTCTGCTATCTGTAACCAAAACAGTACAATCAGGACAAGTTCCAGAAAAAAGACTTAGAATTACAATAACAGGTCACTTCTCAATAAGATTACGGAAGGCCTGGACAGACAACCCCAACGACATTTTGTCATCACTTAGTAACTTGTTGAATTGGCTGACGTTCCTATAGGTGAAGAAGTTTGTCCTAATCTTTGTCTTTGCAACCGCGACGTTAAGCCGTAGTTTACCTCTCATAGTTCTAGTCAACGGTACACCGAAAAACGTAAGTGGATTTATGGAGAGCCTCTGAGTTAGAATTTTGAACATCATGGTGAGATCAGCCTTTCTTCTTCTACTTGCCAGCGTTGGAAGGCCAAGTGCTTTTGCCCTTTCTAGGCCATTGGGCAGCTGCAGGTAGTGGACATCATAACATCTCAAATATAGCTTTCGGGTAAAACTGTTCTGAACGCTTTCCAAGAAATCGATATCCTTCTTTTTACAAGGATTCCAAACAGTTATTCCAAACTCCAATATCGGTCGAACGTAGGATTTATAAACCCGTAAATATACTTGGGGATCCTTGGATCGTAGAAGTCTGAACAGAGTATAGATGGCATAGTTCGCTTTCCTCGCAAGTGTTCTGTAGTAACTGCCGAAGTCCAGGTTAGTATTAATCAAGAAACCTAGGTCTCGAACTTCCTCTACAGGCATGAGACTTGTGGATTGTAGTTTGTATGGGACCGATGTCTCACCCTTCGGACCAAATAGCATGCACTTGGTTTTCTCCGCTGATAATGGAAGCTCCCACTGTTTGGACCATTGGTCGACATACTCAATTGCTGCTTGTAAATCACTAACATCTTCCATCCCTTTGAGCACTTGTAAATCTTTATGTCGTCTGCGTACATCTTGCATACCACACCAAAACGCGAAATGACAGTAGGTAGCTCGTACGTATATATAACAAATAGCAAAGGCGATAGGACTCCGCCTTGAGGCACACCACTGCACGCAAGATGTGAAGGTGAGAACTTATCTTTTACACATACTTGGTAGGTTCTTCCCGAGAGGAAGTCCTTCACCCATCTTATAATTCTGAAGTGTATGCCTACCATCTCCATTTTGAAGAGTAACTTGTGTATAGGGACCTTGTCAAAGGCCTTCGTAAAGTCAAAGAAGAGCACATCTGTGCGACACTTATCCTCCACTGCTCGAGACCAGTCATTCAAGGCAGTAAGTACAGAGGTTTCTACAGACCTCCCCTTCACGAAACCGTACTGGTTCTCTGAAATGATACCATTGTCCAAAAGATGCTTCATAATATGTTTCTTAACAACTTTCTCGAACACTCTTGCAAAAACAGAAGTGATACTTATAGGCCTATAGTTTCTGGCATCGTGAATAGGCGGCTTCTTGAGAATCGGTGTTATTAGCGCATGTTTCCACCGCAAAGGTACCTCACCTTTCATATAGCTCAAGTTGTAAATGTGTTCCAGAGGAAAAGCTAAATATACTGCAATCTTCTTTATAAAAGCGACTGGAATGAAATCTGGAGAGGTAGATGAGGAATTAGGCCACTGCTCCAGGATATCAGCGATTTCTTCCCTATGGAACCACAGAGAAGCCTGCATAGGAGGAAACTGACTGGAACTGCACTCTGCAGAGAAAGACAATTCATCAGTGTGCGAGTTATACGCCTTCTGAAATTCCGATGCCAATAGATTAGCCTTATCTTCCTCAGTAGAAGCTGTGGTACCATCGTCACGAGTTAAATTTGGTATGACACTGGTCTGACCACGCCTGGAATTTATGTACCTATACAGTGCCATTTTATCACCCGTTCCAATGATTTTGCGTTCCACATAGACACTATATTTAAATAAAGCTTTGTCAACTTTCGCTCTAAAACGCTCAAAATTTTTCTTATCCACGTAATGACCAGATGAGCAGGCTATGGTCCATAAAGCTCTTTGCTTATCTAACATCTTCTGGAGGTAAGACGGTAGATGTCGCAAGTCCGTGTTGACCATTTTCATGGGAACAAATAACTCTACGACGTGATGAAGGATAGCAACAAACGTTTCATACACGTCATTAACCGATTCTCCTCTCCCAAAAACACCAATCCAATCAATACCAGCGAGGTATTGCTTTATACTGTTGTAGTCCGCATTCTTGAAATCTCTTACTAGTTTGTGTTTTTCATGCCTCGCACCGAGAGCCAGCTTAAAAACAATTGCAGCGTGGTCACTGTTCCCAATAGGCGGACAAGTTCTAACTGCGTTCACGAGATTCCGTTCATTGCACAGAAGTAGATCCAATAAGGAGCGTCCTCTAGTGGGAGCACTAACCAACTGTGCGAAACCATGAGCATCGAATGTATCGCAAAATACCTTTGACACGGCGCTCGGGCTAGAACCTCTCAGGTCTGGAATATTAAAGTCACCTAAGACAATGCTACGGGCGTTATTCACAGAAAAATCACCTATGGCCTTTGCAAGCTGGTAGGACCCTCTAGCACTGCAACTGGGTGTTCTATAGACCAGCACGAAACGGACTACTTCAGACGCTAAAGAAACATCACAGATCAGTAGCTCATAGCAATCTTCTACAGATTCCTGGAATATTACCTTATATGAGAAGGTGTTACGTAGGAGCAATGTAACACCTCCTCCTTTATGGGATGTCCGATCACACCTTACTCCCGAGTACAGATTGCATACATCACCTAATAAAGGGTATAAATCACTATGACTTCCCAACCATGTTTCCGTTAAGAGTACAATGTCATATTTATAGAGGCGGAGATTTGCAACTAAGGAATTCGAATTTCTTACAAGCGATCTTATGTTAGCTAATAAACAGGTGACCTTTTCAAAGATATCCCTGGGATCCTTCAGCAGTTCCCCGACGGAACACTGCACTGCGAGGGAACGCCACCAGTGTTGGTGCTAGACAGGGCCGTCTGGGATTGGGAATCCACCCCGGGCCGTGTATTCGGGGTTAATATCCCAATCGCAGAGGCCCTGGCTTGAAGGCGTGCTTCCCTCCTGCGCTTCCTCTCCTCCAGTGGTAGTGAGGGCCTGAGATATATACCCTTTTGAGAGAAGAAGCGCAGCTTGGGTGCATGCCGTACCGCCTGCCTTTGAAACCTGCTGGCAGGTAACACAACTTTTATTAGTCGCGGGAAGTTGCTGTTCGACCTTCCCATTCGGTACACTGCCACCGGTTTACATTCTACTGCAAGAAAGTCAAAAAGCTGCTCTACATAACTATAATCATGAGCCAATCTTCCACTAGGAGAAGATGAAGACAGTTCGGGGACATTCGATAACACAATCGACCTAGACATCTCCCTATCCTCATTGCCCGAAGAGTGTCTAACCTCCACGGCTGGAGTCGGCACACTAGACTGAGAGGAATTCATAACGTCAGCTAGCTTTTGTTTTAAAAGCGAATTTTCCTCCCTGAGAGCTCGAACTTCCTCGACCAGAGCAGCGTTGCGATCGTTGGCGACTTTGATCTCGGCCCTGGTCTCCAGTAAAAGCTCTACCAGAAGCTTCACATAGCCAGGGGTCCTCCCATTGCCCATCAAAGCTTGGAGTCGTTCCACAGCTCCATCACAGCTGGACGATGAGGCATCGTTTTGGAACCTCGTTGACTTCTTCTGGGCTGCAATTGTGTGGGAACGCGAAGGGGAGGCCATTGTATCGATCTAATCAACCAGAACACAACGATTCGCAAACGCGTTTGAGAGAACAATATTTACCTCCGCAGGTGGCAAATTACGTCGAATGCGAAAGGAAAACTGCCTTCTTGCCACCGAAGACAACACCAGTCAAGCCACGGACGAAATCAGGAAGCAGATTTTGGAGAACAGCCAAATGAGCAGCACGAATACCAGCGAACAGAAATCAGCCGCCGCTCACCGCGCGAACGTGGAGCCTCAAACTTGGGTAATTAAACCTGGTAGGTTGGCGCGCTCCAATGAGAAATTCAGGAGTGGTTGAATTTGGCTCGGCTTTGAGGGCCTCTATCAGGTTGTCTTGTTCCACAGCAGAAAATGATACCTCGTGCCTCAAAACACTGAAACAACAGTAGTGCATTTCCTTGAATACAATGCAGGAGGCAGCATTCCTCTCGAAGTGGCCTTGCAGGAATAGGAAAAACATTACAATAGACACTGCTACTGCTAATCCTCACGCCGATTAGCGATTGTGCGGGGAAATCGTGCGCTGGCGGTGTCTTCTAAGCTCGCGATGGCGCTACTGGAAAGCGGCTCGGGGCTCAGTGGATAGAGGCGGTGTTTCATGTGAGAGAAGTTGTCTTATGATGCGGTATTCTTGCATTTCAAATACTGACTTGTTGCAATTTAAGGGTTTGCGAGAGTCTTGCGGGTGCCGCGGACCCGCTATGTCAACGAGGGTTTCTGTACGCAATACTGTGTGCTTCTGCCGGCAGTTGCGACCTCTAAGAATGTCAGATATGTAATAAACAAAACGTCTTTTCTTCTTCTTCTTATTCTTCAGCGTTTGTCCCGCATCGTCGCAGGGTCCGCTCTTCTGGTGTAACGACGCCACCTTTCCCGATCCTGCGCTTGATCAGGGTGGACTCCAGCTACTTTCATGTCCGTGTGTAAAGTATCGGACCAACGCTGCTTCGGGCGTCCTCTAGGCCGCTTTCCAAATACATCCAACTCAAGGCTTATCTTGCGGACGCTGTCTTCTTTCCCACGGAGAACGTGGCCGTACCATCGCAAGCGAGCTTCGCGCATTTTGTCCGCTATCGGCGCGACACCGAAATTCTGCCGAATAGCTTCGTTTCGGATGCGGTCCATGCGCGTGACTCCTGCCGTCCAGAGCAGCATCTTCGTCTCCATGACGCTGAGGCGCGTTTCAACTTTCTTAGTCGCAGGCCAACACTCAGCGCTGTACATCGCTACTGGAGGCACGACGGCTCTGTAAATCTTCGACTTCAGGTGCTCTGGGATCTTCCTATCGCAGAGCACGCCAGTCAGTGAACGCCGCTTGGACCAAGCTGCATTCACGCGTGAGTTCACTTCAACCATCAGACCGCCGTCAGACGCTATTGCTGATCCCAGGTAAACGCCGAAGTGCGTGCAAGTTCCGTTAATCTTAATGGAGCCGGACTCGTTCACGTCAGTCGTTAGGTAATCGGTCTTCTTGACGTTCAATTTGAGTCCAAACCTCGCCAGACGGTCGCACCAAGCTTGCACCTGCCGCTCGAAACCGTCCTTGTCTTCGCAAGCGATCATCACGTCATCAGCATAAAGCAGCGTCCATGGAACAGGCTGCTGAAGATCTCGCGTAATGGCATCCATGACGACAGCAAAGAGGAGCGGAGAAAGCGCTGAACCTTGGTGCACCCCAACAGAGATGGGAAACTCCATTGAGGTTCCAGCTGCAGCTTTCACTCTACTCTTTGGGCAAGAGTAGAGCATCCGCACCCACTCTATAAGTTCCTCAGGTACGTTGTGTCGTCGCAAGGCGTACCATATAACCTCACGCGGTACGCGGTCGAAAGCCTTCTCCAAGTCCAGAAAGGCGATATGCACCGGCTTCTGTCTCTCGCGATGCTTCTCCACCAGGAGGCGGGCGGCGTGTATAGCATCAATGGTCCCACAACCAGACACAAAGCCGCACTGGTTGTCGGAGAGCTTGACGATTTCACGGATTCGTCTGTCGAGGATTCGCTCGAAGATCTTCATGCTATGCGAAAGCAAGCGAATCGGACGGTAATTGAAGCAGTCCGCAGGACTGCCCTTCTTCTTCCAGATCGGAATCGTCGTACTGTTGTGCCAACACTCCGGTACTTTCTTCTTCTTTCCCACCTGGTTGAAGAACTCAGTCAACCACTCAGCAGGATACCAGAGCTTCGACTTCCAAACATCGGCTGCCAGATCATCCGGCCCTGTCGCCTTACCGGGTTTCATCTTCTTCAGAGCCGCTTCCGTTTCTTCCACAGTGATCTTGTGAACGGAACCGTGAGCAGAAGCCACAGAAGGGATTGCCGGATGAGGAAATCCCATAGTGGAAATTTCCTCAAAGTAATCACGCCATCGCTTCAGGGCCTTTTTGCGGTCTGTCAGAAGATGGCGGCTCTCATCATTGATGCCAAAGAATTTTTCAATATCCTCGGTTTGGCGATGGCGGGTCTTAGCGAATCGGTTCAAATACCGCTCACCATCGCTCGACTCGAGCTTTCGGTAGACATTACCATAATGAGTGGCTTTCGTAACAGCCACGGCTTTCTTTGCTGCCTTCTTCGCCTTCTGATACTCCTGCCAGTTGTCGACGTTCTGTCGCCGAGAAATGCATGATACAGCGATTTCTTCTCTCGAACCTTCGCTTTCACATCGTCCGTCCACAGCAGGTCTGTTTGTCGTCTTTCCGTCGTCCAGGCTTCGTAGTGCCGAGTTCCAATCTTGCAGCTTGGCGTATCGCGTCGGTTGCTCTCTTCCAAGGTTCATCTACAGTCGTAACTGTCGGTAACCGCACGCGAGAAATCACAGCTGCTTACATCTCTTTCATTTGCCACCACTTGGTTCTTGCAGCACCGCATCGCTCGACCTGCTTCAGCCTCGGAGAGGCGATCTTCAAAGTACAGATCAGCGGTCGGTGCTCTGGGGCGAGCGTCTCATACGGCACGACCTTCGCGTCTGTGACAAGGCTCCGGTCGCGATCCTTTACAAGCACAAAGTCTATCTGAGACTTGGAGCTCCCACTATAATATGAGATGAGGTGGGAGTCGCGTTTTCGGAAAACGGTGTTCACAATGGTGAGGCTATGCGATTCCGCATAATCAAGAATACGCTCACCATCGGGGTAACGAGACCCGTATCGGAAACCACCATGACAGCTGTACCCGTCCTTCGCAGCACCTACGTGCCCATTAAGGTTACCAGCGACTATGATGATATCTTTCGACGGTACCTCCGCTGTCTTCTCATCAAGCAGGTTCCAAAACTCATCCTTGGCTTGATCGGAGCAGCCACTCTGCGGAGCATAGGCAGAGAAGAAGTGATAGAGTCGCTCCTTAGCGGCGCCAACGATCTTCTTCAGTCGATGGTTGAAGCATTTGACCCTTACAATCGAGTCACGATATCGTTCGGAGACAATTATTCCGGAGCCGTTGGTGGCCCTGGGACTTCCACATAGAACGGCCTTGAAACCACGTCCTATATCCCTTGACTTGCGGCAGGACCACAGAGATCAACTCTTCTACGCTCCAGCGCTTCAATCAACTCGCACGAGCGGCCCGTCAACGTACCCACATTCAGCGTAGCCACGCGGATCCTGCTTACGTTACGGGACATTCGGACTAGCTCAGTTGCCCTCCCCCCCCCCCCCCCCCCCGATGCCGTCCCCGCATCAGGGACCCTCGCATACTTTCCACACTCGCCGGGCTCTGCGAGTGCGCGTCGGCTCCCGCGGACGCCGTAGCACTATCTCGAGAAACTTGAATTGTCATACACCATGTGATGTGACATGGGTCTTCGTAGGCCGGCCTGTCACAAGGGCATGTCGCCTGCATTCGAATGACCGTGATTAGCTTAGCTCGCAGAGCGAGCAGTTTCCAGTGGCACCACGTGGAGAAACGGACATCGCCACCAAACAAACAAAACATCTTTTGTTTTGTGAAAATGCGTTTTCTAAGCCAAATAAGTTATTCCTGAATGTAATCACCGAAATGTAATAGAACACTCCTTATAACTCAACAGTTCTTAACCTTTTTGCGCTTGCTCCCACTTTTGCCGTTCTACCTCCACTGAAAGTTCCTCAGTTGACAAGCAGCTCAAAGATAATGTGGTAGCCCTTGTGATGACAGCGTTCCTTCCGATGCCTTGTTGAGTCCATGTCTGTCTGATGCAGTTATAGCTCATGATGAAAAGAACGTCTGCTGTGTTGCTGCATTTCTGTGCAAGGGCTTTCCCTAACCCTCAGACGGCTAACTTGTGGCTGAAAAGCCACGGAGATTTTCAGCGCAATTAAGGTCACCTAATATCGTGCTAAGATTTTTTTGCACTACGGATTCCATACGCCTCCATTTGTCAGCACTAACGGTGATTATATTGTTCGTTGTCAAGCTCTTTTATGGACAGAAATTATGCACCAACCTATTGTATTCCTAGCATGTAGATTCGTTAGAAAATGCTTCCAAATAGATGAGCCATAATCGACACCCATCTATCACACCCCGGCGGGTCTCACCTGCAGCTCCTGGCACTGTGGGTGAGAGCCGGGGTGATCTACGGCAGCCCTCGGGGACCTTTGCGACCGGCTCCGCGACAATTCGTCCGCGCCGCGGCTTCCACCACAATGGGTCCCTATTGCGGCGGTAGCGATATGGACGAGTTCACCGGGCGCTGCCGCGAGACTCTGTAGAGGCCCTAAATCGCATATATGCGATTGAGGGTGGACAGTCTGCATAGAATCCGCTTTAAAAACAGCATCATATCACATACTGCTGTCCTATCCTATACTATATTTCGGACCAATGCTTCCCGAAGTAGAGCGAAGAAGGATCAAAGGCGGTTGCTGTCGGAGTTTGGTGGTGAAGCCCCTAACCAGACGTTTGGCTGCAAGCAGGCTTCTCTACGTCTATTAAAAAGTATATACGAAGAGTGTAAATATATGCCATTTTGCAACCCTCACATAGACAAGTCTGAGTATTGAACTCTTGTACCCAGTGCGCAAATTAAAAGCGATAATACTTGACCTGTGTGCTTCTTCATCAAAGGTGAAGATTCACGATTTATGGTCCAAAATGTGGTAAATCGTAGTTACGCACACAGCTGATGGATAGTAAGACGTTTTCGGAGCAAACGTCACAATTAATTGGCGTGTTGCTTCCAGATTCCGCGTGGTCCTTCGCAGAACACAATTCGAAATCATGTAGTAATTTCCTCAAGGACATACAGCAGTATGTATTATATACGTGTTATGGCTAGCATTTGCCACCCCCTTCACGGTTGATGGCTCAAGATGGGGTTTGCACGGGATTGGTTCACTTGTGGTATGAAGCAGTGTTACAAAATGACCCTTCTCCAGCCCTATAGCCACTTAATGCCGAGGTTTTATTGTGTCTTCATGTTTGGCTATTTCCTACTAATCCTACCTTTGACAAATTTATTAGTCTTCGTAGGCGATTATCTCATAAGAAATCCGATAACTGATGCACTCTCCTAATTCATTCCATACTGAAGAAATTGTTGGCCTCTATACTTACTTACTTTGATAATTTGATGGTCCTTTCGCCAGCTGAAGGTCTTCTCAGCGGGGACCACAACTCTTCCAGACCGCTCGATCTCTGGCTGCTTGCATCCAGTGAGGTAGACTCCGCTCTCTGAAAGATCTTGAGTATGAGTCTGCCCATCGCGTTGGCGGTCGTTCCAGTGGTTTCGTGGTCTCTCGAGAGCCATCCTGTGACACGGAGTCCATCTATCGTCCTTTCGCCGAAGCAGCTGTCCGGCCCAGCGATATTTGGACTTCTTCATGTATTGCAGCGGGTCTGGTAATTGCAACTTCTCCCGTAGCTCCGAGCTTCCGTAGGCCTTCTTGCCATTGCTAACGAAGGCTTGTCCTCAGAAGACATCTCTGCAGTGCACGATGCGTAGTTTGTATTGTTCTGGCGATTGTCTTCTTGACGGGCCAGGTTTCCGTCGCGTAACACATCGCAGGCAGTACAGAGGCGTTGAATATCGAGACCCTGACGCCGGGATCCTTGACCTGATCGGTGACTTCGCGAATCGAACTGAAGGCTGCCCATGCTGCGCGTCTCCTGCGGTCGATTTCAGGAGCGAGGTCGTTATCCATGTTCAGCTCCCTTCCCAGATAGACGTAGGAGTCGACCTGTTGTAGAGCGACTCCATTTCACATTACGAGTCCGTGTCACACCACTGGTTGACCTTAAATTGCGTTTTGTACATATTCGTGTCCAATCCAATCTTCATACCTGCCACATTGAGCTCGTTCAGCATCTCCTCGACTTTTGCCGTTCTGGTAGAGATGAGAACAATATCGTCGGCGAAGCGGAGGTTGCTGATCCGTTTACCGTCGACATGGTAGCCTTTATCGTCCCAGCTCAAGTCCTTCATGGCATCCTGGAGTGCCGCTGTGAATAGCTTAGGAGAAACCGTGTCTCCCTGCCGTACTCCTTTCCCAATTAAAATCTTAAGCTTTCGATTGACCAACTGGATGGTGGCCGATGTGTTCGAGAAGCATTCGTCGAGAAGTCGGATGTAGGGCGATGGTATACCAGCGTGCACAAGCGCGTTCAGAACGGCGTTGATTTCCACAGAGTCGAACGCTTTCCGGTAATCCACGAAGACAAGGACAAGTGGGAGGTGGTATTCGCGGCTCCTCTCGATGAGTTGTGAGACAGTCTGAATATGGTCCATGCAGGAGAAATCCTTGCGAAACCCTGCTTGCTTTACTGGCTGATACTCATCCAAGCAACGCTCCATACGATTGAGCAGTATCTTGGTGAAGATCTTGTACACAACCGAGAGAAGACTGATGGGTCGATAGTTGTTGATATCCTCCTGCTGACCTTCTTTGAAGATTAGAACTGTTTTCGACTCCTTCCATGAGTCCGGAATCCTACCAAGTCGAAGGTAGTGGTTGAAGTGCTTGGCAAGAAGTGAGCAGAGGGCACTGCCACCCGCACGAAGGAGGTCAGCAGAAATGCCGTCCGGTCCGGGATCAGTGCCTGGCTTCATCCTTATGATGGCATGAGCAACTTCTGACTTCAGAATGGGAGGTACTTCCTCAGCTGGTGGCATCAAGCATTTCTGGACAGTGCTGGAAGAACGAAAGGATCTGTGTAGAATTCTTGAACGATGGTCTCCATCGCTCTTCGAGACGTTTGCGTTGTTCCATCCTTATCTACAAGGGCTGACATTATCGCCTTCTGGTCGCAGAGATCTCGTTTGCAGCGCTTTATGCTTGAACCTTTTCCAGCTGCTTCTAACTGCTACAATCTTCTGTAGGCTTAAATGGGCTGCTTTACTGCAATTCGACAGGCATTCGAGGTGGTGACTTTTTTTAGACTGGAAGCATTAGGATCCAGCTTAACAGCTCTTCTTTGCTCCAAGAGCTTAATCGCATGTGCGTTGAGTCTTGAAGCAGACGGTGATGTGGCTTCGCGAGAGCTGCTAGCACATTTCAACAGTCCTTTGGAGAGAAGGTCGTAGTCTCCGATGGATCTTCAAGAAGATTCCAATCATACGACTTTATTGCATATTCCAACTCCTCAGACTTGAATGTGGGGATCCTCACCGGTGCCGTTTTATGAGTGTCACGTTTGAACATCCTCTTTTTGAGAGTCAGCTTCGCACGGACAAGACGGTGATCCGAGCCGGTGTCAAATGAAGGCAGCACGGAGACGTCGAACAGACTCCAGCGTCTGTTTGTAAGATCATGATCGATCTCCGAACGTGTTTCTCTATTTGGACTTTCCCAGGTCCGCCGTCGGTTTGAAGGCTTCTTAAACATAGAATTTCCATGGTAGAGACGGCACGCGGATAGGAAGTCTATCAGGCGCTCTCCGTTTTCGTTTCTTGAGGAAGTTCCATGTGGTCCTAGCCTCCATTCGTCGTGATCATTCGTACCGTCGATAGCGCTAAAGTAGCCAACGACAACTTTGCAGTAGCTCTTCTCGTCGTTGACAGTAATCTCGAACAGCTTGTAGAATTCCTCCTTTTCTTCGTCTGTGGCCGCAGTTGTTGGAGCATATCCATTTATGATGGAGATGGTTCCTTGATCTGTGGTTTCCAGACGAAGAACAGCTACTCGCGGACTGATGATCTTGTAAAAGTCTACCAGGTGGTGCACTGCCGAATTGACGAGAAATCCAACTCCACCGATATTCTTTCTGTCCACCCTTGCTCCGACGAGAAGCTGGTTGTGGTCGGTCTTTCCTATTTTCCGTTCTGCCTCTCGTTTCCTGCAGTGCGATATCGTCGTATTTGATGTTGCGGCTTCTGCAAAGCAGTGTCCGAAGATCCGGCTCAGGTGCGATCGTGCGACAGTTATAAGTGCAGACGAATAGGCAGTTTCCGTATCGTGATTGGAGGAAGTTTCCGGTAGGTCGATTCCAATGACGTCCTGATAGTTTAACTCCTAGATTAGATGGCCCCTCGCCGGAGTTGGATGCAACCGACGTCGTAGAAGTCCACCTCCGGCGCGCGGAGGACTGGGGCGGGTTTAGTTGCTTGAGCCATGGCGGTGGTCTGGTTACTCACATGTTCCTGGCCAGGGATACATGAGAGCCGTCCATACACGACGAAGCATCCTGTACTGCGTGACCATTTGTGCCGTTACCCATCACTAAGTGATGTTCACCCCTTCACCGCGATGAGGTGGCACATGAAGGGGTTTGATTAAATAGCCAAGAAAACTTATATACATGTTTGTAAAAGTGCCTGAAGGCAAAAAACTGCTATGGTGACATTTTCACCTCTAGTAGGTTGTCCCTCTGGGTCACGCTAATATTCACCAATAGTGACAACACATTTTTTTCTGACTAGAGACTTTTTGCCTTTCATTTCGCATTGTGAGATATTAACCGACCGGTGGTGGCATTCGGGTTGTTAAGGACTACAGAGTATCCAGTGCAGAATTAGATAGTGTGTATCAGTTACCACTCGGCAACTGACGACAGTGGTAGAGAGATCGCTACGCGTTAACGATGGATCAATGGTTGAGTTTATTTCTCATACTTTATGATTTTTAGTTTCGTACCTAAGATGATGCTTGAAAGCCTGGGTTTAAGCAGACGGTTCGGGTAAATAACAAACCCAAATCCTTCAACCATTCTATGCCTCTGGTGACGACGAGCAGGTGTTAGGCCGCTCAATAAAGCTGCTCCACTTTACAACCTCGTTTGGCACAGAAGCATTGACATGATGCAGCATTAAAGATGATTTCGAATGCAGGATTATAATTGGTGTTCAATTTCGTTTCTGCCTATTATTGCAAATCCTAGTAATGGTTGGAGATGAGTGGCAAAGTGAGCGATGGTGAATGTCGCTCATGCAGAAGTTTGATGACAGACAAATCAGCTTCCCACTCATTCATTGTAATCACCCAGGAGGTGGAACCGTGCTTTGCAGCTAATCCAAACTTGATTTCATCGAATAAAGATATAGAAATTGGAAGTAATAGCATTCAACACTTCGCTCTTTCAGAAAATGAGTTTTCGGAGGATGGCTGAGGAAACTTTACAGGTATACCGTCTATTGCACTAATTCTTTTTCCTGACTGAGAGCGTTTCCTCCAACAGCGTGTCATGAGCGTTAGTGCGGCTTGCGGTCGAAATACGTGGCGCATAATGATTCCTTTTAACTACATGTGAGCACTAAATCTTGTGGGGAGCCCCTCTTGCCGCACGGAAGCTCCCCTATGCCACTAGTCAACAAAGTGCCATAGAACTCCTAGCGACAAGAATCCTATGATACCAGTGTTCTATGAAGCACATATTCGATTGAGGATATGAAATAGTGCGATAGGTCTTCATGCGGAGGTTTGGTAGGGAATTAGAGCTTGGTTGCATAAGCCCAATGAGGGTGTGGCCTACCTACATATTGCAATGAAAAAGATAAAAGGAGAAATGTGCGGTGCTCTTTGCGAGGGGGGTTGGTGATGCAGAAATAACCATGTACACCATCGATGAGGCACTTCAATACGAGAACATTTTCGAGGGGCGTGGCAATTCATCGATAGTCGGATGCAACTTGGGGGGAAGCGTGTCATTTGTTCCAGAAAACAAGCAATGTGTTGTCAACTCTTATTTAAAGTTGATTGTAAGGAAGAAGTTGCCCAATAACAGTCCACAAAAACGTAACATCGGAACAGTGCAGCAGTTCGGAATCAGGAGCTCTCTAGTAGTAGAGCGAAACTGGCGGCCCTCCCAACAGTCACTTAGGAAGTTAAGGGAATTTCAATATATCTAACCATGAGAGTTCAGATAAGCGAAGACCGAAATTTATAACTGTTACAAAAAAGAAGGCGCTTCCAAAGTGATCCGCTGCATCTGCTCAATGTAGTCGTCCCCACCAGAGGTGTGCGCTGACTTGCCGCCGAAAAATTTTTATCGCATATTTTTAATGCGGAAATTCGCCGGTAAATTCCGGTAAGTTCGGTAAATCCGTTAATTTTTTAAAAATTAATATTCCTTCAAAAACAATTAGTTTTAAGCGCCGAAACATCATCACGTTTAGAAAAACCATATCTTCTTCATTTTATCATCCTAAAGCAAACGACGGCCTGAGAGCAACGAGCAACCCACAACAAACAAAGCAAGCGGAAGCCTAATAACGCACAAATATAACGATCTATATTGTGGAGGCTTAATTGAAACTCTACAAAAACATTTCTGGAACATCCGACATTCAGTCGAATATTGCTGTATTTCTTTTGAATCAACATTCTAACTGCTTTTGAAATTATCACAATTATCATCATTTCATTCGATGAATTAATGATTTACACATTAAACTAGAAATTTTTTAAATTATTAAGCTGTACTTTGAAGCAGAGCCAGACACTTGAGAAAAAACAACGAGATGTGAAGAGTCCACCAAGACATCAGGTAGACTAGCAGAGTACATTCCGATGACTAACATCTTGGACTAAATTATGGGAACAAGACATGATCGTATCTTCTCCTTCATCCCCTGGCGATCGTCTATTCTGAGAGCTTCTATATCTCTAGTTCAAATGGTCTCATGTCGTGTGGGAATGTCAGCGAGAGTACTATCCCAGTGGAGCGCGTTTTTAACACTGGAGCGCACCATCTCCGCCACGTGATGGCTGTTTTAATAATTTGAGGACCACGAACGCCAGTAGCAAGTTATCGGAGAGGATAGAAGCAATCACTTCTAAACAGAGATCGGTAGTATGCCTCCTTCTCCATTCGATTTATAGAAACATGATTTTGCATGATAAAGGTCGTTAAATTTTCCGGTAAATTAGGAACTTACCGAAAAATTTCGTTAAGAGAATTTATCGCGAAAATGCCGGTAAATCCTGTAAACCGGTAAATCGTTAACCGGTAAACGCACACCCCTGGTCCCCACCCCACATAGTGAACGGGTCCAACCCTCAGTGCAGGTGAAAGTAACATGGAGGAAATACGTTTGCTCTCTCTGTGAATGCAGTAAGAGAGGACCGCGAAAGGCTTTGATATATTATACTTCGACTGAAAACAGTTACAACAATTACCATTAACTTGGAATCAATTATTATGAGGTTATTACCCCGGACAGCTATAATCTGGATTGTTTGGGCAAATATTTTTTTGATGACGGCAATCTAATCGCAATTTTCAGCGCTATTTTCCTGTCATTTCAATACATTTAGTAAGCCTACTTTTGCTACTCAAAAGTAGTGGAGTGCGCATTGCGAAGAAATGCCACCTCATGGAGATCCGGTGGCAGTTAGCAACGTTGTTTTTCTGTTTCATTTCGTTTGAGCGGCAAAAGGTAATTGATTGGCGCCTCCGAAAGGGAAACGTCAGAATGTCACGAGCTGTCTCAAGAGCAGCACTGATGGAGAAGCATCTCAATCCGTTTCAGCGAGAATTGCATGGAAACCACTATAACGATGTCATCAAGCTTCTTTTAGTTTCACCCCAAATGATGTGCTCGACTGAAAGCGATAGATCTGAATGCGTCCGATTCTTGATGAAAAATGAAAAATGAAAATTGCTAAGTTTTAAGCTGTGACAAGCATTGTCGACTTCAGATCCTGATAGATGAACATGTTGGTGATGCAGAGTGTCCCTTAAAGCTAGCAATATGTTTATTATAATAGCACCATTACATATGTGACAAAGGAAGGGTATGAAGTGTATGTACGTCTGAACGGGGAAAGCGAGTCATATAGGAGGAATCTCCACCCTCAGTTAGTACAAAAATGTGTTTTTTTTTGTTGCAAATGTTGTTAAACCCAAGGAGTAGGGGGTCTTTGAAGTCACAACGAAATCGGCGCCTCACGAGTTCTGGGGTTTCTTATACGTCCGCGATGCCTCGGTCGGAAAGTGGCTCGGAACCAAGTGGATAGTTGCTTCGTGCGAGGGAGCTCGGGGTTAATTCTCTGGCTGGGCTGCTTCATCTTTGCATTTAAACTAATTCGTTGAGATTTGGAGGATTCTGGCATCCATCCATTTCATTGTATTTTTTTTTGGCGCAATTTTCCAGCTGCGTGCTGTGGTATTAAACATATCTTCTACCACAATATAATTGAGTTAGCCTTCGATGACGTTTGAGTGATGAAACCCGCGTGAGATACGCGTCATCGAACCTCGCGCGGAGATGTGCCCGCGCTGTAGATGAGGTGTATCTCACGGAGGTTTGTAACGCGCTGTAGATGATGGTTAGAAACCTGCGTGAGATACGCCTCATGAAACCCCGCGCGGACAAAATGTGCTGTTCAACATGGGATGCCGCAACAGCAGGGGAAGCGCAGCTTCCTCCTGCTTG
Organism: Heligmosomoides polygyrus polygyrus; assembly: GCA_947396885.1. Lineage (NCBI taxonomy): Eukaryota > Metazoa > Nematoda > Chromadorea > Rhabditida > Heligmosomidae > Heligmosomoides > Heligmosomoides polygyrus. The sequence continues at coordinate 48,761,518 of OX377202.1, forward strand.
ACACAGCGGCATCTGTGCGTGTTTCTGAGCGTCTGGATCCAGCACATGGGTTCCCTACGTGTACAACATTAGTCCTTACAACAAACCAAGGCTGTCTATTTGCGCCTTTATATGTGCAAGTTTTTCGACGATGCGTATCTGCGCATATCATTTCCTGGAAATACAAAGTCTTAAACATTGGCAGATCGCAGCAAACCCCGCCGCTGTGCAACAATTGCAAGCAAAATCAGTCGACTGACTAACGTGTACAACATTAGTTCTTACAACAACGTTTTCGACCAGCTAATATCGTCGATAACCTCCACTCTTACGTTAAGATTTCGTGCTGGAATTAATGCTTATCCAATGCACATGTACAACTGCCACTAAGAACATCCAAAAATTGAATCTGATCAATATTGATCGAATCGATCGATAGTTAGGAGGAGTACGGCAATTGCCCAGCTCTGTCGTTAGGCTGTACAATACTGTCGCCCTGGACAATGTCAGGCAATGTGTCGCTCGAAAAAATGCTGGCGGTCCGAAATGAAAAAATGCATTGTCGTGAAGGGGTCAAGATGCCTCATTGTGATGGTACCGCTATCCATTGCTAACCACAGTGTGAAGTCATTAAACGTTTAATTGTAGAGTCGAATTACCCGTGGTTTTAGGGAGAAATAGCTGATTTTCGAAGGAGTTCAATTTTTCAAAAAACTGAGTATTGCATTGGATGTGGGCGAATACACAAATGGCATGCTTCAGATTAGGAAAAAGTCAGTATATTTAAACATCAATAATACAGCACACTTAGTGGTCTGAAGTTAAAAACAAAAAAGCGATGATTAAGAGTTGATGAGATAACTAGCATGCAAGTGTAGTTCGTCTGACAAAGTTGCAGAGTTCAGCAATGATAGCAGTACGTATAGCCTACCCACTCAACGTCTTACACCATAGAGAAGGATGTGCCCGAAACGGCGCTGAGGCATTGCTCCAGCGGATTTGGGCAGGATGCTGCTGAGCACACTATTGCACCGCCAAACCTGTGGCACATAGCACTCAAGCATAACAAATGGTGGCACTGAAAAGTGCAGGGTATACAGCGTCAGTAAGCAGAGGGTATTTGTCCACATACTTCACTCATTGTCAGAGTAATATTCGGTTGACCGGAAATTAATGCAGATTTTCGACCTCCAACTTTAGAGCGGGATTTTTGGCAAAACTTTATCTTGTATTAGTGCATAATTCTACACTGTCTGTTACAAAGCTGGTTTTGTGCGCCTTCTCACTGTGCTACTCCTTTTTGATGAGAGTACTTCATGGCAGGTTCTTTAAGCTACAAATGGACGTGTCAAAGCAAGCAATTTCGAAAATTTTACTTCTATGAGTCGATCTTACTGCAGCGGAAACAACTCGGAACATCAGCCAGGTATGAGGTCAGTGAAGTGCTAACGAATCCACAGTGAAGAGCTGACTCTAAAAACTTCCTTGAGGTGAACTCGATCTTCAGGATGAGGCAGGTCGCGGACGTCGCTCTGGCATTGGCGACAACGAGGAGAAGACCTCGGTGGAAGCAAATACATGTGTGACCGTTCTAGAACTTGCGAAAGAACTCTTCGTAAGCAAGTCAAGTGCTTGCTAACATCTGCGGAAAATCGGAAAGACAAAGAAGTTAGATAAATGGATACCAGACGAGTTGAGCGACCACCAAAAAAATCGTCGGTTCAAGGCGTCGCAGCGCTGCTTCCTCGCAACAAGAACGATCCATTTCTCGACCTATCGTAACTTGTGACGAAAGGTGAATCCTCTACGATAACTGGCAACGATCGGCTCAGTGGGTGGACCGCGATGTAGCTCCGCAGCAGTTCCCGAACCCGAAATTGCACCAAAAGAAGATCATGATAACTGTTTGGCGATCTGCTTCTGTATCAGTTCACCAAAGTTTCTTGAATTTGGGTGAAACAATGGCAGAGCGCCACGCTCAACAGAACGACGAAGTTCACAAAAAATTCCGAGTTATGGCACACGGCAGCGGTGAATAGAAAAGTACCGGCCCTTCTCCACGACAACGCCCGATCACATGCTGCGCATCCTAGGCTGCAGAAGTTGAACGAGTTGGGCCACAAAACTCTACCACACCTATCATATTCAGCGGACCTTTCGCCAATAAACTACGACTTCTTCAAACCTCTGGATAACTGCTTGAGCGAGAAATGCTTCAATAAGCCAGAGGGGGAGCCCAGGTGGAAGCTTGCTTGGACGAATTTATCCGCTCCAGACACGGTACTTCTAGGCAACAGGGATAAGTAAGTAAGTATGTCGTTGGCAAAAATGTGTAAACTTGAATCGTTCTTACATCGATTAATAAAGTTATGTGTGAGCTGAGATATGTCGTTTTAAAGATTGAGGTCCGAAATCTGCATTAATTTCCGGACAACTTATTATATGGCGGAGCACAGTTTCGCACACCATTCCGGTTCCTCCTGTACTGCTCACTGACGTTGCCTAAAGTCCTTCAGCACCATGCAGTACCGTCTTTTCAACAAGATGAAACGCTTGTTTTCAGAGACGTATGCGCCACGCTTACTACACTGTAGATTCAAAGATATGGTGTAGGATTTGCCGCCTGTTTCAAAATTTCCTCATCCTACTGTCTAGGTATCCCAAAGAGTGCTATCATTTTCTCCGGGCTATTCTGTACTACGAAGGTGTTTGAAGCATCATTGGACACCGTTGAAGAGAATGTAATCCAATGGAATGGTATAGCCCCATTCGGGAAATTTACTACTTGGGAAGAAGCCCTGTTGTAACCCCGAAATCTGGCTTGGCTAAGCAACAGCCATGGGATGAATAGTGCTTGACCGCCTCAGCGACAGTTCTAGACCTTTTCTTCTCCTAAAAAATGCAGTATTTCTGTACAGCCCGATTACCATTCATGAAAATTGAGCGCTGCCCAGGTCGAGGAAATCAGAGCGTGCTGTACTGACAACTCCTTCTAACTTTTTCACTATAACCACATGCCAAATCCGCAAGCCCTTGTTTATACTTGCGGCACCACGATCGCCATAGATATCGATTTTTGGCGCCATCGTGCCGCGCCGCAAAACGACTCAAGTGTAAACCAGGACTAATGCAGAAAGCCAAATATGCGTCTGTAGTCTTGTAAGGCCTGATCCGCCACATACATATTTTTCAACCTCCTCAATAATGCAGTAGGTTCCCACTGTTGTGACTTATACTATCAGGAGCGACTAAGAAATGTTGGGAGGATTGTTTCGTGGTTAGAACAACTTACATCTCTGGGACAACTTCGTCTCCAGCAGGACTCATCCGGCAGAAATTAACGTTGTTAACGATGAACGACTTTCCATCTTCTTATTGTCGTTAATGGCACCCTCTTCTCATCTTTGTAGTGAGTATGTAGGAAGTGGACAGGCTCATCATCTCCAAAGCAAAAGCGCGCTTAGGAGCGTGACCTGTTAAGTGATTTGAGCTCGGGCACTCTTGCACTGATCCCGTAATCCATTCTAAACAGTTAAGAAACAGGACAAAGACATCTCATCCCCTTTGTACCACGAAGGTGGAAAGGCACATTCGCACGACATTGCAGAGGCACAAAGGTATGTCATCGATGGCAGGAACGCATAATTCGCCACCAGAATAGATGCTTTTAGGCATGAAGGACGGGTGCCGTTGTAACCTTTCGATTTTATGCAGTTCCTTTTAAATAGTCGTTGCAGAAGTTCATCTATCACATAGCAGTTTTTAAGTCCATGAAACAGTTTCCTGAGACCTTCTTTCAAAAGTTGGTATCTCTCGTCTACCAGTAAGAACTCTTACTCATCAACAGAAAACAGGTTGCGAACATGAAAATGATAACCAATTACAGCAACAACTCTGTAAACAAGGATGCATATCTATCTATCTACCACTATATAATTGAGTTAGCGGTCGATGACGTTTCAGTGATCTAACTTAAGTGAGATACGCCGCATCATCCACAGAGAGAACGGTCGAGTGATCTAACCTAAGATACCCCACATTACCCTTGGCGGGGGCGGTCAAATGATCTAAATGATCTAATCTAAGTGAGACACGCCGCATCATCTACAGCGCGGGCGAGATTTGCTATTGAACGTGGAATGTTGCTGCAGAAGGGGAAGCGCAGTTCTTTACTTCTTAACACAACAGCACCTATGCGCGTTTCTGAGCGTACAGATTCAGAAGCCGGGCAGCCGACTTTGTACATTAGCATGAGAGGACCACTAAAGGGGTAAGAGTAGAAGGAGGACTTCGAGGGGTCGATAGGGGGAACAATGAAGCAGGCAGGAGGTGGCACCAAGAAGGGTTTAGGCAATAAGGAGGGACCAGTAGAGAGTTACCAACAAGGAAGGGGCAGTAAGGAGGACGAGCAAGGGATCAATACCAGTAAGAAAGACCAGATTTAGAAGATGTGACAGCGACGTCGGGGCCGTTCGCTTGCCGTCGTCCTGTCGTGAGCGTGGCAGGGCTACTTATTAGGTTGGAGAAAAAGTCTTTTCATTGTTTTCAAAGATTTATTACTTCACAACTACAAAGTCAAATCAATTGAGATAAACTCTATTTCGTCCCACTACACTTCTCCAAAGACTGAGTAATTTTCCAATTCCTCTCGCTTAAAAGACTGCAGTTCTGGAGTCGAACCATTGATGAATCCAATTTTTGAGGTCTTCATCCGTTCCAAAATATTTCTCTCCAATTTCTTGCTTGAGAGCACGGAAGAGATGGTAGTCGGCACGAACGAGGTTAGGGCTATACGGTGGATGTGGCATTACCTCCCAGCCCATCTCCTTTATTGTTTCTCTTGTGAGTCTTGCAACATGTGGTTTTGCATCGTCATGCAGGATCATCACCTTCGACTTCTCCAGCCTGTTTTCTTAGAGAGTTGCGACGACTTTGTGGAGTTGGCCGCAGTATGTGACAGCAGTAAGTGTCTCTCCACTTCTGAGAGTTTGCCGATAAATCACTTCTCTGATATCCCACCAAACACTGAAGAGAATCTTCCTTTCGTGAACATTGGGCTTGAGATCAGACTTAGGGCTCTCTCCCTTTTGTACCCATTGCCTTTTCCTCGGAAGTTGGCACACAGAACCCAGGACTCTTCGCCTGTCACAATCTGCGGAAGAAACGATTTTCTTCCTTATCTGGACAGAAGAGAAGCAGCGATGGAGAGCCGTCGACCTTTCTGAGTGTCTGACAGGGCATGTGGAATCCAAGCTCCAAATTTCCATGAAAGCCAAGATTCTTCAGATGGATTCCTACTATCCTATGAGACACTTCGAGCTTCTCTGCCAGCTGACGTGTCGTCTGCCAACTATCGGTACGAAGAAGGTGGTGTAATTCAGTGTCGTCCTATTCAGTTGGCCTTCCTGACCATGCTTTGCCCTCAGTGAATAATCTCCCTTTAAATACTTTCCGAACCACTCATAACAGGCGCGATGAGTAGTAGATCCCAAGCCATATATATCGTTAATTTGGTCGGCTGCCTGACGTGCTATAGATCCTTTAATGAATTCATGAAGAATGCCGTGCTGAAAACGGCCATGAGGTAGATCTGGCATTGAGTCCGGAAGATTGGATGGATAACGAATTACAAGAACAGTCTTAAACTGTGTCAGCGTGCGAACGGTAGACAAGTGTGATAGGATTACGAAATCAGCAATCAACATTGGCTAGTGCGTTTACAAGGGGAAGGGTAAAAAAAATTCGAAGTGTGAAGAGACTTTTTTTCCAACCTAATAATTGGGGTAGAGTAGTAAGGAGGATCCGAGGGGGGGGGGGGGGACTGGGAACCAACAAGGAGCCGCAAGGGAATTCATACGGAGAACAAGCAATCTGTCATATTTTCAGCATGGGAGGGCCACTAAGGAGCTGGTGGAAAAGGGCAGTAGGGGGGGGGGCGAGCGACCAGGAAGGAAAGAAACACCCTCTAGGAGGGAGAGGACGAGGAAACTAGCAAGAAGAGAACAGTAAGGGGTAAATAGTGGAAATAAGAAAGTGGGCCAAAAGTTGGGATCAGGAAGGTGGGGGACTAAAGAGGGGAGGGAAGTCCAGTAAATGCAAACCAGCAATTAAATCCAGTAAGAAGAAACGAGTGAAGGGGAACCTGGCTTCGGAAGACATGTCAACGATATCTGGAGACGCTAGCTGTTAAGCATGAGAACGGTTGCGGAGGAGCCACCTGAGGAAGAGAAGTACTGCGCAGCACAAACCAATGACGTTAATGACCGGTTCGGAGAGATTGTCTATGATGAAGGTACCAAAGTGGCAATAACTGCATGATGCCAACAAAATACGCAGCAGGTCCTAGATGTTAGTGAATTTCAAGTTTTACAGTTCAAGTTTTCTGCAAAGTCGCGCGCAAGGAAAAGCAGAAGAGCACTTGTCTTTAAAAATCCTAAATGCTGGGCGACTAAACAAGATACTCTATAGGTTTGGGCTGCGGCAGGAACCATTGGGCCATATCAAGGAGATCACGTCGCACCAGGAGAAGCCCACGTCACTCGTTTACGTTTCTTCGTAGCGAACGCGACTGGTTTAAGATAAAGCGGTTCTATGAGGAAGGTAAAGCTCAATTTTTAAAAGTGACATTAAAAGTTAACTTCCCAAGCGTATTTTTCTTTACCGTCCTGACAGGGCTTCTACAGAGGAGCGAAAGACCGAAAATGAGGCTGATCGTGGAGGCTCTTCAAAAGAAAGTGGCGCAGAAAATTAGCCTTGGGAAACTATTAGCTAATAGAAAGGGTGAAGAATAGAAAAACTGCTGCTTTTAGGAGTGTCCATCTATGATAGAGATCTCATGCAGTTTGCTTTGGCCATCAACCGCAACATTCCAGGTCCTTTTAGGAACTTTTGCGCCTCTTCCAGGTAGCTTTCTAACAGACACACCGGTCTTGCAAATCACAGAGTTACTCAATTTGTGCAGAGCAAAAACTTTTTTGACCAAGGAAGAAATGAAGAAGCAGCAAAAAAATGAATGAGGAGATATGGCATGAGATGGGAAAAGCTTCTTTGGAACGCGTTATAAATGTCGATCAGTCAGCCTTGGCCAAAGAAACCACGCTTAGTTATATAGTATTTAGAAGAAATCTAAAGCAACTGATTTTCTTTATCAGCGTATTACACAATTGCCGAGATCTCTGTCATTTAAACGAGAAAAAGAAACAATACGAATAGAGCAGTGGTCATCTTCCATCACACATAGCCTGACAGTGATACAATCTTTGTTTGCTCCAGGAAAGCTGGAAGAGACACTGTTCGTGCAACTGCAAGAGTCAAACGTTGCCTTTCCTCGAAAAGGTATCTTACACACAAAAATTCTTTTCGTCACTGCGGACTACTCGATGATGATCTCGACCACCATTTTTTCGTTCTTTGAGAACGTCTTCCTTCAAAAAATGACTGAGCAATGCATCTTCCTTCTCGACTCCTGGACAGATTTCTCCGACCACTAGGCTTTCACAGCTCTTGTATCGATCGAGGAGAAGCTGACAGAAGGATTTTTTTAATACTTCAAATCTCTCATTAAGCGACTCCATTCCACAAGTCATTGTCCACGATCTTCCATTCGATGTTCAAAGAAGAGTCAATATTTTAAAGGCGAGTTTTTCATCTCCGTGAAATGTTTAAGCGATACTTTCAAGAAACAGTAAATTCCTATAGTCGTTTGAGGTCATGTCACTGTTTCACCGTTTGCTGGCCATACCAGCTTCAGGAATCTTATTATGTTTGAGTGGTACAAGGCCGGGTCACCGAACACACTGGGTCTTCTGATAGCTCGGCTGAGTGTGTGTTCCTCAGGGACCATGTAATGAAGAAAGCTGCAGTGGATCTGTAGCTTTTATTTATTCGCTGATTGTACTCCAGTCGTTTTTATTGTTTCATGCACTACGTGACTGTGTACCACTGGTGCTAGGAGCTGCGATAATTAGTTTGTTTACAGAGTTCTGCTTTAAATGAAGCCTATAGTTTGAAAGAATTGTCCAGTGTGAATTCTGCTAGGTCATTTAAGCTTGAGCAGCGCATCCCGTGCGAGATATCTCATCGTTCTACGTGTTGGACATGTAGAGACCTGAGAATAACTAGTGGGAGACTGTAGAACAAAAAGAATAAAGAAAACTTTGCTGAATGTTCTATGTTATCATAGATATAACGATGAATGCCTTGTAAATTGGTTTATTGCCTGCTTCATGGTCTCTGCCTGCGCAATTCGCATCCAAAACAAGGATTTACAATAATGCAAAAGGCAAGCCCACACGGGATCCAAACCTCTGATCTTTCTCTCGTAAGTCTGCTACCCTATTTACTCGGCCGTCTGGTCGACACGTCCTTCGAGGGAACAATGAACTCGAGAGTGATAAGAGACCATCCTTCTCGCTTGCTTCACCTCTCCGCTTCAATGATACGACTTTCACGGGCCGTAACTCAGCTCGAAGTTGTGCTTGGATCGAGATACTTGCATATTGTTGCTTCTGCCCATATACATGGCATTGGTGGTTCAGACGTACATTTCAGGTTGTTTCCAGGTCAGTCTAAATAAAGCAGTTTACCCAGAAAACAGTAGCAAGAAAAAACACACTCGACTTGAGCGTATGTGGTTAAGGTTCTTGTCATTTTCTCAAACAAGTGAAAAAGATGAAACAGCTGGAGTGGGGTAGTGACGTCGAGGTAAAAATAACATGGACTGAAGATGTTGTGTCAAGACTACTTACCAGTAATACAAATATCCAAACTGTAAACTTCATAGTCTGATAGGATAAATTATTGAAAAAGTATTCGGTTTAAAACAAGCAAGGTAGAATGTGTTTCGTTTCCCGTGAAACTGCTACATAGCAGGCCTGCTGGTACCACGCATTATATCCTGCTGTTTGCAAAATAAGCTAATCTGATCGTCTGTTCGCATCACTTTCGTATTGCAGATCATGAGTGCCAGGGAAGGGCTTCACATCCAGGAGCCGAATTCATCAACGACTTACAGCAGTGTAACAGAGAAAATTACACCAAAATCCTTGGTAGCGCAGCTTGTCAAACGATAAGGTGAGTGATAAGCCGCGTTATGCGAGTTTTCCGCTGTGAATTCTCCGTTAAAGTTATGCAAGTCGTTGATGGATCCGACCCCAGATCGGAACTATCGATCTCTACTGCGAAGAGGCTGATGAAGTGGTAAAAGTGCACTGTACAGAAGTCAAAGGCTCTGGTCGCACAGCTGCGGGGGATCACAGGCCTTTCGCCTATCGTTGGTGTTCATCAATGGTTCGTACACCCCCCCCCCTTCCATCCTCGGTCATCACGAGAGATCTTGTACGAACAGCTCCTTAACACCGGTCTCTCGACTGCTTAGAGAAATCGGAGCTACTTGCAAAACTTATTGCAGGCTCGAGATGATCGACTCGCAGGAGTAGAATCTCTTCTGAATGTTAACTAGATGGAGTACCAGAAATATTTATTTATTTGCAGAAAATGCAAATGCAGAAACTTAGCCACAGTAGAGTAGATGCGGGACTATGCTGAACTGCCAATGCTTTTAAATAGCAGGCCCAAGCTCTAACAGTCATCTCCGGTTAGCTCATCTGGAAAGAGGTAACATCGGACTACTCTACGACAGGGATGTGGAGACAAAATAGAGCCATGTTGAAGTCGAAGGTGCTTCGTATTACAATAAGGGCGGCTGTGCTGTATTTATTTATTTATTTAAATACGCTAAATTATGAGTCTAGAAAGAAAAAAAAAGCGAGAAAAAAGTGAATAAGTTTCCAACAAACAGGTAGTTACGGCGACGCTTAAAAACAAAACAGAAGTCACAGAGTCAAATCAGAAATACGAGGACCAATCCAAACGAGTTGAGAGGACAAGTGTAATTAGACAACCAAACGTAAGCAGGGCTGAAGGAGGCTACAACACATACATTCTTGCCGGTAGTCTAAATTTAACCACCATCCCCATTTCTTAGGCAAAATTCCTTAAGATCAAATGAGCATGAGAATATTATTAAGGCAACGAAGCTTGCTTGTCCGTGTCAGCCAGCTGTGACGCCCTTAGGTAGGTGCCGGAGCTTCGGCACATAGGTACGCTGGCTGCCCCATGGAACCGGCAACTAGGACAAGAAACCCACAGCATCAAACTCACAAAAGTTGTGAAAATGGACAGCTACCGAAGGATAAGAGCCCAGATTTGGTTAAAAAGTATGCTGGTTCTCACAACCCATGTGGACTGGAGAGTAGGCTGTGCAGTACATGACGAGGAAGAGTACGTGAGAACATGCGACAAATAAAAAAACTCAACTTGGCTGTGCGTATAAAAAATAAACTCGTAGAACATACAACAAGATCAGTAATAAGAGAAAAAAATAACTTATTTAATAATAGACCACATAAGGCACTTAATATGAAGCCGGCTGTTCCTGACATATTGAAACACATAACAAGTCAAATGGCTTTCAGGCTGGATTGATGGAATTGCCCTGAATGAAGAATCGTGATAATGTTATTCAACGCTATCAATTCCTAAGCATTGCAAAAGGTTATTTTTTCCCAGTTTCGTCTAAGTGTGCGACTATCCTTAGATGCTAACACTTCGCTAGGTAAATAATGAAGTCATCTTGCAAATCGTAACAGTACGAAGTTGAAAAGCTGCGATTTCTTTCTATTCCGAATTCTGACATAATCTAGTTTAAACCCACCTGAACGTTCACTGGAAGGTCTAAAGATCCAAAACTTGCTAGGCGCCAGTCTTACCTCTCCACGAAGAATCTCACACGGGGATGTAACCTGCAGTACTCGTGTCTCGAGAAGGTTTGCTGCACCCTTTCAAGTTTACGTATTTGCTTATTAGTGCATGGGCTCCAGACCTGAGAGCAATACTCGAGATGGGGCAAAACGTAGGATTTATACAGATGGACAAGGATGGTTAGGTTATTACTGTGGACGCTGCGGAAGATAGAGAAAACTGTATTATACGCCTTCTTCACAATTTGGTCAATGTGGGATGAAAAGCTTAATGAGGGTTCGAAGTTACGTTAGAACGCCAAGGTCCTCGGCGTTTGGACAACCCTCTAATAAGACGCCATTTATTTCGTATTGGGTCGCGGGTAGATCCCCGTAGTGCAGCACAAAGAATTTATTCACGGTGAGGCTCATTTCTGTGGCCCATGCACTAAGCTTTGCAATGCAATAGCATGCTTTAAAGGCTCTTTAACTGCTGCATAATTTACACTATTATATATGCCGTATATCTTGGTGTCATCGGCGTATAACTGTACTCTTACATTCGGTGATACCTTGAGCGAGGAGGGAGTTCCATCGTATAAGGAATGATAGTGGGAAAGAACAGCTCCCTGTGGGACCCCGCTAGTGCAGTGGGATCGACCCACTTTTCGACCCACTTTTACAGTCTTCGACCCACTTTTACAGTCATATGTCTCTCATCAAGTACAGTCATATGTCTCTCATCAAGATAAGACGCGAACCAATTAAACAGGTTCCCATCTTTACCGAGAAAGTGCAATTTTTGGAGAAGTTTTTTAATGGCTCACTTTGTCAAACGCCTTTCATAAATCAATGTAAACCACATCAATAGAATTTCTTTGGTTCAGCGCTAAACTCCAATCGAACAGACCATCGACTAGATTTGTGGTGGTGGAAAGGCCATACAAAAAGCCATGCTGTTCAGGTGGAATGAGGCGAAGCCTGTTGATGAATGATAAGAGTTTTCCATTGATGCTTTTTTCCATAACCTTTATAGACGGAGGCGTCAAAATTATTGGGCGGTAATCAGATACGCACGAAGCGCCAGATGTTTTAGGAATTGCGGTAATTATTGAATCCTACCATATTTCGGGTACTTCACACAACATTAAGGAGACGTTGAAAATATGAGCAAAGGGCTTGCGTAAGGAGACGGAGCACTTTTTATAAACAGGATGGAAATAAATATTGTTTATTTGATGCCTAGAAGGTGGTGGTAGAGTAATATTTGGTGAGCACGATTCCTCCTTTAAAAACAGATGCAAAAAATCCTCTAGCGCTGTGGCCTTACTAAGTTTGCTGAAGCACTTCAAGCCATCCTTATCAAGCAAAACTGGTAGGCGACTTCCAGGTTTCACCTTTTTGCGAATGTAGATATGCAGCTTTCTCATTGAAGACTGTAACTGTAACGAATAACGGCGTTCTCGATTAGTTAAAAACTTTTTTAAATGCCAATCAACATCTGAGCGAACCTTCTTATATCGGAGTTGTACAGAGGATTTGGCAACGTTTCAAACAATCGCTTTTTCTGGGCAAGCAAATTTCGAATATGCAGAGGATACTTAAATTGGTAAGGTTTCTTGAACTTCAGCGGGACAAAGAGAGACAAGTTTTTATACGTAACCCTGCAGTACCGTTGATATAACTCAGATGTGGTCGAATAACCATCAAAAACTTCTAGCCAGTCTACTTTAAGTAGACATTCATTTAGCGAACGGTAATCGACACGCGAAAAGTCAGGCCATGGAACTAAATGATTTTCAGGGATGCAGCAAAAACTTACGAAAAAGTGCAACATCTTATGACCAGAGGTAGCTAGAGGAGGAAGTGTGGTAATACCATTGACTATAGGTGATGTTGTAAACACAAGGTCAAGAATGTGATAGGAAAACGTCGGAATGTTGACCAGTTGAGCAAATCCAGCATCATCGAAGAACTTCAGAATGTTTGATGAACTAACATGCAATGAAGCGCAATCGCCCCAGTTAATATGCAGATTAAAGTCACCTAGTACTATTGCATCCCTTCTAGCAGATGTAAGGGTAGTAAGTAACACGACGAGGTTTTCGTCATCGGACTTAAGGGATTTAGGTGGACGGTAAACGACAATAAACCTCAAATTAGAAGAGGTATTGTCGAAAACACATCCATACACAGGATATCAGATTTCAAGGAAAAATTGTGCTTCAGGGTATGCACAAAAGACAACTTTTAACGATGCAGCACACACACTCCTCCCCTAGTTCCCCTTCGATCAGCTCTATATATTTCATAGGGGCAGCCAATTAAAATTTCCGAATCTAGAACTTTCGGGTTCAGCCAAGTTTCAGTAATGAAAATTATATCACGCTTCGTGATGGAGATGAAGTGCTGAAGGTGGTGCAGCTTGTTAACAAGGCCTCTAGCGTTAAACAGGTAACACGAGAGCGATGGAGGACTACCATGCTCACTCACGCGTTTCCCGAAGGTCCAGCTGATTTCAGAAGCGCGCCTGAGCTCGCCACAGTATATCACCCATTCACGTACCTCCTTGCCCCTGTTTCTCTCCCTGGCTAGCTTTCGCAACTCATACTCCCTCGTTCTTTCCTCCGCAGTCATGCTCCTACGAACAAAAACGCCCGTAAAGCCAGCACTGCGAAGGAAGCGTGCATAAGCTAGCGCCGTTCTTCAGTGGAAAGTCGAGGGCAGCACGACTTTTACCAACCGTGGACGATCTTGACTCGGCTTGCCAATCCTGTACAACTCCACTGTTCTGCACTCCACTTAAAGCACATCTAAAATATTCATTACTTCTTCCTCTAAATCTTTCTGACGGCAGGACGGTGAGCAGTCTTCGGCCGCCTCTTCTAACCCTGTGATTACGATACTTCGGGAACGCTTTTCTGTTTCAATTTAATCAGAACATTCCCTTGGAATTTTCTCGGCCAGTGCGTTCAACATATCGGCGATCACAGGGTCTTTATTGCGCTCCAGGATGCATTTAATAAGGTCATTTGCCGACAAGTTACTGTAGTCGGCATCCACTGGAGCTGCAGGAGGCCTAACTGCGTTTTCGCTTGTGTTTCCTTCAGTAGCGTTAGCACTGCTGGTCATTTGCTTACG
>OX377202.1:48780376-48784376 GCA_947396885.1 Heligmosomoides polygyrus polygyrus
TATTAATGTAGCTCTATGTGGTCTTTGGAAAATCAAACTCAACAGATTCGGTTAGGCATTAAGTTGCCGGAAGAAAAAACTCTCCAAATATTATCCGTTGATTCATATTTTCATGCAGCCCTGCAGTGCAGGATGAGGATTCCTATGCGTACATGCATCTACAGGACGTGGCCCATCTAACGCACCTGTGTCAAACTGGCCAACATTCGAGTCTCTTGCACAGTCTGTAATCACAGCCACAAACATAACCCAGCCGAAGCATTCGTCATACCCACACGGGCCCACATCCGAATTTCATTCAGTTTTTTCACTGAATAGAAAAAATGTCATTGCTCCAAGCTAAAGCCCTGCTGCGTGTTCACAAGAGTAACTAAATGCTTTATTGCAAAACAAAGGCTGAAAAAGTAAAATTAAGAAAGCCGAAATACACCATGAATACAACTGCGATCATATGTCTCGTTATCTACGTTATACACTTCGGGCAAACTGAAGAATTCACTTCAATTAGTCACTTGACGATCGGCGATGGATTTCCTATTTCGCTTCGAGATAGTGTCTCTGCACAGTGACAGCGGCCTTGGACGTTTGTTTTTTCGGAAGTACAGGTTACATGCACTGAAATGCAATCGGTTAGTGAAGTGAAGGATCAGCTGGCTCTGAGCGATCATTGACCGTAATATTACAGGAGGCGTTCAGAGCAGCATCGCGGCGTCGCGACGTAATAATATGTCACATATCGATCAAGCGAGGTGTTCATATCTGTTCTGCAGCGAACACCTTATCGCACGCAGTTGTCAGCATCGTGCTTGATCGATATGGGACATTATCTTTACGTCGCATCGAGTCGCGATGCTGCTCCGAACGTCCCCTTAAACAGCTTAAGATAGCCAAACCAAAATTCGGAAATAAGCCGCAGTCCTACGCCGAACTACCTAAGTATCTATTAGCACTTCAGCTTTTAATCAATCTAGTGTTTTCTCTGGTCAAAGTAGTTCACCTTCAGTGAAGGCTAGATGGAGAGCACGGAGAGAGAATTCCGATGTGATGTGCACTGAGCAAGCGAAAGTGCAGCAATTGGTGGGTGTCGACTACCAACAGCGCCAACAGAGTGGGTCTGGTGCCTTAAATGAGACTATACAACAGTAAGTGGGACCAGTGGAAATGGTGTATATGGACGGAAGCTGCTCTGCTTTAGAAGTACGGGAACGTAATTTCGAGCAGAGACCTGCGCTGGTTAGAGTAGCGTCCGATTGAATATGGAGTGCAACATTCTCTCGGGCTTGGACCTGGCTGCCGTAAATAGAACCTTGTGGATGGGATAGGATACGCATACATGGTCACGAGGTCAAAGACCTAGAACCGCTCCGTTTTCTTCTATTGTGCAAGCTTATAAAGGTGTGAACAGTTGAATGCACTAACAACGTTGTCGATTTTTTTCGGTTGATTCCCTTTGATAGCAGTTGAGAGTTACTCAAACAAGACGCAGTAAGCGACTAAGTCGCTCAAACGCTTCTCTTCTCTTCTATTTCAGTTTGGGATCCATGTTCTTTCTGATTAGTGAGGAAGGCCTTGACTACAGATGGCGACTAATGCTAATTATAAGCTCAAGATTCTTTCGTTGTTACGACTCATTATAGTGAAGTCAACATTGTTAATCGCCAACATTGTCAATACAGTTGTGGCCGTAGCCTTTTCAAAAATGCCGAAAAAGCCGCATTTTCCCGGTTTTTTCGGCCTTTCAAAATAACTTCTTTCAAAGTTAACCAATTGCGAAACCAAGCACATTTTTGAATTCAGCAGTTCAAGCTCTATCAGATAGCGTTAAAAAATTGCCAAAAATTTCAAAGTTCAACTGAATTTTTTCAAAGGTTAGTTTTTCGTTCAAAATCGTGCTCCATTGCGAAGGGCGGCTGCGGGCGAGTTGTCGGTAGCAAGTCGTCGAAAAATTTTCATGCTCATAACTCCTTCAGTTTTAGGTTCTTTGAAAAACGGTTGGTACCGTTCGATTCGTCTCCTCGAGATCTACACTGCAGTGTATACAACTTATCAGAACACCACATTTTCGCAATGGGTGGGCAAAAATGACTTTAACGGGCTCTTTGCGATTGGAGAAGCTTATTTTCCGAGACTTGCATGTTTTCGGAGTATCTCAAGCATGGCGTGAAGTGCTCTGACATGCCAGGAATCCCTCGAGAGTGCGCCGTGCACAATGCACAAAGGATCGGACCTATCAATCGAGTGTGCGCGATAGCTTGTAGAGCGCGCATTTGGGGATTTTTATCAGAAATTCCTAGCCGCTCTACTCAGGAGTTGTTCTAAGGCTGTCCAGCTAGCCTTTGGAGTGCGCTGTGCACTATGCATATAGAATGGAACCTATCAATCGAGGAGGGGAGGACAGCTTGTAGAGTGAGAATTTGGGGAGTTTTATCACAAATGTGCGGCCGGCCTACTCAAGAATTGCTGTACTCTGTTTCGGCGAGACCTAGGAGTGCGCCGTGAACAATGTGTATAGGATCGGACCTATCAATCGAGTGGGCGCAACAGGGTGTAGAGTGGGCGATTGGGGAGTTTTATGAGAAATTCCCGGCCGCCCTAGTTAGGAATTGCTCTGACACAGTCCAGCTAGCTTTTGGAGTGCGTCGTGAGCAGTGCATATAGCATCGAAGCTATCAATCGAGTGGGCGCAACAGCTCGCAAATTGCACGCGCGGGCATGTTCGGAGCGCAATAACTCTGTCGAGATCGAATCGTTCCGGCATTGGGTTTCGTAGGCAGCAGAGAGCTTCAGTAGCCCGAAGAAGTACAGTGTTGTAGCTTCTAAAAAGGCGAAATTATAGCGGTGTGAAAATGCATGTGAGGCTTGTGTGGCCTAATTTTTTCTCGATTTCAGTCGATCACTGCGGAAGACGCGATGAGCTAACAGCTCACGAGTGCGCAGGAGAGCAGAATACTGAAGGCACTTGACGATGGCGTGCTCATAACTTACCTGCTGCCTAAGCTGCTTCGGCTCCATCTGACATTTTAGAGCGGTGGAGGGCAGCGGTGAAGTTTCCAGCGCTCTTCCTCGCCCAGATTTAAGTTATCAGCACTCGCAGTGGTAACGTTCTGTTCAGATCGAAAAGCTCTATCGAACGGTACCAATCTCTTCAAATTCAGAGAAAACCGATTTTTTGACAATTTCGCATCGAAGACGAGTGCACTTCAGGCCGCGGCAGAGGGGCGATGACGTCATCGAAAATTGATTTTTCCGAACCGGCCCAGGTTTGGTACCATTCGATAGAGCTTTTCGTGTTGAATTGAACGGTGCTTCTTAGAGTAGTGAAAGCTGTAATTTGGGTAAGTAAGAGCAGGGAGAACATCGACGGTTATTGTGTTAAATTGCACTCGCGGGCATGTTCTGAGCGCGATAACTCTGTAAATTGTGGACCTGTCCGGATGGAAGTTGTGGGTTTTGTAGGCATCAGAAACGTCTAGTAGCGCATTGAAACACTGTAATGCAGCTTATGCCTGGACAAAGTTACAGTGGTGCGAACATGCATGTTGTCCTTGTGTGACACGATTTTTCCCGAATTCAGACGACCCCTGCGGGAAGATACGGCGAGCTAACAGCCCACAACTGCGTAGGCGAGCAGAGCACTAAAGGTACTTTACGATGACGTGCTCAGAGCTCCTCAGATGTCTAAACTGCCTTAACCTCAATTGCCAGTTTAAAGCGGCGGAAGATAGCGGTTACAGTTTCTTGTGTTCTCACTCGCCCAGATTTGAGTGTTCGACACTCGCAATGGCACCTTTCTGTTCAGCATGAAAACCGCTATCGAATGGTATCAATTTCGACTGATTTTGGAAACATCAATTTTTTGACGGTTTAGCATCGAGGACGAGGCCGTTTATGACCGCGGCAGAGGGATGATGACTTCATCGGAAATTGATTTTTCCGAACCGGCCCAAGTTTGGTACCATTCGATAGAGCATTTCGTGCTGAATTGAAGGGTGTTATTGAG
>OX377202.1:48784576-48905236 GCA_947396885.1 Heligmosomoides polygyrus polygyrus
ACCTTTCTGTTGAGCATGAAAACCGCTATCGAATGGTATCAATTTCGACTGATTTTGGAAACATCAATTTTTTGACGGTTTAGCATCGAGGACGAGGCCGTTTATGGCCGCGGCAGAGGGATGATGACGTAATCGGAAATTGATTTTTCCGACCGGCCCAAGTTTGGTACCATTCGATAGAGCATTTCGTGCTGAATTGAAGGGGTTATTGAGTTTTGGAAAAACTGTGATCTGGGCTAGTAAGAGCTCAGGAAACTTAAGCCGCTATGCCCGCCACCCTAAAATGGTAGCTGGGAATAAGACAATTTAATAAGCTAGGGAGTTGTGAGCATGTCAACTGAAAGCACCTTTAGTGTTCTGCTAGCATGCGCATTTATAGGCCATTAGCTCTCCGCGTCTTCCCGCAGGAGTCGACTGAAATTGGAAAAAATTGTGCCACACAAGGCTAACCTGCATTTTCGCAGCGCTGTAACTTTCTCCAGTCATAAGCTACATTCTTGTTTTTCAGCGAACTACTAGAACTTTTTGCTGCCTACAAAACCCACAAGCTGCAACCGGAAAGGTTCACAGTTTACAGAGTTATCGCGCTCAGAAAACACCCGCGTGTAAAATTTAGAACAATAGCGGTCGATGTTCTCCCCGCTCTTACTGGCCCAGATTACGGTTTTCGCTACTCTAAGCCGAACCATTCAATTCAGCATGAAAAGCTCTATCGAATTGTAGCAAACCGGGGCCGGTTCGGAAAAATCAATTTTTGATGACGTCATCGCCCCTCTGCCGCGGCCTGAAATGCACTCGTCTTCGATGCGAAATTGTCAAAAATCGGTTTTCTCTGAATTTGAAGAGATTGCTACCGTTCGATAGAGCTTTTCGATCTGAACAGAACGTTACCACTGCGAGTGCTGAAATCTGGGCGAGGAAGAGCGCTGGAAACTTCACCGCTGCCCTCCACCGCTCTAAAATGTCAGATGGAGCCGAATCAGCTTAGGCAGCAGGAAAGTTATGAGCACGCCATCGTCAAGTGCCTTCAGTATTCTGCTCGCCTGCGCACTTGTGGGCTGTTAGCTCATCGCGTTTTCCCGCAGTGATCGACTGAAATCGAAAAAAAATTAGGCCACACAAGCCTCACATGCATTTTCACACCGCTATAATTTCGCCTTTTTAGAAGCTACAACACTGTACTTCTTCGGGCTACTAAAGCTCTCTGCTGCCTACGAAACCCACGAGCCGCAGCCGGAACGATTCGATCTCGACAGAGTTATTGCGCTCCGAACATGCCCGCGCGTGCAATTTGCGAGCTGTTGCGCCCACTCGATTGATAGCTTCGATTCTATATGTACTGCTCACGATGCACTCCAAAAGCTAGCTGGACTGTGTTAGAGCAATTCCTAACTAGGGAAAGCAATTCCTAACTGAGAATTTCTCATAAAGCTCCCCAATCGCCCTGTTGCGTCCACTCGATTGATAGGTCCGATCCTATATACATTGTTTACGGCGCACTCCTAGGTCTCGCCGAAACAGAGTACAGCAATTCTTGAGTAGGCCGGCCGCACATTTGTGATCAAACTTCCCAAACTCTCACTCTACAAGCTGTCCCCCCCCCCCCTCCTCGAATGATAGGTTCCATTCTATATGCATAGTGCACAGCGCACTCCAAAGGCTAGCTGGACAGCCTTAGAGCAACTATTGAGGAGGGCGGCTTAGAATTTCTCATAAAACTCCCTAAACCCTCACACTACAAGCTGTCCCCCCCCCCTCGATTGATAGGTTGATCCTATATGCCTAGTGCACGGCGCCCTCTCAGTGGATTCCTGGCAGGACGGAATACTTTACGCCATGTTTGATATACTCCAAGAACATGCAAGTCCATTCTATGCAAGTCCTGAAAAATAAGCTTCTCCAATCGCAAAAGGTCTGCCCAGTCATTTTTGACCACCCACAGTGAAAACGCGGTGATCTGACGAAGTTATACGAATGTTTGTGTAGATCTCGAAGAGACGAATCGAACGATACCCACCGTTTCACAGAAAACCTCAAACTAGAGGAATTGTGAGCACGCAACCGTTTTCGACGGCTTGCGACCGACAACTCGTCCGCGACCGCCCTTCGCAATGGAGCGCAAGTTTTCATTTTCGGCCATTTCCATAGCTTCATATAAACAATGTATACCATACGATAGAGCTCGAGCTTCTAGCTCGAAGATATCATTTGTTTTTGAAATTAATGAATTTTAGGCGAGTTATATCAAAAAGACGCAAAAGCCGGGAAAACGCGGCTTTTTCGGGATTTGATCAAAAGATACGGCCATAACTGTACTTCATACAGCCCTAATATGCGAGTGTCATTCAAACAACCCAACCGTCATTTATTTCATTTTGTGATCATGTGCCTAGCATACACCTTGCACGATGATGTGACATATCGTTGATAGGAGTTCAACAAGAGGAATGAAGAACTATGAGCTAGAGAGACAACAGGGCGGTGATACGACGACATAGAGAAGATCTTGGGTGAAGTGTGGCCCATAAGTATTGTTATAAAATGAGACGAACTGTTTAGGAGACGTTGGTAAAGTGCACAGCACACTTCCTCTCCAGTCGCCAAATTTCTGAAGGTTTCCAGCTGAACATTGCGTATCAGGGTGGCGTGTAGGACTCTCCAAGGCCTTCTCCAGAGGGAGCATCGTTTGAACTCAAAAACGACGTCAGCTTACAGTCCATGGTCAACGCAGCAGTGTAATAGTACAAATTCGCTAGTACCCGCGTGCTTTGCGCACCATTAAGCAGTGGCTAGTTTTCAAAGCTACTGCACTGTGAATGAGCCGAGGACGCATTTGTGCTCAGCGGAGAGTAGCAAAAAACGCGTACTAGCACAGCTGGCGCACATCGCATGAACTGGGTATCCAGCCACCGTTTCCCTGATGCAAAATTCTTCATAGCTCAATCAGTCTTGGAAGGAAAGCAATAGGGTATCTAAAACTCGTTCTCACTGTAAGAAAACCGGCGCCATGGGAATATTGGCTGCACACTGCAGTTACTCCTCGTTTTGCGCGATTTTCTACACATGTCTTGCCACACACTCTGGTTTCCATGTAAAAAAGAGTTAAAACCAGTTGATCCCTTCGTCAGATGGGCACACCAATATCACGACATCTTTCTCAAACTCAGCCCAACTTCATATCTTCAGAAGGAAAAGTGTGAGATTATTTCAACCTTAGTTTTTTATTATCCAACCAGACGTTCAGCGGCCTCGCGGCCGCCAAAGGTCTGGTTGGGGGCTGCGCCCCCAAACCCCGAGAATAGAACACCCCAACCGTGTTCTTTTCTTCTTTAGGCTCTCTTACTTTCATTTTATTCGTCGAAGTACATGTTCTTCTAACTTCTGAGGAACAGGCTGTGAGAGTCTCAATCCAAAGTGCTTAACCTGCGGAAACATAAATGAAACCGATGGATGTCGGTAGACCGCTCGATACCGTTAACTGTCCGACACCAATCATGTTCCTCTGATAACTTTAACTATTCTCGTTACCCTCACTCTCAACCCCATCAATACCCCTTACACTCGTGCCGTAGTAAAATAAATAAATAAATAAATAAAGGCGTAGTTAGAGTCAAGTACGCGCACACTTGTCGAACGGAGCCTTTAAAAAGTATTCTCACGAATGCTGTGCAAAGTATGATCTGTGGAACGACTTCTGCATCTGGACGCACGTTGTACGACGTCTGGATCACATGTTCTGAATCCGGATGCATGTTGATATCGTCTGTGATACATATTCTGAGCACCAACGCACGTGTAACGACGTCAGCAGCACATCTTCTGAAGCCTGATACCCGTTGGACGATACTGGTAAAAAACCATGGTCCGCCCTTACTGGTCCCCTTCACCGGACCCCCTCCTTCAGTGGTCCCACCTTCACAGGTCCCCTTTACCGCCTCCCCCCCCCCCCCTCATACTGGTCCCCTCTTCATTGGTCCTCCTTCACCGCTCACCCCCCCCCCCGCTACTGGTTCCACCTTTGCTGGTCCCTTTTACTGATCCCCTCTTCTCTGGTCCAATGTCCCCCATTTCCGGTCCCCTTCACCACACCCTCCCCTGCAATGGTCCCCTCAGGGTCCCCTCTTAACTGGTCCTCCTTCTTTCCACTCCCCCCCCCCATTACTGGACCCCCCTTTGCTGGTCCCCCATTACTGATCCCTCTTCACTGATCACCCATCGGTGACATGTCGTCTGAACCGGGACATCCTTCGCACGATATCGATGAGACCCCTTCTTAACGCAAGCATCCATTCCGCGACATCGGTGACACCTCTTCTGAACCTAGATACCGACTGCGCGACATGGGTGACACAACTCCTGAACCCGGACGCCTGTCGAGCGACGTCGGTAACACGTCTTTTCAAACCGTTCGTCCTTTGTGCGACATCGGTGACACGCCCTCTGAATCCGGACTCTACATGGGCGCAATCGGTGACACCTCTTCTGAACCTAGACACTGCGTGACATGGATGACACATCTCCTGAACCCGGACGCCTCTTGGACGCCGACGGTGAGATGCCTTCTCAACCCAGACGCCCTTTGCGCGACATCTGCGACGCGTCTTCTGACGCACGCGACACGACGTGGGTCACACCTCGTCTCAACCCGGACGCCTGTCACTCGACGTCCATGAAAGGCCAGATGGACCGACGCAATGACGGATGGACAGACGGACGGACAGAAGAACGGACAGACGGACGGACAAACGGACGGACAGACGGAAGGGCAGACAACCGCTTACTCTTTTATATTTTTATATATAGTAGGATAGGATATAGTAGGAAGGGCGCGTGTAGCGCAGTCGGAGGAGGCGCGACTGTCGCGTGCACCCGATACCAGGTTCCTGGTTCGGATTTCCCGCCCAGGCCAACCAAGCCTTCCATCCCTCCGAGGTCGGTGAATTGGTACCAGACTTGTCTGGGAAGGATAAAGCGCTGACTTGTTCATCGGCTGGCCACCGCAAGTCATTGTATGGCCAAATACGCATTCATGTCGCCTCCACGACATCCCGTAGAAGTAGAATGCGCTGGCGCATCCCAGAAGGGATTGACTAACGCCGTCCTTTATCCTTATCCTTAGGATAGGATATTAACCTTCTTACAGAAAAAAACCAGTCAGTGGAAAAAAGAAAGAAGTCGAAACAAACGAAAAAAAATCGCAAGAGCTGCTGCGACGCGATGTACAAAGCTACTCACCATCAGGTTAGGCCATGTGTGGGCCTTCGTAAATACGAATACCGCTCATAACTAGTGTCGGATTTAGCGTCGCAGCGTCGGAATCTTTAGGAGCAGGAAATTTAGAAAACCGATCAAACCCCTGGATTCGGCCTGCCGGGTAGAGTTCAGATGGATAACTAATCTTGGGTCTTCTTCAAATTTGACCTAGTGGCAGTGTTTTCTTTCATCGCGTCTTTAATTTCAGTTCCTCTTTGGTTTACACAGTTTAAAGTTGTCTGGCTTCAAAATGAATCATATATTCGGAATCCTCATTCAAAGACGTTTTCAAAGTTGGAGTAGTTTAATAAATATTCTTGACGAGTAACTCCGTCCACCTAAACACTGCGTACTGCAGCAGGCTCTTGCCCTCTCCAGAGATAAATACTCCCACAGGATACACTTATCTAATCACCCACCTGCATTACCCACAAGTTGCGAATGGCTCCACCTTTCTTAATATTCCTTAACAAATGTAGATCAATTAATTAGTGTTTTATTGCGGCCTCATCGATAGTAAAGACTGCTTACCAGGGAAGTCTCTCAGGCGTGTGTCTGAACTGCGAAAGCGAATACCACCGTAAGAATCTCCACCCTTCAAATAGTAGGAACGGACGTACCATTTTTGCAAGTCCTTGAACCCAAGGAGCAATGGGCCCTCAAAGTTTACTACGCCACCACGTTCACACATGCTAAACTACCATAATCGGCCGAAATTGTAAAAAATGAATATCATATTCGTGAACAGCGCCCAAGATAACCCCTCAGGCAAAGTTTGGATTAATTTTTTCTACCACTTCTCGACCTCGACCAAGGGGCAAAGGGTCGCGCAAGTTCAATAGTGCCGCTTCAGATCTACCCATGATGATCCCATAGTTAGGAAGGCGTACACTCATATCACGGCGAATCATCGTGATCAACTTTCTGGAAGATATCTCTGCACCCCTGTCAACAATAAGAGATCTGTGTATATTTAAAACTTATTTTAGTGGTCGGTTCACCAGTAAAGTTTCAAGGCTAACCTGCCGCCGTCTAGCGACACCCTAGGAGATGGCGGTGACCTATATTCTCTGAGCTGCTGAGACTGCAGTAGCTAATTGCTCGTCATCATTAATGTGTCTAGTTGTACGCCTTCGATGGGATATATATATATATATATATATATATATATATAAGGTTGGAAAAAAGTCTCACTATATATAATTATATTTGATGCTATTGTTGTTGTAACCGTCCTCCAAAGTTAAGATCAAAATACCCTTGTAACTATTTTCCGTATGGTAACATAAGCACTGATGCGACGGAGCAAACTGAGCAGAGGGAAACTGCGGTGGGACGAACTCTGTGACGAACTGGATACCGCTTAGTGGAGGAGAGGCACCAAACTGTTGCGACGGCTGTGGAATCGGAGTCGACGAAACGGACGACTTGGCGTCGGCGGCTGAAGCTGAGTGGGAGCTTGTGGAGGTGGAGCGAATTGCTGTGGTGGTGCTTCGAAGTTCTGCTGAGGTGGTGAAGAGAAACGGTGGCATCTGCTGGGGTGGAGCATGTTGCTGCGGAGGAGCGAACTGCTGTGGGGGCTTAAGGGTAATTTATCATACGGCGGACGAGATGGAGAGAAGCTTGTAGGAGGCACGTTAGCCTGCGGAAACCGCGAGATCGACTGCGTCGTCGCTGGCGGCGGCGCGAACTATTGGTGCTGCTGCTGATGTACGTGCTGGTCCTGCACTGTTGGTAGTGGCGCGAATTCGGAAGGTGGTGGAGCGAAGGATACAGGCGATACGGCGAAATCGCTTTGAGAAACGGGGCCGAGACTTCTTGTCGAGAATGACCGTCCGCAAACACTTGTTCCTGAAGCGACAGCTGAATTGTTGCCGGAAGTTCCGACTTCTCCTGCGGACATGAGAGTTCGAAGAAAACGGTGTGGCATTGAAACCATTCACCGGCAGCGAGTTGCCTCCTGTGTACTCCTCAGTTCCCGATGTGTCGAGTGACCAGTCGTTGTCCAAGCGGAGACGTTGTTTCTCGTCCTGTTGAACTTGTGTTTTCACTGCGTGAAGGTGTTTGTGGTTTTGATCAATTGCTTTCAAGTCTCTTCCTGTTACCAGATATCCCATTTTCGAATGAACTAGATTGAGTCCTGACGGGAGGTTCCTTTGCTCTCCTAGACTCTTGCCGTCGAAGTGTAAATAGATCTCCACATCCTACCGGAGTTTTGGTTCCAGTTGTCGTTTGTGAGGTGATATGGACAATCGCATTCCATGTTCCGAGAGATGCTGACCGTCCTTTTCGTCTAAGTGGTTGCGTTGAATGTTTCCTACGATGAATTCGATCTCTGCCACATTGAATTGATGCTTAGTTCCTTGACGATCTTCGAGTTCGACCGTACAGAGTTTGCTTATTTTCTCGGTCCCCGAATACTTGCCGAAGGTATGTATTGGTGTTTGATCTCGCTACTTTCAGTTCCGAGTGTCGAGCGTAATCTGTGTTTATGAATGACTGGTTGGCACCAGTATCAAGAATGATTTGAACATCTTTGAATTCTTGTGAGCGGTTGTTCCATATCCTTGCCTCTCCTACGAGTAGCTCTACATGTCCTCCCGGCGGTCGACTTCTCATAGGCTTTCGCAGGACGATGTCGTTTCCAATTTTGCACATTGCCGGAGAGTCATTGGTGACGACTGTTGAGAAACTCTGGGTGATTGTCTCTCTCGTGGACGGTCGTCTTTGCGTAGACGTATTCGTGTGCGTTTGGTTTGGCTGTGTCTGTGCTTGTATAGGAGCTTTCTTGCAAATAGACCTTAAAACAGACCCTATGATGTCAAATAGACCCTATGATGACCTTTCTTATTGCAATGCTTACATTCCCCTCGGCTGCAATCTCTAGTGTGATGTGTGCTAGCGCCACAGTTCTTGCAAAGATTCTGCTTACGAATTACGTCGATACGCTGTTCGTATGTAGAATATTCCTTGCATGTCATAGATGAGTGATCAGATTTTTGACAGTAAAAACAGGGGTATAATCTTGTTGCTGTTTTTCTCTGTCCTTGGTGGTTTTGTCCGAAGGCTTTGTATTGAGATCTTTTTGTGGAGGACCTTCTACCAAACCTTCAGTTGTTATTTTCATCCTCAGTTTCAGAGTAATCTCTGAGATCTTGAAGGAGCCTTTGTGTTGTCCACTCTTCTTCAACAGCCTTCCTGCGTTTGGGCATTGCTCGTTAGATTTTGTCCGAGAACTTTCCTAGAATGATGCGTCGCATATATTGAGTGTCAATTACTTCCCCTTATGTCTTAGCTGAGATATGAGGGTGAAAAGTTTATCCAAGGTGCGTTGCTGATCCGGTAGTTTGCAGCTACGAGGTTGTAGTTCCTGTAGACTTTTGAGTAGTAGCCCTACGATCAGCTCTTGATTGCCGAACTTCCGTTGGAGAAGACCTATAGCAATGTCGTTTTTATCGTTCGTCACTTGAAGATCAGCCGAAATCTCTTTTGCTGGACCTTCAAGAGATTGGAGTAGGTAATTTAGTTTCTCAATTTTCCTGAAGTTCCTGTTGTGAACTGCCGTGGTGAAAATTCCCCAAAATTGATCCCACTTCCATGCATGACCAGAGAAAGTCGGAATCGTAAGCGGTGCCAGCATTGGTCGTGTGGATTCAGAACTTTCGATTGAACTTTCAGATTGAATTTACTGAAGCTTTTTAATAAGTTCGATTGACATTTCTTGCGCTTTTTCTAAAATGCTGTGGAAAAGTTGGCCTCGATCGTTTCCCTGCTGTCGTCTTCAAGGTTGCCGAGTCTACGGCCTCAGTGTATTTGTCGACGGCTTTTTCTAGTCCGAGCTGCCTTGACTGAATCTCGAGTTGTGCTTGTTGCAGTTTCATTTGTCTTTCATTCCAGCTTTGATTCATTGAGGTCTCGACTATTTCCTTGACTCGGTGAAGATATGTTTCGAGTTGTACTCCATGTCGCGTTAGCCACGCCTGTTTCCCTTTAAGTTCTGCCATCACAGGATGCGATGTTGACACTTCTTCCGGTCAGGTTTTTGATCCTCCTTGTGGGTTCGTGCGATCTTCTGTTCGATCTGGTGCTCCAACGTTGTGGACAATACAACGTGGACGAGCTAAGACTCGACTAAGACAACTGTAAGAGTAACTCGCCTTCTCGAAGTCCTTGGAATCGGCCGATGCACCACTATTGATATCTGTCTGCGGTAGTTGGAAGGGACGACCGTTGCTGACGAACGCTCTTGGGCAATTAATCTTTACTTTCTTTCCAAATGGACAAACGAACAACCATTTAGAAGATAACAGTAACTGGAGATTGATATCAAATGATGTGCCGGTTTGCCGGTTGATCATAGCTTGTGCTGAAATAGCGCTTGTCGCTATACTCTCCACAAAATAATGAGCTAACTTGAAGAAGTTATTAATCAACCCAGTACCACTACGGCACCTTCCCTTGTTCGATGTAAACTGCGAGTAGCCCCAATATATACTCATACCAGCGTCGGTCGCCGGCTCCGCCGTGGGCAACACGAGGCAAATATAATGGAAAGGGTGGGCACCGATGTCGGTGTGGATGGTTGAGCGTGAGAGGATGTGTAGGGTGAGGGTTTGTGGAGGAGCAAAACTGAAGGTGGACGTGGAAGGAGGTAAGCAGGAGAAGTAGGAGTTGTGGCAGAAAGCAGGATGAGAACAGAAATGTAACAGCGGGGGTGGAACTCACAGTTCGCACTTAAGGCTCGATGGCGGCATGGATCTAGGGTTGTAGATGGAGCGAAACAACGGAAGAGACGTTAAAAACGGATCAGGTGATAGATATGATTATAGCAAGGAGAAGGAGAGAAGGAGGAGAAATTGTCTTTAACACCGGGTGATGGAAATTTTGCTTAACATGAGCGAGACCTTAACTATGAACATTGTATATGGGTGAAAAGGTATCAGCAGAGGATTTAGCGCTAACGCGTCCGAAAAGAAATAGATTTCTGGCTTCAGAGAAGGAAGTAAATGAGGGATTTGCCGTATGAGGATCACTGACAGCAAGAAATAGAGCGTTAGAATCACTTATACGACCGTAAAAACACGTCTCCCCATAAGCGTTAACTACGAAATGTTTCAAAACTTAAGTTCGGAGCGCAGTTATAGTAGAATTGTTTGCAGATATGAACGAAACATCGGAACAGTGGAGATACTGTCTGAAAGAAGTTTTACCAACTAACCTCTACGGAAATATGGTTAAATTAAATTAGGATGAAGATTAAATGCCCCTATGTGAAAAGAGTAATTATTAGGTTGTAACGAAATAAATGGCACTGAACCACTGTAAATTTAAACAGTTAATATCTCGGCTTGTAGGCAAGTTTATTAATCGAAATAAAAACCATCTGATTCCACACATCTTTGCCAACGTGACACAATTTTTTTTATCCCAGTAGCATAAAAATCAGAAGTTCTGGAATTGACGAAATCTTCGAAGGCACTTTCGGCATCCTGTTGGTATTTGAATATTTTCCCTACCAAGAAGTCGCCAAGATGCTTGAAGAAATGGTAGTCTGTTGGGGAGAGGTCGGGAGAAAACGGAGGATGTGGTAGAGTTTCAATGCTCAGCTCATTCAATGTAGCACGTCATTCGTGCTACATGGGGGCGAGCATTGTCGTGCAGAAGGAGAACTCGCCTTCGGTTTACCAAGGCCGACCGGATATCCAACTTTTTCATCATTTCTTCAATTTCAATGCAGTACTTCTCTGCCGTGATGGATTCACCGAGAGGGAGGAAGCTGTGGTGAATAATTCCCAGCGAACACCACCATACTGTCACCATTACTTTCTTTTGGTGCAATTACGGCTTCGCAAAAACCTTAGGGCTCTCATCGCTGTCCACCCACTGTGCCGATCGTCGCCTGTTGTCGTAAGTTATCTGTTTCTCGTCACAGATTACGATGCGATCAAGGAATGGGTCCGTTTCGTTCAGTAGAAGCAGTGCGGACGAGATCTCATATCGTCGGTTTCTTTGCTCCTCAGACAGCTCGTGAGGCATCCATTTTTTCCAGCTTTTTGGTCTTTCCAATTTCCTTCAGATGTCGGGCAGCTGTGTTGTGACTGACGCCAAGAACCTTCGCTATCTCCCTGGTACCTTTGTGTGGATCCTCCTCTACCACATCACTCAGCTTGTCCTCATCAACATCACTATTCTTCCCACGACCTTCATGTTCTTCCAAGCTCTCATATCCATTCCGGAACTTCTGATACCAACGATACGCCGTCCGAATTGTGGAACATCCTTGGCCAAATGCGGCGTTGATCTTCTCGTCCGCCTCCTTAGATGTAGTGGCCAGCTTGAATTCATACAAGTAAATGCCTCGGATTACCCTTTCGTCCATCTGCAAAAAGTCAATAAAACTCTAAAGTTTTCCCACCTTTACACAGAAAATTTGGTACTCGCCGGTAGAGCAAAGTTTGCGCTTCTAAATGATATGCCACATGTTACGGTTTGTTCTTGATCAAACGCGTAAAGACGCGCCAAAAATGGCGCGAGCCAGTGCCATTTAATTCGTTACAACCTAATATGTGTGGTACGTGTTTTCGTGATTTGCGTGAGCTATAGAACTCTATCTATATGTAAACATAATCAGTTGCATATGCTTCGGCCATGAAGTTGATCTTGATCTGATCTTAATATTTGATACTGCTAAATCTCACAACAATTGCCTCCGCTCTGACTCACAACAGCATAAAGAATTGTTGCGATACTTGTGTAGAATTACTACAAATGATATCACGAATAATGCACAGCTCCAACAAATATTGATTCACTTGCACGCGGCTACGTTCTGTTATCAGGGTAATAAGTATACAATTAATTTGCTACGCCAGAACTGCTCACTTGAAATTGGACACTCTTCCATACTCTGGTGGTTTATGTAAGTGGCAGTTACACTATCAATCAAATAAAAGCTGCGGTGAACTTTGGGAGTGCATGGCGTGGTCTGATCTTTTAATGCGCTATATGCTTGCTTCATAACTGTGGTTTAAGACAAATTTTGATTTATTATTTGTACCACAAAAGTTTCATAGATTTATTACACATATTGAGGAACTTAGAAGTTTTGAAGAATGTTAAATACCAAAGTTTCCTTGAACAAAACATTATGTTAGACATCTTACTAATTATATTTAAACCTGGCTGAAGGTTATTTCGACTTGGGAGAGTTCGAATTGATTTCAAAAGTCGTAGGCTAGTTTAGAAGAGTGTTCACTTTGATTTAGAAAGTGTCCAATTGGAAATGAAAGTGGAAAATTCGTCGTTTCACTAAACACAGCCCACAGCTAAGAAGCAAGCATGTAGCGCAGTAAAAGGTGAGATCGCTCCATGCACTCCAAAAGTTCACCGCAGCTTTTATTTGATTGATAGTGTAAATGCCACTTACATGAACCACTGTTGTATTCCTCACTGTTGTATTTGTTTTCAACTTTTGCTAGCAGTCGATTAAAAGTAGTATCCAAGCGATAAGTAGGAAGCATGGGTGAACGGGAGAAACTGATGCACTCAACCCCAACCCCCTCAACGAACTTCGAATGAGACAATCTTACCTACTAGACGGTGGTATAGACATTAACGAACAGCGGCAGTATTGATGAACGCAGCAGGAGGTGTTCCCAGAAACGTGAAGGCGCAAGCGTCGTACACATCAAAAGGTTATGCCCGAACACAGCGCAGGTAGCACCAACAGGAATGGGCTGTGACCTCTGCCGGAGCACACAGGCTGCAGAGCCGTACCGCGCGGTAATATAACTGCAGCAGCACGGCAGGATACTGCACGTCCACTAACTGAAAAGGTAGCGAGGACAGGAGCCTTCAATGGGGCCATTTCGAGGCAGTAGCCACGCATCTCGTGCGCGGGCAGTGCCGCGGTGCCGATCTCTTTCGCAATGCCTCACGTGTCCTCTTTCGCAGCGACGATTGCTCACCTCCCGGCGCTCTCCTTCGTAGAGAGAAATCGGGTTTGGACATCAAACTTGGGTGATTAAACCATCAAACCCGCAAAGTTTACGAAGTTTCCAAGACTTACCATCAGACCTAAAAACCCACTCTATTATATATAGCAGGACCAGACTTGCCATTAGACCAAAAAACGCTCCTCTATTATATATAGTAGGATAGTTAAAAAGCGAATGAAACCGGAATAGTTTCGAGAAAAAAGCTATAATCAGGAGCACTGGCGGGGGAGGATTCAGTATTGCCTGCCTTATTGCTGAACCCAGATAATGCGGTACCGCTGGCTTTCACACCTAGATGCTAGGGCAGGAGGTCGGCGACCTGACTAAGGAGCGCTGTGCGATGTAGTTTCTGAAAACAGCACCGGAAACTCCTAGATTTAAAAAAAAAATCCTGTGCAGCAGATAAAACGGTTGAGTTTGAGGGTTGAAATTAGGACTCCCGTTCGAGTTTCGGGACCTCCTTCTTTACTGCAGTCAAGTAATTCTACCGCCCCTAAAGTATCAGTGAAATAAACTTATTAGGAGAGCTTGGTGACGGGAAAATAGATAATTAAAGTCGAAGAAATCGTTTTCTGCATGTAATGGCAGAAAGTATCAAATTAAGCAGTCCTTAATATCGATGAGGTCGCAACAAACACTGAATCTAGATTTGTTAAGAAATGTTGAGAAAGGTGAAGTCATTCGCACTTTGTGGGTAGAGCAGGCGGGTGATTAACAACGTGTATCCTGTGGGTGTAATTATCTCGGGAGAGGGCGAGAGCCTGCCGCAGTACGCAGTATTTAGATGGACGGAGTTACTCGTCAAGAATATCTATCAAATTACTTCAACCTTGAAAAGGTTTTTGAATGACGATTCCAAGTATATAGTTCATTTTGAAGCCAGACAACTTTAATCTGTGTAAACCAAAGAGGAACTGGAATTAAGGACGCGATGAAAGAAAGCACTGCAACTAGGTCAAACTTGGAGAATGGCGGGAGTTAGTTATATATCTGAACTCTACTCGACAGGCCGAATGTCGTTTTTCTAAATTTCCTGCTCTTAAGGATTCCGACGGCGCGACAGTCGCGAGCGCCGGCGATGCTAAATGCGACACTAGTTATGAGCGGTATTGTAGTGCTGCTCCGTCGTGATCCCTAATGCGTGTGCAGGTCGACTTGTGTCACATCTGGTCCATTCAAAAATTTCGCCTGTTAGGCAGGCTACTTGACGTCATCTCAGACCGTGAACGGCGCTCCTTCCCACTATCCTTCACAGGCCAGGCGGTGAGATTGCGGGAAAGAGAGTGTGAGTGCCTCGCAACTTTGCCACAGACTTTATACAGCAATGTGCCCTGTAGGATAAAGGATAAAGGTCGGCGTTATCCAATCCCTTTTGGGATGCGCCACGCATTCTACTTCTACTGGATATCGTGGAGGCGACATGAATGGGTATTTGGCCATACAAGGACTTGCGGTGGCCAGCCGGCGAACAAGTCAGTGCTTTATCCTTCCCAGACAAGTCTGGTGCCAATTTACCGACCCCGGAGGGATGGAAGGCTTGGCTGGCCTGGGCGGGAAATCCGAACCAGGAACCTGGTATCGGGTGCAGGCGGCAGCCGGCGACTGCGCTCCAGGCGCCCTGTATCCCTAGGAAATCCCATACCGGCCTCCGTTACACGATCAGTATATTATCGTTTTCTAAGCTTTCGCTTATTTTCCTGCTACAGTTCTCTGCGGACGTCGTGCCAAACGGCGATCATGAATCCTCGTCGACTCAGGAATTGTGCCTAGTCAAATAATAAACCGGCGGGATAAATCCAATGTATCTCGCGCACATCTCCGACCCTCATAGAAGTCGACAATGTACTTACTTGCACTCAACTTCTCCGTGTTCGTTGCGCCTCCACAGTGATGTGTTCGTCGTTTTGCAATTGACACAACGTGAGTTCTCGTGGCAGCTCACAGTCTTAACAAATTAAGGTGACCTTAAAAGTGGGTGCAGCTGTGAAGGTGTGGGCACCGATCTCACCTGTAATCTTCTTCTTGGGTGGAGTATGTCGTAGTTGAGACGGCTCAGAAGCATCGTTCTGGATGTCGATGCCAGCATATCAGTTGCGGAGAAGCACGTTCCGGTAAGCGATGGTCGATCGCATGAGAAAATTGGCTGACTCGGTGCGATTTGACCAAGCACCTGTTGAAGGAATGACCCATTGTCACACGGAAACACCGTGCGGTTTGCTGACAGGAAGGGCGAAACTGCTTGAGGAATGGGCCCGAACGTCGCGAAGCCCCCTCCTGTTGACTGATAGACCTAGAACGCTTTTGATTTGTCGCAATGTTTCTGCCTGTTATACATAAGATGTGAATCCTCGTTAGATACAAGCAAACAAACTCGCTGCGCTGCAGCGTTTACACCGCCACTTTCAGGCCCTAGGACGCGAGAAGCCGTGCTCCTTCCGTACGTGATCAAATGTTATGAACAGCTCTTTCCCCTACTACTGCCTGCGCCGCACGGAGAACCTCATCCCAAGCCTTATGCAGGCTAGCAAAGCCAGAAAACAAGACCACACGTTCTGGAAGAAATTGTCTCTTACCTTCCTGGAGCATACAAAAGCCTATTTTTCCAGCTAAGCCTACAAAAGCTTCTCTCTTCAAATAAGCATACGAAAGCCTACCAACTCCTCGTCAAGAATGGGTACTAATTCTCCAGTCATAGAGAATCTTACTATCCATCATCACCACTCCAAGGAACTGCGTCAGCTACGTTGCTTCATGGTCTGAATCACCTTCTATCCCTCTTTCATGGCTATCAGTCCGCTGCCTTTATGACTTTCTTATGTCCTGGATAGCTTCTTTCAGCTTCCAGGATCGAATCGGCCCTCCGATGGCTGTTCCTCCTGTTCTTCCTAGCTAGAGATTTCTTCGTTAAGAACTTCCTTGAAGTAGACCTTCTATTTCCTGTTGATCTTTGCTGCCTTCGTCAGTCTCAAACCTTCGGCCTTCAAAACGCGTATGCGAAGACCAGGTGCCTTATTTATCAACGACTTACAGCAATTTAACAGAGAAAATTACAACCAAAATCCCCGATAGCGCGGCTTATCAAGCGATATGGTGAGCGATAAGCCGCGTTATCTGAGTTTGCCACTGTGAATTCTCTGGTAAGGTTATGTAAGTTGTTGATGAATCCGACCCCAGCTCAAGGCCTTGGCTTGTCAAGCAGAACGCGAAGTTTTCTCCCTGTGCCCCTTTCAGCGCCCCTCGCAGGGGATTGAACTCCGCGTTCCCTTCACTACGGATTTGTCTTCTATCATGATAACCATACATGGGTTCACTCTGGTTTCAAACAGCTTCTTCAGTTCCTACTCTCCCCTTTCTGCTGCTACCTGCTTCAGCATCAGGTAGAACTCGTCACTGCTGTGCTTGGGGAAATCGGTCTACGGCGTATACTGACATGATGTTGCAGTAGCCCTCCTTCGTGTGTACTTCGAGGGACATGATTCAGGCTTTATTCTTTGCACAGCAATAACGTAATCTTAGAGGGTCGTATTCCAGTTCCATTTCTTTCCTTATCCTTCCTATCGCGTTCCCGTAAATGGGGTCAGATCAGCCAGTATCTAGGATCTTCAGCTCCTCATATTTAGAGTCGTCACATCCTTGGATGTCGTCCTCCTCTTGGTATCGGTTGCATTCCAACTACGGGGGTGGGGTCCAAGACTAGAGTCGAACCTGTGGTCGTTTCGACGCAAGGCTACACCACCACCCACATGACCCAATCGGTAATGTTGGAAATTAGATGGAGGTGACTCTTCCATGGTTTCATGTCCTCTCGAGTGATTCGGGCGATCTCGGACCGGCTGGTCTCTGAATAATTACGAAGGATAGGATGTACAAACAGTTTCGTAATCACTTCACCACGTTCTTTAAATTAATTCATTCCCATCCTACCGAATGAACCCTTGAAAAAAACTAAATCGAGTAATGGGTTAACGGAGCCGCCTGCTAGCGTTGGGAGACTACTCAATTGAGCTCCAACAAAAGCTTGAAGTGTTTTTAGCTGCCCACAAGGCTTAGAGGCGTTTCACGCGCCAATCGTTCACCCTTTCTTCGCATGCTTCTAGTATATTGGATTGCCGCAAAATTGAAGTCTGTGTCGTGAAATGGAATTTGCTAAACTTTCTTATTTCTTCGTTTTTGTGCTACTTTTCTTTTGTTAAACATGTCGGTGTTGACGATATTAATGTAGATTGACCGAAAAGCCCTGCAACACTAGCTTCAGTAACAAACAACACAACGACCACACAGGCAACAAATCATAACCCTAGTCGAAGGTATAACCCTGTTAAAGATTAGAAGTCTTCGCCATCTTGTGGGTAGCCCTTCGATTGCCCTCTGCTAGAATGCCGAAGGCAGTGAAAGAAAAACTGTGAGACCTCCATCTTCGGTTGGCACCGGCCTTCGAACTCTCTATCTCGGAGATGCCGCTTCAGGGCTTTAAATGAATGCCAGTAGTGAGCGAACAAGCCTGGAGTGTATACTAGTTGGGATAGAACTTCCCAGTCTTTCCCGTGCCTGGATTTTTCGCTGGATTTTTCAAGGCTGACTTCCGCAACACAAGGACTTGCGCTGTCGCAGAGGAGGTAGAGATGGTGCCGCTTCGGGTGCTTTAGCTCATGACGTTGGCCCCGGTGTGAAATCGGGCAGTGTAGAAGTTGCTACTGTGGCCCTCTCATTTGGCAATCACCAGTGAACTAACCTTTCAAAACCTATACTCAATACAGAACAACCTTGTTTTCGTGCAGTGGACCTTTTGCCTTGGTTCTCCTGCAAGTGTAGTTGACGTGGAGACTACTGCTTCCGTCAACGATACCAATAACCTCGGAAAAGTCTTTTCTGTGCGGGCAAAGGAGCAGTACTAGACAATACTAATTAGGCATACCTGATCCGATTCACGTAGGTTATGCGTTCTCTCATTAAGAATACTTGCGCACCGCAATAATTCTCCATTTGGAATCTCTAACTCCTCTTCATGTGCCACCTCATCGCGGTGATAGGGTGAAAATCCCTTTAGTGATGGCTTATCGTGTATGGGCACATGTATCCTTGACCAGGAACATGTGAGTAACCAGACTACCGCCATGGCTCCAACAACTGGACCCGCGCCCCAGTTCTCCGCGCGCCAGAGATGGTCTTCAACGGTGCCGGTTGAATCCACCTCCGGCGAGGGGCCATCTAATCTCTGAGCAAAGCTATCAGGACGTCATTGGAATCGGATTGCCGGAAATCCCTTCCCATCATGATACGGAAACTGCCTATTAATCTGCACGTATAACTATCGTGCAATCGCATCTGAGCAGGATCTTCGAACACTGCTTTACGGAAGCCGCAACATCAAAACGACGTTATCGCACTGCAGCAAACGAAAGGCAAAACGGAAAATAGGAAGGACCGACCACAACCTGCTTCTCGTCGGAGCAAGGGTGGACAGAAAGAATATCGACGGTGTTGGATTTCTCGTCAACTCGACAGTGCTCCACCTAGTAGACGTTTATAAGGTCATCAGTCCGCGAATAGCTGTGCTGCGTTTGGAAACCAAAAACCAAGGGACCAGCTCCATCATAAATGGTATGCTCCAACGTCTGCAGCCACTGACGAAGAAAAGAAAAAATTCTACAAGCTATTCGAAAGAGCTGTCAACGCCGACATGAGCTACTATAAGGTTGTTGTTGGGGACTTTAACGCCATCTTCGGTACGAATGATAACGACGAATGAACTCTAGGACCACATTGAACTTCCTCGATGAATGAAAACGGAGAGCGACTGATATCCTATCCGAATGTGTTCAAGACGCTTTCAAACAGGCGAACGATGTGGAAAACCCCAAATTAAGAAATGCCGTTCGGAGACTGACCGTGTTCCTACAAACAGATGTTGGAGTTTGTTCGACCTTCGATTTAAACCCGGCTCGATCACCGTCCTGTCCGTGCGAAGCTGATTCTCAAAAGGAAGTTCAAACATGACACTCATAAACCGGCACCGGGGAGTACCCCCACATAAAGTAGGAGGTGTTGGAACATGCAATAATGTCGTATGATTGGAACCTTCTTGAAGATCCACCAAAATACTGCCACCTTCTCTCCAAAGTAGTGTTGAAATGTGCTAGCAGCTCTTGTGAAGCCTCATCA
Organism: Heligmosomoides polygyrus polygyrus; assembly: GCA_947396885.1. Classification (NCBI taxonomy): domain Eukaryota; kingdom Metazoa; phylum Nematoda; class Chromadorea; order Rhabditida; family Heligmosomidae; genus Heligmosomoides; species Heligmosomoides polygyrus. Next base: position 48,803,989 of record OX377202.1, read on the forward strand.
ATGTCCACTTCAAGGACTAGCGCACGATTAAACTTTTGGAGCAAACAATAGCTGTCAAACTGGATCCTCACACCTCAAAAGACCTCGAAGGCCTGTCGAACTGCAGTGAAGGAGTCCATACAAGCCTACAGAAGATTAGAGCTGTTAGAAGCCACTGGGAAAGGTTCAAGCATAAAGCGCTGCAAACGAGATCTCTGCGATCAGAAGGCAATAATGTCAACCCCTATGGATAAGGATGGAACAACGAAAACATCTCGAGGAGCGATGGAAGCCTTCCACCAAGAATTCAACACGGTTCTGTTTCGCTCTTCCATCACTGTCACAAAATGCTTGATGCCACCAGCTGAGGGAGCACCTCCCACTCTGGAATCAGAAGTTGCTCATGCCATCAAAAGGAGAAGCTAGGCACTGCTCTCGGACCGAACGGCATTTCTGCTGATCTCCTTCGTGCAGCTGGTTGTGCTCTCTGCTCACTTCTTGACAAACACTTCAACCACCACCACGAAGGTACACACTTGTACCTTCGTCTTGGTGGGATTCCGACTCATGGAAGGAGTCGAAAACAGGTCTAATCTTCAAAAAAGGTCAGCAGGAGGATATCAACACCTATCGACCCATCAATCTTCTCTCCGTTATGTACAAGATATTCACCAAGACACCGCTCAATCGTATGGAGCGTTGCTTGGATGAGTATCGGTCAGTGGAGCAAGCAGAGTTTCGCAAGGATTTCTCCTGCATGGACCATATTCAGACTGTCTCACAACTCATCGAAAGGAGCCGCGAATACCACATCCCACTTGTCCTTGTCTTTTTGAATTATCGGAAAGCGTTCGACTCTGTGGAAGTCAACGCCGTTCTGAACGGGCTTGTGCATGCTGGTGTACCACCGCCCTACATCCGACTTCTCGACGAATGATTCCCGAAGAGATAGACTAATTCCAGTTGTTCAATCGAAAGCTTAAAATTCCTATCGGGAAAGGGGTTCGGCGGGGAGACACAATTTCTCCTAAACTATTCACAACGGCACTTCAGGATGCCATGAAGGGCTTGAACTGGGACGATAAAGGCTACCTTGTGGACAGTAGACGGATCACCAACCTTCGTTTCGCCGACCACATTGTTCTCATTTTTACCAGAAGTCGAGAAAATGCTGAACGAGCTCAATGTTTCAGGTATGAATATTGCATTGGACATGAATATGTCCAAAAAGCAATTTATGGTCAGCCAGAGGTGTGACACGGGACTTGTAAGGTTAAATGGAGTCACTCTACAACAGGTTGACTCCTACGTCTATCTGGGAAGAGAGCTGATCATGAGCAATAATCTTGCTTCTGAAATCGCCACAGGAGACGCGCAGCATGGGCAACCTTAGTTCGATTCGTCACCGATCAGGTCAAAGATGCCGGCGTCAGGGCTATTCAACGTCTCCGTACTGCCTGCGATGTGTTACTCGACGGAAACCTGGCCAGACAACAAGACAATCGCCAGAGCTTCAGCTGCTACGCTCTTGTTGCTATGAATGGTGCTACGCTTTTGGCCCATGGATTACTGTAAGCAAAAAACGCTTCATCATCCTCGACTCATACGCGTTGCCCACTGAAGGGATGTCTTTTGAAGAAAGAATTCATCAGCAATGGCAAGAAGAACTACGAAGCTCGGAGCTGAAGAAGAAGTCCCAATTAGCAGATCTGTTGCAGTACATGAAGATCTCCAAATATCGCTGGGCCCACAGCTGCTTGGAAAAAAGCACTACAGATTTAGCATCCGTCACAGAATTGCTCCCAAGAGACCGTAAGAGACCACCGGGACAACCGCCAACAAGGTGAGCAGACTCATTCTCCAGATCTTTCAAAGAGCGGAGTCTGCCCCACTCGATGAAAGCTGCCAGAGATCAGCGGTATAGAAGGGTTGCGGTTCCAGCTGGGAAGACCTTCAGCCGACGAAAGAACCATCAAAGTATCAAAGTAAAGCAAGTAGCTGTCTCGCAACAGTGCTTTGAGTGCACCCAATTCACGTCGCCAATTCAGGAGTGGTTGAATTTGGCTCGGCTTTGAGGGCCTCTATCAGGTTGTCTTGTTCCACGGCAGAAAATGATACCTCGTGCCTCAAAACACTGAAACAACAGTAGTGCATTTCCTTGAATACAATGCAGGAGGCAGCATTCCTCTCGAAGTGGCCTTGCAGGAATAGGAAAAACATTACAATAGACACTGCTACTGCTAATCCTCACGCCGATTAGCGATTGTGCGGGGAAATCGTGCGCTGGAGGTGTCTTCTAAGCTCGCGATGGCGCTACTGGAAAGCGGCTCGGGGCTCAGTGGATAGAGGCGGTGTTTCATGTGAGAGAAGTTGTCTTATGATGCGGTATTCTTGCATTTCAAATACTGACTTGTTGAAATTTAAGGGTTTGCGAGAGTCTTGCGGGTGCCGCGGACCCGCCATGTCAACGAGGGTTTCTGTACGCAATACTGCGTACTTCTGCCAACAGTTGCGACCTCTAAGAATGTCAGATATGTAATAAACAAAACATTTTTTGTTTTGTGAAAATGCGTTTTCTAAGCCAAGTAAGGAATTCCTGAATGTAATCCCCGAAATGTAATAGAACACTCCTTATAACTCAACAGTTCTTAACCATTTTGCGCTTGCTCCCACTTTTGCCGTTCTACCTCCACAGAAAGTTCCTCAGTTGAGCAGCTCGAAGATAATGCGGTAGCCCTTGTGATGGCAGCGTTCCTCCCGATGCCTTGTTGAGTCCATGTCTGTCTGATGTAGTTATAGCTCATAATTAAAAGAACGTCTGCTTTGTTTTTGCATTTCTGTGCAACGGTTTTCCCTAAACCTCAGACGACTAACTTGTGGCTGAAAAGCCACGGAGATTTTCAGTGCAATTAAGGTTCCCTAATATCGTGCTAAGATTTTTTTTTGCGTTACGGATTGCATACGCCTCCATTTGTCAGCACTAACGGTGATTATATTGTTGGTTGTCAAGCTCTTTTATGGACAGAAATTATGCTCCACCCTATTATATTCCTAGCATGTAGATTCGTTAGAAAATGCTTCCAAATAGATGAGCCATAATCGACACCCATCTATCACACCCCCGGCGGGCCTCACCTGCAGCTCCTGGCACTGTGGGTGAGAGCCGCCGTGATCTACGGCAGCCCTCGGGGACCTTTGCGACCGGCTACGCGACAACTCGTCCGCGCCGCGGCTTCCACTCAGAAAAATTTGAACAACTTACTTGCAAGCTGCATGCGGGTCATAGATTGCCTCAAACTAGTCATTTGTAAGCTGCTGCAAGCTAGCAGAAGATTTCGCATGTAAGTTGCACGAAGACCCCTGTAAATCATAGGTAACCTCCGCTAGTATAAATCTAGTTTAGATCTAAACTAACGGGCTATAAATGTACTCGTTCACATGGACCTTGGTCTTTTACCTTTTGTGAAAATATAATAAACGATAATAAAATAAACGATAGCATAACAATTTCCAAGGGCCAAATTTGGCTAAAAATAAATCTCGACCTTTGCTTTCTACTGAATAACACTGCGTGGTGCAAGCCTAGAGTGTAATCGAGGTATATCTGGCCAGGCTAACATTCTCTCCTTATCCTGAAATGGCACCTTTCCCGACTTGCACTGCCTTATAGTAATGCCTTTCTCCTTCTTACAGTACAAGTCTGTCACACATCAGGTTTTCACTAATCCCTACCATTAACTTTCATTTCCATTTTTAAACGTTTGTTTTTAATAGAAACATTCTAATCCAAGGAGCATATGAAAATAGCCCTATTATGTTATAAACAAGGAAGAGTGGGATACTGTATCACCTGTTTGACCTGTCGTCCCATTGATCACCGACTTGCTCGAGCGGGCGCCAGTAGCGTCTCCATTCGTTCCTGTCGCGTGTCAGAGGGCTCCAAAGGATCACCCTAGTTCAAGGGACACGAAGAACGTCATATCGCTCGTTCAGGGCTTTCATGAAGAAGTCCGACCAACGCGTTGTTGGGCGTCCTCGTGTTTTCTTGACATCCCGCGGAATCCAGTCCGGCTCTCGTCCAGCGGGTGTCTGCGAAGCGCATTACGTGGCCGCTCCATTCATTTTTCGACAACTTGGCCCACACGACAGCGTCTCTGATCTTTGAACGTCGGCGAAGCTCGGAACTCCGAAGGCCTTCTCTCCTTCTCTCATTTGCGCGAATCGGGTTTCTTCGAGCATCGTCCTCTCGATTCCGCGCTGCTCGACGCTGATCGCATGTTTATCCAGCTTTCGTATAGCCAGGTCTCAGAGGCGTATATTAGGGCAGGAAGAACGGTGGAGTCGAATAGGTGGGCGCGGAGCCGGACGTTCTTCGTCTTCTTAACGACTTCTTCGACGCCCTGGAAAGCTTCCCAAGCCGCTCGTCTCCCTTTCCCAGCTCTGGCGCTAGGTCGTTGGCCATGTTGGCTTCGCGACCCAGGTACACGTAGCTGGAGCATTCGGAGGTGCTCGTTCCGTTGAGCGAGAATGGTGCATCAGAAACTTGTCCATTTCTCATGAACATCGTCTTCGTAAGATTCAGCTGCAGTCCAACGTTCCCACATACACGACCGAAGTTGGTCAGCATTCCACTCCGCCTGGCTGATGCTCGGTGTTATGAGCATGATGTCGTCAGCAAAGCGGAGATGGTGCAGTTTCCGGTCGTCGACCTTCACTTCCATGTCTTCCTATTCTAGTTCGCGCACACGTTTTCGAAGGTGGCACTAAAAAGCTTTGAGGATATGGTATGTTCCTGCCGAACTCCTCTCTTCACGTCGATGACGACTTCGTTGCAGAATGGTGAGATCTTGGTCGTGAATCCACTGTACAGCTCTCGAAGGACTCTGATGTGCTGAGTAGGAACCCCATGAGTGAGCAGGACGTCGATGACCGCTTCAGTTTCGACGGTGTCGAATGCCTTCTTCAGGTCGATGAACGTAAGGTACAGCGGCAGCTTGTACTCTCGCGACATTCGTTGAACTTCGTAATAGTGTGTATGTGGTCGTTTCTGCTGAATCTTCTTCGAAATCCTGTTTGTTCGCATGGCTATCCCTCGTCCAGCATTCGGCTGATCTTATTCAGGATGATCGAGTGAACAGCTTGTAAACTACGGAATGCAGGCAGACTGGGCGATAGTTGCCAGAGGTGTACATGTCCCAGTTGATGGTCGTTCTTGACTCCTCTTCTTGAACTTCGCGACCTTCTCTCCTTGACGCGAAAAGGAACCTCGCCCGAAGGAGGCGGTGGTCCGATCCCTAGAACTTGGGGACAAGTGAACGTCGGTCAGGCAATACTTGCGGTTGAAGATGATGTGGTCGATCTTGTCGTGGAACTAGCCACCGGGGGATTCCCAGGTCCATCATAGGGAGGGAGGCTTCTGGAACTGTGAGTTTCCATGGATGGTTTTGGTCGACTTGATGAACTCAGACAGCCTTTCACCTTGTTCGTTCCGCTCCAAACCGTGGGAATAAACAAGGCACTAGCTACCTTTCCAAAATAGCACCCTCTTCTACTTTTTCAGAAACATTTTCTTTCTATGCGAAATCGTACTTAACCTAATAATACGTCGCTATAGCTACATTGGTTATGGTTGGTTGTCTTCATTGGTTTATATTTCATTTTTTTAAGAAACACAAGTGCATAAATAGGGTAGGCGAAGGTCAGCGTGTTTTGGGTTCCCTGGATGTTATAAAAGAACGTAAGTATGAAACCCTCTCTAGACTTGCTTAAACCCTTCATTCGCATTGGAATGACTACAACACTGAGAGAAGGTTTCGATGACAAAATAAGAAACTGGCAAACCAATAGAATGCATACTTTCACTTCTATTTATTTATTTCGTACCAGCCGTCAGAGCGGCCTCACGACCGCACTGACAACTTCTAAACGGCTTCGCTGTGGTAATAGCTTCTCATCATTAATTGCAGCTGCCACTTATGTCATAGTTTCCTCAAGAAGAGCACCTTAACTACGTCGATCGGGGTAAGTTATAAAGAAATAGAAAAATAAACGACATCCACAAAAATCTTTGACCAATATCGATACTTTGAAAACGAACTCCAGATTCGTCTTCAGCGACCTCGATTACTCCCATGGCTGAAGTTTCGGACCGCTTGAATGACATCCACAGAAAATCGAATAAATTTGATCAATATCGATCGATGGCGATCGATACTTCAATTCGCGTTCAGCGACCCCGATAATTCCAACGGGCCGCTGTTGAGCAGCATCAACCGTTGAGTATGGCCAGTACGCAGTGCGTGCCCCCACTCCAGTTGCGACGGACGGACGGACGGACGGGAACACGCACACACACATATACACAGAGAGAGAGAGAGAGAGAGAGAGAGAGAGAGAGAGAGAGAGAAGGAAGGGTAGAACTGTTCGCCTTGGCAGAGCAGCGTCGGCGAAGTGACGCCGTTGCGGATTGAACAGATATACGCATGACCGCTCGCGCGTGTACGCTTCCCGCGTGTGAGGACGCATACGTAATCTTTCAAACCAACTAGGCGCGAAACATTAGCTTGCACGAAAGCTTCTTGCAAGCCTGCAATGCAGTTAGTTGCGTGCAAGTTTAACATTCCTAGGTGCAACCTTGCAAGTTAGTTAACCGCGAGGGATGAGGCGCAAGTAACTTGTTTTCGAGGTCTACAGGCGCAAGTAACTTGTTTTGGAGCTCATAAGGCGCAAGTAACTTGTTCAGAATATTCTGAGCAGCACAGTGGCAGCGCGGGTCCCTATTGCGACGGTAGCGATATGGACGAGTTCACCGGGCGCTGCCGCGAGACTATGTAGAGGCCCTAAATCGTATAAATGTGATTGAGGGTGGACAGTCTGCATAGAATCCGCTTTGAAAACAGCATCATATCATATCCTACTGTCCTATCCTATACTATATTTCGAACCAATGCTTCCAGAAGTAGAGCGAAGAAGGATCAAAGGCGGTTGCTGTCGTTGTTTGGTGGTGAAGCTCCCAACCAGACAATTGGCTGCAAGCAGGCTTCTCTACGTCTATTAAAAAGTATATACGAAGAGTGTAAATATATGCCATTTTGCAACCCTCACATAGACAAGTCTGAGTATTGAACTCTTGTACCCAGTGTGCAAATTAAAAGTGATAATACTTGACCTGTATGCTTCTTCATCAAAGGTGAAGATTCACGATTTATGGTCCAAAATGTGGTAAATCGTAGTTACGCACACTGCTGATGGATAGTAAGACGTTTTCGGAGCAAACATCACAATTAATTGGCGTGTTGCTTCCAGATTCCGCGTGGTCCTTCGCAGAACAAAATTCGAAATCGTGTAGTAATTCCCTCAAGGACATACAGCAGTATGTATTATATACGTGTTATGGCTAGCATTTGTCACCCCCCCCCCCCCCATTCCACGGTTGATGGCTCAAGAGGGGGCTTGCACGGGATTGGTTCACTTGTGGTATGTAGCAGTGTTATGAAATGACCCTTCCCCAGCCCTATAGCCAGTTAATGCCGAGGTTTTAATGTGTCTTCATGTTTGGCTATTTCCTATTAATCCTAACTTTGACGAATCTATTAGTCTTCGTTGGCGATTATTTCATAAGGAATCCGATAACTGATGCACTCTCCTAATTCATTCCATACTGAAGAAATTGTTGGCCTCTATGCTTACTTACTTTAATACTTTGATGGCCCTTTTGTCGGCTGGAGGTCTTCTCAGCGGGGGCCACAACTCTTCCAGACCGCTCGATCTCTGGCTGCTTGCATACAGTGAGGCAGACTCCGCTCTCTGAAAGATCTTGAGAATGAGTCTGCCCATCGCGTTGGCGGTCGTCCCAGTGGTCCCTTATGGTCTCTCGAGAGTCCCCCTGTGACACGGAGACTCCATCTATCGTCCTTTCGTCGAAGCAGCTGTCCGGCCCAGCGATATTTGGACTTCTTCATGTACTGCAGCGGATCTGCTAATTGCGACTTTCCCCGTAGCTACGAGCTTCGTAGGGCTTCTTGCCATTGCTGACGAAGGCTTGTCCTCAGAAGACATCTCTGCAGTGCACGATGCGTAGTTTGTATTGTTCTGGCGATTGTCTTCTTGACGGGCCAGGTTTCCGTCGCGTAACACATCGCAGGCAGTACAGAGGCGTTGAATATCGAGACCCTGACGCCGGGATCCTTGACCTGATCGGTGACTTCGCGAATCGAACTGAAGGCTGCCCATGCTGCGCGTCTCCTGCGGGGGGATTTCAGGAGCGAGGTCGTTATCCATGTTCAGCTCTCTTCCCAGATAGACGTAGGAGTCGACCTGTTGTAGAGCGACTCCATTTTACCTTACGAGCCCGTGTCACACCACTGGTTGACCATAAATTGCGTTTTGGACTTATTCATGTCCAATCCAATCTTCATACCTGCCACATTGAGTTCGTTCAGCATCTCCTCGACTTCTGCCGTGCTGGTATAGATGAGAACAATATCGTCGGCGAAGCGAAGGTTGCTGATCCGTTTACCGTCGACAAGGTAGCCTTTATCGTCCCAGTTCAAGTCCTTCATGGCATCCTGGAGTGCCGCTGTGAATAGCTTAGGAGAAACCGTGTTTACCTGCCGTACTCCTTTCCCAATAGAAACCTTAAGCTTCTTATCGAACAACTGGATGGTGGCCGATGTGTTCGAGAAGCATTCGTCGAGAAGTCGGATGTAGGGCGATGGTATACCAGCGTGCACAAGCGCGTTCAGAACGGCTTGATTTCCACAGAGTCGAACGCTTTCCGGTGATCCACGTAGACAAGGACAAGTGGGAGGTGGTATTCGCGGCTCCTCTCGATGAGTTGTGAGACAGTCTGAATATGGTAAATGCAGGAGAAATCCTTGCGAAACCCTGCTTGCTTCACTGGCTGATACTCATCCAAGCAACGCTCCATACGATTGAGCAGTATCTTGGTGAAGATCTTGTACACAACCGAGAGAAGACTGATGGGTCGATAGTTGTTGATCTCCTCCTGCTGACCTTTTTTGAAGATTAGAACTGTTTCCGACTCCTCCCGTGAGTCCGTAATCCTTCCAAGTCGAAGGTAGTGGTTGAAGTGCTTGGCAAGAAGTGAGCAGAGGGCACTGCCACCCGCACGAAGGAGGTCAGCAGAAATGCCGTCCGGTCCGGAAGCAGTGCCGGCTTCAACCTTCTGATGGCATGAGCAACTTCTGATTCCAGAATGGGAGGTACTTCCTCAGCTGGTGGCATCAAGCGTTGACAGTGATGGAAGAACGGAACAGATCTGTGTAGAATTCTTGAACGATGGCCTCCATCGCTCTTCGAGACGTTTGCGTTATTCCATCCTTATCGACATGGGCTGACATTATTGCCTTCTGATCGCAGAGATCTCGTTTGCAGCGCTTTATGCTTAAACCTTTCCCAGCCGCTTCTAACAGCTTCAATCTTCTGTAGGCTTGAATGGACTCCTTCACTGCAATTCGACAGGCCTTCGAGATGGTGACTTTTTCCAGATGGGAAGCATTAGGATCCAGTTTAACAGCTCTTCTTTGCTCCAAGAGCTTAATCGCATGTGTGTTGAGTCTTGAAGCAGACGGTGATGTGGCTTCGCGAGAGCTGCTAGCACATTTCAACAGTCCTTTGGAGAAAAGGTCGTAGTCTTCCGATGGATCTTCAAGAAGATTCCAATCATACGACTTTATTGCATATTCCAACTCCTCAGACTTGAATGTGGGGATTCTCACCGGTGCCGGTTTATGAGTGTCACGCTTAAACATCCTCTTTTTGAGAGTCAGCTTCGCACGGACAAGACGGTGATCCGAGCCGGTGTCAAATGAAGGCAGCACGGAGACATCGAACAGACACACACCAGCGTCTATTTGTAAGAACATGGTCGATCTCCGAACGTGTTTCTTTATTTGGGCTTCTCCAGGTCCATCGTCGGTTTAAAGGCTTCTTAAACATAGAATTTCCATGGTAGAGACGGCACGCGGATAGGAAGTCTATCAGGTGCTCTCCGTTTTCGTTCCTTGATGAAGTTCCATGTGGTCCTAGCCTCCATTCGTCATGATCATTCGTACCGACGATAGCGTTAAAGTCACCATCGACAACTTTGTAGTAGTTCTTCTCATCGTTGACAGTCCTTTCGAATAGCTTGTAGAATTCCTCCTTTTCTTCGTCTGTGGCCGCAGATGCTGGAGCATATCCATTTATGATGGAGATGGTTCCTTGATCTTTGGTTTCCAGATGAAGAACAGCTACTCGCGGACTGATGATCTTGTAAGAGTCTACTAGGTGGTCCACTGTCGAATTGACGAGAAATCCAACTCCGCCAATATTCTTTCTGTCCACCTTTGCTCCGATAATGAGAAGCTCGTTGTGGTCGGTCCTTCTTATGGCTTCCGTTCTGCTTTTCGTTTCCTGCAGGGCGATAACGTCGTATTTGATGTTGCGGCTTCTGTAAAGCAGTGTCCGAAGATCCTGCTCAGATGCGATCGAACGACAATTATAAGTGCAGACGAATAGGCAGTTTCCTTGTCGTGGTGGGAGGGAGTTTCCGGTAGTCCGATTCCAATGACGTCGTGATAGTTTAACTCCGAGCTTAGATGGCCCCTCGCCGGAGATGGATGCAACCGACGTCGTAGAAGTCCACCTGCGGCGCGCGGAGGACTGGGCCGCGGGTTTTGTTGCTTGAGCCATGGCGGTGGTCTGATTACTCACATGTTCCTGGCCAGGGATACATGAGAGCCGCCCATACACGACAAAGCATCATGTTGGGCGTGACCATTTGTGCCGTTACCCATCACTAAGTGATGTTGACCCCTTCACCGCGATGAGGTGGCGCATGAAGGGGTTGCCTCTATTAGTGCTCTATTATCCGGTGTTATCCGTGGTGGATATCCGATATCCGATGCGATGAAAAATCGCTTAACTGAATTATCCGAAAATCCGGGGTTTGAAAAAATGGCCTATCCCATCCAATTATCCGGAAAATCGCCGTTGAGTCCAGTGTCTACTTTAAACGAAGGAGGTCTGGGGTTCGATTCCCCGGCGTTGCTGCATTTCTGCACCACACCCTGGAGTCACTAGCCGCGCGAAGCGCTCAGAACTCAGCTGCAGGCTCCCCCTGTGCGACGAAAACGAGCTCCAACGACAACGGCTGGGATAACTTGAACAGGCACTGGTACGGCAGCAAGTGGTTAGGTCTAATGGCTATCGCCCGAAAGTTTCCACGCACCATCGCTGATCGGCGTGTGGATTCGCAGCGGCAGGGTGTGCCGTAATTGGGGAATTGCTAAAAGCCCTAGAATCAGATCGGAATAGACGCGTGGCGTATGAGAGCGCAATTGGTGTAGGGGAACACACGTGAGCTGCGTCAGCGCCCACGTTGGCATTCGATCGATCCGTATCGGTCTCTTATGTAGCCGCCGGTGGCCCGGCTGCCAGACGGATCGCAACGCAGTGGGTGGAGTGGCGGGTGCAGACGATGGAGGTCGGAGGTTCGGTTCCTATGCATACTGGCGTTTTTGCATTTCATTCAGTTGACTGGATGAGGTCCAGGGGTTTTAACGTCAACACAATTTTCAGGCGTTTTGTACCCATTTTTCCAGCTGTATGCTTCTGCAGAACCTGGCTGCCAACTTTCTACTGAGCGACGAAAGCAGTTTCCACACGAGCAGCTTGGATCGCACCCACCCTGGAGTCCCTTCCCTCGCTTGATTCTGCGCTCGAAGAGCACAGAATCCAGCTGCGGACTCCCCCTGAGCGACGAAAGCAGTTTCCACACGAGCAGCTTGGATCGCACTCACCCTGGAGTCCCTTCCCTAGCATGATTCTGCGCTCTTCGAGTGCAATCCCGACGCAAAAAATCTATTCCGATCTGCTTTTAGTCCCCATAGATCCACTCCCGTAATTGCACTCCAGTAGCCGCATTGATGAACGTTTCCGGGAACGTTCCCGGCTTTCCATGGGGAGCGACCAGGTAAGAGAGCGAGGCGGGAGAGAGGGGCGAGAGATGATAGGTGGGGTGAGAGAGCGAGGCGGGAAATAGAGGCCAGAGCTGATATCGTACATGTCCCGCTCTCGCCGCTTCATGAATCCGGCTACAGGAACAGCAGGCAGTATAGTGCTATTACCTGATGGATCCAATGCTACTGTAAATGTGACGATGGCGGCTATTTTTCCTCCGCTGCGCCGCGAGCGGTCGCGTCGCGGACACGTGGCAATTTCGAAAACGAGGTCAGCGCGGTCAGTCGATGTGGAGGACGACCCATGGTCGGTCGGTGGCTGCTCACGGCTCCGTGGACTCCCTGAGCGACGAAAGCAGTTCCTACATGGGTTCTCGAAGAGCGCAGAATCCATCCGCGGACTCTCCCTCAGCGACGAAAGCAGTTCCCACATGGGCAGCTTGGATGGCGCACACCCTGGAGTCCCTTCCCTAGCCTGATTTTGCGCTCGAAGAGCGCAGAATCCATCCGCGGACTCTCCCTGAGCGACGAAAGCAGTTCCCACATGGGCAGCTTGGATGGCGCACACCCTGGAGTCCCTTCCCTAGCCTGATTTTGCGCTCGAAGAGCGCAGAATCCATCCGCGGACTCTCCCTGAGCGACGAAAGCAGTTCCCACATGGGCAGCTTGGATGGCGCACACCCTGGAGTCCCTTCCCTAGCCTGATTCTGCGCTCTTCGAGCTCGAAGAGCGCAGAATCCATCCGCGGAGTCTCTCTGAGCGACGAAAGCAGTTCCCACATGGGCAGTTTGGATGGCACACACCCTGGAGTCCCTTCCCTAGCCTGATTCTGCGCTCGAGAGCGCATAATCCATCCGCGGACTCTCCCTGAGCGACGAAAGCAGTTCCCACATGGGCAGCTTGGATGGCACACACCCTGGATTCTGCGAGAACCCCAGCTGCGCACTCCCCCTGAGCGCGCACAGCTATGAAGGAAAGTTTTCGCGCTCTGTCGCAAAGATGCGTGAGAATATTGCGGCGGGTGCGTGCGTGCGATGAGCGCTCGCGGCGTAGCGAGGGAAGAATAACCGCGATCAAATGTGACCGCGAGAACCGCGTAATACGCTAAATAGGATTTACTGTGAAACCTCCATACGAGATCCCTCTGTACAGGCTTGAACAAGCTTAACAGGCAATACTGTAGAATGTTGCAAGACTTTTCGATTAACCTAGACAACCTGTGTGATTTACACTAGTTATTCTCATTCCTGTGTTTTGCATACATATTAGCGATTATAAGGTGATGCCCAACCAATTCGTATAGCATAGTCTCTCGAGCCTTGATAGCCCCGCAACTAGTAACTTGCCAAGAGCCATATGAAGCAAACCAGAGCGTTCGGCGCAAAGCGGCTCGAAGGGCCACCTTATATTTAGTGGCAATCTGCCTTATTAGGAAGGCACATGAATACCCAATTATAGCAGTAGTGGGCTACCTCGGTACACCGCTGGGGTAAAACACACTAGTGCTGTGTAAATTTTTGAATGTCGTGCAACACAGGACGTCATAAGGGCAATCTTACATATTGATCCCCTCGACTCGCTTTGCGCCGAACTTTCCAGTAGCCCTCACTTTTCGCTATACCTGATATAAACCATTGAACATATCCTTGTTGCATTCCGTGATACAAACGAGAGGGATCTGCATCGATGCTTGCACTGCTGTGGACGACGTATCTGGTACTGGGCATTTAGGAGCTGCCGCTTCCGCCTTGACTTGAGTGTCTGGTGTATCGGATTTCTCCGATGGCCTATCTTCTTTCGACGGCTTCTCTAGTGCTGTCTGCTCTTCTCCGTCGCCTGTCAGTTCATGCTGCACTTCTTCTTTAGATTGTGATTGACCGCCTTAACGACTCACAGTGAATCAGCTGTTTTGAAATGCGTAGCTGGGTCCTCACCGTCGTCACTGCACATGAGGTTTGCAGTGGCGACCTTTCCTTAATGAGCACAGTTGATAAATAACGGGTATCTCAACATTGTTCCATATCAATGAAATGATCCTTATTTTTCCAAGGAAAACAACTTGTTTTCGATAGATAGATAGATAGATAGATAGATAGATAGATAGATAGATAGATAGATAGATAGATAGATAGATTGATTGATTGATTGATACGTAATCGTTAATTACGCACAACGTCAGTACGTATGCAATAGCGCTCACGCCGCACGGTCAAAAGTGGGCCAAAAAACGCAAAAATAGCGTCGCATGCTCATAACTCCTTCAGTTTTAGGTTCTTTGAAAAAAGGATGGCACCATTCGATTCGCCTCTTCGATATCTACACAAAACCGTATACAACTTTACCGGGGCACCCATGTTTTCGCCGTGGGTGGTCCATAATTGACTGGAGCGCGCTTTTGCGAATAGCGCAGCTTATTTCCCAGGGGATGCGTGCTTTCGGAGCATCTCAAGCTTGGCTTACGTTCCCAGCGCTCTGTTTTGCCAGGAAGGCCCGGAGAATGCGCCGTGCACAATGCACACAGACTCGAACCTATCAATCCAGTGGGCGAGCGCATGTCCACAGCGCTTCTACCTTCTCTTACTGGGAAAAGCGGAATCCTCAAGACTATTTCGAACCGTTTGGAAATTTCCAGTCACCACACTCAGGATTAGCTCCAATCTTTTTCAGCGAAACTTTGGTGTGCGCCGTGTACAATGCGTACAGAACCGAACATGGCATTCGAGGGGGGGGGGACAGCTTGTTGACTGAGCGTTTGGGGAGTTTTATCAGAAATTTTCTGCCGCCCTACTCTGGGGCCGGATTCATCAACAATTAAACCCGTGGGTATACGGGGTATAAGAGGTAGAGATAAGATAAGAGTTAGGTAGAGATAAGGCAAAAGTCAGAGACGCATGCTCCATCGTGGGTATCTCTACCCCCTATACCGTGGGTTAGTCTTTGATGAATCCGGCCTCTGGAGTTGCTCTAAGGCTGCCCAGCTAGCCTTTGGAATGCGAGGTGAACAATGCATACAGAATCGAACCCTTCAATCGGGGGAGGGGGGGGGGGGGGACCGCTCGCACATTGCACGCGCGGGCGTGTTCGGAGCGCAATAGCTCTGTCAGGTTGAAACAAGGGTCAAGCTTGAGGTTCGGGAATCGAAGGTCGTACTGTGGCCGCGTCTGGAGGGGGGGGGGAGGGGGGAGGTCGTGCTCTTCCGGTTTTGGCAGAGGATTCTCTCTTACTCTTCAGGTTTTTAAGTTTTTTTTAAATTCTTAATAAGTTGTTTTTTCCAGGAATGCTGGCGAAGGTGTGGAGTCTCTACTTCGTCCCGCGAACGCGAAGTTGTAAAATGTAATATAAAATGTTTCAATCAATGATTGTATTACTTACTTACTTTGATACTTTGATGTTCCTTTTGTCGGCTGGAGGTCTTCTCAGCGGGGACCACAACTCTTCCAGACCGCTCGATCTCTGGCTGCTTGCATCCAGTGAGGCAGACTCCGCTCTCTGAAAGATCTTGAGAATGAGTCTGCCCATCGCGTTGGCGGTTGTCCCAGTGGTCTCCTATGGTCTCTCGGGAGGCATTCTGTGACACGGAGACTCCATCTATCGTCCTTTCGTCGAAGCAGGTGTCCGGCCCAGCGATATTTGGACTTCTTCATGTACTGCAGCGGGTCTGCTAATTGCGACTTCTCCCGTAGCTCCGAGCTTCGTAGGCCTTCTTGCCATTGCTGACGAAGGCTTGTCCTTAGAAGACATCTCTCCAGTGCACGATGCGTAGTTTGCATCGCTCTGGCGATTGTCTTGTTGTCGGGCCAGGTTTCCGTCGCGTAACACATCGCAGGCAGTACAGAGGCGTTGAATATCGAGGCCCGGTACATGTCGCGTAGATGAGCAGCACTGGTAGGTGGGAGCGCGCAAACCAATAGTAACCAAACAGAGCACAGGCCGAACACATGCCAGCCTATCAGAGCACCAACTGTAATGCCCTCTCTGAATGGTATGCCCATTCCATGCGGTCTGATTGGTTTAGGCGTTCCTACCTACCAATGCTGCTCACTTACGCGACATATACCCGAGGCCCTGACGCCGGGATCCTTGACCTAATCGGTGACTTCGCGAATCGAACTGAAGGCTGCCCATGCTGCGCGTCTCCTGCGGACGATTTCAGGAGCGAGGTCGTTATCCATGTTCAGCTCCCTTCCCAGATAGACGTAGGAGTCGACCTGTTGTAGAGCGACTCCATTTAACCTTACGAGTCCCGTGTCACACCACTGGTTGACCATAAATTGCGTTTTGGACTTATTCATGTCCAATCCAATCTTCATACCTGCCACATTGAGTTCGTTCAGCATCTCCTCGACTTCTGCCGTGCTGGTATAGATGAGAACAATATCGTCGGCGAAGCGAAGGTTGCTGATCCGTTTACCGTCGACAAGGTAGCCTTTATCGTCCCAGTTCAAGTCCTTCATGGCATCCTGGAATGCCGCTGTGAATAGCTTAGGAGAAACCGTGTTTACCTGCCGTACTCCTTTCCCAATAGGAACCTTGAGCTTCTTATCGAACAACTGGATGGTGGTCGATGTGTTCGAGAAGCATTCTTCGAGAAGTCGGATGTAGGGCGATGGTATACCAGCGCGCACAAGCGCGTTCAGAACGGCGTTGATTTCCACAGAGTCGAACGCTTTCCGATAATCCACGAAGAAAAGGACAAGTGGGATATGTTATTCGCGGCTCCTTTCGATGAGTTGTGAGACAGTCTGAATAGGGTAAATGCAGGAGAAATCCTTGCGAAACCCTGCTTGCTTCACTGGCTGATACTCATCCAAGCAACGCTCCATGTGGTTAAGCAGTATCTTGGTGAAGATCTTGTACACAACCGAGAGAAGACTGATGGGTCGATAGTTGTTGATATCCTCCTGCTGACCTTTTTTGAAGATTAGAACTGTTTCCGACTCCTCCCGTGAGTCCGTAATCCTTCCAAGTCGAAGGTAGTGGTTGAAGTGCTTGGCAAGAAGTGAGCAGAGGGCACTGCCACCCGCACGAAGAAGATCAGCAGAAATGCCGTCCGGTCCGGAAGCAGTGCCCGGCTTCAACCTTCTGATTCCAGAATGGGAGGTACTTCCTCAGCTGGTGGCATCAAGCGTTTCGGGACAGTGATGGAAGAACGGAACAGATCTGTGTAGAATTCTTGAACGATGGCCTCCATCGCTCTTCGAGACGTTTGCGTTATTCCATCCTTATCGACATGGGCTGACATTATTGCCTTCTGATCGCAGAGATCTCGTTTGCAGCGCTTTATGCTTAAACCTTTCCCAGCCGCTTCTAACAGCTTCAATCTTCTGTAGGCTTGAATGGACTTCTTCACTGCAATTCGACAGGCCTTCGAGATGGTGACTTTTTCCAGATGGGAAGCATTAGGATCCAGTTCAACAGCTCTTCTTTGCTCCAAGAGTTTAATCGCATGTGCGTTGATTCTTGAAGCAGACGGTGATGTGGCTTCGCAAGAGCTGCTAGCACATTTCAACTTGGAGAGAAGGTCGTAGTCTTCCGATGGATCTTCAAGAAGATTCCAATCATACGACTTTATTGCATATTCCAACTCCTCAGACTTGAATGTGGGGATTCCCACCGGTGCCGGTTTATGAGTGTCACGCTTGAACATCCTCTTTTTGAGAGTCAGCTTCGCACGGACAAGACGGTGATCCGAGCCGGTGTCAAATGAAGGCATCACGGAGACATCGAACATACACACACCAGCGTCTATTTGTAAGAACATGGTCGATCTCCGAACGTGTTTCTTTATTTGGGCTTCTCCAGGTCCATCGTCGGTTTAAAGGCTTCTTAAACATAGAATTTCCATGGTAGAGACGGCACGCGGATAGGAAGTCTATCAGGCGCTCTCCGTTTTCGTTCCTTGATGAAGTTCCATGTGGTCCTAGCCCCCACTCGTCGTGATCATTCGTACCGACGATAGCGTTAAAGTCACCAACAACAACTTTGTGGTAGCTCTTCTCATCGTTGACAGTCCTTTCGAATAGCTTGTAGAATTCCTCCTTTTCTTCGTCTATGGCCGCAGATGCTGGAGTCTATGGCCGCAGATGCATATCCATTTATGATGGAGATGGTTCTTGATCTTTGGTTTCCAGATGAAGAACAGCTTCTCGCGAACTGATGATATTGTAGGAGTCTACTAGGTGGTCCACTGTCGAATTGACGAGAAATCCAACTCCGCCAATATTCTTTCTGTCCACCTTTGCTCCGATAATGAGAAGCTCTTTGTGGTCGGTCCTTCTTATGGCTTCCGTTCTGCCTTTCGTTTCCTGCAGGGCGATAGCGTCGTATTTGATGTTGCGGCTTCTGTAAAGCAGTGTCCGAAGATCTTGCTCAGATCGAATGACAGTTATAAGTGCAGACGATTAGGCAGTTTCCTTGTCGTGGTGGGAGGGAGTTTCCGTTAGTCCGATTCCAATGACGTCCTGATAGTTTAACTCCGAGCTTAGGTGACCCCTCGCCGGAGGTGGATGCAACCGACGTCGTAGAAGTCCACCTCCGGCGCGCGGAGGACTGGGACACGGGTTTAGTTGTTTGAGCCATGGCGGTGGTCTGGTTGCTCACATGTCCCTGGCCAGGCATACATGAGAGCCGCCCATACACGACAAACGTCGCGTACTGCGTGACCGTTTGTGCCGTTAGCCATCACAAAGTGATGTTCACCCCTTCACCGCGATGAGGTGGCACATGAAGGGGATTGTATTACTCGTTAAAAATAATGATTTTCCGCCGGCAGATTTGGAGTCAGTGAGAACTTTCCATTTTTTCAGTTTTTTTTTTTCAGGAAGTCATGGACGCGGCAGTTTTCTGTCTGAACAAGCGACATCTACGTCTTAAATTGCAGTCTTAAAATTTGAAGTGTCAATTGCTAAGGAAAATTAAGTGCTTTCCCTACAAGGTTTTGAAAGCGCTCTTCGAAGCGATGATGGAGTGGCAACCGGAGGATGGACTTGTCACGAAACCAATTTTCTCTCTTCTGCGGGAAACAGCATCAGAAAGTGAAGTTGTACCCAATAAAATTTTAATCCACAGTTTGACACAGGGTAATAAAACATCTTTTTCTGGAACGATCCCTGTATGAACAGACGCTCCGATTTGTATCATTTGCCGAAAAAATTCGACACCGTTAGTCGCATGGAAGTATGGATCCTGCTTTTTCATGCGTAGAATCCACACTTCTTATAGTTTTAAAAGCTTTGTCAATTTTTCAGAGACGTCTAACAAACTCCGGAATATGGTAGGCTACGTGGAGCCATTGCGTTCTCCGATATCACCGATCGCCACTGAAGGATGGACTTCTCGTGGCAAAAAATTTCAAACATCTGGAAGAAGAGCATCAGAGAGTGAAAACTGCTCCATCTTAAGATTCAAAATGTGATTAATATACAATCAAAAACTAATCTTCTTCGCAGCGATCTCCGCGATATGATCAGGGAGGATCGATTTGCAAATTCTCATGTTTCATTAAAAATACTTTTTTTTACCTGAAGCAGATCACGCACACAGTTGTAATCTCGCCACAAAAATTTGCAAGTCTTGTTCAATGCACAGTGTAAAAATCATGGTTTTCTGAAACGAATAGATTGGATCGACCACTGGACAATTTGAAAAAGTAAATGGCTTTTTAGAAACCAGAAGGTATGTGCTTTTAAGCAGTATAAAAATCTGTTTTCAAGAACTAGATCTCTATTCGGGGCGGAGGCCTTCGATTTTTGTGCGAAAAAATTGAAGAGATTTTGTATAAATAATTATATCCCGGTACGTTTTTCGAATTTAAAAAGATTTAATGGCTTTTTGAAAATTGGAGGAAAAGCGCTTTCTAACCCTATAGAAATCATTTTTCAAAAGGGAAGCCTTCATAGGGGGCGGTGGGGGTTCGAATTCTGGTCCATTGTTGCAGAAATACGGTCCAAAAATCGAACCCCCGCCCCGTATGAAGACCCCTTTTTTGAAGGGTGTTTTCTATATGGATAAAAAGCTTTTTTTTAATTTTCAAAAAGCAATTGAAATTTTTGAATTCCAAAAAATGAACCGAGTTATAGACATCTTTTGTGAAATCGCTCCAACGACTCCGGAGATGGGCCGACCAACTCCTCTGGTCACGGTTTCACAAAATTGATCATAACTCGGTTTATTTTTTTGTAATTCAAAAACTTCAATTGCTTTTTGAAAACTGGAGGAAATGCGCTTTCGAACCATGTAGAAATTAGTTTTCAACAGGGAGGTCTTCATAGGGGTGGGGGGTTCGATTTCTGGTCCATTGTTGCAGAAATACGTGCCAAAATTCGAACCCCCCGCCCCCTATGAAGTCCTCTTTAT
Organism: Heligmosomoides polygyrus polygyrus; assembly: GCA_947396885.1. NCBI lineage: Eukaryota > Metazoa > Nematoda > Chromadorea > Rhabditida > Heligmosomidae > Heligmosomoides > Heligmosomoides polygyrus. Next base: position 48,824,286 of record OX377202.1, read on the forward strand.
TGAAAAACGATTTATGCTCGTTTCAAAAGCGCATTTCCTCTAGTTTTCAATAAATAATTGGAGTTTCTGAATTTGGAATAAGGTACGGAGTTATGATTATTTTTATGAAATCACTCCAATGTCGACGGTGCAGAGCCTGCGAGCAGTTCTTCACAAATTTGATCATAACTTGGTTCCTTTTTTGAGATCCAAAAATTTCAATTGCCTTTTTAAAAATAGAAAAAAATGCTTTTTATCCATATAGAAAACACTGTTCAAAAAAGGGGTCTTCATACGGGGCGGGGTTCGATTTTTGGCACGTATTTCTGCAACAGTGGACCAGAAATCGAACCCCCCCCCCGCCCCCTATGAAGACCTCCCTGTTGAAAACTAATTCCTACATGGTTCGAAAGCGCATTTCCTCTAGTTTTCAAAACGCTATTAAATCTTTTAAAATTCGAAAAACTTACCGGGATATAATTGTTTATACAAAATCACTTCAATTTTTTCGCTCAAAAATCGGACCCCGCCGCGCATGAAGATCCCCTTTTTCAAAAACGATTCATATATGTTAAGAAAGCGCATTTCCTCGCGTTTTCAAAAAGCTCTTGGCTTTTTCAAAATTTGAAAAACTAACCGAGTTATGATAATTTTTGTGAACGTCAAATTTTGCCGCTCCGATGACATCGGAGCCAGATCGACCATAGGTGAATCCAACTTGTTCGATTCAGAAAATCATGTTCTTTTTGCTGTAAATTGATCGAGACTTGAAATTTCTTGTGGGAAAGTTTTAACTATACAGGTGGTCTGTTTTCAGGTAGAAAATGATTTTATTTTCATGAAAAATGAGAATTTTGAATGTCATCTCCACTAATCATATCGAAGATCACTGCGAAGAAGCTTGGGTTTTCTACTGGATAGTAATCACGACCTAAATTTTTGTACGGTACAATTTCACTCTCAGATGTTCCCTCCTTCAGATGGTAGAAAAATTTTCCGAGAGAAGTCCATCCTTCAGTTGCGTCTCCGTCGGCGATTCAGAGTGTGGCTCAAAAATTCTTGTAGGGAGATCACTCATGTCAGCCTTAGGAACTAACACTCGAAGCTTTATAAAGTACAATCTTTGATGTGATCTTTGAGTTGAAGTCCAAGAAACTCACCTTGGAGTATTATACTTGGAAAGAAGAGATGGGGAGCATCAACACCTCCTATGACTGACATCTTCTATTAGAATAATAGGAGAAAAATAAAGTTTTTGTTGGAGTGCTTTTATTAAATGAATGAGTTTTGAACTCCACGTATTGCTGTGTGAAGATTTTATTCAATTAAAAAGGAAAGCTCTTCAGAATGTCTAATCCTTGTAACGCGAACAATCCTGAGATAGAATCGGTAGGCATTTTTTCTACGTTTAATCAGAAAGTTGGCTCCACTGTTGGGAATCGCTTGTTTTTTACGTCACGTGCCAAACACTTCGCCTCCAAATCGCAGATGTAAAAAATGACATAACTGGCATGAAGAAGGTTTGGAAAGACATGGACGAAGATTACATGTACACCAGAAACATCGCCATGGGAGTGCTCGACCGCCTCGACTTCCAGTTCGAGGATGTGAAAAGGGTACGTAATGGAATTGAAGCAAGAATAGGAGTTCAACAATTTCCTGTCAAGTTGTTTTTAATTTTCAGGTTGTCGAAGATTTAAAACGAGAGGCAGAAAGAATCGAACGTTTCCTGAAAAACAGATCGAAGAACTAAAACAAGGGATACGAAGAATCGATCCGACTCCATGACAGACCAACTGTCAAAATGTTTCTTTAAAATAATAAAAAAATTGCATTGAATTTGTCTTTCACTTTCCTATATCTGTGGCGTGGTCATGAGATCGACGGAAAATCTAAACATAAGTGATTAGTTCGAACACAGTCGGCAAAAGTTTTTTATTCTTGATTGTAGAACAAAACTCAGAACATCAGTTCATTCCTTTTGCTTTGATAAAAAAGTAATCTAATTATACAATAAATCAATCGGATCATCTGTGAATGAAGCTGCGAGCGAATATCCACGTGCGCGTCGTAAGCAGTGTCGTGAGAAGTCGCACCTGGAAAGATGAACCTATTAATGGGTACAAAAATCGCATAAAAATTGAAAAAAATTGATGGAGATAATGACCGGGGCAGACGAGTTGTTAGTGAAAACCGTTCAGGTTATGAAGAATTCGATAACAGATAAATATACTATAAATACTGAAAGAGTTTGAATACTGAATTAGTGTTTAAAAATGTTGAGCACATTACAGCAATTACATGTACTAACTTTTCATTCATACTCCTACCCGAAAACGACCACTACGTCAATTCCCCCCCCCCCCTCGAAACTGAGCCACAGTACGACCCCCCCCCCTCCAGACGAGGCCGCAGTACGACCCCCCCCCCCTCCAGACGAGGCCGCAGTACGACCCCCCCCCCCTTTCGATTCCCGAACCTCAGGCTTGACCCTGGGCGAGGGGCCTTAATGCCTACGTAGAGGAGAGAAGCCAGCTCGGACAAGGACACAGCCTAGATGCCGGAGGAGGGGCCGCGCTAGCAGTTGCTCGGACCTCTCCTTTATTGGGACTACTCCTAGGAGAGTACGGTGGCGAATCAAATATCGAATGGTGCCAACCTTTTTTCGAAAAACCTAAAACAGAGCATGCGGCGGTTTGCGACGCTATTTTTGCGTTTTTTCGCCCACTTTTGACCGTGCGGCATGAGCGGTATTGTACGATACGTAAGCCCTGTTTAGCTTCCAAAAGGAAGACAGTTAGTGCTGCAAACCCATCGTTAGAGAGTTTCTTGGCGAGAAAGTTTCACAAAGATCAAAGTTTTCGCCCTTGACGAACCTGCGCCCGAGCGAGTGTTCTCTCTTAGGCCCCGTTTATACTTCGACGCCGAGCGACGCAACACCACGTATAGTGGCCGTATTGATTGAATAACGCGATCGATCAATTTGGCCACTTTACATGCCGTCGCGTCGTTCAGCGTCGGAAGTATAAACGGGGGCTTAGCCGCCTTTTATACTCCCGCCGCGGCCCTGCGCGTCAATTTGGGGAGCGGCGCGGCCAGTCGCGTCGCGCGCCGAATTTGACGCGCCGCTGCGCGATTGCAGATAGGAAAGGGAGCGTCAGCGACGCGCACCACGAGCTCCGCACTACGGCCCGTGCTGAGGAAACGGTCCATGAGTCATTGAGGGAGCAAAACGTAAAGGATTCGTCTGGCTGGTCAGCGCAATGCATCTTGTCAACGTTTGTCGTGGGATTCCTATGGAGAGCGACGATTCCTCTCTTAGGCCTGGAGTCGAAGTCGTCCGCTCAACCTACGGTTGAAACTGGTGAGTGTGGTATTGAGTCGAATCTCTTGCAATGCAAACGGCACTATACCATTCCTTATTTTGCGATATGTGCGGGTCCAAAGGTAGAACTGCTGGAAGGTACTCATCGTCGATAACCACTCAAAATTCTTTCTCACATGGCCATTCTGGGGTCACTGTGCACTAAGCATATCTTTAGCGTGGTATATGAAGCTTTGTTGATGTCTACAGATCTCCATTCTCTTCCTAGGTTACAGAAGGTATGGGCTAAGGTCATGGTAACCGATTTCGCCCAAACTGCCTAATCATCCAAACCTAGTAATCGCCTGTAAGTTCAGAAAACGATGTCAGATTCGTGATCAGCACCCTAAATACCCCTCCTCCTTCCCCAATAGGAGAAGTTTGGTCGTAAAGGTGAAATCTCCCACCCTACACCGAGTCTGCCGCGGCTGATTGCGCCGCGCCGCGCCCTTCCTCTCAGCGGCGCGATTCGCCGAATACCGTAACCCAAAATTCCATCAAGTGTGGTGTTTTGCGGCGGCGGAGTATAGAAGCGATGCGGCGTCGCCTCGCGGCGTGAAAAATCGATAGCCATGCCGACCATCACGCCGCGCCACGGGGCGGCGCAAGTATAAAAGCCTACGCACACTTCTGCAGCAGCGCCGCCGCTATGGTTAAGGATAGGGCAGGGACGCCGCCGGCGGCGAGCGGTATGGTAAGGCGCCTTTTATACTCTCGCCGCGGCGCAGGGCGTCAATTCGGGGCGTGGCGCGGCCAGTCGCACTGCGCTTTGAGTTTGACGCGCCGCTACTCGTTTGCAGTTAGGAAGGGGAGCGTCAGCAGCGGGCGGCCATGAGCTTCAGCGTACTACGGTCCGTGCGCAATGACGGATGACGGAGGAGGCGGTCTATGAGTCACTGGAGGACCAAAACAGAAAGAATTCATCTGGCTGATGCAGTGCATCTTGCCAATGTTAGTGGTATTTTTGGTGGGAGCGACGAGTCCTCTCTTATGGCTGGAGTCGATGTGGTCCGCTCAATCTAGAGTAGAAATTGGTGATTGTTGTATAAAGTTGTCCCCTGCAATGCAAGTGGCACTAAACGACCCTTATTTCGCAAAATGTGTGGGTTCAAAAGTAAGACTGCTGGATGGTATTCATCGTTGAGAATAACACCCATTCTCGACTTCACGAATGGTGCCATCATATGCTCTCGTATTTGCTATGTCTACGCCTAGTTGGAAAGGTTCATTCCGTAGTCTAGGGTCCTATCAGAAATCTGCTAGGGGGGGCAAGTGATAAAAAGCTCATATGGAGCACGTACTTGGCAGCCTGTAGTGTAGTTAGTGGAATATAGCGTATGAAAGGTTGGGAAGGTGACAGAATACCAAACAAGGAACGAACATAGAAAACGCAAAAATTCGGTAAGGCAGGTGGATCGAACAAATCACCCTGTGCCTTTGAACCACGTCACTTCCCACTGCGCCACCCAGCTGCTTGCACCTGTGTCTTTCACCACATCCCTTTTCTCCACGTAGAGCGCGCACAAACGTGTTGGCTGCGGGCTGACAGTCCAATTCAATACTGGGCTCTCAAGGGCTCCCTAACTCGTCGAGTTCAAGGACTATGCAAAAATGAAAGCTCCCTTCCTACAATTTCAAGGGCGGAGATTCTCGCAATGGTGTTCATTTTTACCACTCAGACATACGCCTGAGACAGTTCTCTGATAAGCTAACAGTGTTATTTCCGAATGCGATTTCTGGACGGACACATCAAGCAAATAACAATGGAGTGATGTGAGCTATTCACTGTGGTAATGAGATTTGTGAAGTTTCTGCGCAGAGCATTTTTTACAGGTGAGGAGGTCGTGATGCTTTCTGTGCCTCTTTCGTCGTGGCAACATATTCAAAATCCATATCATATTTGAAATTCATGTTATAGAATGTTTACCCAGTAGCTAACGCTGATACATGTGAGGTTTTGCCATCGACGAAAGCTGCAGAAGTTCGATTCCTCTTTGACTGCCGCTCCTCTCCCTGACTTTTCGAGACTGAGCACCTATGAGGACGTTTTTCGTATCTACTAAGCTCAAGCCTAGAAGTTCATTTTATTTGATGTCGCAACAAAAAAAAGCCAGATCTTTCAAGGTCGCTTGTTTTAAGACCACTATCTTTTAGCCATATGCTTTAATTCAGTCCTGAATGAATCCTCAACACCCTGAAGATTGATCATAAATACGTAAACTATGACAGAATACACTTTAAAGCTGTTGAGCCAAGATTGGTATATCTCCTTATTTCGCTTACGTTTCAGCGAAACCACCTTCTTCATAGCCAGAAGCTCCAAAGAAACTACTGATAGAATGAGACGAAAGGGGATTAAGGCAGCTCGACTGTCCTTATGGGAACAGCCGAGAGGCTGGTAAGTCACCCTCAAATGGAGAAAGGATGTTGGTAAATGGGGGTCACATCCTCAGCGACCTTCCGGTTGCACCTCGTCTTCAAATTTCGCGCTTTCACAACCTCTTGTTATATTTTGCTTTTATTATTCTAAAAAGTTTAATACATGTCGCGTTAGCACACAGCATTGGGAGGTGGAAGGATGACAACCAATCAGAAATAGGGAAAAATCGAATGGGAGACAGAGAGGGCGTGCCCGGTCGGTACCCTGATTACCTGGCCTCAGTAGGGTCAATGCTGTACATTGCCATAATTGGCTGGCGCGCTCCCATCTACCATGCTGTGCGCATTCGCGAAATACCAATCGCAGGCAGTACCACTCGCTTTTTGTCCTCCTACGAATTTCAGCATTTAAAAACCTGAAAGCGCCTGCATTTTCTTGTTCTCCAGCTATGCTTAAATGCGCTTGCTACAATAAATAAATGAATTCGCCTACTGAAAGGTGTTTGAAAAACTGTTCATTAGCTATGACAAGGTCAACTGCGTAATGCCCCTGTTAGGCCAGTGTTATACTCCCGCGGGAGCATCCGCGGAACGTCAGCGGACTAGGGGTGCACCGCGGACGGCGGGCGTGGCGGGGCCCGGCGATTGGCCAGGTGAGGGATCTCGGCGCGATTCCCGCCCTTCCGCGGACGCTCCCGCGGGAGTATAACTCAGGCCTTATACTCCCGCGGGAGCTTCCGCGGGACGTCCGCGGACGGACGGTGCACCGCGGACGGTCGTCGTCGTCCCGGGGCGGCTAGCGCCGCATCGGAGCGCGTTTCCCGCACCGAACTCCGCGGGACGACAGCCCGCGACGTGCACTGCACCGCGGACGGCTGCCCTCCCGCGGGCGGGAAGTATAACACCCCTCTCGTCGTCTGTCGGCGGCGATCCGCGGACGGCGGTCGTGGCGGGCCGCGACGAGTGGCCCGGCGCGGGGTCCCGACGCGATTTCCGCCCATCCGCGGAAGCTCCCGCGGGAGTATAAAGGCCCCCGCAGACTTTTGCGGCGTCGCCGCTGCCCTATGCTTAACCATAGGGCAGAGACGCAGAGCTCGCCGCCAGCGGCACCGGCGGCGTCGCTGGCGGAAATGACTTGAATCATTCCACCCGGCGGCGCCGCTCCAGCGTCTGTCTGTCTGCGCTCTGCGCTCTGCCCTTTCGCGGCGGGATCCAGAGCGGAGACGGTCGATGCCGGCGCGCGATCGTCATCGGGGCGCGTTATTGTTAAGCACCAGTCGGTCCCGACTAGAAACAGTACAGTACCTCGCCGTCACCGCTCCCACTGATGATGAGTCAAGCCGCTGAGCAGCGCCGCTCAGCTGTTTCGCCGTTCGCCGTCGCCGCTCAGCGATTTCGCCCGCCGCTCGCCGCAGAAGTCTGCGGGGGCCTTAAGTAGGGCAGTTGATGGGGTATTGAAGCCGCTCTCACTCGGCAAAGGTGTCGCTTCACGATCGCTTGTTGAGCTAACGAGGATCTAGCCCGCTCTACCTAAGTTCAGCAGGCCTCAGAGGAGCGCACTGCACTCTTCCGCCTCCTCAACAGACGTTTAGAAGCAACATTTCGCTGCGGGCACTAGCATTGCGCTCCTCTGGCGCATGGTTAGTGTGTGTTAGCTTCTGGTTTATGACTGGAAGCTGAGCTTCATCCTCCACCTGATGCGCTTCCTGTTGTCCTTTATTTGGAAAGAAGCTGCAAATCTTGTGGGCGCATGTCAAGCATGTGCTTCTACTAGTTCGTGGGTGCTATTTGTTACTCATGCACTGTACCTTACTGGTATGTGTACTGCTAAAACGGAGAAGCCCCCGGGAAGCTAAAGCAATATGTAATAACGGGCAGTTTTCCATTAGCGATTTTTCGCCAAGAGCACTAGTGAATTTTAATTCCTTTTGGAACCATTGGGGTTTAGCATCTGGAGCAACTGGGTAGCAGAATCATTATAAACTGCTGCAACCAGTCTTCGCACGATTAGCTTTCAAGTTTTTACCGTAGTTGCTTCCGCAGTCGTACTAATGCTTCTGAGGGCTTTAAGTGGGTCACCGCAAGCAATTTGTGCGTTGCTCAACCTTCTCTCCGATCCCCCCCCCCCCTCCCCTCCTCCTTCGCCATGATACTCATTCTTTCTTGCTGTCGACAGAAAATCACCACATTTCTGCAGCTTAAATGAATATATGCCTGGAACCCTTTTATCCACCTTCGCTTAAGTTGGCCGCATAATCGGGTTCAGTCGCTAATTTTCTCGGTGATTATTCTGAATTGCATCCAATTCGTTTTCCTACAGATTTCATACAATCGCTTCAAATGAGGTTATTTATCCGGCTCTTGCATTCGCGCCGCTGTCTACGCTATGTTCCCATCAAGTCGCATTTCTGTTCACTTTTTCTTTTTGGAAAATCGGAGACCCACCTCCAATGAAGCTCAACAGCAATTTATGTATTTGCACCAGATACCAAGCTCCACGTTCGGAGTTTTCATCCAGGTCAACAAAACCTTCCATCTCTCCTCGGCCGACTCTAAAAACGGCGAAGAAAGGAGCATTTTATGAACACTCGTGCTATGCATCTTCTCTTGTGGGCTCGCCGTGCTCGCGGAAGCATCAGGCAACCCAGCGAGCGATAAATGTAGATGTTTTCCACTGGTTCTCGAGAGTTTGGATAAAAAGTGGTGGGAGTCTCGAACGAGAAGGCGGCTGCCGAGCAGCGGAGTCGATCTTATGTGGGTGTCCGTCCCCAGCAAAGGTGCAGCATTTCACAGCATACAACGCTGTCTCTCTACACATTCACAGGCTCCTGCTTCAAGAGCTCTGCTAGGCTGTTCGAAACGCTCGTCTGTAAATGTAGATGAGATCGGATGCCTCTCCAACGACAAGTGAGAATGTCTATGATCAAATGGTACAACTGCTAGGATTGCTCTCTAAAAGCAATCGTAAAGGCTTATAACGTCGTGCCTTCTCCTTACCATACGTTATTTCACAAGTGTAACAGCGACCCGCTGTAACAGTCAGAGAACCGCTCAACCCTTTGAAAAGAGGTGTTTGGCTATTCTGTTTCTAGCAGATGTGCCCTCCATTAGCGTGACGAAGGTCTGACCCACTTTCCAATTACCTGACTAGTGGTTCTACGTGCTTCGGCGCCCATCCCACTTTTCCACTTGCAGCCGATTAGTGAGTCATTTTCATTCAAGCTTCTCGCAATGAACCAACAGGTGAGTATATACCTTTTGTACGAAAATTTCTGTAGCTTAGCGTTGGAGATAATCGTGTCCAACACCTTTTTACCTTATTCAATGCTTCTTACAAGTCGCATTTGACGCCACTCATGCACGTTTAAGATGTCAAGAGTGGAATGTTTGCGATGTCGAGCAGTTTCTTCTCGCTAAGTACAGCTGTACAATCTAAATAGCGTACTTACCACTAGTTTCTCAATTTCGACCTAGTTGTAATGATTTGCTCCAGAACGTGGTCTTTTCTGGCACTGTATCATGGGACCGCTTAAGGTGATATTTCCAAAAATGAACGCAACATTTTCAGGATCAATGTTTAATGACCTTCTCAGCTATCGATCTAGCCTATACTTACTTACTTTCATACTAAAGGCGGTTGCTGTCGTTGTTTGGTAGTGAAGCTCCCAACCAGACATTTGGCTGCAAGCAGGCTTCTCTACGTCTATTAAAAAGTATATACGAAGAGTGTAAATATATGCCATTTTGCAACCCTCACATAGACAAGTCTGAGTATTGAACTCTTGTACCCAGTGTGCAAATTAAAAGTGATAATACTTGACCTGTATGCTTCTTCATCAAAGGTGAAGATTCACGATTTATGGTCCAAAATGTGGTAAATCGTAGTTACGCACACTGCTGATGGATAGTAAGACGTTTTCGAGGCAAACATCACATTAATTGGCGTGTTGCTTCCAGATTCCGCGTGGTCCTTCGCAGAACAAAATTCGAAATCGTGTAGTAATTCCCTCAAGGACATACAGCAGTATGTATTATATACGTGTTATGGCTAGCATTTGTCACCCCCCCCCCCCATTCCACGGTTGATGGCTCAAGAGGGGGTTTGCACGGGATTGGTTAACTTGTGGTATGTAGCAGTGTTACAAAATGACCCTTCCCCAGCCCTATAGCCAGTTAACGCCGAGGTTTTATTGTGTCTTCATGTTTGGCTATTTCCTATTAATCCTAACTTTGACGAATCTATTAGTCTTCGTTGGCGATTATTTCATAAGGAATCCGATAACTGATGCACTCTCCTAATTCATTCCATACTGAAGAAATTGATGGCCTCTATGCTTACTTACTTTAATACTTTGATGTTCCTTTTGTCGGCTGGAGGTCTTCTCAGCGGGGACCACAACTCTTCCAGACCGCTCGATCTCTGGCTGCTTGCATCCAGTGAGGCAGACTCCGCTCTCTGAAAGATCTTGAGAATGAGTCTGCCCATCGCGTTGGCGGTTGTCCCAGTGGTCTCCTATGGTCTCTCGGGAGGCATTCTGTGACACGGAGACTCCATCTATCGTCCTTTCGTCGAAGCAGGTGTCCGGCCCAGCGATATTTGGACTTCTTCATGTACTGCAGCGGGTCTGCTAATTGCGACTTCTCCCGTAGCTCCGAGCTTCGGAGGCCTTCTTGCCATTGCTGACGAAGGCTTGTCCTTAGAAGACATCTCTCCAGTGCACGATGCGTAGTTTGCATCGCTCTGGCGATTGTCTTGTTGTCGGGCCAGGTTTCCGTCGCGTAACACATCGCAGGCAGTACAGAGGCGTTGAATATCGAGGCCCGGTACATGTCGCGTAGATGAGCAGCACTGGTAGGTGGGAGCGCGCAAACCAATAGTAACCAAACAGAGCACAGGCCGAACACATGCCAGCCTATCAGAGCACCAACTGTAATGCCCTCTCTGAATGGTATGCCCATTCCATGCGGTCTGATTGGTTTAGGCGTTCCTACCTACCAATGCTGCTCACCTACGCGACATATACCCGAGGCCCTGACGCCGGGATCCTTGAGCTGATCGGTGACTTCGCGAATCGAACTGAAGGCTGCCCATGCTGCGCGTCTCCTGCGGACGATTTCAGGAGCGAGGTCGTTATCCATGTTCAGCTCCCTTCCCAGATAGACGTAGGAGTCGACCTGTTGTAGAGCGACTCCATTTAACCTTACGAGTCCCGTGTCACACCACTGGTTGACCATAAATTGCGTTTTGGACTTATTCATGTCCAATCCAATCTTCATACCTGCCACATTCAGTTCGTTCAGCATCTCCTCGACTTCTGCCGTGCTGGTAGAGATGAGAACAATATCGTCGGCGAAGCGAAGGTTGCTGATCCGTTTACCGTCGACAAGGTAGCCTTTATCGTCCTAGTACAAGTCTTTCATGGCATCCTGGAGTGCCGCTATGAATAGCTTGGGAGAAATCGTGTCTCCCTGCCGTACTCCTTTCCCGATAGGAATTTTAAGCTTTCGATCTAACAGCTGGATGGTAGTCGAGGTGTTCGAGAAGCATTCGTCGAGAAGTCGGATGTAGGGCGATGGTATACCAGCGTGCACAAGTGCGTTCAAAACGGCGTTGATTTCCACAGAGTCGAACGCTTTCCGGTAATCCACGAAGACAAGGACAAGTGGGAGGTGGTATTCGCGGCTCCTCTCGATGAGCTGTGAGATCGAAACAGATCTGTGTAGAATTCTTGAACGATGGCCTCCACCGCTCTTCGAGACGTTTGCCTTATTCCATCCTTATCGACATGGGCTGACATTATTGCCTTCTGATCGCAGAGATCTCGTTTGCAGCGCTTTATGCTCGAACCTTTCCCAGCCGCTTCTAACAGCTTCAATCTTCTGTAGGCTTGAATGGACTCCTTCACTGCAATTCGACAGGCCTTCGAGATGGTGACTTTTTCCAGATGGGAAGCATTAGGATCCAGTTTAACAGCTCTTCTTTGCTCCAAGAGTTTAATCGCATGTGCGTTGAGTCTTGAAGCAGACGGTGATGTGGCTTCGCAAGAGCTGCTAGCACATTTCAGCAGTCCTTTGGAGAGAAGGTCGTAGTCTTCCGATGGATCTTCAAGAAGATTCCAATCATACGACTTTATCGCATATTCCAACTCCTCAGACTTGAATGTGGGGATCCTCACCGGTGCCGGTTTATGAGTGTCACGCTTGAACATCCTCTTTTTGAGAGTCAGCTTCGCACGGACAAGACAGTGATCCGAGCCGGTGTCAAATGAAGGCAGCACGGAGACGTCGAACAGACTCCAGCGTCTGTTCGTAAGAACATGGTCGATCTCCGAACGTGTTTCTCCATTTGGGCTTTCCCAGGTCCATCGTCGGTTTGAAGGCTTCTTAAACATAGAATTCCCATGGTAGAGACACCACGCGGATAGGAAGTCTATCAGGCGCTCTCCGTTTTCGTTCCTTGAGGAAGTTCCATGTGGTCCTAGCCTCCATTCGTCGTGATCATTCGTACCGACGATGGCGTTAAAGTCACCAACAACAACTTTGTAGTAGCTCTTCTCGTCGTTGACAGTCCTTTCGAACAGCTTGTAGAATTCCTCCTTTTCTTCATCTGTGGCCGCAGATGTTGGAGCATATCCATTTATGATGGAGATGGTTCCTTGATCTTTGGTTTCCAGACGAAGAACAGCTACTCGCGGACTGATGATCTTGTAAGAGTCTACTAGGTGGTGCACTGTCGAATTGACGAGAAATCCAACTCCGCCAATATTCTTTCTGTCCACCTTTGCTCCGATAATGAGAAGCTCGTTGTGGTCGGTTCTTATGGTTTCCGTTCTGCCTTTCGTTTCCTGCAGGGCGATAACGTCTTATTTGATGTTGCGGCTTCTGTAAAGCAGTGTCCGAAGATCCTGCTCAGATGCGATCGAACAACAGTTATAAGTGCAGACGAATAGGCAGTTTCCGTGTCGTGGTGGGAGGGAGTTTCCGGTAGTCCGATTCCAATGACGTCCTGATAGTTTAACTCCGGGATTAGATGGCCCCTCGCCGGAGATGGATGCAACCGACGTCGTAGAAGTCCACCTCCGGCGCGCGGAGGACTGGGGCGCGGATTTAGTTGTTTGAGCCATACCGGTGGTCTGGTTACTCACATTTTCCCGGCCAGGGATACAGGAGAGCCGCCCATACACGACAAAGCGTCGCGTACTGCGTGACCGTTTGTGCCGTTAGCCATCACAAAGTGATGTTCACCCCTTCACCGCGGTGAGGTGGCATGAAGGGGATCTAGCCTATACTAGCACAATATATGATTTAGTTACTCCGTCGCTAACGATCAAGCATTATTTGGGAGCTACGAGGCATGGTTGTTCCTTTGAGATTCATCAAAGGGACTCTGCCTGATGAGGGATCATTCACGTTCGAGAGGTACTGACAGGTCGCTCAAGGCGATGAGAGCAACAAAATCTGGCGAGAGTTTTCAAGAGAAGCTTCTGAAGTTTTAAAAAAGGGCATTGGCTTTTCGAATAGCAGCAATGAAACAAGCAAAGCATTCGAATGAAGGAGCGCCACTATACCTTTCCTCCCTACTGTGCCACCTGTATTACAATAACATCCACAATCGACGCTTTGGCGATTTCCGCCGCAAACCGTCACAACTCCATGACTTCCTTCACGTTGACGCCAACAAGCCAAAATTACACCCAGAGATTTCCTCTTTAGACTATTCCATCGGCAAGCTCTAATCTCAGTTTTATTAAAAACTGACCTGGTTGTATAGCATGTTCCTTTGGAAGGCCGCAAATTTTCTGCCGCTATTCCTCTCCTGGCACAGAACTTATCTGCTGCAGTATGTTTTTTGGAGCTGTAACTCTAAAATAAAAGACGAACCTTTCTCCTACTTTTTCTTTAATCTTCTCCTCTCTCCTCTATTCTTATCTCTTCTCTCTATTTATCTTACAATTGTTTCCTTCCTTTCCTTTCTTACATATTCTAGTGTAATACAGCCATCTGAATACAAGTGTTCTGTTTTTTTTTGCGAGATAGCCTTACATAGCAGTTTCCATGGAGGACAAAGCCTGCCTTAATTAGATAGATGTCTTGTGTGTATTCCGAGCATTAACGGACTATAAATGCGGGAATCTTAACGTTCTCTCTGTCTTATTACGAGATGCCATTATCTCGCGTGCGGAATACATATGTCAAACAGCACATTGTCTGGCTTCATCAAGCTTTAGGATCAAAGTAAGTCGGAACGGCATAACAGGCAAATTAAAGCAACGGCATAACAGGCAAATTAAAGCGTTTTGTCAATGAGAGCAAGGCATCTCATTGACAATTGAATGTGTGGCCCATACATGCACGGAAAATATGTATTCACCATTCCTTACAAGCTCTTTTCTGTTCTTCAGCAACATTCCGCCCACTGAAGAACTAAAAAACAGAACAGTTGTATTGAGTTGGCTGTGTTTAGGGGTGCATACAAAATTCTGGGCGGTAAATTTTTGTAAGGAATTTTTTCAACGGAAATTTATCGCTAAGTTTTCGGTAATAAACCAGCCTTGAGCAACAGGTTGCCTTCAGAGTATGGGTGGCGTAAATGAATTCTGCAATTTCGTAAATCGGAAAATGGAAATCGTAAGAGTTACCTGATTTATAGCGCTTCTAAATTCCCGGATTATCTTCCAGTATATTATACCTAATCGAAATATTTTATTGAGTCGTTTTGAGATCGAGTTGCACACTTTTGTAATCAAGAATCAAGCTGGAAGCCATTAAAATCAAATAGCATCTTTCAAATCTAGCTGGACAAGTTTTAGGACAATCAAACTAAAAAAAGCTATCTTAAAAAGACACCTGTACACGGTGCGCAAACAAAAAGCTTGCACTGCTTGGATGATCAAAAGCTGTGCTTCATCCTAGCTTGCCTTTAACTTGCATATAAAACCACGACTTTGAAGAAACAACATCAATAAGTCAGAGTCTAAACCAATAAAAATCGTTCCATCCAAAACCAAAAAAAATCATTTCATCGCTGTACAACTCGACGAAAACAGCATTTGCGCAACAAATCCAACGAGCATCTCCTACTGGCTAGATAAGGGTTTCGACCTCTGATGGAACTTCAAATGGAGACCAAGGTCGATAGAAAGAGAAAGGAATTCTCATTACGAATATGGTTGTCAAAATTGCATAATGAAACTCCTGAACTAGTTGTGAGCTGCTAGGTTTAGGGGTCGACTGCAGGCTGGCCGCCGGAAAGAGCTGGCGCGGGAGCGGTGAGGGATGGGGGCTCCGTAAGGCCTATTAAACTCCCGTCCACCGCAAGCGCGATTGCACAGCGACGGCGGTGCCTCGCGACGCGGGGTCGAAACAAGTGGAAAAATACTGTACGAAGGGCGCCCCCCCCCTCCATCCGCAAGAGCGACGGCCGAAGCGCTGTAGTATGTTCCGCTCCCGCCACTCGGAGGTGTGGCCGGCAGCAGAGTCTTGTGGGTGTTGCGGATCCGCCATGACAACGGCGGATGGTGCGGCGCCGCAACGGTTACTGTACGCAGTACTGCGTACCTTTGCCGGCAGTTGCGACCTCTGAGAATGCCAGAGATGTAGTAAGCAAAACGCTTTGTGAAGAAGCGTTTTCTAAGTCAAGTTAGGAGTTCTTGAATTTAGGCCCCGAAATCTAATAGAACACTCCTTACAACTCAACACTTCTGTGCCATTTTGCGCCTGCTCCCACTTTTATCGACCTACCTTCACTAAAAGCTTCCACGCTTGACAAGCAGCTCGAAGATAATGTGGTAGCCCTTGTGATGACAGCATTCCCTCCTATGCCTTTTTGAGTCCGGGAGATCTGTCCGATGCAGTTATAGCTCATACTGAAAAGAAAGGTCTCCATTGTTGTTGCATTTTTGTGCGAAGATTTTCCCTGCACCTCAGACGACTACTTGTGACTGGAAGGCCACGGAGATTTTCAGTACAATTAAGGTTATCGTGCTAATAATAAGGTTTTTTTGCGTTATGTTTTGATTCCATTTGATGACAATAATGGTGATTATATTGTTGGTTGTCAAGCTCCTTTATGGACAGAAATTATGCACCAACCTACTATATCGATGACTGATGATTCGAATGCATGGCCTTATTTACGACCAGATTCCCTCTAGTGCTGAAAGGAATCAGAATCTCGGTCTTCACAAGCTGTCTTCTAGAAGGAAGGCTAATGATTTGCTACTACAGAAAATTTTGTTTGGTAAGTATGACACCAAGCCGGAGGAGTTCCTACCGGTGAGGGCCACTTCAGTCACTAGGCGTGGGCCTATCGAGCTCCAGGTTAAGACGGCTAAACTCAACTGTAGGCGGTTCTTTTTCGTTAACAGAACAATCAGCTCATTTGAGACCCTGCTCAAGACATAAGTACCACTTATGTAATAAACATACATGTATCCCTAGCATGTAGTTCGATTTAAATAATGTTTAGAATAGATGAACCATAATGGACACCCATCTATCACGCCCTCCGGCTGGTCTCACCCGCAGCTCCTGGCGCTGCGGGTGAGAGCCGCTGTGAACTGCACAGCACTCGGGGACCTTTGCGTGCTGCGGCTCCGCAACAACTCGTCCGCGCCGCGGCTTCCACCACAGTGGCAGCGTGGGTCCCACTGCGGCGGGAGCGATATGGACGAGTTCTCGGGGTGCTGCAGCGAGACTCTGTAGAGGCCCTATAACACCCCTCTGCAACGCATAGCAGGAGCGACGGCGCGACAGCTGGCAACCGCGATGCCCCCTGCGCCATTCGCCACTGCAACGAAAGCGCATCATTGAAAGTTGCCCCGAGCTCCTTGCCGGCGCGACGCGAGAATTCACCGTAGACCTAAGAATGGTCCGCCAGGGCGGGGTAGCCTTCTACCCCCGCCCTTTAAACAGAGGCGTGACAAATATCTGCATCTCCACTATCTCGTAAGGCAGCCACAGCACTCTCGAACAAGCCCAGGGGGTTGGGGTGGGCGGGCCAGGGGGACGGGGGGGGGTAGAACGCTCGTCCCCCGTCCGCCAGTTGCGGGTTAGCACAGGGGTAGTGCCTCGGCTCATTGGTGTTAGGTCGTTGGTTCGGTTTCCATGGCTGACTAATTTTGCACATCATGATTTATCTTCAAAATGACCTTTTGTTCAGGGTTATGACGCTATGGTCCTTCAAGAAAAACAAGAAACGTTTCCGCGGCGGGTTCACATTGAAGCTCCAAACTTTTTGGTCAAAGCATGACACAGAGGGATGGGAACTGGCACTATTGTGTTACACTTTCACAGCTCCCGCAGGGGTCGAGGAGTGATCGCAAATTCTTGAACCGAACTTCGCCCAAGGGGGTTGTTTGGGGGAGATCATGAATCCGACATCCGTTTCTAGTATTGCGGTGGGGTACGGTAGGAAGCGGTTGGGTAAGGCACTGCTACTGTAGGCTACCGTCATCGGCTAAAAGTTTAAAAACGGATGTCAGTTTCGACATCAGCAGCTCAAGTATCCCTCTTGGGCCAAGCTTGTGTTAATAAATAATGCTAATGCTGTTGCTGTTGTTAATCTGCTTGTTAATGCTTCAACCCTCCTCGATCACTGGAGTTGTGATGGTTCAGCAGTGACAGGCAACAAACTGAAGGCTCTGTCGCAGATTTACTGGAATGGTTGTACCTCTAGCTCTTCAAACTTCTTGAAATACTCCTGGTATAAGGCAGATCACATTGTGTATGAAATGGGCAGCATGTTAAGGGCACATTTGCCTCACACACTTTTTGCTTTGTTTCATGAATGCCAAGGTTGCTAGAAACATCTCTAATTGTTCAATATAAGATTTTTACTCCACTTGTGCAAAATAGTAATTGAAAATCTGTGAAAGTAAAGTAAAACCGGAATAAAATGCCATTTCAAAGATAAATCATGATGTGCAAAGAAGGCGATAGCCATGGGAACCGAACCAGCGACGTCATCCCCCTCCCTCCCCCCCCCCCCCTCCCGACGAGCCGAAGCACCACTATACCTGTGCCACCGCCGCAGCTGGCGGGCCATTCTTAGGCCTATGGTATACTCCCGCGTCGCTCCAGCTACGGGCGCGGGGCAACTGTCAACGGTGCGCATTCGCTGCAGTGGCGGACGGCGCAGTGGGGCGCGGTTGTCAGTTGACGCGCCATCGCTCCCGCGATGCGTCGCAAAGGGGTGTTATACCTCCGCGTCGCGGGAGTGAAACATACTCCCGTGCGACGGGCTGCGATGGTCGCGGAGGGGGAGCGCTTGTCGTGCCCTATTCTATGCACTTTCGCTCACTTATTTCGACACTTCCTTGGTTCATGACCATACAACAGCAATTTCAACACACGTCTGGTGATGTTGGGTGGTCATGTGATTTCTCGGTTGTTCTCCTCGTAGAGTTTTCGTCGTGGCTAGACTCATTTTGAGGCTTTTTTCGACGGCTTGAACAGCTAGTTTTTTGAGGAGATATTTTTCTAAGCCGTTTTTTCCCACTTTTGTGCCGACCCTAGCATTTTTTCGCCTCTGAACTTCCTTGCCGGCACCGAAATCTACATTTCTGTGCCGTGCAAGTCACAGGGAGGTCCCGTTGACATATCCGGCCCAGAAGTGTGCCAACTGAACGCTGATTTTTTCGAAGTCATGTTTTTCCAGCGGGGTTTTTTTCGCGTCTTCGCTGACTGCAGTATTTCTTTTGATTCTCAGGTTCCACATAGGCATGAGGACGCACAGTTTTGCGCTTGTCAGGTCATTAGAGGGTTATCGTGACGCGGTGATCATAAATCTGCCATTTCAGCTCCATGTTTTTAAAATAATGTTTTGAACTCGGTTTTTCGCGTCCGCGCATTTAAAAGAGTACTGCGTTTCATTTAGCTCCAACAATTAAGAATTATGAGAAGTGTGCGTCCACACTTCTATATGAAAAGGGACCACAAGTCGTAGCATGCTGATTTAGCTGATTCGCTAAAATTCTGCAAAAGTCTCCGTCTGTAGAACTGCGCGGACTATGTCAGCCTCAGCGATGGCGACGGCTCGCGACGCGCACCGCGAGCCGTCGCATCGCTGTGCATTCCCGAGTCGCTGCAGCGGACGGGAGTATACCATAGGCCTTAAGGGCTCGGCACACTCGGCGTCGTTGACGCAGCTCCAATGACGAAGGATAGGGCAGAGACGCAGAGTGCGTGTTTCTGCGTCAGGGGCGCCGGCTCGCTTATGGTACACTTACTTCGGCGTTGACGCTCGGCGTCAGCGCTGGCTTCAGCAGCTTCACGGAATGAGCCCGGTCGTTCCGTGATGCTGACGCTCTAACGTCACACTAGCGAGACGAGTCCGATTTTTATTTAGGGAGCGCCCGATGCACCGGTGCATGTTACTGAATTTTTGGCCTTCAAAGCTTGATTGCCTCTATGTACGCTTATAATCGAGTCTCGGAAACGCTTGGGGACGATTATACCAACACCGCTGGTGGTCCTGGGACTACCTCATAGAACGGCCTTGAAGCCGCGTCCTATGTCTCTTGACTTGCGGCCGGACCACCTCGTCTCCTGCACTGCACAGAAATCAACTCTTCTACGCTCCAGTGCTTCAACCAACTCGCAGGAGCGGCCCGTCAACGTAGCCACAATCAGCGTTGCCACGGGTCCCGCTTACGTTACCGGACTTTCGGACTAGCTCACTTGCCCCCCAATGCCGTCCTCGCACCAGGGACTCTCGCATACTTCTCACACTCGCCGGGCTTTGCGAGTGCGAGTCGGCTCCCGCGGACGCCATAGAATTATCTCGAGAGCTATGAAACGTCATCAACCATGTGATGTGACATGGGTCTTCGAAGACCGGCCTGTCAAGAGGGCCTGTCGCCTGCATTCGAATGTCCGTGTTTGCCTTAGCTCGCAGAAGCGAGCAGCTTCCAGTGGCACCGCGTGGAGGAACGGACGTCGCGACCGACGGTTCTCCAAATCCTTGACTTTAAGCGCTGTGGCATCTTTTTTCACAGAGTGCTTTAGTCAAAGAGCGCCGTTTGGGCCAAGCTGCACTCACGCATGAGTTTACTTTAACCGCGAGACTGCAATCAGAAGCTGTTGCTGATCCCAACTACCTGAAAACCGAAGTGAGTGAGAGCTTGACGCCTTTAACCATAAGGAGCTAGACTCGCTTACGTCAAGTTCGGTACTTGGTTCTCTTGACGTTCAGCTTGAGCCCGAACATCTCCAAACGGTAGCAGATTGGAGATGTTCGGGCTCTAGCTCCAAGCTTGCACCTGCCGGTCGAGTTCGCCTTTATCTTAGGGTTGGTATGCGAACACTACGTCATTCGCAAAAAGCAACATCCATGGGATTGGTTTCTGAAGGTCTCCCGCACTGGCATCAATGACACCACAAAAAAAGGGTGGGGAATGCGAGGAACCTTGTTGTTTCCCGACATGGATGGGAAACTGCACAGAGTTGGACGAAGCACGCATTCCACTTTTTGGGCAGGAGTATATTTAGCGTTCACACCACACTAGAAGGGCTTTCGGAACGCGTGTTGTCGTAGGACGTACCGTATAACCTCACGCGGTACGCGACAAAAGGCCTTCTCCAAGTCCAGTCCAATTTCTCCGGTCAAGGTGTACCGGCTTTTGTTTCCCGCGATGCTTCTCCACCCGAAGGCGAGTGACATGTATGGCATTGATAGTGCCACAATCAGCCATGATGCCATGACACTGTTGTCTGAAAGCTTGACGATTTCGCGAAATTGTCCATCGACAATTCGCTCAAATAAGCCTATGATGTGTTAGAGCAAGCGAATCGGACGGTAACTGGAGAACTTTGCAAGACTGCCCTTCTTCCAAATCGGAATCGTCGAACTTTTGGGCCTACATTCAGGCACTTTTTTCCGCTATAATCTGTCCTAAGAGATTTGCCAAACGCCCAGCAGGATACCAATGCTCTGATTTTCACAAATCAGCCTACATCGTTGGGCCCAGTGGCTTTACATGGCCTCTTCTTATTCAAGGCTGCTTCATTTCCTCCACGGTTGTCTTGTGGAAAGGATCGTGGATGGGAGCCACAGAAGGGACGGACGGATGAGGGAACTCTTCTGCCAAGATTCCTTCAAAATAATTGCGCCTCGGCTTCAGTGCTTCTTGACGGTCCATAAAAAGAAATTTTATTCTCGTTATTGATGCTTCTATTAGGTTGCCGCAAAAAACGTCGTTTTTGTTCAGAATACCGCTATATCGTAGAAACAGGTTGACAAAACCTTAACACAAAAGGTCATCTCCTTTACTATCAGTGACGTATAGCCAACGTCTTCGCAAAGACTGGACGCTTTCTTTCAAGAGCCCCGCTGGCTCAAACTCGAAGAAGTTGGACACCCAAATTTTCACTACCTCAGGTTTTTAATTTTTTCTCTGCCAACGAGTGCTGCATCGATTGTAAAAGATCGTTATCTGATGGTGCGAGGTCTGACATAAGTGGCGGATGAGGCAAAAGTTTTCAGCCCAATTATATACTCAATCTTTTTCAGTGTGATTTTTGCAGCATGCGGTCGAGCGTTGTCATGGAGGAAGTTCACGCTTCCAGACCTCTGCTGTTCCACCAGACCGTGCATGACTTTTTTCACGGATATAAGGTTTTACAATTGTTTTTGCAATCTAAGCGGAACCGAACCGTTGCGG
Source organism: Heligmosomoides polygyrus polygyrus (assembly GCA_947396885.1). Classification (NCBI taxonomy): domain Eukaryota; kingdom Metazoa; phylum Nematoda; class Chromadorea; order Rhabditida; family Heligmosomidae; genus Heligmosomoides; species Heligmosomoides polygyrus. The sequence continues at coordinate 48,845,670 of OX377202.1, forward strand.
CTTTATTGTGATGTTGTCTTTCGTTTAACGTAACGATGGAACCATAGAAACCGCTGCTCTTGGTTTTGTGGATGACAAATGCTGCCTTTTTTGCATCGCTGAGCTGATGTGGCACCAATTTCCCACACCGCTTTGACTTCCCAGTTGCATGTAAATGATCGGTGATGGCAGAATGGTGACGTGCCTAACCTCAAAGCGGGTTCGCGTGAAGGTTGGATTGTGTTCGACTCGACAGTTTGCTTAAACGCTTTCACGACATTGTCCGACAATGTCGCCGGACACCAGCATAAGCATAGTTTATGGAAAGATTTCAAACATTTAACAGTACAATATTAATCATGACTGAGTCCACTTATACCTGCGGTGCAGATCATCCTTGGGAAACTTCACTGGTTACTGTTTTATTCATATCTAACAAATAATGATAATGATAATGATAAATGATAGTAATACTCGGCGCGCGGGAGAAATACGTGCTGTCCTAGTGGCACTCACGTGAAAACCGTGGGTGTCGTGAAAGGGTTGATGCCTCGTTATCCACAACCGCAGGGCGCCCTTGACGTTCTTCGTCTTCAAGGCTCTCATCTCCGTCTTGGAAACGTTGAAACCAGGGGTGTGCGCTTGACGATTAACGACTTTGTTGTTGTTATTTACGTTTTTGTTATTGTTTTTAAAGGGAACCTTTAGATCCCGCTTTCAACTCATTAACTACAAAAAAGAGGACCTACCCTCTTACTAAAAGTAGGGGTTAGTACTGATGGGGTTTATAAAAGTCAAAATAGTCGTGAGCAGTTTATTTTGGCGCCTCCAGTACTAACCGTACCCATATGGTACAAAACGGGTTCGACAACCCCGTAGGGCAGCCCCCTAAAACCCATTATGGGAAACTGCTCACTGTACTTGGGCTGGACCTCCCAGGTACTTTGATACTAGGTCTGCAAATGAATTTCACTATAACATAGCTAACTATCATACCCTAAACAAATTTATAAAATATAGAAATGGGAGCAATCAATATTCCATTAAAAATTTTGGAAACTCCAGTAAAAGGTCAATTTGCAGTTCTGACTGTAGGTACTGTAAACAAATCAAATCTGAAAACCACATTATTTCTTATGTTACTAAAGTTTATATAAATACCTATAAAAAGGAAGATACTAATTGTAAAACTAAATCTGTTGTTTACTGTATTAACTGCGACTCTTGTAAGCTTCAATATGTCGGAATAACTACTAGATCATTAAAAGAAAGAATCAGAGAGCACATTTATTACACTAATAACAAAAAGAAATACACTCCACTCTATGAACATTTTCATCAATGTGGGTCAATTCCAAAGTTTACAGTTTTAGACGCCTTAGAAGAAAACATAGACAAAAACAAATTATTTAACAAAGAATTATTTTGGATTAAACTTCTAAATAGTGCTTATCCATTTGGTCTTAATGACAACATAAAAGGTTATGGAAATATATCTTCTATAATTAATCCACTTGATTATAAAACAAATCATCCATTTTACTCACTTCAGATTGTAAAAGAAAGAACAAATAGAGGAAATAAAAGAAGAAGTAAAAACAAAAACTGTTATAATACAAACCAATTTATACAATATCTCAGTAACGAAGAAAACATTAAAGTCTTTGAAGTTTATAACAAAATCAAGATGCTAAATAAACAAAATTTGGATACACTTGTTAATCTCAGTTTAAGTAAAGACTTCCTTAGCAATGTTAATAAAAAAACTAAGCTTATTGTTCTGTGCTTGCTGACACATATAAAATACACTACAAACAATAACATCAAACAAGTAGAAAAGAAATCATTCAACTATGTAGACATGGAATATAAAGGTGATATTTTTGACCGTATTAACTTTAATAAAATATTCAACAGCAGCAAAGTTAAAGAAAGAATCAGAAGTACCTCCACAAAAGAATTTATTCCTTTCAGAGTAGTGTATACCTATAAGCGACCTATATCTACTACTATTTTCAACTATAATCAATTTCTAAAAAACGCCAATCTTGAAAGTTATAAAGATATACTCAATAGAAAACGCATATGTAAAACAGAAAAAAGTAAATACAGCTCATTCATTGACACTACTCACTGTCATATTATCACAGGTAATCTAAACATTATAGAACACCAACACTTGAAAGAAATTATGGTAAAAGGCACAAAATATAGACCAGTAATAGGTTACACCAGAGATATAGTGCATAACACATATAAATCCACTGTCGAAAAAGTTATTAATCACATAAGTAGATTCCATGGAATTTCGACAGACCAAATGAACCAATTGAACAATTTCTTTGCAATAGAATACAGAAACAAAATAAAACCATTGCTAGTCATATCGACATTAGTAATAAAGTTTATATACCGTACCATACAATACGAAGACTACAAAAAGATTTTATATTTTGTCCATTGGATAAAGCAAGCAATAATTATGGTATTATTTGCAAAAAATTTTACATACTTAACCTAATGAAAGAAATGGGAATTACATATGATAACGAAAATGATGACTTTAACAACAGTAACGCTAATAATACATATGTTAATTTGAACGTTTCTAATAAGCTGCTCATAATAGAAAAGCATCAACAATTCCAAATAAGAAATAAATTAAGCGTAGATTCAAATGTAGATTTACCAATTATTTATTCACTGCCTAAACTTCATAAACACCCTGTGAAATTTAGATTTATTACCAAGGCATATAATAGCAGTGTTAAACCCTTGGCCCTAGAACTTTGTTGTATATTTACTTTTCTAAAAACACACTTTATTAATTACGCCAATAATGTAGCTAGTAATACAAGGTCTATTAAAACATATTGGGCTATCAAAAATTCTAACATAACACCAGAACTAGCAAGTATCGACGCAGATAATGTTAAATTGTATTCCGCTGATTTTACAGACATGTTCACTAGCATGCCTCATACTGTTATAATGGAAAAAATGAAAAATCCTATTATTCTTTGCTTCAAAAATTCTGGAAAAAATTTCATAGCATGTAATGGATATAAAACTTTCTATACTGATAACTCAACTCAAAATAATAAATATAGGTATTATAATATAACGGATCTTTTATATTTAATAGACTACTTATTGAAAAATAGTTACTGCATATTCGCCAGTATAGTATTTGAACAAAATAAAGGAGTTCCTCAAGGAGGTAACTTCAGCCCTTTACTCGCTGACTTAACCATGTCTATGTTTGAATTTGAATACTCTAAGAATACAATTTTAAATAGAAACCAATTGTTTAAGCCATTTAGATATATGGACGACATACTTATAGTTCATAATTACAAAAAAGCCATATTGATTATATACTTACTTTAGTTTATAAAAACACATTGGAATTTAAAAAAAAACACACGAAAGTGAATACAAATGCAACTATCTCGACATAACTATTGAAGTCGTAAATAATAAACTTGAAAACAACCTATACAACAAAACAGATTCTTTCAATTTTAAAGTAAATAGGTTTCCACACGTAGACTCACAGATTTCAGTCAGAATTAAACATAATGTCATTTACACAGAAACACTTAGAATAGCTACTGTCTGTTCAACATTTCAATATTTTTGCACTAAGATAAGAGAACTTCACAGAATACTTACACATAATGGATATAGCACAGAATTTATTGCCGAAAATATAAGAAAGTGTCTAAATAAAAACAGGCAAATACTATATAAGTACAGCATGTTAGATAACTATAATAAAGCAATAAACTTTATAAAAACACTAAAATAGTTCGAAGTAGTTTTCCATCTCCTTCCATTGAACTTATAAATTTATTCTGAATGAACAAATAAATAAATAAACATCGTAATTGCGTTGAAGAAAGTAGTGATTTTTTAATAGAATCACTTGTAAGTAGCACCATTCCCAGCGTGTAAAAAATGAAATGAATACCGTAATGAAAACATATATCACAATATCTATCCTGATACCGTACAATAGAGCACAGTATGAATTACTTTATATAGAAAGAAGAAGGAGTGTGGCTGTAGCAACAGAATTTTGTAAGTTTATTATTTTTCACTAACAATATTTAACAAAAAATGTTTTAAAATTATTTCGAATTTAAAAGAATTGTAATAAAATCTTTTCTAAAATTAAATGTGTGTACATTTTAATAAATATCTTCGTTTTAACATTTTACAGTAAAAAAAATTAAAAAATAATACTGTCAAAAAATAGAATAAATAAATAAATAAATAGTTAAAATATAAAAAATTAAAAAATAAAAATACAAAATTATTATATTAACAATAAATAAATAAATATTAAAATAATCTTTCTTCACTGATGAGCCACCGGGGAGGTGTTATAATTTACAAGGTTCGTCTGAAGGAAGGTGGCGAAACGAACCATAAAATTTATTATCTTGGTTCTTCAAATTATTAAAATGTATTTCCTTGAAAGTTTTTAACGAAATATAACGACGAAAATTTCCGTTAAATTGCATTAACGACATTTATGCACCATTTACGTATTTTTGAAATTTTACTTCTTCTTCTTCATATAAATGCATTTTGGGTGAATCTTTAGGATGAGCTTTCGCAACATCGTTGCTATTCCAAGTAAACCCTTACTTGAATCTGTGGAAATAGGCAATCGATATCGCTCTCATATTTCGATAATTGTTGGCATTCTTGATCATTGACCAAACCATTTGCGTGCTTCCCAATTTTGTATGCAGTTTTCTATTTTGGGACTTTCTAGACCGCTTTTTATTACTACACTTAGTTTTTCATAATTCCAAACCAGTCAGTCTTTAAAAGTTTTTTTGCAATATCCAATTCATAAACGGGTGGAAAAGGCATAGAACACGCGAATAAAACGCTACGAAGCCCAAGCAAAGTGAGAAATAAGTGTAAGAAACGAAACAGGGGTAGAAAAGCCCTACTTTCCCGCAAGTTTCCAGAAAGCTGGACGGGTTCTTCGAGCAGCGTGAGGTGATGATTGTAGGACTACGTTAAGGCAACGTTTACCACCGCCTAAACAATAGAGCGTCGCTGCTGTTACTCTCACTCGCTTTTACTGAATTCCATGTCGCACATGCCAACGATGTTGTCTAACCTCTTCGTGTTCTTCGAGCGCTCTCTTGGAACTGTTCTTTGGAAGAAGCACAGTTTATTTAATGAATTTACCGATTTTACCGATTTTAACGCAAACATTTTCGTTTAAAAGCAGTCGTTAAAATTTACCGCAAAAATTTAAAGCCTTGGTTGAAACCATTTTTGGTGCTGTCGTACATAATGACGGAGCATTGTTATCAAAGACCATAGATATGATACGACGAGACTCTGTAGCATCTTTCCTTTCTTGAACTCCTTAAGCACACAATCGCGGTCAATCGTTGTGTTTGATTATCGACAATCTAAACATTTTCTGTTTCAAAAAATCAACGAAATGGAACGAAACGAAGCTGTGTCAAAGGATGACTTTGGAAACTCTTCTTAAATAGGTACAATTACACGGCCCAGGAATTAATGATGTCACAGAAATAACAAATCGAAAGCAGGCGACATTACTTTTCCGACAATCTACTACATCCTCGGTTTGGCGATTGCGGTTTTTAGCGACTCGGTACAAATACCGCTCACCATCACGCAACTCGCGCTTTGCATAAACATCGTTGTAATGTATTAAGTGGCTTCTGCCACGGCCACGGTCTTTTTGCAGGCTTTTTTCGCTTTCTGCTACTTTTGGCATTTATCATTGCCAATCGTGGAGCAACTTCTTCTCTGAAACTTTTTCCTTCACATAGCCCGTCTACAAGCATGCCTGTTTTGTCGACCTTCCGTTCTCCACTCTTCGTAATCTCGAGTTCATATATTTTGCAGCCTGACAAATAGTGTCACTTTTCCAAGTTCCCTCGATAGTCGTACCTGTCGGCAACTGCTTGGATGAAGACACAGCTGCTTAATTTTATCTCACACGCCACCAGTTGCTTGCTGCACCGCATCACTCGACCTGCTTTAGCCTCGTAGGAGCGACCGTCTCAGGCAGCACGATCTTTGCGGTCTGCATACTCAAGCATACGCTCACCATCGGCGTTACGAGACCCGTATCCGAAACCACCATGACAGCTGTACCCGTCCTTCGCAGCACCTACGTGCCCATTAAGGACACCAGCGACTATGATGACATCTTCCGGAGGAACTTCTGCTGTCTTCTCATTAAGCAGGCCTCAAAACTCAACCTTCGCTTGATCGGAGCAGCTAGTCTGCGGAGCATGCGCAGAGAAGAAGTGAAAGAGTCGCTCCTTAGCGGCGACAATGATCTTCATCAACGGATCGTCAAAGCGTTCGACGCTTACAATCGAGTCACGAAATCGTTCGGAGACGACGACTCCAACTCCACTGGTTGTTCTGGGACTTTCACAGAGAACGGCCTTAATGCCTTCTGCTATATCCGTTGACTTGCATCAGTGCGGTCTCGTCTCATGCACCGCACAGAAATCACTTCTACGCTCCAATGCTTCAATCAACTCGCACGAGCGGCCTGTCAACCTACCCACATTCAGCGTTGCCACCTCCTTACGTTACGGAACATTCGGACTAGCTCAGTTGCCCCCAATGCCGTCTTCGCATCAGGGACCTTACATACTTTTAACACTCGTCTGGCTTTGCAAGTGCGCATCGGCTATCGCGGACATCGTTGCCTATCACGAGAAGCATGAGTTGACGTACACCAAGTGATGTAACATGGGTTGATCGTAGGCCGGCCTGTCACAAGGGCCTGTCGCAAGCACTCGTGTGTCCTATTCGATCTTGGCCTACCACTAGTAAAACTTTGCTGGAACATCGACAATCATGCCATCGTTCCACAACATGTAAGTGGTTGTACTCATCGTTGACTCGTTGACATGCTGACGATGCTTTGCAATGGCTACCGCCTTCTCAGCTGCTTTCTTCGCACCCTAATACATACGACAATTGGCAGTAAGCATGTCGCCCAGGAACTCGTGGTGTAGTAATTTCTTCCCTTCGGCTTCTTTCCCATCGTCGTTAGACCACAATCATGTCACTTCTCTTTGCTTTCCTTGCGCCGTCCATTCCTTGTCATGCCTGGTTCAGAACAGCTTGTAGCATCGTTTAGGTGGCATCTTTTGAAGTGTCATTGACGGTGGTCACCGTCGCTAGCCGAATACGGGAAGCAGCGCCGGTTTCTTCCTCTTCAAATGCTACCACTTGATTTAGGCTGGACCTACATCAACCTCGGAAGGCAACTTTAAAAGTGGAGATCAGCGGACGATTGTGCGACAGTGCCTTTAATCGTAGCGTCGTGGTGATAACCATCGCAGCAATGGCAAGAATTCGATAGTACTGCTTGGCGAAGATAGCCGGCAAGCACTGGTGGCGCAGAACGGATAGAGAGTTGGTACGGTGGAAGTCTGGTGTTTGTGAATCGACGCCCATTCACCCCGACATTTTGCACTTTGCAAGTCGAACACGATCAATCGAAGCTCTTCGTATGATATTGGGAAGAAAACCAGCAATGACACAAGATCCATTTCTGCTACCGTGCTTCATTTCTCCAGAGTTTAGTCGATTTTTTATTTCGCCTCTCCATGTGTATCAGCGCCCATTCTCCTTCTCACCTGTTGAATAAAAATGAATAGTGTCCTGCGATCTTCCTTACAAGTAAGTAATGTCGCAGAACACTACTATTTTCACACACATTGTTTATAAGGCTTTGTGCTACGTCTATGTTGCGATGAGTTCCCATCAGAGCACCAAAGCGCTTTCAAATAGTTTTTGCTTGAATTGCTCGGTCTCAGCTATGCCAAGCGACCATTGGAAAAAGTACCGAGAGCCATTGAACAAGATAATAACTTCTTTGTTGCCTCCGCGTTTTGCGTTGCACTAACTTCCTTAACTCTTCATTCGTAATTCGGTTGTTTCCTCCATTTTTACCACGTTTAACTCAAGCATCACCTCAATGTCTTTTTACAACACTCCAAAACCCTTTCTCTGGTTCCTTCGCGTTTATTGGGAAGCGACCACACATGTGCACATCAAGCTTTTAGCCACCTCCTCTCGACACTTATGTGAAGAAACGTCTCGTTGGAATTTGAGTCCATTGTCAGGCGGGTTCCATTGCCTCAGTTGGGCTTTCTCATGGTCAGCGTTGGTTTCGTACAGCTTGAGTAATACGGCAGGGTTCTGCCTAAAGTTTGACTCTCGCTGCCAATTTCGGACGGTTGCGGTTGGATGAAGAAGGAGAATATGAACGGTTGTTATTCACGCTGGAGTCAATTACACTTCCGCCTTCGACATGTTTGGGAACCGCTGGCTGCAGTGAGCAACCTTGCGAACATTGGGCCGGTTGGATTTCAGATCCACTTCTGCCGATGTCTTTTGAAGTTAAACCACATCCTTACACGAGGAAGCGCCACATCACTACTAGAACAAATTCAGCGAATTCTCACCATACTCCCGTCTAGAAGTTACCTTTCTCAATTCCGAGTTTTTAGAGTTGGTTATTGATTTATTATTGTTTACATTAATTCTCAGTAGTTTCTACCTCTCCAGAAGGCAGTGGAGTGATCTAGCCGATTTCCCCGGCGGTTTTTACACCTGATTCGTATACAGCGAGTTTTCAAATCAAGTATAGGAATTCGGATTCTCATTGCTCACCTACACCATTTGAAAAACAAGTTTTGGGATAACACCATCTTTTGAGACCAAGACAGGCGACTGCAAAAGACTGCTGCACCGTCATGGCTAGAATTGTCGTGATAGACTTGAAACTTCGGAATCCAGTTCTGGGATTGTGCTCCATGAGCTATATGTGTAAACAATGGAAAACAACGTGAAAACCTTTAGAAATTGAAGTTCTTTTGTTTCAAAAATTAGAAGCCCTGTTTGAAAAGATATCTAAAGGTGAAAGGACCACACTCGTAGAAAATTCTTGTAAATCTTCCATGATTTTTTGACTTGCGTCTGAAGCCTCTTATTTCCATGAAGATTTTCATATTCGACAGCTTAGATATCTCATTACTTTAACGCGGTAGATAATCTGATAAAAATCTAGGGTTGCAGCCTTCACACATGTGCTACGCTCTTTATGCGTAAAGTTTTCCCTTGCGTGAACTGACAAATAAAGAAATTAAATGTTGAATCGAGCCTTTCGTTTTCACTTGATCCTGACTGGCAAGAGCGTCATTTGCGATGCATTTTGTCCTTGCGCACATTTGTTTTGATTATGCTCTTATTGTTTACATTTTTATTGTTTAGTTTTAGGATTCATCTACAGAGCGCAACTGATGGTGAGACAGTTTAAATAAGGAAATAAATACGTGAATTACACAATAGGAATATATGCTGACATTGACATGTTTCAAGAATAGCTTCTTATTTTGTATTTGTAAGCAGCACAATTTTTTGACATATATCCGCCCACCCATACTTTAGTCGATGTGTCCTCACCCTACTGGTGCTCTGTTGAGCTTTCGAGGTTCTCACCGTGGGGCTCACAAATTGCCTATACGCACTTCCGTCAAGAGCTGCGCCTCGTCGCAAGGTCGTAGACCAACGTTTCACGACACCTTCCTGGGCACTTCCGCTAGCAGAGCAACAGAGCCTCGATCCGATGCGCGCCGGCGACGAAGTTCTGCTAGACACTAGAGCTCAAAGGGGCTCACCTGTGCACATGTGACTCACCGACAATGACTGGGGAGGAGGAGATGGCTTTCAACTCCCGATTTCAGCTTCAGCTTCAAGGCCATACATGGCTCTTTTCAGATACTGCGGAAGTATATACGACGGGGAGGTTTGGAAGTGTACTCGAATTCAGAAAGCAGACAGTTCGCCCTTTATTTCCGACTGGTCGAATTGATATAATGAAGTCATTCGCACTACAAATTAATTTCGTTCGCTGCGACGTGTCAGATAAGCGTCTGGTTTTATAGATACTTGACCTGAGCGGCTGCGACATTAGTTGAAGCTTTTTTTAATAGTTATGGAAATCTTACACTAGGGCTACTCATCCTCAACACTTGAAGCCCGACTCAAACTTCAAAGCGGACGTCGTTGATTTAGCACCGAACTTCAGAATGCAAAGAAACACATGTGCAGCTAACAGAGACACTTAATTAAAAATGCACGGACTCTTAGCAGGGGAAACGAACACTCTGCCGCTAATCCTTCAACAGGCGTTATGGGACGCCTTCCCGTATATAGTGTAAGCCCTTTCGCTGACGTCCAATGTATCAACCTCTTCCCCCCCCCCCCCGCCCCTGCTACTTCTTTGGCTTCAAAAACTATTCTTCTCTCTCCTTATCGTGCGGAAGAAGCGGCGAGCATTGTTCGCGCTCAGTGCTTCAAGAAGAATTTCGTCGTCACTTGAGTGCATCATGATGTACAAAGAGCTGTGCAAAAAGGCCTCGTTTCGCACATACCAAATCTTTAAAGGCCTTTCTACTTGTGAAGAGAAGGTGCTCATTAAGGCGTATACTACATATGTCAGACCGATTGTAGAAAGTGGAACCCCGGTATTCTCGCCCCATAAAAAGAAAGACATTCGTCTCTTGGAAAAAATTCAAAATAACTTCACCAGAAAGACCTACATACGTTCGGGCAAGTGCACATTTTCCAGAGTTCCTTCCTGGAATACCAGGAATGCTGTGCTCAAACTACACACACTTGAATCGCGCCGGAAATTTCATGATGTTTGCATGGTGTTCAAAATAATATCTGGCATCCTCAAAGTCGATTCGTCCAAATTCTTTAATGTTTTTGAATCCAGAACTAGGAGCGGCTCGGTGAAAATTAGGTTTCGAGTTCCTCGGTCAAGTGTTCGGCTGCACATGTTTACATGTAGGGCCGGGTCCGAATACCTATCGCTCAAACTCGAAGTTGCACCTAGTCCTCCTTGTCTCCCGGCCTGTAGGCGAATAGCAGGGAAGCGGCTATTAAGTTTTGAATAACCCGTAGAAATTTTGATCGTTCTGCTTGTTTTTGGATCTGTTCTGCTAGTGTTTTTGTTGAGTTTTGTTTATCTGACGCGTGCCTCATGCTGCGTAATAAATAGAAAATAGAAATAGAAAATAGAATAGAGTGCTTCGACCCGCCCTGCTGCTGGTCGCTTCCACTGAACAGGCCTTAGTAAAGTTGAGTGCCTGTGTGTATCTTGCCTGTGAATCTCACCACGCTCTAAGAGTTCCTCCATAGCGCATACACCGTTACAGTTGTTGAATTGATGGCGGGAAAGCCCTGAATAATTCATCTCTTCGACTAGACGTGTTCTTTCTTCCGCTCCGTGCACCTTATTTTTTATGCTACATAGATTATGGCCACAATACCACACTTCATGCTCTCGTGGTGGGGAGACAATGTGAATGAAATACCGAAAAGAGAGGAATTAAACGGGGTGGAATACATTGATTCCGAGGTTCCAGCGTTACACGGAATAATAATACTAAATAATACTAAAGCGTCCATGCATCTGCTGTCTACTGAACAGCATTTGCTTTTTTATAGTGTGTCATGACCAGGATAACGAAGCAAACCTTCAGGCCTGAGGTCTTCCATAGGTTGAAGGGTTTGAGAAGGGGGAGGGGATAGTGCTTAATTGTGACGACGAGCTAAATCTCTTTTGCGATCCGTAACCATTCCTCCAGAATCCTTCGTTCGTTTTCCAAATTCCCCAAGGCTGATGCTTACAGAGCTCTTTTCTGTTGGCATATTCCACTTCACAAAGCGTCCTTCTCTCATTTCAGAAACTTTCGTTAGCAGCTCTGTTATTCAGTTTAGCTCAATCAGGGAATTATTGGTCCGCGAAAATTCACCTTAACAGAGGCAAAGTATTGGAGAGCATGCGTAGGTCGTCCCTATCAGGGATGTACATTTAACGGTTAAAGATTTAGCGAATTTAACGAATTAGTGGTATTTTTCGTTAAAATCTGGCTTTGGACGTAACGGAAATTTTAAAAAATTTGGCAGAATTTTTAACGGGCATTTTTTACTCAGTGAGTTTATCACATTTACCCTTAGTGCTTTCTAATGTTGCAGGTCTCATCCTCCCGATTAGGACTGTTCCCACTTGTTCTACTATTGAAATCGGCTAGAATATTTTAATGCTTTTACGAATTTGTTTTGAATTTTTGGAAATAATGCATTTTGGGGCGCGCGTAGTGCAGTCGGTGGAGGTGTCGGCTGCCGCGCGCATCCAATACCAGGTTGCTGGTTTTTTTGTTGAGATTTCCCACACAGGCCAAACAAGCATTCGTTCTCTCTGGAAATTGGTACCAGACTTGTCTGGGAAGGATAAAGCGTTAATTCGCCCACCGGCTGGCCACCACAAGTTACTATTCAGCCCGATCACCTCCACGACAGCTAAAAGAGCTAGAAAATTCTTCGCCGAGCCTTCAAACACGTCAACGAATCCGCAAAGATACTGGTGTAACCTCTTCGTGAGATATGCCTATCCGCACCTGACGCTGCTCATCCCAAAATACCTTTGCCCACCACTGGAGCAGTCGAGACGGAGAGAATGCTTTCGACCCCTGGGCATTATCAACGATTTTAGAAAAAACGTTAACAACAAAAATTAGGAAAGCTATTTTTTCTGAACATTAACACGTTCACGCCGTGTCACACCTTTTCGGCGGGACCGTGTGACACGATGCGTGTCACGGTCCCGACGTTACAAAAAATAGATTGGTCCCACCCACCAGGCACTCGAAAATTGTGCATTCGACAACGTGTTAACATTTCACTGATAGGCTTTTAATTGTATTTTTATTAATTCTTTCTGTATTTAATGGTCTGGTGCCCGCATCGAGATTGCATATGCTCGGAGAACAGTCAGACAAAAGAATTAGGAAATGAAGGAACTCATGGTACCTGCCTGATCGTACATTCTAAGATGCCTTATCGATGGTCATTTTGAACGATAATTCCATGGCTGTTCTTTTTTCCACACCCTATAGATAATTTGTTGCAAAGGCTTGTTCAATTTTCGGAGTTTGTTGATGTTGAATGGTTTATTTTACATTTTACTCCATTCCTTGAACTTTAGCTGCTAAACTCTTGAGGATGAAACCTATAAGGCTTTCCTTGATTTTTTTCACTTGAGATAATGGTTTACAGCTAATTGTATTTTTTTAACGAAATTTAACGGTTTACCGGAAATTTAACGAAAATTTTCCGTTAAAAATTTCGTTAAAAATAAATTTAACGCCCAAATTTCGTGCGCACCCTTGGGCTCTATGCAGGTTGAACAGCCTCTGATGTAACTAGCCAGCACTTATATGGTCCAATCCACGGAGGTTACAGCTAATCTGACACCTATGCTTGTAGTATCGTAGGCCGCTGCTCTGGACCGCGTTCTTTTCCCTTTGACTACTGCACCACAACTATACTAGTATGAGTTAAAAGCCTTCACGCTTAGTTGTTTAGTTGATATGTGCGTTAGTAAAGTTTCCATTTTTTTACAGCTCCCTTAATTGTTCAGAAATCCTGCGGTCCCCTATATCTACCCTTCCTATTTTTCTTTCTTTTCATCTTTTTTCCTTCATTTCTCTCTAAAGCCATTTCTATCTGCTTCTCGTGTGAAATCCTCTCCGTACAGTGTGTGGTTTTGGATTTACAATGCATAAATAAATAAAATGAGCTACCATACTTCGATACGTGAATAATTCTGTTGTCGCTGTTTGTTAGGAATTCCCTTTCAAGTCCAACAATGAAATTCTAGCCGTTCTTGTAGCAGACACCTAATTTGGTTGTGTCACATATTTCACGTGTTTTGTTCTACACGCCTTTGTTTAAACGTGGCATTTTTTAGATTCGGTTAATTCAGGTGTTGTTGTTCCCCTATGAAGCTTCTGTTTTACATCTGTGTAACATGGACTCCTCACGCCGTACTGACCTCCTCCGCGGTTTACCGAAATCCGTCAACATCCGTCGTGTATGTATTATATTACTATCCTTTTCCTTTCAAACTTTGTCTTCCCCTCTCTGTCTACAACGGTTTAGCCTAGCGATGTCCCTCTAATGGTGTTTATGGTGAAGTGCTGTATCAAGAAGAGTCCCCTACAATGAGCGCGACAGTGGAGGTAGCCAGCTCAAAATCTACTTTTCTAAGGCCAAGACCTCTGCCTCGCCTTTCACTCAAAGGGCTGACTCTAATTCTCCAGAAGTTTCAGAGAGGCAGGCGCCACCTACTCCATTAAGACTCGACGGCAGATATCTCCTGGAATACATAAGCAGTTTCTTACGCCTCACTTTTTCGATTGTAGGGTCAATTTTTTTGTGTTGATCACTCTCTGCAATTACAGTCGTCATCCTTGAGGATTGCGCACCAGACTGGGTGCATCTTTACCTATAGAGTTGAGGCGAGTTCCTTGAAGAAGTGAAGGCATAAGATGCCCTGAAATTGATATGACCGGTGTATTATGGATTCGGCACGGCCCCTGGTAAGCGAGCAAATTAGCTCTCATTCCTAAGCACAAACCCCATCGTGACGCAATTCTATCAAAATCTCCGGTCCGTTCGCTCCACCTCTCGTACAGTGCTCTTGACATCGTCTCCTTCGCGCCTCTCGTAGAAAGAATTTCAGCGAGTCGACCAAACGGGTTTCCCTCTTCAACCGTCCTTCGCGGTTCTCTCAAACAAAGCAGCGAAAATGGACATTAAGGTTTTTCAGAAATTTGTTTTTGGCCAGCCATCAGTATGAGAAGCGGTTGTCAGAGATCCACCACAGCATGTTGTCTCTGGCAGTAACCGTCTCTGTGTCAGATTTCTCCCAATAGGTCAGCTCCTTCGCAATGCTGGCCCGATGCTTTGCGAAAATTTTTAGTCACGATAGGAAATATGCTGATAATAAATCGATTCTCTTGTCTGCGGCTACCATTGTTCGGTTGGGCATAAACATTCCTCGTCGGCCTCCACTACGAACACCTTCCCATTATCCAGCTTTGTTTGCTTCCTCGATCATTGAGCCTACCCGGACACATGCTGCGGCTGCGCTGAAGGTGTTCTCAGATGCACTGAGTATTTGACCATCTCCATTCTTCTATTTCTGAACAAAAGCTAAATCAGATAGCAAAAGCATTTCAAGAAGATAAAGAATGTTGCAAGATGGCAATGGAATTCCAAGTCCACAGAAGGATAATTTGGAAAGATGCCCGTAAACCTCGAAAACTGTACGTGCCTTTCCGCTATCGTGGCTGTCAACAAGCTTTTTACTATTTACACGTCTTCGCTGCTGTGTCATATTAGTCCCCAAGCTATCAGAAGCGCTGCCTCCCTTTAGATTGCCTCTGTGGGGGCTGTGTTCAATGGAGCCTTCGAATTAGAGAATTACTCATCCGACAAACACAGCCTGCCTTATGCATATTGTTTTCTATAGCTCATCCACGGCCGAACAGACGCTAGTCCCGGATCGTGTTCATCGGGGCCTCCTTTTCCTCTCAATACGACAGTCGGAGGCACAGCGATTTACTTGGGTTTACGTCAAAGCATGAGGCACTGATGACGGCGATTTTGGTGACCTTCCAATCTTCCTCAGCCGACCAGCGGTGGTTTTCTGGGAGATGTGGAGATCAGCGGTCAGTTCTGGTGTGGTTTGAGAAGAATTCTACTTGATGGATTGGCGCAGACGCCCTTTGTTTACAGCAGATGGTCTTCCCGAGTACATTATTTATTTATTATACATTAAAGTATGTAACAACACGTGTTTTCGAAATTACGCACATCAACGATTTAACGACTTTAGCGAATTTACGGTACTTTTCGTTAAGATCTGGCTTAACGGCTTAAGTTTTCAGAACTTTAACGAAATTTTTTAACGGACTGCTTTTTCAATATGTTTTCCACTTTTCCTCTTAGTCTTCACTAATCTTGCAGTCATCACCCTCCCGATTAGGACAGTTCCTGAAAAAAACTATTGAAATCAGCAAAAGTAAACAAAAACAAACCTGGCAAAATCTGCCACAACCGTAAACAGCGAGAAGATTTTGCGCTCCAACCTCAATCTGTTTGGGTTTGACCTACGAACGTGTTCCCGTGACGCCGCGCACAGCGCGCGAATCCTATTTATTCCCATGCCATTTTTCATATCCTCTATGGCGCATTTGAATTTTTAGAAATAATGCCTTTAGGAACAAGAAAAGTTCCTCGCCATACCGCCCAGTACATCAACGAATCCACTATCAGTAAGGTTGATATGCCCCCTATGAAATCCGCCTATCCCCTTTGAGTCTCCCAAAATACTTTTGCTCCCCACGTGGGATGGTCGAGGCGGAGAGAATATTTGAGGTCGCTGGACGTATTTGAAGTCTTTTGTGGAAAATGCTAACAACGCAAGTTTTGGAACGCTACTTTAGTTGAACATTTACATTCTTCTGATAGGCTTTTAATTGTATTTTCATTAGTTCATTCAGCGCGAATAGGCTCGAAGGGGGCCATCTTGTAGGACGACCCTCTGCAACGTTTCCTGTTGTATGAATCTAGAAATGTTATGCAGGACTGGTGTGTTCTAACCCTATGGTGAACTGATCTAGGCCATTTCTGATGTAACTGACATAAGTGCTCCCTCTTGCTAAGAACCCACTCAACACAAGGTGACCCCCTCTCTCCGAGCCTATTTGCGCCACTCCTACGGTAATTCGCGAGCCATTACCTGCATCTGCATCTAATCGTACTGTTCATAGAACATTCACACAAAGCGGTTTCACAAGAAAGTAGGACAGGGAGGAAACGCTGTGGTCTGCATGATCTAAGTTGAACTCTAATTTGTTGCTGAAAGGTGGTTTATTTTGTTGGCCACTCTTTGCTGGTAGTGAATTATTCTGTTGGATTGCAGTATGGTGCGCTGCGATCGTTGAACTTTAGTTGTTCACCTGTTGAAATAGCTGTCAGGTTCGACCCTCGATGAATCTCGGCATTGATCGTTGTCCAATTGTTTGGTGTGGTGTGGTGTTGAACTCGAAACCGAGATAGTACACGCTTTATTGACGACTAACGTTTCGGCGATGTCCCCTTCTTCAGAGTCTGAAAAGTCCAAACATATGCTGAAGCTACCAGGCCAAACATCGCCACGAACCTTGCGAAAATTCAAAGACCCCCAAAACAGCAACCCTTCCGGCAGAGAGAGATGACAGCAGCCCAATATTTAGAACACCCGAGAGACCCCACAAAGTGAAACTGTCTAAAAGGCGAGACTGAGGTAAGGGGTAAGCTCGCGGGTTATATAGACGCATTCCCCCGCCGATTCAACCTCGGGCTCTTGGGCTGTATCCAGAGCCCCTCCAGGGTTTTGTGCGCGACGGTATAGGCCTCCCGTGCTAGAATTTTGAAAGTGATCCCAAAGTCGGCGCCGTTATGGTCGTTTACCCTGTGGCAGCCCAACGCAGTTGATGGTCGTGACCTGCTCTTCCCTTCCAGGTGTTCCTTAACGAGGACGTAGAAGGGGCGAGCTGTTTCACCGATGTATTCACCTCCACAGCTGTTGCACCTTATGAGGTAGACAACCCCTGAAACCATGCAGTCTCCTTCGTTGCCTGCAGGACAGATGGCGCAATTTGGGGTTTCGCAACTCCTGTTGTACAGGCGGTTGCGCGCTAAACGACTTTTCAGGTTAGCGGGAGGTGTATCTACCACTTTGACATCGCTTTCCAGTCCCGCCCTTCTAACGCACTTCCTAATAGAAGTGCTGACACTGTCTGAGACGAAAGGGATGACAAACGGGATTTTCTCGACAAATGAGGAATTACGTGAGCGATTGCTAGTGCTACTTCGCTGATGGCCAAAGAATGTATACCCATTCTTGGCAGCGATTTGGTGAGCAAGCGCTAGCGATTCCTTGCGCTCGTTTTCCCCAGAAGATACCCTGCTTGCTGTGCGGAACATATTGCGCACGACAGATGTTTTGGTCTGTGTCGGATGCGCTGACCTGCTGTGGACCAAGATATTTTTGTTAGTGGGTTTACGATACCACTTTGTTATTTTTCCCCTCCGTTCAGCTGTAATTGGACGTTCATCTCTCTCTCTGCCGGAAGGGTTGCTGTTCGGGGGTCTTTGAATTTTCGCAAGGTTCGTGGCGATGTTTGGCCTGGTAGCTTCAGCATATGTTTGGACTTTTCAGACTCTGAAGAAGGCGACATCGCCGAAACGTTAGTCGTCAATAAAGCGTGTACTATCTCGGTTTCGAGTTCAACACCACACCACACCAAACTGTTGAATAGCAATATAAGAACATAACCCGTTTTTCCTGATTTTTTTTATTTTGAATAATAGTTCGAAGCTAGTTGTATTTTTAACGAAGTTTAACGATTTACCAAAAATCTAACGAAAATTTTCCGTTAAAAACTTCGTTTAAAAAAATTTAACGCGTGGAAATTTGTGTGCAGACCTAGCTCGTACGCAATGCATTAATGGCTATCAGAAATTTGATCGAACTAGGAGAGGAAGGCTCCAACGCAAATCAGAAGGGAAGAGTCGGTCTTTATAAATAAGAGTACATCTTTTCCGGCAAAGAGGAACAGTAGCCATGATTACTGCAGGAAGTATAATACTAAGATTTTGGTGAAGAATATTTCTCATATAGTTCGAAACAACCGATAAATGTCCTCTAGTTTCTGCTTGGCAGGCAGTCTCTATGAGTAAACCTGCCTAATCATAATCATAGATATTATAGAATGCATCGTTCGACAAAGTCATCTTCGAAACAGTGCGTTATGTGCTCAAATGCTGCACTGAATGCTCCCTTTGTTTAGTTTGAAAAGAGCATCTGTTTTTGGACTATGCCGAAAGCGTGCTGTCTACGGTAGTTCGAAAGAGGCATCCTCTCCTACAGTACAGCGCATATCTTTTGGTCAATTCCCGAGAAGAACGCTTTGAAGCGTTCCAAAGCGGCTTTTTTAAATAACTTTCTTTGTTGCAAGTCGGCGGCCCCAGTGCAGCGGCTGTGCCGTCAACACGTGGGACACCAACCTGCCCCATGGGGCACCCGAAGCTGCCAAGGCCCGATGCCCCGGGGAGGTGAAGGGTCCCATGCCCTGAAGTGCCACTCCCGTAGTGGGGATTCCCCGGGTCCGTCCCTTCACTCCCCACCTGAATTGTATCCCTTCAGCCCCTGGGTCGCAGCCAGCCCAAGACCGTGGGGGGAATACTACCCTAGCCCTGGGTTGCCAGCCTGACTCCCAACAACACTGCCCTCGCGACGTCCAGGCAGGGGGCCAGAGTCTGCCCCCTGCCCGGACCCCGCGAGGGGCTTAACAGGCTTTATCCCCGGCAACCCAGCAACAACAATGACATGAATAACAACAGCAATACCAGATATACTGTGCAACGGACTCACCACATTCCCTCGCTTGCACACCGTACACCATCACAGGTTTATCTCAATACCAGCGCCGACATAGTAGGACACAGAATAGGCCGGACACGTGCATGATGAAATCACAGCCGGCAGAGCGAGGAGATCGGGACCAGGATGGGCCGGGCGCTTCACTGTGCCAGAGCACTCCGCGCCCTCAGCCCTGGCGACCCTTCCAGGAAGGGTTGCCTCCCATCCGACCGGCAGTCGATGCCGAGCAATGCAGGGACGAGACGATGACCAGACACCCGGCGGCTGAAGTGGAGCTGGCAGGCGAGCGCGGCCGCTCGCGATCGATGAAGGCGTCGAATGGAACCCGCGGCTTGCGCGGGAAGCGGGATATACCCGTTTCCGGTGCGCGCGCCCCGCCCGCGGATCAATCCAGCGGAGGCGGGGGCAGGCCGCGCGAGGGGCCGCTCGCTGACGCGCCGCGCGCCCGCAGGAGGATGGAGGGGAGCGCCGTGGTCGCGAGACGCGACATTCTTTAATGTCCAGCTCTTGTGCAATGAAGCATATATTTGAGCTCAGCAGCTCGAGCACTATCTTTTGACATATAAATCAATAGAGTTGAACGATGCATATAGGCCCGGCATAATCAATCGTGTGGGCGCGACAACCTGTAGAGCGAGCGAGCGACAGCCTTATAGTGAGTGTTTGAGGAGTTTTATCAGAAATTCTCAGCCGCCCTTTCCAGGAATTGCTCTAAAGCTGTCCAGCTTGCCTTTGGAGTGCACCGTGAACAATGCAAATAGAATCGAACCTTTCAATCGAGTGGGCGCGACAGCTTGTAGAGTGGGCGTTTGGGTGTTTTATCAGAATTTTCCTGCCGCCCTACTAAGGAGTTGCTCTAGGACTGTCCAGCTAGCCTTTGGAGTGCGCCGAAAACAATGTATATTCAGCCGAACCTATCAATCGAGGGGGTGACTGCTCGCAAATTGCACGCGCGGGCGTGTTCAGAGCGCAATAACTTGGGCAAGTTCGAATCGTTTCGTCTGCAACTCGTGGGTCTTGTAGGCAGTGAAACTTTCTAGTAGAGCGTCAAAGTAGAACGATGTAGTTTCGGAAGAGGCAATGTTACAGCGCTGCGAAATTGCAGGTGAGGCTTTGATGACGCATTTCTTCCGATTTTGGCGGTCCACTGCGAGAAGACGCGGCGAGCTAACGGCCTTAAAATGCGTATGCTAACATAGCGCTTAAGATACTTTACGATAGCTTGCTCTAACCTATTCAGCTTCCTAAACTGCCTCGGCCTCAGCCCTCAGCTTCAAGCGGCGGAAGATAGCGATTGAAGTTTCTTGCGCTCTTACTCGTTCAGATTTGAGTTTTTGACACTATGGCACCGCTCTATTCAGAATGAAAAGCGCTATCAAATGGTGTCAATTTCAACCGATTTTGGAAACATCGATTTTTTGAAAATTTCGCATCGAAGCGAGGATGCTCTAGGCCGCGGCAGAAAGACGATGATGTCAACGAAAAATCGAATCTTCTAATTGGGCTATGCTTAACACCAAACGATAGAGCTTTTCATGCTGAATTTTATGATGTTATTGAATTTGGGAAAACTGTAATCTGGGCGAGTAAGAACGAGAGGAACATCGGCCGTTGTCGTGCTAAATTGCACGCGCGGGCGTGTTCTGAGAGCGATACGGTACCGCCGCTAAGCATTCTACCAAACGACGTTTGCGACGCAAAAACGCGTTTTTTGCGTCGCATCATGACAACTTGTTTCAAAACAAAGATTTCCTAACAAAAAATTTCAGTGGCTTCTAGCATAGTTTGATCTATAATATGGCATGCATTTACTATTTTAGAATGGGTAGAAGCCTTAAAACTAGAAGCGAAATTAAGCAGCCCGTTAATTGCGCTGACCTGACCGACATCCCTCGCTGTGTCTCCCATAATTGGGCAATCAGGCGAAACTGGACTTCTTCAGTCAAATTTTAAAATCATTGTCTTTGCTTAAATTTACTTCTCTTAATGTTTTTAAGATTTTTAGCCCTACGACAATTCATTTGATACCAATTCGACAGGAAAGTATCCACTTTGAACCTGCTGGAGAATTCTCAACCGTCATTTTTGTCATTTTCAGCGGACAAATTATCACTCTTTCAGCTGCAAGTGATGTCCGTCATTTCTCCACTTCGTTGGCAGGAGAGTGAAAATAAGAATTCCACGTTTACAGTTTATTTCATTCATTTTCTGGTCGGCTGCCAACTATCAAATTCGAAACAACCAGACTTTTAGTAAAGAGTACGCTCCGCCTGCGAGTGCAGACATGAAAATCCTTGCTTAAGCTTATTGGTATAGTACAAAAACGCGTCAGCTAGTTAAACACGAAGCAGAGACTCTGTGTACGAAGCATCAAGAGCGTCAGGTGAACAGACAGATAAATTTCAAGTAGTTGAAGCGAGCACTTCCTCCAGAAATGACAATGATGTTCTACAGCGTTTGCTGCTCAGTGTTCTAGGAGTAACCCTTTTCATGCTGAACAATAACACTCTTTGATTTTTCACTTAAATTTCTCAACAAATGACGACGCTGCTCATTTGTTGCAGCATCAGCTCGAGCGCTGATGTAGTGATATTGTGTCGTAATTGCGCTGACCTGATATGCCCTGAAGAAACACTGCGGCCGCCTGTCTGTCCACTTAATCCCTCTTTACTCTTCCCTACACCTACTCCATTGTATTCAACCTATCGTCTCTTGTTGTCACATTTGGCAAGTTTTCAGTTCTGCGCTCGTTGGAGCACACTTCTTCTAGGAATTACAAGTACAATTCGATCCGAATTCAACGTATATGCCGTCCTCTTATCTGTGTATCCCATCAGACTTCCATATTCATCTTCATTTCTGAGCATGAAATTTGGACGGACCAACTTTCCCTATTGCGTAAGCCTCGACGCCTAGTAGTGTCTATTAATGATTTTTGAAAAGGAAGAAACGCTTACATCTACTTTGTACTACTACTACTACTACTGTACTACTACTACTTACTTAAGTTTAATGTACAGGGTGTCTCAAAAAATGTATACACTGTTTGAAAGCTGATAAGTTTGTTCACAGTAAAGGTACTGAAGAAGTTAAAGGCCCATATGAAAGCTAGGGAAAATAGAAATTTTTTGACATATTAGCGGCATGGAATGCGCCATGCATTCGTCCAAAATTTTGCATTTTACACTCGATTGATTTTGTTTCGCTTGTTTACGTGCTATAATTTCTTCACAAATTGGCCGTTTTGATTGATTTCTGCTTCTTTTTGATTTTAAAACTTAAAAACACACTTCGGCTTGCGGAAAGTGCAGGGTGTCCTAAAAATTCGGGTAGTATTTGAAACGTTCTAACATTGCTGCTAATAAAGCATTTTAAGATGTTTGAAACAGATATGAAAGAGCACGGTAACGCTGTGACGTGCAAATAGTCAAGGTTGCGCCATGATTCCTCCTGAAACCTTGAACTCCAGACTCGATTAATTGTGCATGGGCTGAATGCCTGTTACAATATTGATACTACTTGGCCAGATTAACCTGTGCTGTGCTTCTTTTAACGTTTGGAACTTGAAAATCATGTGAAAGACACGCGACATGCGAGTTTATTGATCTTTGGAAACAACTTGTTGCACTTTTGTAGTAGCGATTTATCCGTGGTATAATAGTAGGCGTGTGAGATCGTAATAAGAGGAGTCATCGTCTGTAGCCTTCACTTCAAATTGAGGCTCTTTTTTCAGCTCCGTCCAGGCTATCAGAGCAGGATTTCCAGCTTTGCGAGATCGGAGAACTGTCATCAGACCTGCTCGAGGAGGATAAAACACTTACTTTTCCAACGGCTTGCTAGTGCAAATTGTGTAGGCCAATTACATATTCAGACTGCCACCGTTATATTCTGAAGAAGAAGAATACGTGGCCCATCCGAAGCACACATTCATTAACGCTGCCCTTCCTCTTTTATCTATTAATCTATTTTAGCGAAGAAGTTTCAACAGACCTTATTGAATAGAAGTAAGCCTACTTCAGCACCAAATCAAGACTACACGTAGGAACAATGTTTTCTTATGAAAGATATACTAATATGAGGCATCTGTAGAGCCTAACATTAGTATGCCCTTTGAAGACCCGCTACTCATTTTCGTCAAAGCACAATGCAATAAAAGAGCAAACTGATACAAGTAACAGAGAATGGCTCATCACGAGGAAGCTTATAAAACGTGTGAAAAAAGCGAAGGAAATCTGAGTAATTTAAGAAATTAGCAATCCACAAAGATTGCTACGCGGGGGCTTATAGCGAGCACAGAACTGAAAACTTGCCAAATGTGACAACAAGAGACGATAGGTTGAATACAATGGAGTAGGTGTAGGGAAGAGTAAAGAGGGATTAAGTGGACAGACAGGCGGCCGCAGTGTTTCTTCAGGGCATATCAGGTCAGCGCAATTACGACACAATACCACTACATCAGCGCTCGAGCTGATGCTGCAACAAATGAGCAGCGTCGTCATTTGTTGAGAAATTTAAGTGAAAAATCAAAGAGTGTTATTGTTCAGCATGAAAAGGGTTACTCCTAGAACACTGAGCAGCAAACGCTGTAGAACATCATTGTCATTTCTGGAGGAAGTGCTCGCTTCAACTACTTGAAATTTATCTGTCTGATCACCTGACGCTCTTGATGCTTCGTACACAGAGTCTCTGCTTTGTGTCTAACTAGCTGACGCGTATTTGTACTATACCAATAAGCTCAAGCAAGGATTTCCATGTCTGCACTCGCAGGCGGAGCGTACTCTTTACTAAAAGTCTGGTTGTTTCGAACTTGATAGTTGGCAGCCGACCAGAAAATGAATGAAATAAACTGTAAACGTGGAATTCTTATTTTCACTCTCCTGCCAACGAAGTGGAGAAATGACGGACATCACTTGCAGCTGAAAGAGTGATAATTTGTCCGCTGAAAATGACAAAAATGACGGTTGAGAATTCTCCAGCAGGTTCAAAGTGGATACTTTCCTGTCGAATTGGCATCAAATGAATTGTCGTAGGGCTAAAAATCTTAAAAACATTAAGAGAAGTAAATTTAAGCAAAGACAATGATTTTAAAATTTGACTGAAGAAGTCCAGTTTCGCCTGAGTGCCCAATTATGGGAGACACAGCGAGGGATGTCGGTCAGGTCAGCGCAATTAACGGGCTGCTTAATTTCGCTTCTAGTTTTAAGGCTTCTACCCATTCTAAAATAGTAAATGCATGCCATATTATAGATCAAACTATGCTAGAAGCCACTGAAATTTTTTGTTAGGAAATCTTTGTTTTGAAACAAGTTGTCATGATGCGACGGTCGCAAACGTCGTTTGGTTGAATGCTTAGCGGCGGTACTGTAGCTCAGTAAAGTGTGAACCTTTCCGGTTGCAGCTTGTGGAGTTTGTAGGCAGTAAAATGTTCTACTAGTGAGGTGAAACACAGCAATGTAGTTTATGGCTTGAAAGTTACAGGGGTGTGAAAATGTAGCTTACCTTGTGCGACACGTTTTTTTTTCCAAATTTAGTCGACCCCTGCGGGAAAACGTCGAGAGCTAACGGCCTACAAATGCGCAAGCAAGCAGAACACTTAAGGTGCTTGGTGGATGACATGCTCACAACTCTCTAGCTGATTAAACTGTCCTCGCCCAGCTGCCATTTTTGGGGCGGTGGACTTGACGGTTGAAATTTCCTGCGAACTTACTCGCCCATGTTTGAGTTTTCGACACTCGCTATAACACCGTTAGCTTCAGCGCGAAAAGCTCTATCGAATGATGTCAATCACGACCATTTTCAGAAAAGAGGATCTGGGTGCCCTAAGCCGAGCTGCGCGGACGATGACGTCATTGAAAACCGATATTTTCGAAATTGGCCAAATTTTCTCGTACAAAATCTCGAGGTTATTTGGGGCGCCGATTACGAATCCGACACCCGTTTCTGAAAACTCAGCCAATTTCATTGGGGTTACTTGCCGTTTGTGGGTGGTCGGGTCACCGATCACCCTAGTTATCGGTATGGGTGGCCTCCTGCTATAATCGGCCAAATGGACTTCAGCATCATGTTCCGCATCCCAAATAACCCCTAGGTGATTTTGGACGAGAAAATTTTGTCAATTCGAAAATATCGATTTTTGATGGCGTCGTCGTCCGCGCTGGTTCGACTTAGGGCGCGCACCCCTCGATGGGAAATTGACAAAAAATGAGTTCTTCTGAAATTGGTCGGGAATAACACCATTCGATAGAGCTTTCCGAGCTGAACAGAAGGATGCCATTGCGGGTGTTGATAACTCAAATGTGGGCGAGTAAGGGAAGAAACTGCAGTGCTGCCCTCCACCGCTCTAAAATGGCAGCTGGGAGTAGAGCAGTTTAGGCGCCGTTGTGAGCACTTCCTCGTAGAGTACCTTAAGTAGTCTGTTTAAATATGCATTTGTAGGCAGTCAGTTCATCGCATCTTCCCGCAGTGATCGACTGAATTCGGAAAAAATCGTGTCACACAAGGATAATCTGTATATTCGCACCGCTGTAATTTCGCCTGTTCAAAAGCTGCAGCGCTGTACTTTTGCGATCTTCTAACGCTTTCTACTGCCTACAAAACCCTTGAGCTGCAGCCGGAAAGATTCGCACCTGACAGAGTTATCGCGCTTCGAACACGCCCGCGCGTTCAATTTAGCACAACAACGGTCGATGTTCTCCGCGCTCTTTCACGCCCAGATCGCAGGGCTCGATACTCCCAGTAACACCGTTAAATTCAGCATAAAAAGCTCTATCGAGAGGTACAGAACTTGGCCAGATTCGATGACATTGATTATTTGATGACGTCATCGTCCGTCTGCCGCGGCCCAAAGCGCCTCGTCCTCGATGCGAAATTGTCAAAAAATCAAAATTTTCAGAATTGGTCGAAATTAAAAACATTTGATAGAGCTCTTCGAGCTGAACATAACGGTACCATTGCGAGTGTCGAAAGCTCAAGGGCTGAAGGAGTAAGGGCGGAAGAAGCTTCAGTGCTGCCGTCCGCCGCTCTAAAACGGCAGCTGCAACTAAGGCCGTTTAGGAAGCTGATGGTCTGCAAGCATGTCATCGTAAAGCACCTTAGGCGTTCTGCTGGTGTACGCATTTCTAGGCCGCTATCTGCTCGCATCCTTCTGCAGGGGTCCACTGAAGTCAGAAAAAACCGTGTCGTAGAAGCTTAACCTGCATTTTCGCACCGATATAATTTCGCATGTTTAGAAGCTACACCGCCGCACTTGCCCGATCTTGTAAAACGTTCTACTGGCTACAAAACTCACAAGTCTCAGCCGGAAAGATTCGCACGTTACCGAGTTATCGCGCTCCGAACACGATCTCGCGTCCAATTTAGCATTACCCCTCCAACCTGCGCCATAGTCGATGGGATTGCAAAACTCAATGTAGGCTAGACAGACAAAAGCTAATTGGTTTGCTATTTTCTTCGCACATCTAGATAGGCTGTTTTCTTCGAGCTAATAACCTCACCCTACAGGCTGTCGCGCCCTCTCGATTGATATTCGATTCTATATGCATTGTTCACGGCGCACTCCAAAAGCAAGCTGGACAGTTTTAGAGCAATTCCTGGAAAGGGCGGCTGAGAATTTCTGATAAAACTCCTCAAACACTCACTATAAGGCTGTCGCTCGCTCGCTCAACAGGTTGTCGCGCCCACTCGATTGATTATGCCGGGCCTAGATGCATTGTTCAACTCTATTGATTTATATGTCAAAAGATAGTGCTCTAGCTGCTGAGCTGAAACATATGCTTTATTTCACGAGAGCTGGAATGTAAAGAAAGTTATTTTTAAAAAACCGCTTTGGAACGCTCCAAAGCGTTCTTTTTGGGAATTGACCAAAAGATATGCGCGATACTGTAGGTCCAATCCCTCGCATTGTGCACTTCGGATTTTCCGTGCTCAAGTGCGCATAATTGCGTGAATGGAAGCAGTCTAAGGATTTCTAAGCAGTCTAAGGATTTCTAAAAACGCGGCACTTTTGTGCGCAGCACGCGAACGCCGGCTTGTTCATCCGCTCGCTTCGCAGATGTAATCCGTTCTGTGTTGGATGTGAAAAAGTTGCAGAGGGAATCCTCTTGAGCTGACTGCGATGGAGGACAAGTTTGATGTCGCTCGTCATATACGCTTCTCTACAGATGCAATTTTTCCGGTTCGCCCGCTCACGGGCCAACTATTCCTCCCACCCATTTATTAGGAGACCCGTCTGAGAAGTAGAAGACATTGAGTTGTTCTTGGGCTGGGAAGTGGACGTTATTGCATATGCATTATGAATGCGTTATAATAATAATAATAATAATAATTATTATTATTATTATTATTATTATTATTATTATTTTTTATATAACATAATACAATATTAATAATACGTTATAATAATATTACGAATAGGCCTTTGTAGAGCGTTTGCGATTCCCGTAACAGTGAATGCGTGGCGTATCCACGAAAGGATTAATTAATTTTTTAAATTTAATTTTTTTATGATTTCATCCTTCATATCAGGAATCAGCAGAGCTCCCTAAAGTTCAAAACTGTGCGAGAAGCCGTCTTGTTTTAGGTGCTTCTTCTTACCTCATCGGAGTAAATACGCATCTACATATGAGAACGAATCCAAAGTGAGGAAGCAGGAAAGTTCATGTTAATGGGCGGTTTTACAGACGTCTGCAGTAGATACGGCTGCAATACAAAGTTGGCATTTTCTGTTAAGCTAGAAAGCTAGTTCTTTCTCTTGTGTCCAATATATCCTTTTCAAGCTCAGATCAGGTGTATAAACTTGTTTAATGGAGAAGCACTTGCTAACACGAACGTTCGCTGTCGAGCTAACCATAAGCATAGGTCGAGGATTTAGGGACGGTCCAAGAAAACGGTAGGAAACGTCTTCGAGTGGTTGATCAAGCTGTGTCCCGTGTGGTGCTCATTTCTGCCAAATCTCAGTATTCACTCAATGTCGAGAGCAATTTCTACGAATGTCGCTCATGTTGACGAAGAAAACTTTGTCTGCCACGCTCCCTACAAGTCTTGCTGACTTTTCTGAAGCCTTGAACTTGATGAACTTTGATAGGTTAATGAAGGTGATTGGGGCAAAATAAAAATTATGCTAGCAATAGAATAAGTCAATTAATCAATGTCAGTTGGAAGCGATTTTATAATAAATCTAAGCTCGACTTTCTTAGATTGAAAGAACAACTTTGGACGTCTTTTTGCAGATTCTTTCTGCCTAACAAGAAGTATCAGCTGTGTAGATGTTTTTTCTAAATGTTTTCCCCCACCTTTTTTAAAGCCTTCCCTCACAAGGGGAAGTGCGGGGAGGGCGAGACATACATGAAGAATCTCCACCCCTCAATTACAGTACAAACATGTTTGCTTATGTTAACTCGTTAAACCCAAGGAGTAGGGGCTCTTTGACTTACTATGGAATCGGCGGCGCGGTGCGCTCACGACGCTGGGGGTCTCTTGAACGTCCGGATGCCACATCCAGTAAGCGGAGAGGGGCGCAATGGGTAGTGGCGTTGCTTCACGCAAGGGAGGTCAGAGGTCTGGTTTTGGTGTGCTACAGCGATTTCCATTTCACCTGGTTTCACATCTTAACCACCTCTCCGTGTCCACATTTTTTCCGGTTCCTTGCCATCCTCGTGGTGAAAAGCAGTATGCTTATGCCTGCGTCAAAGCTGCTTATACGACGACGCACCCTGGTCTGTTTGAAAATCCGAGCAGGATGTTTTCACCGAAGGGAATTGGACCATGCAGGGGAACAAGCTGCGAGTTGATGGTGTATGGTTTTATATGCTGCTCGTACTGTGACCAACCCTGCTTCATGCGCTTGATGCCTGTGTATCACTGGTGTTGAACGTGCATACATCATATTGTTGAAACTCTTTCTCATTGCATTATATTGTAGTAAAAACCGGTCAGTAATAAACAAGTCGCAAAAAAGCTACTCTCCACAGCATTCAGCTGGAAAAAAGCGCAGAAAACGCCTGAAAATGTGTAGACGTCAGGACCCCTCGAATCTCAACCGATCAGGTGAAATACAAAAATGCAGCTACGCATGGAAACCGAACCTATCGAACCTCTGACCTCCCTCTCGTGAAGCAGCCCCGCTACTCACTGCTCTCTGCGCACTCAGGTGTTGCATCGCGCGCATACAAGAGAACCACCTGCGCCCGTGAGGGCACCGCGCCGCCTTCTTCAAGGACCCTCTACTTCTTGGGTTTAACAACCTTCACCTTCTGTGCCATTTTCAAGGTTCCTTTCCGTGGCTTCAGCTTGGTTACATCAGGTTTTCTCAACAAGCATTGCATCTGGAATTTCCCTCTGCCCTTTGACGCAGACCACGATTGCTTCCGCGTGTGTTTAGCACGGTGATTATGGGAGAGGTGACGTTCGCCTACGTTCATACGAAGTGCCCACCCAAGACAGCCACGCCCCCGCTACTTACTATTAGCCCTGAGAACACTTCGCGAGATCTTCTTTTTCTTTTCTCCTTTTTCCTTTTCGCTTCTTTTTCTGACTGAAGAATGGATTGATCTAGGACCCCTGCTTTCCCTCACTAGGGTGTCTCCTTTCGGCACACCGTAGAGTCGCCTCACATTTAAAACAGTGGCTGAGATCCTTGAATAAAAAGAACTTCTAGGATCTGCAGTCAGTCACTTTCTGGTGATCGATGGCTTAAATACGGAAAATGAGGACGATATCAATGCTTGGAAGAACTCGTCAGCTCTGCTCTCGTACAGTTGCACTTGATTCGAAACGTGTTACAGAATTTCTTAGCAGTTTTCGATCTTGCTGAACGGAAATCAACGCACTTTCTGACAGAGGTTCGCTAGTGTCCCATAGGAAAGGACACTCGACAAAAGTTGTAGATAACCTCGCTCCTTCATTCTCCTATGAAATCATAATTGTGTGACTACCGCTAGTTAGAAGAACCCAAATGCTCTCATGGCATTGAAAAGCAGTGGGAGAATTTTTCAGAATTCTTCGTCGTCTAACCACGAAAGGCTACTCTGAGCGTATGGAGCGAAACTGGATTCAGATGGAAGTGACGAAAGCCTTTTCAAGCATCATTAGTGGACTCCTTGCCTTTGCCCAGCCTAGTACTGCAGCAGACCCATGTATCCTTGAAGGTTTTGGTTCTTTTTTCAAATAAAGAAACGTTCTTAATGAAAGGGTATTCGAAGTGGTGAAACCGTATTCAGCGGTACTGAAGCCTAAAGGGACGAAGCTGCGCTCAAGAGTAGGCTGCACTAGTATTCTAATGTTAGTCAAAATCGGTTCAGCTCCTTCGTGACAATGAGTTTTTCGCCTGTCGCACCCGAAATCGCTCTTGGTAAATACACTTGTAGACAAAACAAAACGAAAAAAATTACACTACCTATTAATTATTTAACACAGGGTAAAGAAACTCATTTTAGAATACTTGCTACGGGAAACGATGTAACGTTTGATACGTTTTCGTCTAGTATCGCCTGGAATTGGTCGATGCTGCAAACGTAGAACAGCATTGTCACTCGTTGCCCCGAAAAAGTTAGTAAACCTTCGCCTTATATTGTTTTCGTGTTCTACTGTGTCGTATCGTATGCATGTTTAATAATAGTATAATAATAATAATAATTTATTATTAGACGCAGGTTCTTAATCGCCGCTTCCTTCTTTGGGTCCATATGCATACCTGCGTCCTGCACCTTCTTACACACCTTAGCAGCTCGATGTGCCTCTCACGTGTACTTGTGCAAATCATTATGTCTTCAGTGTAACAAAACACCTAAGAGCCTAGAAGGTTACGCAACACCGCGTTCGTAAGTCTCTGGGAAACCGGAGGACTTGTACCTAATCCGAACGGGGTTACCCGAAACTGAAACAGTCCTTCTGCTGTTGTAAATGCCGACATCTCTCGCGCCTCCGCCAGAAGAGGGATTAGCTT
The DNA here is from genome assembly GCA_947396885.1 of Heligmosomoides polygyrus polygyrus. Taxonomy (NCBI): domain Eukaryota; kingdom Metazoa; phylum Nematoda; class Chromadorea; order Rhabditida; family Heligmosomidae; genus Heligmosomoides; species Heligmosomoides polygyrus. Next base: position 48,876,974 of record OX377202.1, read on the forward strand.
GGGCTAGCAATACCACTGCTATGATGCTTATCATAGAGCCAGAATCTAGAATTGCCCGGACTCGAGTATCGACTAAATTTGCCCAAACTCTGTCACAGTCTTCCCGATGAGTGGGGTCTCTTCGATCGCTTCTTCACCACATCTCAGCTCTTGAAAACGCGCACTCGTGAATACTTTTTCCTTTCACGGTGTTCCCCTAATTCACGCCTCCCACCGATTTGGTTTACCTCTTGCCTCTTAACAGGGCAATCCTTCCCGATGTGTCCGAATCTATGGCAGTTATAGCACTTTCTTTGCTCATTACTTCCGCCACTATTTTATAAGGTTGTAACGAATTAAATGGCACTGGCTCGCGCCATTTCTAGGCGCGTCTTTACGCGTTTGATCAAGAACAAACAGTAACATGTGGCATACCATTTAGAAGCGCAAATTTTGCTCTACCGGTGAGTACCAAATTTTCTATGTAAAAGTGGGAAAACTTTAGAGTTTTAATGACTTTTTTGCAGATGGACAAAAGGGTAATCCGAGGCATTTACTTGTATGAATTCAAGCTGAGCACTACAGCTAAGGAGGCGGACGAGAAGATCAACGCCGCATTCGGTCAAGGATGTTCCACAATTCGGGCGGCGTATCGTTGGTATCAGAAGTCCCGGAATGGAGATGAGAGCTTGGAAGAACATGAAGGTCATGGGAGGCATAGTGATGTTGATGAGGACAAGCTGAGAGATGTGGTAGAGGAGGATCCACACAAAGGTACCAGGGAGATAGCGAAGGTTCTTGGCGTCAGTCACAACACAGCTGCCCGGCATCTGAAGGGAATTGGAAAGACCAAAAACCTGGAAAGGTGGGTGCCTCACGAGCTGTCTGAGGAGCAAAGAAACCGATGATATGAGATCTCGTCCGCACTGCTTCTACGGAACGAAACAGACCCATTCCTTGATCGCATCGTAACCTGTGACGAGAAATGGATAATGTACGACAACAGGCGACGATCGGCACAGTGGGTGGACAGCGATGAGAGCCCCAAGGTTTTTGCGAAGCCGGAATTGCACCAAAAGAAAGTATTGGTGACAGTATGGTGGTGTTCGCTGGGAATTATTCACCACAGCTTCCTCCCTCCCGGTGAATCCATCACGGCAGAGAAGTACTGCATTGAAACTGAAGAAATGATGAAAAAGTTGAAGGACATCCGGCCGGCCTTGGTATATCGAAGGCGAGTTCTCCTTCTGCACGACAATGCTCGCCCCCATGTAGCACGAATGACGTTGAGAAATTGAATGAGCTGAGCATCGAAACTCTACCACATCCTCCGTTTTCTCCCGACCTCTCCCCAACAGACTACCATTTCTTCAAGCATCTTGGCGACTTCTTGGTAGGGAAAATATTCAAATACCAACAGGATGCCGAAAGTGCCTTCGAAGATTTCGTCAATTCCAGAACTTCTGATTTTTATGCTACTGGGATAAAAAAGCCTGTGTCACGTTGGCAAAGATGTGTGGAATCAGAAGGTTTTTATTTCGATCAACAAACTTGCCTACAAGCCGAGATATTAACTGTTTAAATTTACAGTGGTTCAGTGCTATTTATTTCGTTACAACCTAATATTCTCTCTAGCACTACCACCGTTAGTCCTTTGACTGCTGTTACCCCCTACATCCCGGAAACTAGGGCGTTCTGGCGTAACACAATGGTCTCTCTTAATGTTCCGCTCTACCGTAACACTATCAGCAGTCGGTCTCTCTAAGGGTTCGGAATCGCTTCTAACTGATCCTTCCTGGTATCCCATTGATCTCTTTCTCCAACTATGCCATTCCTCCCTCGTCTTGTTTTCATTGGTAGACCACATGGTTTTAGCCTGTTTGATCGAAAGAGCCAGCTGCTTCACCGATTCGTGCGCCTCTTTCGAGTCTACCCTATCTAGTGTAATGAACAAGAGAATGTGCTCTAGCCAATCGTTGAGGTTATGCAAGAGTGTCTGCGCATACTCCAATGAACTGTCCATTATACTACATGAAGTGCTAGCTTGGCATCCATGTTTTTCCAACACTACACTGAATCCTGCTACACTTTGACCCTTTCATTGCCCTATGTTCCTTGTCTTCGTTAGCGCTCTATGCCGACCCGTCGTGGATGAACTTGACAAGAGTCTCCTTAACACTTCAACAACTACTCAAAACCCTTGCTTTTTTGCGGTGGTGAGTTACGACCAGAAAACAACCTTCGCCCTACCGTCAGGATGGTTATCTACAAGTATATCCAGCAATGTCTGATCATCCACGATTACTGCTCTATATTTCCTTACGAATCGCCGGATAACTCATTAGAATTTTCCGATCTTTTCCCCAAAATACTCTGGGTTCTCGCACGCATTCGACTGCATCATTGTCATGAAGTTTACAAAATTCTGACCTTTTTTCATGAGGACTGCTTCCTCTCGAATGCGGCCTCCAATGCTGTCCGAAGGGTGCTCCAGTCTGCGGTATCGATGCTCGCCACTTTCGTCTGCATATCGCTTTGGTTAATTGTACTGTTTCCTTCTTTTATTAATTTATGCAGCTTACCATTATCTCTGTCAGATTTCATTTTCTCTTCCTCCATCGCTCGTGGCGCCTATCCCGTCTGCTGTCGAACCTCTTACAGTACACCATGCATGTCTCGCAGATTCGTCTGAAACATGTCGCATACATCAGTTATTAGCTCGCCATCACTTTCTGACGTTGCAAAATAATCACTCAGATCGTCCAGGCTTTCTCTCCCTTTTCGCTCAAGCGCTACAAACAGTTCTCTGCTAAACTGCTTGTACCCTATCAGGCTTTCTCTCATTTGTTTCAAATTTTTCAACACCTGCTTTGCCTGCTCAACAAGAACCTTATCTATCTGAACTAGACATTTTCCCGCCATTCCGGTGTTGCCTAATTCTTCATTAATCCGGCTCGGTAGCTTTTTAATGTCTTCTCGCTTCCTCCAATTCTTCCCCTATGTCCACTATCGAAGACTCCTTGGAATCATTGCTCACGTGGTTGGTCGGATCTCTCTCCATTCTCCAATCCGCGTGATCCTCCTCCTCTGTTTCTAACGCCATACTTCTGGACCGAGAGATTCATTAATTTCCGTCAATCTCTGCATGACAGCGACTAAACCGGTTCGAGAATTGCGAACATTATACGATCAATTCACGCGGCACACGAAGCTTCTTATTTGGACTCTTCTAAAACCTCTACTCTACACTCTTAACACTCTCACTCACTGAGTATTTTTTTCAGGCGACTTACTATGCGCCCTTATCACTTTCTCACTCAGTATTTTCCACGGGCAGGTTACTTTGTGCCTTCTTTTTCTTTCTACTGGACTAGGCACTCAATGGCACCCTCTTATGTGTCTTGCTTGACTTTGTTTTTAACAGCTCTGGCGCATATCACTGCGCCTTGACTTCTGTAGCTCTGGCAGACCAGTGATCTCCCCGTTTCGGCCTCAACACCTGCTCCATTCCTTCTCTCCACTCGACTCGAGCCTTGTCGCGACTCGAGAGCAGTAGCGCTGTTAAGTCTGATCTAGTACTCGGCCAGTTCGGCTCCCATGTATGGATTGTACCAGGACTTTATAGCGAATTCGTCATCGAGTACCTAGACCTCAGCAAAAACCGCCCTCATGCTCCTCGACAGCGTATTAAAAATATTTATTAATTCAACGAGAAATGACCGACGGGGAGAATGAGGAGGCGCGACACCTCCAACTACCGTAGATGGCAGGCAGGGTCTGGAGACGACGGCGGCCAATGACGAAACTATGACGACGCCATGTCTACCTGTTGCCTTTTACCAGCCGGTTGCCGCCCAGATCGCGCCTCTTGACCGAGCGACCGACCTCTTGGTCTATCGCACGACACATACCAAATTCCTTAACGAGGTTTAAAAACTTATTAGCCGATATCTTCAGGATGCAGCTCAGTAGTTTTTTTGTACTATTTTCATTCTTGTCGCCTGTTTTGTTTTTCCTGTTTACAATGGCTTTAACTTAAGTTTAGACTTCCTTTATTTTCTTTTGCATGGCTATCCATATACCAAACAAATAATAAATAAGTAAACAATGGAAATCCAACTTTTAAATGGCATCCATTGAGTGTTCGAAAAATGATCGGCTTTGACATCCGTCGAATATTCGAACCATTTCGAATGCTTCAAATTTGCTATGCTCGAATTCGAATATATTCGAAAAATAAGATTGTTGTGAATATTCAAATTCGAAGAAATCCGAAGATTTTTTTTGATTAATCGAATTCGAACATATTCGATTGTCTAATATTCAAATACATACGAAAATCGAAAAATTCGAATGCCTATTCGAATAAGCCATTCGAGAGCAACTACGTATAGTTTCAACCCTACTTGATCACGCTCTTTTGTGAATGAGCCGCACTGCGTGCATCTAGAGGGCAAAGGAACCAAACTGAAAATGACCCATAACTCCGTTCATAGATGCGCGGAGAGAAAACACATATTTAAAATCAGTGTTCGAGGTTGCTTTCCAAGGTGTACATCCCATCTCAAAGTTGCATGGTTACCTAGTGTTCTTCTCTTATAAGAAATCGCTTGTAATTTCTTATTAGGCTAACAATATAAATTCGAAAGAACTCCTAGAGTTGCGTAGGTGGCATTTAAAGTCGCTTTACAAATACGGAGATATAAAGAGACTACGCCTTAAAATATTTTTAGGAAACAAGTCCGTAGGTACAGTGGGAAATAAAACCAGACCCAAAATGATGTCCCATTTTCTTTATACGGTTCTTAGCGCTGTCCTGAATCTGACGAATGCGACTTGGAGACAGGATCAAGCTTGAGGTTCGGGAATCGAGGGGGGTCGTACTGTGGCCACGTCAGGAGGGGGGGGGGGGGGCGGGTTTGGCAGAGGATTCTCTCTCATTTTTCGGGTTTTTAGGCGATGTTTTTAATTCTTAATAAGTTGTATTTTCCATGAATGTCTACGAAGTCGAGGAGGCTCTCCTTCGTTTCCCGAAGTTGTAAAAATTTATATTAAAACATTTTTAATTAATGATTGTATTACTTGTTAAATATAAAGATTTTCTGCCGTCAAATTGGAGCCAATGGAGGTTTCCATTTTTTTCAAATTTTTTTCAGTAAGTCATGGACACCACAGTTTTCTGCCTGTAAGAGCAACATCTACGTCCTAAATTGCAGTCTATAACATTTGAAGTGTCAATTAATAACGAAAAATTAAGCGCTTTTCCTACAAGATTTTTGGAGGCGCTCTTCGAAGCAATGAAGGAATGGCAACTGGAGGATGGACTTGTCACGGAACGAATTTTTCTCCTCTGCAGGAAACAGCATCAGAAAGTGAAGTTGTACCGTATAAAATTTTAAGCCACAGTTTGACACACGGTAATAAACCTGTTTTTCGGAAACGATCCTCCATGTGAACAGGCGCTCCAATTTGTATGATTTGCCGAACAATTTCGACACCGTTAATCACATGGAAGCCGCTATTTTTACAAGTTGCTTTTTAAAGCGTAGAACCCACACTTCTTATAGTTTTAAAAGCTCTGTGAACTTTTTAGAGATGTCGCATATACTCCGAGATACGTTACGTGGAGCCATTGCGTTCTCCGATATCACCGATCGCCACTGAAAGATGGACTTCTCGCGGCAAAAAATCTACCTTCTGGAGGAACAGCATCAGATAGTGAAAACTGTGCCATCTTAGAGCTCAAGATGTGATTAATATACAATCAAAAACTAAGTTTCTTCGCAGCGATCCCCGATATGATCAGGGAGGATCGATTTGCAAACTCTCATGTTATCATGAAAAATAAATTTTTTACCTGAAGCAAATCACGCACACAGTAAAAATCTTGCCACAAAAACTTTCAAATCTTGTTCAATGCACAGTGTGAAAATTATGGTTTTCTGATTTCAGTAGGGAAGTCTACATATGGGACGGTGGGGATCTGATTTATCGTCCATTGTTGCAGAAATACGTGCCAAAAATCAAACCTCCCACCTCGTATGAAGACCTCTTTTTTGAAAACTGGTTTCTATATGGTTAAAAACATCTTTTCTTTATTTTTCAAAATGCAGTTGGGATTTTCGAATTTCAAAAAATGAACCGAGTTGTGATCAATGTTGTGAAGAACTGCTCGTAGACGTTTCGCTCCGACGACATTGGAGTAATTTCACAAAATTGATCATAACTCGGCAAGTTTTTCGAATGTAAAAAAGCCTATGGCTTTTCAAATACTCAAGAAAAATTGCTTTCGAACCATATGGAAAATAGTTTTTAGTAGGAAGGTCTTCATAGGGGGCAGTGGGGGACTGATTTCTGCTCCATGGTTGCAGAAGTACGTGCTAAAAATTGAACCCCCGTCCCGTATGAAGACCTCTTTTTTGAAAAATGATTTGTATATGGTAAGTTAGCGTATTTCTTTATTTTCTAAAAAGCTATTGGGTTTCTTGAATTTCGGAAAACGGACCGAGTTATGATCATTTTTTTGAAATCACTCCAATGCCGACGGTGCAGAGTCTACAAGCAGTTCTTCACAAAATTGGTCATAGCTCGGTCACTTTTTGAAATTCAAAAATACCAATTGTTTATTAAAAACAAGAAAAAAGATGCTTTCTTTTCAAAAAAGAGGTCTTCATAGGGCCAGGGAGGGGGTTCGATTTTTTGCACGTATTTCTGCAACAATGGACCAGAAACCATACCCCCACCGTCCCCTTTGAAGAGCTCCCTGTTGAAAACTACTTTCTATATGGTTCGAAAGCGCTTTTCCTCTACTTTTCAAAAAGGTATTGGCTTTTCTAAATTTCAAAAAACTTACTGAAATATAGTTATTTATACAAAATCACTTCAATTTTTTCGCACAAAAACCTAAGACCTCCGCCCCGTATAAAGACTTAGTTTTTGAAAACCGATTTTTACACTGCGTGAAAGCTCTTTTTTAATTTCTAAAAAGCCATTGGCTTTTCCAAATTTTGAAAGCTTACCGAGTTATAGTCATTTTGTGAACGTCGAATTTCGTCGCTCTTATGACGCCGGTGCCATATCGACCAGTGGTCGATCCAATCTATTCGTTTCAGAAAAGCATGATTATCACACTGTGCATTGAACAACACTTGAAAATTTTTGTCGCTTCAATTTCAATTTCAACTGTGTGTGATCTGCTTCAGGTAAAAAATTTTATTTTCATGAAACATGAGAATTTGCAAATCGATCCTCCCTGATCATTTCGGAGATCGCTGCGAAGAAGCTTAGTTTTTTATTGTATATTAAACACTTCTTGAACTCTAAGATGGCACAGTTTTCACTCTCTGATGCTCTTCCTCTAGAAGGTAGAAATTTTTTGCCGCGAGAAGTCCATCTTTCAGAGGTGATATCGGAGAACGCAATGGCTTCACGTAACCTACCACATTTCGGAGTTTGTACGACATTTTTGAAAATTTCACAGAACTTTTAAAACTATAAGAAGTTTGGGCTCTACGCTTTAAAAAGTAGCTTGTAAAAATAGCGGCTTCCATATGATTAACGGTGTCGAATTTTTTCGGCAAATGATACAAATCGGAGCGTCTGTTTATACAGAAGACTGTCTCAGAAGAACAGTTTTTATTCCCGTATGTCAAACTGTGGCTTAAAATTTTATTGATTGCAACTTCACTTTCTGATGCTGTTTCCTGCCGATGAGAGAAAATTAGTTCCATCAGGTCCATCCTCCGGTTGCCATTCCGTCAGTCGTCCTTCCAAGAGTGTCTCAAAAATTTTATGGAGAGAGCACTTAGGTCCGCTTTAGCAATTAACACTGTTCAATGCATAGAATACAATTTCTAGTGCAAATGTTGCTCCTTCAGGTAAAAATGTATCGTGTCCATGAGATGCTCGGAAAGTCTGAAAAGTTGAACTCGTTGTCATTAATTCGACAACTGCTCTCAAAAGTGCTTTATTTTCGACTGTAAACAAACAAAATGTTATTATCAGAAGATTGCATACACAAAATCTTTATCAGACTTTTTTTCTAACAAATTAGTAAATCAAACAGTTGCACTATTTCTTGACCTAATCTGATACAGTTGATGCTGCACCAGGAAAGTAGGACCTATTAAAGGGTGCGAAAATTGCATAAAACCGCTTGACCCTGCTTGGAGAGGGACAAATCTAAGCGAACGGGAGGCGAATCGAAAACGAGTTGAAGTACGTCATCGCGAACGCGTGCAGTGAACTGTACCACTTTTCTGAAAAAGCTCAGTGCCAGTCTTTCTGGCAGAAAATGCAATTTTATTTTTCAATGAAAATTTTGACGTTGTCCAAAATTTCTTAACTCCTGGAACGGTATGAAGCATTCTCATATCTGAAATCATTTATGGGTACCTACGTTGATGATACTTCTTACTAATGGAAGGAAAACTATAATTCCCGTTGCATCAGAAAGCATTTCCAGGGTATGAAATTTGATGGAAGGGTCCTGTCTGGTACTTTGATGTGCTTATATTACTGTTTACAGTGTTTCTAATATTCTATGCCTAGCATTTCATGCACAAAATTAGGATGTAAGCGCAGTCATGCTCGAAGGGAATGTAGAACAAATAGGGCAGAAAAGAAATCGAAATCGTTATATGCCTTCGCAAGACCGTTCAATTGCTAGTGCCAGCAATTTCGTAGCCAAACCAATTCGCTTGTTCTGTGTGCGAAACTGAATAGGTAGACTGGGGCATCGCATTTGTTCAAACGTCCAACATTTTCGCGGTATTATGCAGCTGCGAATGAATATACTAAATCCAATAATTAGTATTATAAAGATAAAAAAGACAAATTATGACGTCAACCAATCCATCAGTCTTTAGAATGCGCGACGGATTCTACTAAGTGTTGCTAGGCTTCAGAGAAGCAGTTTTGATGTTTTCGCCCTATCGTATCTCGCTATACTATTCTATATTGTAAAACCAGTTCTTTGTAAAAGTATTCTAAAATCATGAATGTAAGGAAGCTCAAAAAAAAAGAAAACGGTCGGAGGGTTTTATTTCAGGCCTTGTGGGGGGGGGGGCGGGGCGCCCATTCGAAGTTTGGCTGCCCCCAGGCCACTGAACGTTTGGGATGTATATAGACAAATTTAAATTCAAATTTTCCTCCACATCGTAATTCCTGAGGTAACGATTTGAGTCCTTGAAACCCAAAAGCCTCTAGTAGACAGTCATAACCTCACAATCAGAACGGCCTCGAGTTTGCATACAAGTGCGGAGTACAACCGAAGAGGCGCGATTATCGAAAGCTTGGGCGCTTCGCGGGGCGTTCACCAGCTGAAATAATTCGATTCTTTGTGTGTCCGAGAACAAACGTTTACAGTGTTAAGGCAGGCGTGAAAAAACTCAGGCGCTGTTTTTGGGAGAATCAGGGCAATTTTGAGGAAATTGGCGTAAGTGTTGGGGTCGAAGAGCGAATGATCTGCCGGATTGCAGAGTAGTACCTACCGTACAAGTTGTACACAGTAGAGGTGCTACAGATGCTGTCTTAGGACGCCAGAACCTAGCAGGTTGCTCACTGCCATCTGCTACTGAGTTCTCTGAAAACGACGGGCGAATTAGATTCTTTTCTGATAGTTTTTTACTGTTTACGCGAAGGTCAACCGAGAAATAATCGTTGGCTCACCTACGATCCCGAATGTTTACGCCTTAGGTGTCCTGCCCAGTGACGGTGCATTAACATAAAAAGTAGCAGTGAAAGAGAACTTTCTTGTCGAATGCCTTTCTGAATAATTACCAGCTTCACATTACCCGATCTCTCCTTCACAACAGCACCTCCGTTCGCATATAGCAGTTGAACAGTTTTCATCAGGTTGTCTTCAATTTAAAAACTTCTCAATGCCTACCATACTGCTAGCACTTCGATAGCACCAAAAGGTTTTTAATCAATGAACAACGCGCAACATTTAACGCTGAATTCGCAAGACTTTTTTGCAGAGTGCTCAAGGTGTGGATGTGGTGGGCCGTGGAAAATTTTTTCAGAAATCCAGATTGCTCTTCGAGAAGTATGCTGCAGTCATTAGTTTCTTCAGTCGTTCATTGAGAATTTTTTGTCTTAAACTTGTATATGGTTGACAGCAGTCAGACTGTTCAGTAATTCGCAATATCTAACGCTTCCTATTTTTAAAGAGTAGAGTGGTATCGGTGAAGGGTAATCCTTTTGGAAGATGTTTTGTGGGGATGGTGGTGTTGAGGAAGAGGCACTAACGGTTGGCAAACATGATGGTGAAAGGACATAGTGCAATCGACTGTAGCGACTGTACTAGGCATAGGTGGTTAGGCGGCTCTCGATATAAGCTATTTCACGATGTCCAGTGCAAAGCCGACCTGTGGCGCTCGCAGAGCTCATCTTTGAGCGATTCTCTGACAACTTTGCACATTTCACCATATCCTTCAATTGAAAAGGTGATTCTTGTCCGTAGCGAAGCTTTCTCTGATGCTGTAATAGTATATTTGGATATTACACTGCGAAATTCGTGGAGGTATGGACTGATAGCGTGGTGCATTTGCTGGTGGCGGTGTTAATGGTGGCAGTTATTTCACAATACTCTTCATTGATTTCGCTGCATGCAGAAATCCACTCCTGTTTTTGTTGAGCGTCGAGGCAAAGCATAGAACTGTCCACGACACATGTGCCACGGTGCGGTTGTGCAATTCTTTTGGTCTGACAGAGTTGTGTTGTGCAGCGAAGAAGTCTGCTGTCACTAGCTGCATTCACAGAACTAATAATATTGACGTCCCGTGTGTTGGGCACGAAAACATAGTCTATTTATTTCTTCAGTCCGAAAGCACTGCTCTGCCTTATCCAATGTGTGGCACCTCTTTTTTGAAGAAACGTGTCACCACCAGCTGAGGAAGCACCTCCTATTCTGAAATCAGAAGTTGCTCATGCTATCAGAAAGATGAAGCCAGGCACGGCTCCCGAGTCGGACGGCATTTCTGATGTTTTCCTTCGTGGGGTGACAGTGCCCTCTGTTAATTTCTTACCAAGCACTTCAACCACAACCTCCGTCTTGGTAGGATTCCGCACTCATAGAAGGAATCGACAGTTCTAATCTTCAAAAAAGGATATGAGCTATCGGCCATCAGTCTTCTCTCGGTTGTTTACAAGATCTTCACCAAGATATTGCTCAACTACATGGAGCGTTGCTTGGATGAGTATCAGCCAGCTAAGAAAGCAGGGTTTCGAAAGGATTTCCCTGGAATAACCATATTCAGACTGTCTCACAACTCATTGAAAGGAGCCGCACATACCACATGCCACTTGTCCTTGTCTTCATGGATCATCGAGAAGCGTTTGGCTCTGTGAAAATCAACGCCATTCGGAATACGCTTGTGCATGCCGGAGTATCATCGCCCTACATCCGACTTCTCGACGAATGCTTCTTGAACAGATCGACCACCATCCAGCTGTTCGATCGATAGCTTAAAATTCTTGTCTGGAAAGGAGTACGGCAGGGCGGCAGGGAGACACGATTTCTCCTAAGATATTTACAGCGGCACTCCATGATGCCATGAGACTTGAACAGGGACGATAAAGTCTGCCTGGTGGAGAGTGAACGGATCAGCAACCTTCGCTTCGCCGACGATATTGTTCTCATCTCTACTAGCACGGCAGAAATCGGGGATATGCTGAACGAGCTCAATGTGGCAGATATGAAGATTGGATTGGACATGAATATGTCCAAAACCAATTTATGGTTAACCAATGGTGTGACACGAGACTCGTAAAGTTAAATGGAGTCGTCCTACAACACGTCGACTCCTACGTCTATCTGGGAAGAGAGGTGAACATGAGCAATGACCTTGCTCCTGAAATCGCCACAGGAGACACGCAGCATGGCCAGCCTTCAGATTGGTCCGCAAAGTTACCGATCAAGGATGCCGGCCTCAGGGTCTCGATATTCAACGCTTCTGCACTGCCTGCGATGTGTTACGCGACGGAAACCTGGCCCGATAACAAGACAATCGCCAGAGCAATGCAAACTACTCATCGTGCACCGGAGAGATGTCTTCTGAGGACAAGCCTTCGTCAGCAATGACAAGAAGGCCTACGAAGCTCGGAGCTAAGGACGAAGTCGCAATTAGCAGATCCACTGCAGTTTATGAAGAAGTCCAAATATCGCTGGGCTGGGCACCTGCTTCGACGAAAGAACGATAGATGGGTCTCCGTGTCCCAGAGTGGCTCCCAGGAGATCATAAGAGACCACTGGGACGGCTGCCAACGCAATGTATAGATTCATTCATAAGATCTTTCAGAGAGCAGAGTCTGCCTCGCTGGATACAAGCTGCCAGAGACCGAGCGGTCTGGAAGAGTTGTGGTCAACGCTGAGAAGACCTCCAGCCGACAAAAGGGCCATCAAAGTATCAAGTAATAAATAGTATACATATGCATATATATTTTTTTGACCCACGGATCTCCCATGATAGAGAGCCTTCGGGCTCTCTTGTTAAGAGGGATCTCGGCCGCTTGTCGCAGGGCCGCGAGCCGCGTGCAACGGTGGTGGATAGGGGAATGAAACGCGAACCAAATGCGACCGTGAACTGTGTCACAAATGACTTCTTATGGTTTATTAATTCTCGTAGTTCTGATTTTTACAAAGGTGGAATGTCCAAGTTATTGCCGCGCTGGGAAAAGTGTATTAATTGTGATGATGCTTACTTCGACTAATACAATTGCCTCCAAGAAAAGTTATGATTTGTCAAAGTTTTCAGTCAAAATCTGCCACTTCATATGCAGCGACCTAATATTTAAGGACCTCTTGTTATTCAAGTAAAAGTACCTAGTGAAGAAGACAAATATGAGCTGTTTCTGAAAGGTAGGATGATGGCAGCGGGCCTTGGAGCTCATTGCGGCGACGGAACCATCAACCAGAGCTCTGTTGAAGTAACTTATTCTTACAAGTTTATCTGCTCCATTCAGCGGGAACTCATTCCAGTCAGTTAGCACTTATTCAGTGGGTCCGTCTTTTCGAAACATGACGTTCGTCCTTTCAGTCGACGCCTTTATTATCGCTCACTTGGTTGCTTTCCTATCAATAGCTGTGGCAGTTGAAGACAGCTTCACTACGACGCCACAGACTCGCTGCATCGAAACATCCTATACTTTCCCGAAAATACCTTATGACTTTTAGCGCTGAAATCACTGGAGATTTATTCACCTTTCCAGAAGATTCTACCGATTTCTTTCTGAACTCTGTTGAAATCTTATGTATTGAACCACATGCTTTAGCATTTCTAGTATTTTGTCTCGCAAATACTTCTTGAACGTCATGTCAGAACGACAGCAACTATGCGATGTGCAAGTCGAGCAAGCATATCGGCCCGTGATTGGTACGAACATCGGAAAGCCCAGTTTTGTCTCAATTTCATTCTCACTGCCTAAACTCGCAGCTGTCAGCATTCGTCTTCGAATATACTCGAAATCTCGCTTGCATTCTTCAGCAGTCCATCCAAATACAGCAGAGGTTCGCGCTTGGTCAGTTCGACTCTCTTGTTCGACTTCGACTATTTGAACATCGGCATGGCCGAGTCTTTCAAAAGATTTGCCAAATCGCCATGTGGTTGCTAAATGGATTTATTGGCCAACGGTTCGAATGGATCACCTCTTTCAGAGCCTGAAAGGATTAAATCAATTAGGAGTTATCCAACCAGATCCCCCCAACCTTATAAAAGTCAATATCAAATTTCTAAGAGCCTGTCCAATGGAGTCAAATTTAACATTGAATTCTATAAGGTTGAGGATGTATTTGGTGGGGTTACTCCTAGTTGATTTAAGCCTCTCAGACTTTGAAGAAGGCGGTCCAGCCGAAACGTGAGTCAATAAAGCCTCTCAACAACCTCGTCGCGAGCTCAGCATTTCTGTGGAATGTTCCGCACTTAGCAAGCCGTTTAGGATGTGGCGTGCCGTCGCATTCGATTATGTCAATGTATTAATGCTAAGAGGGCAGAATGTCAGTGTTGTGGGAGACACTAAGGAGAAGCGACAGTGTAGGTGTTCTCAAGACGAGTCAGCCGATCTAATTCGCTCTCCCAGCTACCCAAATTAGATAAGCGTGTTAATAGCTTGCTGAAGGGCTGAAACAAACATGGAACGGGAGACTACTGATGGTAATTTCTTTCCAAATCAGCGTATTTTCGAATTTCCCCACGCATTTCTTCAATCTGCGCTAAAATACCTTATTCTTCGGTTGAGATCGACAAGTACACGACTGTTCACGTGGTGAGGGAATTAGAGAGGGGATTTAATTCTTGCGGGGATCGGCTCGCACGCGAGTCAGCGAAGCCCCGCGGCCTTGTAATTCTCCCTAGGCCTGCCTACGACGGAGTTCGCCAATGAGAAAAAAAACTGTCGCACTAGCATAAATACACTTAAAAGCGTCTCGACGGTATGGCGAGGAGGTAGCGTGCGTCGGCAACTCAGAAACCCAGTGATTAGATTAGTGCAGACCTTTGTCCTTCACGAGTAGCAATGCTCATGATGAGTCGCTGAGATCCACGAGAACACTCCGTATGAGTTCTCCTTCCTCTGTCAGTGCGACTTCCGGTTCAGTCTCTTCATTACAGTACCGGACGCGTCTTTTGAATAGACGCTGAAAAAACCGCACTTTTGCGGTTTTTGCGTCTTTTTGCAATAACTCGCAAAAAGTCCTCCATTTGCAAAACCAACAGTATATTTGAGCTCTGGAGATCAAGCTCTATCGTTTGGTATATGTTTGGAGGGGGGGGGGGGACAGTTTGAAGAGTGAGCATTTAGGGAGTTTTATGAGAAATTCTCAGCCGACCTACTCAGGAATTGCTGTACTCTGTTCCGACGTGCTGTGCTGTACTCTACTGCACTCTACTATGCTAAATTTCGAAAAAAAAATTAAGGACTGAATTTCAGTTTCGTAGTCAGTGACCTCGACAACCTCAGGCCTGAAGTTTCGAGCTTGTTGAGTGATATTCACGAAGAAATCGATAATTTGATTGATATCTTTTGATAACAATCGTTACTGCAACAACAACTTAAGATTCGTGTTTAGCGAAGTCGATTACTTTGGGGCTGAAGTTCACGGTCTCCATACATGGCACGATTATATACCATTTTCAGTTGAAACTCAAAGTTTCCAAATCAAATTCAACGTTGTTACACGGAAGAGATTCCAGAAGAACGTTGAATTTTGACTGAGAATGGTATATAACTCCACGATTTGATTGGTTGATGATTCCTGTGACATAACGAACTGAACAAGTAGAGTGAACGTTTTTTCTTCGCAAAATTTTCCCACTTGTGTGTAAATGTTTTAGACAAGTATTTCTGTAGGAACTCTTTTTGTAGGATTTTTTTTTTGTAGGAAAAAAGTTCTCATGTCTTGCCATCTTAACGAGGGCATTGTTAACGGTTCTTGGAAGATATTGAATGTCTCCATTTTTTTAAAGAATTCTGTTCTTTTATTTTGTCTCTGGCGAATGTTGTAGTTGAACTTACTTTACTATACTTACTTGAACCTACACAATGCGCTTTTGAAGTAAATAGAAGATATCAAACGAAATTGGCCTAACACAAAAATTTCATCGTCCTCATTAATACACCCCGGTGCAAAATTATAGGTTCACCCCGATTTGTCCATTAGTACCCGCATGGACAAATCGGGGGTGCACCTCAGCAACGTTGCCCGTCGTATTCCCCACTATCGAAAACTTCTATGAAAGAATTCTAAGCAGGTTATCTTATCAGTGCAGGATACCACGAACTTTTATTGAAAATTTAACGAATGGAGCCCGGGACAAAATATAAGTTCGCTTCACAAAAAACTTGATTAATCACAAAAGTACCTACAGACGAAGTAGGATTAGTACTTCGCCACATCACCTTTGTTATAAACAATATCGAAAATTCTATTTGGCATACTACTGACAAGGTTATCAATAACAGTTTGCTCAACATTGGTCCATGCATGAAGTATGGCGTTCTTCAGATCAGAAACCGAAGTGTAAGTGGCTCCATTTTTGTACACTCTTTCTGCATAAATGGTCCACAAGTTCTCTATAGGACTGAGATCTGGAGGACAAATAGGTCCCTCCAAAAGTTGAATTCTATTGGACCTAAGCCAACCTGTAGTTGACTGCGGTACGCGTTTGGATGCATTATCATGTTGAAAAATAGGGTTATGCCTACGAAACCTTCTGAAATATGGCAAAAGGTGTTCTCCGAGCAATTACTGGTAGTCTTCACTCTTCATCCTACACGAGGCGAGCTTCAGCGACGAAGTAAACAAGTCGGCATCCAGAAAACGCAGCCCAACCATGGCACTTCCACCGCTGACTTGCAAAAAGTGGATAATTATTACACCTCTACAACACCGCCATAAAGTAAGCACAACTTTTCAGGGTGAACATCGGGTTTAGTAAAGGATGGTGGAGGAGCATCCTTATAAGACCAGAGAAGTCCTTGCTTCCAGTTATCGTAAAGGACCCATTTATTACCTACAGTTACGACACGGCTCACAAAAGGCTAATTTTTATACCGAACTAGCCGGTTGGAGCAAGTGTCGAAATGTGCTGCTCATAGATCAGCTCATGAGGCACCACCTCGACACATCCTCTTCAACTCGATTCCCGCCAAATGTCTTGCTGCCGTACTATGTTGTCCGCTAAGCTCTTTGCTAATGTGCTTGTATTCGTCTCCGGATTGCTTCGAGGGCACTCCTCAAAACTTCATCGTCATGCGACGACCTGCGCCCGCGACCCGGTTTTTCTTCGAGAACGAAATCGCCAGAAACGAATTTTTCGAAGAAGAGCCTCACCATTCGTTTGCAAAGACAGTCCGTCCCAAAAGCGCTGCTAAGGTTGAGGGACGCCTCTGCCGCAGAATGTCCCAACTTAAATTCGTAAAGCATGATGACTCGATAGTCGCGTGGGTTCGTGATTTTACGGAGCCCTGGAAAAGGTCGGCTAGAAAAATTGCAGCGACATCCACACATGTTTTTCGAAAGAGCAGAAAAAAACTTCCCGAACGGTCTGCGTAACATCTGAGAGACAGAATGATTTAAGGTAAAAAACATATATATATATATCCTTATGCTTATCCTTATATATATATATATATATATATATATATATATATATATATGTATATATATATATACAAGTTTTTTACCTTACGCTTTGACAGTGGAGCGACGCCTATTATCATCTCGAGTATTTGTGCAGCCGAATGCGAATTTCTCCAGCAGCAGTGCCTTGCACGTTCCTTTCCTAATCCTAACCTTTCCGTTTACAGATCTACAGAATGACGTCAACTCGCACAATCCTCTTCTGCATAGTGTTTGTGATTGTTCAAGCGTGTGCCGAGGAAAACGGAAAAGTTGTGAAGGTGCCTACTTCTGTTTACATTGCTAAGGGTTTTCTACTGAACAGATGATTTCCAGCAGGTCTCGTTCTTACGAAATGTACCGGCTTGGCGTTCCTCCATGCGAGTTCGACAGGTGAGAAATAATGCCAATATAGTTGCAGCTAAAAAAAATTTAGAGAATTTTCAACTCTTATGAACTTGGATACACCTGAGGTATGTTCATCGATTGGGCACCGCAGGTACTGGCAAAGAACGCATTAAGCGATATCCTGTAGAGATAGAATGCGCAGAGCGTTCTGGAAAGGGACTGGCTAATGCAGATTTTCAGTTTTTCTTTTATTTTATTCCAGTGAGGTCGTGCTCTACAATCTTTGAAGGGGGAAGAGCAATCAAACCGTGCTTAAGAGAAAATGGAAGGATAACACAATTTAAGGGACGGAAGCGATGTTCCTTCATACTATGCAATAAAACATACCCAAGTTATGGGTTGCTCCGCTAAAATTCGAGATAGCAATTGCTTGGAGTAAAGCATAAGTGAAATGGGAGCATTTTTAATTTCCGAACTTAGCCCACTCAATCAGCGCGATAACACAAAACAGTTTTCAATCAAGGCAGCTTGCAGCGAGCCAGAGATAGCACAGCATTCTGCCACATGTGATACTTATTTATCCTTGAGCGTCTTTCCCACATCGAGGCAGGGTCCACTTGCTTGAAATATGGTTGCCATTTATTGCTGTCGCTGTTCATTTCCTTTCTCCGATTTATTGATGGCTCCCAGTGCTTTATCTCCAGCGCTTCCTTGATCTTGCTCTCCACTGAATCCGTCAGATCCCAGTGGAGATTTGAAACTCGCAGTTGCAGCGGCGTATCACATGTGTGCTTTAGGGTGCGGTGTTTCGAGAATGGATTGTCCGGGTAGCTTTGAGGGCTACGCAGTGCTCTCAGATGTTCATCCATTCCTTTTACTAGTGGTCTTCTTGTCTCGCCAAGGTAGAATTCTTCGCAGAATGTGCATACGACTTATAAACCACACCACTAATGTTGCGCATTTTGTGTTCTCCTTCACAGATCAAACAGTCTGTCCTTTCACATTGATTCTCATATAGACGTGTGGCTATCGTATGATGAACAATATTCTGTTTCATATACGTAGGAACTCCTTGCTTGCACAACAACATTTTGAGATGCCGGTTTCCTATACCACACACTACTCACTGGACCCTCTGATATTCTTATTTTCTTATTCAGAAATGAAAGAAATCCACCTAATCCTGGAGCTTCTGATATTAGCTTGATCGCTGAAAACGCTGAATTCGGTCGTCCAAGTATCTGCCGCAGTGTTGTCTGCGATTTTTCCACAACACGCCCGAAGTATAACACTCTCGCAGACAAGGCCGGCCACTCAAGACTATCCTTAAATATGATCGCGAGCAGCGGTGCCAACCTGATTCCGATTGCAAAACCTCGCATTTGCTTGCAGAACACATTTCGGAAGCAGAATGTGCTTACTCCGACTACGCTCCGTAGCAACTCCTCCACATCTCTGATTAATCCCAAAATTTGAAGGTTTCGGTGACGGAACTGCAAACAGGCCTCAACAGGTCTTCGGGTATCAAAGTTGGTGTACAGGGCAACCACGTCAATACTCTGATAATTCAGTCGTTGTTCATCACGAAAGTTGCATTGTCTAAGTTGCTCGAGAAAATTTAGTACGTTACGTAGGTGAGCTGGAACGTACGAGAGCAATGGAGATAGCAGGTGTTACTGGAACTAGCTTATTCGGTCAGTTGCTCCACCGAGGGATGAAACGATAGACCTTGTTTCGATAGTAGCGTTATCGAATGGAGTCTCAGTCCCTTCTCTTGCCAACTTGTGAGTTTTCACTAGCTGGTAGTACGTTAGCACGCTTTCGTCTTTCGATAACGGCTGAGCAAGTATAGATGTCTCTAGCTTCGTGCCCAAGACTCTACAAATAGTGTCTTTAATTTGTGTGTGTGTGTGTTGTGTGTGTGTTTTTCCGTCCGTCCGTCCGCCAGTCACAACACAACTTGAGTGGGGGCACTGCGTCTTGGCGAAACTCAACGATTGATGGCGACCAGAAGCTTTAGCCGCGGGGGTAATCGAGGTCGCCAAGCACGAATCCTAAGTTCGTTTTTGAATTATCGATTCCTATCAATCGATATTGATAAAATCGTCTATTTTCTATGGATGTCCTTCGAGCGGTTCGAAACTTTAAACCTGGGGTAGTCGAGGTCGCTGAACACGAATCTGAAGTTTATTTTTGAAATTTCGATCACTGTCAGTCGGTATTGATCAAATTGTCTATATACTTTTTGTGGATGTCGTTTATTTTTTCTTCTTCTTTCTATAATATCTTGTCGCAATCGAGGAGCTAAGGTGTTCTTCCTACGGAAATCGTGACTTAGGTTGCAGCTAAAATTGATGATGAGAAGCTATTACTACGGCGAAGCCGTCAGCCGAGAGGCCGCCCTGATGGCTGGTTACAAATTACAATTAATTACAATTAATTACACTATTAATCAAATAGGCATTGTAGTAATGATGAGCAGAAAAACGCACCCGCATCAAAAATTCATTTTTTAGGTTCATAAAAATAAGCTTGAGCACAGTTTTGTAGGAGAAGGATAGGAAAATTATGGCTATTCGAATAGCAAATAGATAACAAATAAGGAAATAAACATAATTTTTGGAGACATTTTACAATATATTTATTTATACTGAGTTGTAATGGTCAAGCGCGTGTGTAGCGCAGTCGGAGGAGGCACCGGCTGTCGCGTGCACCCAATATCACGGTTCCGATTTCCCGCCTAGGCCAACCAAGCATTCCATCCTTCCGGGGTTGGTGAATTGGTACCAGACTTGTCTGGGAAGGATAAAGCACTGACTTGTTCGTCGGCTGGCCACTGCAAGTCCTTGTATGGTCAAATACCCATTCATGTCGCCTCCACGATATCCAGTAGAAGTAGAATGCGTGGCGCATCCCGAAAAGGATTGAGTAACGCCGTCCTTGATCCTTTTATCGTTTATATTGGCCGTAGGGTTTTCGACAACTACATGATGAAGCTTTTGTTGTCCTTTATTCTGTTATCCCGTTCCAAATGAACTGATTTCCCAATGTGTACCATCGACCACTCAGGAGCTCAATGCTTCTGACTCCTTCCTTCCCCAAATAAAGGTTTAAACCGCTTAAGCGGGATAAATGGGGGAGCTGGTGACTTCAGCTTCAAAACGGAGCTACGTTGCTAGGTTGTCTCCTAACTGCATTTGCATTTTAAGTTCTCTACATAGATTTTTCTATGGGCTGTGTTTTGTTCTAGCTCCCAAAACGCTGGCGTACCACCGTGAACTACGGCTGAGGTACGTTGTTTTCTTTGTTGAAATGCACTCCTAAACCTGAAGGACTTCCAGTCGTCGAAATAGGAACGAAGAATGTAGCTAAGGCAACATCTTTCAAAGTTCACAAATAGGAGATAATTCAAGACCGCTCCTCTTGCGCTGGCAGCATGCAAGCTTAAGTTGCAATTTAGACTACCATATGTGATCTGAAAAAACACGAAGCCAACGTAGAGGAGAATGCGGACACTACAGCTAAAAACTCCGAGATTGAGATGCTCCACTCTCATTTACTGACCTACTTGTGACCATTGGTTAAATCAGATTTGAAATTTGAAGTGGAAACTAATGGAAGGAGCGTTTTGAACACGTATTTGGTCTACACAATGAGCAGCGGTGGTCTGTTATGAACGAGTCGGTGCTCCCAGACAAGGCAGATAACAGCTCGTCGACCGCGGAGAGAACAAGGGCCTGGTTATTCTAAACGGTTCCCTTGTATCAAACAGTGGTATGTGTGCTAAGCGGCACCGCCTTGCAACGTGCGCCTTCGCCAAGTGTACTGCAAGACAAATGCATCGAGCGGAAAGATTCTTTAGGTAGACGACTTATTTATTTATTTATTTATTTAAAGGGACGCATATAGCACGCTCGGAGCAGGTGCCGACTGTCGGGTGCACTCGATACCAGGTTCTTGGTTCAGATCTCCCGTCCAGGTCAACCAAGCCTTCCGTCCCTCCAAAGTCCTTAAATTATTACCAGACTTGTCTGGAAATGATAAAGCGCAACTTGCTCATCGTCTGGCCACCGCAAGCCATTGTGCCGCCAAATTTCATTCAAAATCGCCTCCACGACATCCCGTTGAAGTAGAATGTCTGTCGCATCCCAAAGGCATTAAGTAATGCGGTCCTTTATCCTTATTTATTTATTTATTTATTTATTTATTTATTTACCAATTTACGACGTCCGAGATCTCCAAAATCCTCTGTTGCAAACTGTGCGATCGAGTGCTGGAATGAAGTCTAAAGTATTGCAGATCCAAGGTAACTTCCCGCGCTTGTCAGCGTTCTACGACGGAGGCTCTCGACCACAGCTCTTCAATCAGTTCAACAAGCGAGACAACGACTTCTACGACAGTGATAGCCTTTCACGTTAACAACAGCGACCAGCGACCGTTCCATGCCGTTTCGATCTCTCATCACCCAAAATTGCAGCAATTTTCTTTGTAGAACTCTGTGGGAGTAGGTTCCGAATAAACACGTTGTTGAATGCATCTGCATCTATGGCCACCTTATCCGGTGTTCCTCTAAGACGATAGTTTCCCTATATAATATAGAAGTCTAACTAGAAAACTCAGAAATCACAATAAATCTGAATGTTTTGGAGCATGCGTGATGGAAGTTAATTTAGTAGAGTCAAGGTTCAAATACACTTTTAATTCATTATTTAGAATATTAATAATGTAGCAAATGCTGGCAAAAACAGCTGTAACAAAGGCAAAGAACACGGAAATGGATGCCCTGTACAAGAAACTAGGCGGCCCAGAGGGAGAGAAGTTCGCCATCCGCCTAGCCAAGGCGCGTCATAGAGCTTGCCTCGACATTCGAGTAGTGAAGACTGTGAAGAGTGCTGACGGTAGGGTACTCCGGAAGCCGGTCGAGGTCAGAGAGAGATGGGAGGAGTACGTTAAGAAACTCCTGAAAGAGGAATTCCCTCGTCGGGAGGCCGAGGAAGAACGACCAACGGAAGGACCCATCTCACCCTGGACGCAAGAAGAGGTTCGCAAGGCCATAGGGAAGATGAAACTCGGAAAGGCAGCAGGGCCTGACGGTGTGCCATGTGGGCTTGGAAGGTGCTCGGAGACCTCGGAATCAACTGGCTGACGCAGTTCCTCAACAGAATCACGAAAGAAGGTAAGATGCCGGATGACTGGAGGAACAGCACCATAGTCCCGATCTTCAAGCAGAAGGGAGACGCTTCCGAATGCTCCAACTACCGAGGGATCAAACTGATCTCACACACGATGAAGATCTACGAACGACTTGTCGACTCAAGGCTGAGGGGGATGGTACCCATCTCCCAGGTTCAGTGGGGCTTCATGCCTGAGAGGTCCACCACAGACGCCATCTTCATCGCCCGTCAGGTGATGGAGAAATATCGGGAGAAACGAAAACCCTGCTACCTGGCATTCCTAGCAGGGATGGGAGGAAATTTTGAAAATTTTCCCAGAAAACAGAAAATCGCTTTCGTCAGAAAACAGAAATCAGAAAACAGAAAGGCCAAAAACGCCACAAAACAGAAAAATCAGGAAACAGAAAACAGAAAATTTCGCAATTATCATACTACCTAATTATTCAATCCGAAGATTTATTTGTCCAGTAGCAAGTGCTTTTTGCACGACTAGAAATTGGTCGTGGACCAGCGTTATAACTTGCAAGCGTTTATAGGAGTGGCTTATAAATGATGAATTTTTCCTATTGCATTCATATTAAAATATAGCGGTTTAAGGCTCACAGTCCAAATGTAAGTGTAATCTCAAAACAGACGATTCGCTAGATTAGGGGTCCCACTTGTAAGAGACTGGCCTTATAGAGCACCAAACACGGGCTAAAGATGTTTTGGGTACTGGCTTGATATTTCACAGAACAACACGAGAGTGCAACTGAAGAGGCTGTCAGCGCAGAAACTTTTGGGTGAAAGTGTTTCTTTAAATACGTAGACATTATCTAATAAGGATCAAACATATACCCTTTCCATCATATTATTATTACTCATCATACATTCATATCATATTATTAGGGGGGCCAAAAGTAATGACACCCCATGCCGCGCCCATATATCTTGTGGCTGGAGTCTGGTTTCGTGCTTATCTTATTTGTATGTTTGTATGCTACTTACTAAAGGCCACCTGAGAAGTTACCACTTCGGCCCTTTCCAGAAGCATGCCAAAACCCCAGTCTGTCTCATGCCGAAACCCCGGTCTGACGAGTCGACCTGTGTCGCGCAAATCTCGCCCAATTCCCTACCCCGAGCAGCCTGGGCTCAATATTCACGCAAGATAAGAAGTACGTGTTCTACCTTAACCCTGCCAAGCAGCGAGTCTGGGCGAGGCTTGGTAAGCTGTTACCAACCTTCGTTCGACAAGATGTTCACGGCGAGAAGCACCTTTGGAGATTTTGAGTCTCCGCCCATGGATCGGTTTACGGGAAGCTGTTTCCCAAGAGCACTACGATGAACTCCGAGGCCATGGTGAACGAAATGGAAGAGATGGACCGACGACTCGCTCTTATTCATTCGCAGCGCTTCAAGAAGCTCCTCCTCTTCGACAACGCCGCACCCCATCGGGAACAAGTAACCACGGATAAGCTTGGCCAGCTGGGCTACGTTTACATGCCTCACCCATCGTATTCGCCGGACATCTCTCCATGCGACTACCATCACTTCTTGGGCCTACGGGACTTCCTGGTCGGAAGGGACACAAAAACCCAAGGAGTCCTTGACAAACCATATCGAGCAGTTGATCAACACCATTCTCAAGCAGTTCTGTAAGGATGGGATCAGGAAGTTGACTGAGCGATGGCAGCAAGGTCAGTGCCCTTAATGGCAAATACATTCCTCAGCATCGTTGAGTTGTAATTGAGTTATAAAGAGAAAAGTTTTTTTTTTCAATTTGTCCTCATTACTTTTGCTCCCCCCCCCCCCTAATGCATCTCAATTTGCATGGGAGGGAGACATGCCCGACATTGGCAATTATCGCCCGATTTGCCTGCTATCCGTAGTCTACAAGCTGTTCACTCGAATCATCCTGAATAGGGTTAGCAGAACGCTGGACGAAGGACGGCCATGCGAACAAGCAGGATTTCGGAGAGGATCCAGCACGATCGACCAAATACACACCATTACGAAGTTCATGGAAGTTGCGTGGGAGTGGAATACCGCCCTAAGTTCATCGACCTGAAGAATGCATTCGACTCCGTCGAAACGGAGGCAGTCATCGAAGCTCTGCTCGCTCAGGATGTTCCTACTCAGTACATCAGAGTCAAAGTGGATTAACGACCAAGATCTCACCACTCCACAACGACGACATCATCGACGTAAAGAGAGGGGTTCAGCAGGGAGAGACCGTATTCTCAAAGCTCTTCAGCACCACCCTCGAAAACGCCATGCGCGAACTAGAATGGGAAGACATGGAGTTAAGGTCAACGGCCGGCAACTGGCCATCTTAGGTTTGCTGATGACATCGTGCTCATAACACCGAGCATGGCCAAGCCGAGCGAACGCTAGCCCACTTCGATCGTGTATGTGGGAACTCTGGACTGCAGCGGAATCTTACGAGGACGACGTTCATGAGAAACGGACGAGTTTATGATGCCCCATTCTCGCTCAACGGAACGAACATCTCCGAGTGCTCCAGCTGCGTGTATCTGTTTCGCGAAGTCAACATGAGCAACCGCCTAGCACCGGAGCTGGGTATGAGGAAACGAGTGATTTGGGGAGCTTTTAAAGAGCGCGAAATCGTGAAGAAGACGAAGAACGTCCGACTCCATGCTAGCTTATTCGATTCCACTGCTCTTCCTGCCCTAACATACGCCTCAGACCTGCGCTATACGGAAGCGGGACGAACACGTGATCAGCGACACGCAGCGTGGAATGGAGATGCTTGGAGTAACACGACTTCGCCGACGTTCGAAGATCAGGGACGCTGTCGCATGGGCGAAGTCGTCGAAAATTAGGTGGTCCGGCCACGTAATGCGATTCGCAGACACCCGCTGAACGAGAGCCGTCACTGACTGGATTCCGCGAGATGTCAAGAGAATACCAGGATGCCCACCAACGCACTGGTCGGACTTCTTCATGGAAGCCCTGAACGAACGATATGACGCTCTTCGTGTCCGTCCGGCGAGGAGGATCCATTGGAGCACTCTGTCAACCGACAAGGACAAATGGAGACGTTGCTGGTGCCCGTTCGAATAACTCGATGATCACCGGGAGGACAGATGATAGATGTGATAAATTAAAAATTTTATGTATCACTATTCTATCACTACACCAGTGAAGTCAAAGGTAACTAAAACTTTTCAGCCTCTCACTAATGTTGGACAACCAAAAGCTGAACAAGAGTTAGAAAAGCAGCTCCGTCAAAGGCTTTGCTTTACGATCATTGGGAAAGACCAGCCAAAAATATTCAATAACCGGAGGTTGAGAATAATCCTACCCACAATTACTCTACGGCACATAGTTAGTTAACATATATTATAATGAAATGCCCCTCAAAACACTAGTTTTCTAGCCTTTACATAAAGTTCTAAGTAATCGTAGATAGTCTAAACTACTGCAGAAATTTAAGAGACTACAAAGCGAAATTATGAAAGTGGAGAAATGTCCTGTGAAGGGACTCCATGTCAGCAGCACTTATACAATCAAACAAACAAAGTGGTATAGTTTTCAGTGCATAGTGCAATTACTACAAGGGCAGATCCAGAAACTTACGTGCTTGCAATTTAAATAATTCTAGAACCATAATTTTGAGATGAAACTCATGATTCTATGATACTTTTTGGATTCTCTTTATTGGATTTCCATTATATAATTTTTTCGCAGCTCTATTTTCTGTTTTCTGGCCAATTTAGGCCATTTTCCCAGAAAACAGAAAACAGAAAAAATTTGCCCAAAATGGCCAGAAAATCAGAAAACAGAAAACAGAAAACAGAAATTCCGCCCACCCCTGATTCCTAGACCTGGAGAAGGCCTACGACAGGCTAGCTCGGGCCGTAATCTGGAATGCCCTTCGAGGGAGGGGTGTCCCGGAACGTCTGATCACGATCATAAGGGACATGTACGAGGGCTCGAAAGCGGCGATACGAACTCCATACGGGGTGACAAGGAAAGTGGACATCACAGTGGGGGTACACCAAGGGTCGACTCTGAGCCCGTTCCTCTTCCTGCTAACACTTGATTCTATAGTGAACCACCTTGAGGAAAGTCCTCTCAGAACGAGCCTCTACGCGGACAACATCGCCCTAGTAGCCGACAACCAGGAGGAGCTGGAGGAGAAGATGCAGCTGTGGCAGAGAGCCCTCGCAGACAAGGGCCTAGGCTGAACGTGAAGAAGACGGAGTTCATCAGCTCTAAGCAGTGCGCTGGATCGATCCTAGACTGCCAAGGGGAAGCGATCGAGAAGGTGGAAGAATTCCACTACCTCGGAAGTGACCTATCCGAGGAAGGAACTGTGGACCATCCGGTCAGGGGGCGGATAAACGCAGCCTGGCTCAAGTGGAGGGAGTTCAAAGGATCCTCTGCGACCGTAGATGCTCCAGGGCGCTCAAAGGCAAGCTCTATAGAACAGTTGTGAGACCTGCCCTCCTCTACGGCAGTGAGTGCTGGGCCGTGGGTAAGGAGCAGGAGCGGCAACTGCACGCGGCAGAGATGAGGATGCTGAGGTGGGCAAGTGTATGGACCAGGGTCAAGCGTGGGGTTCGATTTTTGCCGAAAATTTACGACCCCCCCCCCCCCCTCCCAGAGCGGATCTGGTACGACCCCCCCCCTTTTCAAGAAAAATTAATTATTTTTTACTTGATGCAAATCACCCACACAGTTGAAATCTTGCCACAAAAAGTGTCAAGTCTTGTTAAATGCACAGTGTGAAAATCATGGTTTCCTAAACGAATAGATTGTATCAACCTCTGACCGATATGGCTCCGTCGTCATAGGAGCGACGAAATTCGACATTCGCAAAAATGACTATAACTCGGTAAGTTTTCCACAGTTTTAGAATGCCAATAACTTTTTGAAAACTGCAAGAAAAGCTATTCATAGGTGTGAAAATTGGTTTTCAAAAACTAGATCTTCATAGGGGGCGGAGGACTTCGATTTTTGCGCGAAAAAATTGAAGTGATTTTGAATAAGTAATCGTAACTCGGTAAGTTTTTCGAGTTTTACAAAAGCCAATAGCTATTTGAAAACTAGAGAAAACGCGCTTTCGAATCATGTAAAAAATGTTTTTCAACAGGGAGGTCTTCATAGGGGGCGGTAGGGGTTCGATTTCTGGTCCATTGTTGCAGAAATACGTGCCAAAAATCGAACCCCCTCGCCCCGTATGAAGACCCTTTTTTTGAAAACCGTTTTCTATATGGAAAGAAAGCACCTTTTTTCTATTTTCCAAAAAGCAATTGGGATTTTTGAATTTCAAAAATTGAACCAAGTTATGATCAAATTTGTGAAGAACTGCTCGTAGGCTCTGCACCGTCGACACTGGAGTGATTTCATAAAAATGATCATAACTCCGTTCGTTTTTTGAAATTCAAAAATCCCAATTGCTTTTTCAAAAGTAGAGAAAACACGATAACTGACCATGCATAAATCGTCTTTCAAAAAGGAGGTCTTCATAGGGGGCGAGGGGGTTCGATTTCTGGTCGATTTTTGGCAAAAATCGACCAGAAATCGAACCCCCACCGCCCCCTATGAAGACCTACCTGTTGAAAACAAATTTCTACATGTTTCGAAAGCGAATTTCCTCTAGTTTTCGAAAAGCAATTAAGATTTTTGAATTCCCAA
>OX377202.1:48905436-48949850 GCA_947396885.1 Heligmosomoides polygyrus polygyrus
ACTCTCGAGGATTCTGGCATGTCAGAGCACTTCACGCCATGCTTGAGATACTCCGAGAACATGCAAGTCTCGGAAAAATAAGCTTCTCCAATCGCAAAGAGCCCGTCAAATAATTTTGGCCCACCCACTGCGAAAATGTTCGGTGTTCTGATATTTTGTATACATTGCTGTGTAGAGCTCGAAGAGACGATTCGAACGGTTCAACCGTTTCTCAAAAAAACCTAAAACTGAAGGAGTTATGAGCATGCAACGGTTTTCAACGACTTGCTACCGACAACTCGTCCGCAGCCGCCCTTCGCAATGGAGCACCATTTTGACCGGAAAACTAACCTTTGAAAAAATTCGGTGGAACTTTGAAATTTTTAGCAATTTCTTAACGCTTTCTGATAGAGTTTTAACTGCTGAACTCAAAAATGTGCTTGCTTTCGCAATTGGTTAACTTTGAGAGAAGTTATTTCAAAGGCCGAAAAAGCCGGGAAAATGCGGCTTTTTCGGCATTTTTGAAAAGGCTACGGCCACAACTGTATATATATATATATATATATTTATATATATATATATATATATATATACTATTTCATGTCGAATTGGAACTTTTCAAATCGAGTTTCGAATTGGACACTCTGAGCAAGTTCTTAGAATGAAATGGAACAATTTTGAAATCAAATCGAACGTCTTCCAAATTAAACTAGAAACCTTAGAAGAACGTTAGAACAGTTGTCTTGTGCAAAGAAAATTTGTCATTACATTTTTGATTTTTTTAACCTTTCTCATCGATACGAGAATAAACAAATAAAAATTGATAAAATTTTTAGTTCTAAAGCAAAAGTGTAGTTTTAAACGTAGTTTAGAGTACAAAATGCAACAACTTTTAGGATTTTAAAGAAAGAAACCACGCCATGCCCACGTTCATCGCAATTTTAATTTGTTGGCAGAGCAAGTGCAGCTTACTTAGAAAGGCAAAACGAAGGTGATGGGTTTTCTACAATCGTTTTTGTTGTACCGCTAATATGTGTGTAATTCCACCAAACACAATGTTTGATATCAATCAAATGAAAATACCAAAATCCCAGACGAGAGCATTATACATTCTCTTCTTTTAGTACTATAAAATTTTCGCCATCCTGCGCTTTAAACAAGCTTTACTCATAATATTTGTTTCCTGAAAAAATCCGGACGTGTCTTTTGAAATAGACGCCTCAAAACGGCCGATTTTGCGGTTTTGCATCTTTTTGATAACATTCGCCCAAAAGTCACCCTTTTGAAAAACCAAAAGCAAATTTGAGCTCAGGAGCTCGAGCTCTATCGCATGGTACACCAGACGTTTCAACGGCCTGCCGGCCGCCAAACGTCTGGTTGGGGCTTCGCCCCAATACCCGGAGAATAGAACACCCCGAACCTCTTCTTCTCCTCTTTAGGCCTTCTCTTTCATTAAAAAGTGGTTTTGCTATATAGAATGGTATAGCGGAATAGGGCAAAACAGGTCCATCACCTTCACTGGACCCCCTTTAACTGGTCTCTTATCACCCCATTACTGGTCCCACCCTCACTGGTACCCCTTTTATTCATCAACCCTATTCCGGTACCTACTTCACTGGACCTCTTCCCCCATTCACCGGTCTCCCATTACTGTTCCCTTCCTCACCGGTCCCCCCTTCACCTGGTCCCCTCTTCACAGGTCAACATTCTACCGGTCCCCCCTTCACTGGACCTCTCCCCATCCTTCACCGGTCCCATCTTCACTGGAGCCCCTCCCCTCCTTCACCGGTTCCCCCTTCACTGGATCCCCCCCCCCCCCCCCCCCCCCCCCCACCGTCCCCATTGCTGGTCCCACCTTCACTGGTCTCTCCTTTATTGGTCAGCCCTTTACCGGTCCCCTTAGTGGAACCCCATCCTTCACCGGTCCCCATTAGTGGTCCATCTTCACTGGAAACACGTAGTCTGAATCCGGAATCCTCGCACGACATCGGTGACACCTCTTCTCAACCTGATCGTCTTTTGCGCGACATTGGTGACATGTCATCTGAAAATGGTCGCCTGTCGACAACTACAACAGCTAACAACAGGTGACAACTACAACCCCCCCCCCTTTCCCATACTTCCTCCCAACACACTCCTTGAGCACTTCTGTGCAAACAAACACACACACAAACACACGCACTCACCCACAGACAAACGACCGTTCTCGCTTATATATATAGTAGGATACTTCAAATGGAGGCATAAAAATTCCGAAATTGAAAACTTGCGCTCCATTGGGAAAGGCGGGCGGTCGCAGACGAGTTATCGGTCGCAAGCCGTCGAAAACCGTTGCTTGCTCACAATGCTCTAATTGAGGTTCCAGAAAACTGTTGGCACCCTAGATTTAGTCTCTTCGAGCTCTACACAAAGCATGCATACAACTTTACTACACCACTTCGCATTGGGTGGCCAAACGAATGACTGGAGCAGGTTCTATGCAAATCGAATAACTGGAGCAGGTTCTTTGCTATTGGAGCAGCTTAATTCATGCATATGCATGTGCATGGCTTAGCATGTTTGAGATACTCCGAAAACATGCATGTCGTCGGAAATAAGCTGCTCCAATAGCAAAGAACCTGCTCCAGTTATTCGATTTGCATAGAACCTGCTCCAGTCATTCGTTTTGGCCACCCACTGCGAAAGAGGTCTAGTAAAGCTGTATGCATGTTTGTGTATGAGCTCGAACAGGTAAATCTAGCGGTGCCAACGTCTACTGGGAACCTTCAAATTAGAAGAATTGTGAGCATGCAACGGTTTTCGACGGTTTGCGACCGACAACTCGTCCGCGATCGCCCTTCGCAAAGGAGCGCAAGTTTCCAATTTTTATGGCTCCATATGAAATATGCATAACAAGCGATAGAGTTCGAGCTCTGAGGTCAAATATGCCCTTGGTTTTCAAATGGATGACCTTTAGGCGAGTTTTAACAAAAAGACGCAAAAACCTCAAAATCGCGGTTTTTGCGGCGTCTATTGAAAAGACGCGTCTGGAACAGGGGTGTGCGCTGACTTGCCGCTGGTAAATTTTTACCCCAAATTTTAACGCGGAAATTCGCCGGTAAATTCCGGTAATTCGGTAAATCCGTTAATTTTTTTAAAAATTAATATTCCCTTAAAAGCAATTGGTTATAAGCGGCGGTAATGTAAACGAAAGTATAAAGCTTTTCACCGAAACATCATCACGTTCAGAAAAATCATATCATCTTCATTTTATCATGCACACGTCATCCTAAAGCAAAAAAACAAGCGGAAGTCTAACAATGCACAAGTGTAATGATCTATATTATCTTTTTAACCGCTTTTTGAAATTATCACAATTATCATCGTTTCATTCGATGAAGGAATAATTTACACCTTACACCACCACTTTTTTGAACTATTAAGCTGTACTTCGGAGCAAAGACAGGGCTTCAGAAAAAAGAACGAAATTTGACATGACAGCGAGTTTCTTTCTCCTCTTACATGGGAAAACAGCTTAAGGCCGGTGGCATACTTCCATCGCCGCGATGCTAACGCGGCGCTCAGTTCATGGACATTCCGCCACACGCGGTTGAACAACCAAAGGAAACTTCGCCGCGGCCGCCGCAACAGTGGCGATCGGCATGCGCCATGGCTTCCCGCGCCCATCGCGGGCATGGCATACTTTTTTGCGCCGCACGCGGTGTTTAACGTTGGTCCTAGACGGATCGCCGTCACGGTTCCTTGCAGAGCGATGGCGATGCGACGAGCGCAGGGGGAATCAGATTCTTTCGCGTCGCTCTGCAGAATTCGTCGCCGGGATTCCATCGCGGTGACGGGAAGTATGCATGAGGCCTAAGAGTCCACCGGATCAGGTAGCGGAGTACATTCCAGTGCCTTACATCTTGGACTAAATTACGGGAACAAGACATGAGCGTATCTTCTTTTTATTCCTCTGGCAATCGTCTATTCTGAGAGCTTCAATATCTCTAGTCCAAATTGTCTCATGTCGTGTGGGAAATGTCAGCGCGAGGTACTATTCCAGTGGAGCGCGCTTTCACACTGGAGCCCATCATCTCCGCCCCTGATATGGGCACGATGTTTTAACGAGGTTGATGACCACGAACGCTAATAGCAAGTTATCAGAGAAGACAGAAGCAATCACTTCTAAACTGAGATCGGTGGTGTTTCCTTCTCCATCCGATTGATAGAAACATGATTTTGTATGAAAAAAGTCGTAAAATTTTCGGTAAAATTGGGTAAAATTTGCGATAAATTCTCTTACCGAAAAATTTCGTTAAGAGAATTTATCGCAAAAATGCCGGTAAATCCGTTGAACCGGATAAATCGTTAACCGGTAAATGCACACCGCTGGAGGGCCAAGCGTGGGGTTTGATTTTTGCTGAAAATTTACCACCCCCCCCCCCCCTCCAAGAGCGGATCTGGAACGACCCCTTGTCTAGACCACCGTTCTATTTCTTATCTGTGTTGCGTTTTTCAAATTTTTATGCGATTGTTGCACCCGTTAATAGGTTTTTTTCAGGTGCAGCATCAACAGTGTGGAAATTCGTTCGTAAAAGGAGTCATATAATTGATTAATTTATTGATTAGATGGTTTGTTAGAAGAAACGTTGATAAAAGTTTTGAGTATGTAATATTTTGATGATAATATTTTGATTGTACTACAGTTAAAAATAAATAACTTTACGATCAGTTCTCGAATTAATCAATGCGAGTTCGCCTTTTCAGATTTTCCGAGGATCTCATGGACACGACACATTTTTCAACCTGAAAGAGCAGCATCTGCATTGCAAATTGTACTTACAAACTTCTGAGTGTTAATTGCTAATGCTGACTTATGTGCTCTCGCTACAAAAATTCCTGAGGCGCTCTTCTAAGCGATGACGGAGATGCAACTGAAGGATGGACTTGCCACGAAAATAATATTCTCTCTTCTGCAGGAAACCACATCAGAAATGATATATTGCACCCTACAAAATTCTAAGCCCTGCTTGACACAGTGAGAAAATATGTTTTTCTGAAATGGTCTTCAGAATGATCAAGCGTCTCAGTCGGCGGTCGGCACCATTTACCGAAAAAATATCGACCACCCTAATCACATAGAAGTTGCAATCTTTAGAACCTGGTTTTTAAAGCATAGAAGCCACATTTATAAAGGCTTTGTGCGTTTTTCAGAGGCCCCGAAAATCTCCGAATTATGGAAGTTTACGTGCGGCTACTGCGTTCTCTGATATCATCGATCGCAACTGAAGGATGGACTTCTCGCGGAAAAAATTTTCTACCTTCTGAAGGAAAATTCATCCGAGAGTGAAGCTGTACCGTATAAAATTTTAGGTCGCGGTTAATGTACATTAAAGAACCAAGCTTCTTTTCAGCGATCATATGATTAGGGCGAATTGTGTTCAAAATTGCTGTTTTTCCTGAAGAAAAAAAAACATTTTCTACCAAAACAGACTCCTATGCAGTTAAAATTTTGCCACTAAAAGTTTCAATTTCTGATCAGTGCACAGTCAAAAAAATCATGATTTGCTGAACAGGTTGAATTGACCTCTGGTCGACATTGCACCAACGTCATCGGAGCAATAAGATTGAACGTTCGCAAAAGGGTTCATAACTCGGTAAGTTTTTCTAATTTTGAGACGGCGGAAGGCCCAATTTTTAAGCGAAAAATATTGAAGTAATTTCCTAAAATTGATCATGACTCGATAATTTTTCAAGTTTTGAAAATCCCGCTAGCTTTTCGGAAACTAGATAAAATGCGCTTTATCACCATATAAGAATCAATTTTCAAAAATTCGGTTTTCGTGCGCGGCAGGGTAGGTTCAATTTCGGTTCCATGTCGCGAAAATACGTACCGAAAATCGAACCCCTCCCGCCCCGCATGAAGACCCCTTTCTTGGAAAACGGTTCTTATATGGTTAGAAAGCATATTTGCTCTATTTTTTGATGAGCAAGTCTCACTAAAATATTCATGACTCGATTAGTTTTTCGAAATTCAGAAATCCCGCGAGCTTTTTGAAAAGCAGATAAACAGCGCTTCTTTATAGTTACAAACACTTTTAGCAAAAAAGGGATCTTCATGCGAGGCGGGGGAGGGGGTTCGATTTCTGGTCGATTTTTGCCGAAAATCGACCAGAAGTCGACCCCCCCGCCCCGAATGAAGATCCCTTTATTGAAAACCGGTTTCCACATGGTTAGAAAAAATACATGCTTTATTTTTTGATGAGCGAGCGGAATTTTTAAATTTCAAAAAAAGTAGCCGAATTATGAACATTCTTGTAAAATCACTCCGATGACGCCGGTGAAGGATTCAGTTCACGATCAAAAAATAGAGCAAATATGCTTTCTAACCATATAAGAACCGTTTTCCAAGAAAGGGGTCTTCATGCGGAGCGGGGGGGGGTTCGATTTTCGGTACGTATTTTCGCGACATGGAACCGAAAATGAACCCCCCCCCCTCCCGCGCATGAAGACAGAATTTTTGAAAATTGATTCTTATATGGTGATAAAGCGATTCTTATATAGTGATTTATCTACTTTCCGAAAAGCTAGCTGGATTTTCAAAACTTAAAACTGAAAAACTTATCGAGTTATGAATATTTTTGTGAAGCCATTTCAATTTTTTTCGCTCAAAAATCGAACCAACCGCCACGCGTGACGACTCCTTTTTTTGGAAAACGATTTTTACACGATGAGAAAAGACGTTTTATCTACTTTATGAAAAGCTAAAAGAATTTTCAAAATTCGAAAAACTTACCGAGTTATGAACCTTTTTGTGAACGTTCAATTTTATGCTCCGATGACGTTGGTGCAAAGTCGACCGGAGGTCGATTCAACCTGTTCTATCCAGAAAATCACAATTTTTTCACAGTGAGTTAATGAGAACTTCGAAATTTTTGTGGCTGGATTTTATCCATATGGGTGATATGCTTCGGCTAAACAACAATATTTTCATGAAAAATGAGAATTTTGTAGGTGATCCATCCTCTGAGGAGATTCATCGCAGCGGAGAAGCTTAGTTTTTACTGTATTTTAAGCACGACTTCAAATTCTTTATGGCACAATTCCACTCTCTGTCGTCTTGTCCTTCAGAAGGCAGAAAAAATTTCCAGCGAGGAGTCCATCCATATTTCAATTGTGATCGGTCATGTCAGATTACGCAGTAGCCGCATGTAAACTGCCGTAACTCGGAGATTTCCTGAGGCTCCTGAAAAATTCATAAAGCTTTAGTAGATGTGTTTTCTATGCTTTAAAAAACAGGTTCTAAAAGTAACATCTTCTATGTGATTGGTGCGTCGATATTTTTTTGGTAAATCGAGACGTCTGATCATATAGAATATCGTTTCAGAGAAACATAGTTCTATCCCTGTGTGTCAAACGGGCTTAAAATATTATAGGGTACGATTTCACTTTTTGATGCTGTTTCCTGCAGGAAAGAATTTACTTTTCGAGCAAGTCCGTCCTTCGGTTACCATTCCGTCATCGATTCGAAGAGCGCTTCAAAAATCTTGTAGGGAAAGCACTTAGGTCGTCCTCAGTAATTAACACTTGAAATTTTATAGAGTGCAATTCTGGAAATAGATGTCGCTCATCAGGCAGAAAACTACCTGTCCATGACGTCCTGGGAAAACCTGAAAAAATGAAAATCTCTCATTGACTCTAAATCTGTAGACAAGAAATCTTTATTTTTCACTGCCCAGTAATCGGCATTAAAAAATTTTTTGATATTCAATCCTATTTTTTAACTCCAGGAAACGCAAGTGCTTGTATATCTCCGTATTGTTGTAGTCACACCTGAAAAAAACAACTTATTAATAGATGCAAACATCATCTAAAAACCTGAATTTGGAGAGAGTCCTCTGCCAAAACCGAGAGAGTACGACCCCCTTTCTCCCTTCGATTCCCGAACCTTAGGCTTGACCCTGACCCCTGGTCCGGAACTACATGTTCACCTTTTGGGCAGGTGAAATAAAAATTTCAGAGAAGTCACGCTAAGCTTTCAGAGAACAAAAAGTTATTCCAACCTTTTCAGAGAGCCTCTAATTTAACCTTGGAGACGACCATATTTCGAAAAGCCAAATTTTATTTCAAAAACGTCTGATTTGCCTAGACCCAATTCAAGGAATCCAGGGTCCAATTTGATTTGAAAAGTGTCCAGTTTGATGTGAAAGTGATATATCTCACAACCGGCGGAGTGGCGTTCTACCCCCGCCTTTTAAACAGAGGCGTGGCAAATGTCTGCGTCTCCACTATCTCAAAAGGCAGCCACTGGACTCTCGAGCAAGCCCAGGGTGTTGGGGGTGGGCGGCGCAGGAGGACGAGGGGGTAGAACGCTCGACCCCCTCACAACCGGTGTTACCTAACTTCTTGCGCTCGGCATCTAGTCAGTTGCTAGGTGGGCCAAGGAGCGCATTATTGTAAACAACTTTTTTAATAATCGATTTTTGCCTATGTATGGGCTGAATTTCAAAGTGACCCTCCCCGAACCGCTTACGCCCAAAATGCATGTACTGCATGCAAGAATGTATGTAGGATTGTGTAAGCCTGGCTGCTGCTTACACAGCCTCATATATACTATTGAAACCACTTTCACCCTACTAAAACATTGTACTAACTCGCCAGCTTCGGCGGCTGTCTTCCAACTCCAACAAAAAGCTGGCTCTGGGCGACCCCTTCACCTGAAACAGACATGTTAAACAGCTTTAAATAACAAAACAAAAACAAACCAGAAACGAGAAGATACACGAACAACGCGAAACAACGAGAAACAAATGAAACCCAAAGGGGTTTGCGCAATCGCCGCACAGCAGTCTGAACGACAATCTCATGAAACCACCTCGGGTGTCTATGACTGCGCTGGAATAAATCGTGGTGGGACCCTTCGCATGGCCGGCTTTGTAATATAATATTGAAATATTGCAATCTATTTGTAATATTCGTAATATATTATCCTGACCATATTTATTACATAAATGTGATCAAAATAATATGTTACATTTCATTTCCAATTTACTTAACTATAATAAAAGATATAGATACAAAAATAATAATAACACTTCATTTATAAATCAGCCAGACATTCAGCGGCCTAGCGGCCACAAAAAATAAATACGGTGATATATAGGTATACAAAATAAAAATCGCTTATTTTCATTAGTTTTATGCTAAGTATGTTTGTGTTATGCTAAGTTTTGTATGGCATTATATTATTCCAATGTTTTACATGTACTGTAGTGTTGAGTGAGGTAGTATTAAGTTAACGGTTCTATTTGGTTTTGTTGATGAAGTTGTGTTAGGACATAAGTTGCTAACTTTATTCTCATTTGTAAAATCTAGTTGTTCGTACATAAGTTATAACACATAAAAAATCTGTCATCTAGTATTGTACTAACAACTAAATTAATTAGTTTCCTTCTTCACTGAAAAGCCTCTCGGGGTAACAATTGTAAACATGTTTTGTATGAAGATAGAGGCGAAACAAAACATGTTTAATGTTGAGATCCTCGTCTGTCGCGCCGGTGAGCGGTCGTGTCTTGGCCCCGCTCTGATCACGGCAAATTGTTCTGCTACTAAGTGATTCTACGACGGCACGGCATCTATTGGTCTATTGGTTAACAAGACTTCTGATTCTCGTCGGGTCGCCTTTTTCTCTTGTGGCTGGAGAAAACAGTAATTCGTACTGCACTGAGCCACCTTAACAGGTGAATTGTTCCATATCCGTCATCGATTTGTGGCGTGGAGGTTGGGTGCGACCCCCAACCAATAAAGTGTCATTTGACCTTCGTTACTAGGTCGCTTCAATAGATCTATTTTATCCTTTCGAATTGTTTCTGCTTGTCGTATCAGCATGGACGCCCCGTCTGGAGTTTCTTTTAAGAGCCACAAACGCCCAAGGACGTCGTCCCCTCAGCTCGCCACGGAGTGTCCAGAAAAGGCGATCAAGGACCTGGACGAGTGCAAGGACATACCAACTTGCGTCAAAACTATCCTTTTGGTCATCACCACCCAGCTAATTTGTATTGTCGAGGAAAATAATCTTCTCCGTTCCGAAAATGCGCAATTCGCTAAGGAAAACTCTACGCTTCGCCTTGAACTGGACACATTGCAAAGAAAGATCATGCAACTTGAATCTTGTGATGGATTGAAGAAGGATGGTAGCAACAATGATGTCGCAAAGACTTTTCCTGAGTATGACAATTTTCATGAGTGCGAACGGCAACGTTCAATTGTATTAAGCGGTGTTAGAGAATTATCTTCTTCTAATTTAGCTGATCGTGTACAACATGATTTTAACTGTGTTGCAAGAATTCTCTCTTTCCTGGGAGTTGAATCGTTTCCGATGAGCATGTATAGATTAGGTAAACTTGTGCCTGGCAGGAATAGACTTATAAAAGTAGTTCTTCCGTCTACTTTTCATCAACGCCTCGCATTAAAAAGAGCTCTTCGCTTGCGATTCTTTCCAGTCAAAGGCTTATTTATCCGGCCATCACTTACTTTGGCTGAGAGGAAGGCGAGAAAAGAGGAGCATGCGATCCAGGGCACGAGAACTATCACTCAAGGGCAGACACAAGAATCCCAGTCGTCGGGGGACTGTGTTACCCTGGAGGAGCCTAGTTCTGGTGGCATGGATAGCCCTTTTCCTGGCTCTGATTTAAACTCAGCAGTCGTCTGCGGTCTTGTTCACTGAAGTGCTTTTACTCCAATGTCAGATCTCTGCCTAAGAACGCCAAAGAAATTGACTTAGTTTTAGCTAGTAGATATGATTTGTGTATCTTCACTGAAACCTGGTTGAAGTCTCATCATACGTTGGCATCACTGTTATGCAACTCATGTTGTAAATTCGAGGCTATTCGTTGCGACAGAACTAGGCTGTTAGGAGGAGGAGTTCTTGTTCTCTTAACGAAAACCCTAAAATTTGTGAATGTTTTTTCGGAAAGCTTTTGTAAAAGCTATGATATATTAGCAATCGATGTTCTTTGTGACCCTACCCCTTTCAGGCTGGTGGCTGTGTATCGAACTCCCTCCTGTTCAGAATTTTATTCAAGTCAACTTATCAGCGCCATTAGTGACCTTGTTAGCATCGAAAACCCATCCATAGTCGTTGGAGATTTCAACTTCCCTAGTATCAATTGGAACAACCCATCAGAATCTGCTATGACGGGTTCAAGCCAAAACTTCTTGGGGTTCGTAAATAATCATGAGTTTATGCAATATGTCAAGACCCCGACCAGAGGAGGACATTTTCTTGATTTGGTTCTTTCAAATGACAGAAGTCTCATCAGCAATGTCATAACTAGGGCTCCAGTCGGATCAAGTGATCATGCAAGTGTCTCTTTTGACGTTTCTGCTGAATTTCCGGAATCAATGGTCACTTATCGTCAAATTTTCTCACGATGCGATTATGAAAAAGTCTGCCAATATCTAGGGAACGTCATGTGGGTTGACTCTTTTAAACGAGTAGGAAGCATTGATGAGAAATATGAGATGTTTTTGAGTATTTTACATCACGCCATTGAGATGTTTGTTCCATGGGGTCGTGTCGTCGCTACAAGCACTTCACTGCCTCAATATCTCCAACGGATGTTCCAGCATAAAGGCTGCCTTTATTCGAATGCATGTAGAACACAATCTCCGGATGATTGGTTAAAATATAGGACGTTCTCAGAAAATTTCGAGAAAAAATTAGAAAAATACAACCGTAGTGTAGAACGAAGAATAGTCGAATCAGGAGAAAAACGATCACTGTTTAGCTACCTGAAAAAAAGACTTAGATCTAAGAGTAGCGTACCGGAATTGAGTAGTGGAAATGTCAGAGCCATTCAGATTACGACAAAGCGAACATGCTCGCCGACCAATTTTGCAGAGTTTTTGGTTGCGATGACAACAGTTTTCCGGATTTTGATCCCACAATTGAGTTTCCGATGAATTCTTTTCCTTGGTTCCATGAAGTAAAGATCTATGAACTCTTGCAAAAATGGCCAGCGTCTTTCGCAATCACTCCAGACAATATTCCATGGAAATTCATTAAGGAAGTATCTCATGTCATCGCAAAGCCTCTAGCTTACATTTTTAATCAAAGCATGATGAATGGAGAAATTCCCAGTCGATGGAAGCATTCATATGTTACAGCAATTTTGAAGAAGCAACCATCTTGCGACCCTAGTAACTATAGACCTGTCAGCCTCACATCAGTGTTCTGCCGCGTATTTGAAAAAGTAGTAAAAGATCACTTAATAGATCACCTGGACAAAAATTCGGTAATTCCTAAAAGCCAACATGGCTTTGTTCAGAGTCGCTCAATAGAGACCAATTTACTGGAATCACTGAACGACTGGACGCGTTTGTTGGATGACAAAAAGGCATGTGATGTGATTTACTTCGATTTTGCAAAAGCCTTTGACCGTGTTTCTCACAATAAACTAATATATAAGCTTGTGAAATATGGAATTCATCCAATGCTTGTTAGATGGATAGAATGCTTTATCAAGGAAAGAATACTTCAGGTTAAAGTGAATGATTCTTACTCTGATGTTAAGAGGGTGAGAAGTGGTGTTCCTCAGGGAGGAGTTCTGTCTCCTCTTCTTTTCACCATATACACTTCTGACCTTCCTCAGGTTGTACATGGATTTGGAGTGAAGTGCAAGCAATATGCCGATGACATCAAAATTTATGCTCAATCAGACAACGTCTCCTCTGGAAATTTGCAGCTTTCAATTGATGCCGTTGCTCAGTGGGCCCGTACCTGGTCGCTACCCCTAGCACCAGAGAAAACGCTACATATGAGACTAGGTAACTCAAATAACCCATTGCGGTTCAATATCGAAGGAAATGATATCTCTGTAGTTGAAAGTGTCGTTGATTTAGGATTTTCGTATAACAATAAACTGGATTTCTCCGAGCACTACAAAAATATTTGCAGGAGGGCGTATGCACGTACATACCAAATTTTCAAAGGTTTGGCCACGAAGAACAAGGACGTACTGCTTAAGGTTTACAAAACCTATGTTAGACCAATTCTTGAATGTGGTGCTACAGTATTTTCTCCCTGGAAGAAAAAGGATATAGAAGCGATCGAAAAGATTCAGAATAATTTTACAAGAAAGATTATGATTAGATACGGTGGATTTTTCTACTCTCGCATTCCTAGATCTGGAATTAGGAACAAATTTCTTGGAATTCACACTCTAGAAAGTCATAGGAAATTGAGGGATGTCTGCATGTTATTTAAAATAATTTCTGGACTGTGTGATGTGGACGGTACAACTTTCTATAAAACAGTACCGTCTATAACCAGGGGTGGCAATGTAAAATTAAGCTACGGCCGGCCTAGAACTAGTATTCGAGCTCACTCATTTGCAGTAAGAGCGGGATCGGCATTTATCTCCCTGAGATCTGGGCTAAGCCACTCCTCAGCCAATTTTGTTGTTTTCAAGCGACTTGCCTCGAAAAGCATGCTAAATTTTTAAAGTCTACCTCTCGTGTTTCATCTACTTCACAGCTTTGTCTAACTTTGTTTAACTACTTTTATCCTTAGTATCTGTTCCCACTTTTTTTTCTCAGGTTTGTGTTTCATTGTTTCATTGTTCATTGTTCGCTTCTCTCACGACTGTCTTATACGTAGTAATAAATTATTATTATTATTATTATTATTATTATTATTATTATTATTATGTTTTGTATGAAGATAGAGGCGAAACAAAGCATGTTTAATGTTGTTGTTAGCTGTCATTGTTCTGCATGTTATTGTTCTTTGACCACGATGGTTGTGCCGTTGTATTGAATGTTGTTGAAGAGCTATAAGAATATTATTTTTAAATATTTTTAAATGTGAATGGATAATATGATAATAATTTAAATAATTTTACACATAGATTTATTCCTGATTCTATTGGTAAGGACAACAATCGAGCAGCAGCTCGGCAGCAGACGGGTAGAATGAAAATCACAGGACGACCCAAAGAGAGAACGATCAGCTCCCTCGAGCGCCAAGCAGCAGCTTGGCAGCAGTTGCACAGCGCCTGTGTAGCACTTAAGCAGGTGCCGTTACCTTAGTCAGGGCTCGCTTTGGGACCAACCGGGTGCCAACGCGCTCGGCAACAGCTGAGCAATAGAAGGGCGGTTGGTTGCTTTAACCAACAGAGCTCGGCAGCAGCTGGGCAGCAGTCCACTTGCAAGTGTTGGCCTGTAGGGCGTGTCCAGCTAATGGCGAGCGCCGAGAGGGGCAGCGAACGTTCTTACAGCACCTCCGCAGCACCACCTGCTGGGGGATCAGAATCTCGCGGCGGCGTCAGCACCTTCGTAGGGCCTATGTCATACCATCACTCTTCGCTAGCGAAGGCGATGGACAACTAACATAATTGGGGAAGGGACGGTATCAGACGTTGTGGAGGGGCAGACGCCTGTAGCAGTTGTCCGATCCACCTCTAGCGAAGCCTCGCTGGCGGGGTGTCATACTTTCGAGCGATACGGCATCGCTACCGATGCGACCGCGTCGCTGAGCTGAGCAGAGCGTCGGGCAGCATCGGTAGCGATGCTACGACGCAGCTGCACACAACGCTATAACTGCGCGCCTATTCGCTAACTTCACGCTAGCGAAGAGACTTCGCTCATCGCTCTGTTCGTCGCCTTCGCTCGGGGTGAGCGAAGGTATGACATAGGCCTAGCACTTGCTGCAGCACAGCCCCCGTTACGCCCTTCCTCATTGAGTCAGGGTCTAGGTTCGGTCACGCAGGACATGCTGCCCAGTACCTGCACAGTCAATAAGGGGTGGAACCTGCACCCCAACTACTCTCGTTTTTTCAGAGTAATTGTCCTACTTCTACTGCATAATGTTGAGGTCCTTTGAATGAGTCTGTACTTCGCATATGCCATGACTTGTGGTGGCACGTTGATGGACAAATGAATGTTCTACGTCCCAGATATGGCAGCAATCCATTGTTTCGAAAGGCGGAAAGGTTTAATGACCTGGGTAGATCAGGCCTCCTGCCGACAACATCAACCGCGTGGCGATTTTCAAAGATGTAAGAGCCTAGTGGTCTGCTAAGTTTCAGAAACACCAGGCTCTATCCTAGATTCGGCGTACAAGTTTCCGCGCCTGATTCCTGCAGGATTGTCAATTAAATACAATGCGCCTTGAAAATCGTCGTTCTGCTCCACCACTCCTAACGTCAGCAGATAAGGATGAGATAAGGATACTATTCAGAAGGTACAATGAGCACTAAAAGGGTTGATTTACTGAGGATTATCAGGACGGATCCCATTCTCTTGATAGTTGACCACCCAAGAATTTAGGTATCTTAAACCTCTGAAATACCTAATCTAGAAACCAGTTGAAATGAAAAAATTACGGTCCCTGATACAATACCGCCCGCGTCGCGCGGTCAAAAAGACGGAAAAATCCGTCGCAAACCGTCTTTTTGACCGCGCGACGCGGGCGGTATTGTAGGTTATCAGCTTCAGGTGCCCAAAGCAAGGTGTTATAATTGTACGAAAAGAGGCTGAAGAATGGCTTTCAATATTCGAGTGATTTTTAGTAACAGACAGTTGCCGTAACAGTACTTTATCGTTTCACCAGCCGTCCGTGCGGCCTCTCGG
The DNA here is from genome assembly GCA_947396885.1 of Heligmosomoides polygyrus polygyrus. Classification (NCBI taxonomy): domain Eukaryota; kingdom Metazoa; phylum Nematoda; class Chromadorea; order Rhabditida; family Heligmosomidae; genus Heligmosomoides; species Heligmosomoides polygyrus. Next base: position 48,921,028 of record OX377202.1, read on the forward strand.
CCGCACCGACGGCTTTTTGACGGCTTCGCCGTGGCAACAACTTCTCATCATCAATTGTAGCTGACACCTTTTTATGGTTCCTTCAGGAAGAACATCTTAACTACGTCGATTAGGGTAAGTTAGAAAAAAAGCGAAAAAATGGACGACATCCACAAAAACGCTTATTTGCCTAATATGTTATGTTATGTTATGTTTATTACGAATGCATAAGGCAAACGTTAGAGAAAGGACGATCACAACATTTGCTCAAAGATACAACAACAAAAAAAAACAAGAATACGCACATCAGTAATCAAAAAGAAGTCATCTTGACGCAAGGCAATTAAGATGTTCAGACAAAATCGTATCTATACAAGATGGTTTTCACACGGCTCTTCATCTGTCCCGGTGTTAGCAAGGACTGAATGTTCTTAGCAACTTTCGAGTAGAGGCTACCCGCTCTGTAGGCAAATGACGTTGCTCGAGATCTAGTTTTAGGACGAGGCAGACATAATTTGGCAATACCGCCTCTGGTGTTGGAAGTTTTCATCTTAAAGAATTTGCAAGGTCCGGAATCAGTTGTAAAATGCAGAAGCTTGTGAATGAGGCAGACGTCAAGAACTTTGCGGCGAGATTCCAGAGACGGAAGTCCAAGGTATTTGTTTCTAATTGATGCTCTCGGTACTCGAGTATATAGAAAACTATCTGTTCGAAGAAGAAGCTTGCGGGTGAAGTTGTTTTGCACCTTTTCTATGGCAAAGATGTCCTTCCTTTTATATGGCGATATCGATTGATTGCGATCGGCAGTTCAAAAACGAACTTCAAATTCGTGTTCAGCGACCTCGATTAGCCCCAGGGTTGAAGTTTCGTGCCGCCGACGTGTTCGGCACGTCTGTGGCATCGCCAGGCACGGTTGTCGACGTGTTCGGCTGCCGCGCCCCAACTCAAAGTGGGACGGAAGGACGGACAGTGTGACGGTGTGACACACACACACACAGTGACACACACACACACGCTTGCTCCTTTATATATAGTAGGATAGTGTGCGCGCAGCGCTAGCAATTGAATGTTCGAAATGTTTTTACTCATAAATGGAAAATGAAAAAAGAACAAAGATTGGCATTACCCATTTCTTTGGTATGCTTTCTGCGTTGTGGCTCTATGGGATATCATGGTGAGAATTGGAGCCCGTAATTGTTCCATAGATTATCTTTCAGGTGCATAGCCGATCGGCAAGTCAGTGCTTTCTCCTTCGCGAAAAATTTGCTAGCAATTAACTGACTCCAGAGAGATGGACGGTTAGCTTGGCCAGGGCGGCCCTAAACCAACAACTGAATTTGAGCTGCATCCAACACCTCCTCCGACACTCGAGTACCACCATGAGTCCTCTCTCATGAATTAAGAAGCATATAAATAATTGCGGGCATACTATACCAGCTGCGGGCAATAACTGCGGGCATCCTGTGCAAATAAATAGACTTGAAATTTACTCCCTAGTGCCAAGCAGGTGTTAGAAGAAACAAAGAGCACCAATCGTATGTAGAGGAAGCTCTCGATCTCGAAGTAAAACCACTCTTCTCACTCACAATGACGACATCATTCGTCCTAGCATCGAGGAAAGTGTCTCACTGGTGGGTCGCAACGGTCCAAGGGTTACATATGGGCAGAATCGCCTCTCCCTGGGGAACAGCGCAGGTGTCTCAACCAGGGGTGCACACGAAGTTCTGTGCGTTAAATTTCTACACACTCGTAGCAAGTCGATGAACGATCTAACATTAGGTTGGACAAAAAGTTTTCCAACACTCAGTTTGGCATTTCTTTAATCTTTTAAAGATGTTCTAGAATGCCCTCTCGATTACACAAACAGAGCTGTGGATTATATATAAATCACTACTGTCGTGACATTGCGTTGCGAATATGACATGGCAAAGCTGGCAAAATCTTCTTTGACGCCAAGACAGTTCGTCTGCTCCTGCGAAGCCGTGAAGAATGCCAACTTAGGCGACGCGGTAAGGAACATTTGTTACGCAACGGGCGGTGTAGTGGCCTCGAGAAGGCATGGCGATATGGCGCATGGATGCAGCTTGATCTTAGGGCCTGTTCTACCTCACGACAGGAGCAACATGACAATGCATACTATACCGCTCATAACTGGTGTTGCATATCGCGTACCAAAGCATTGGAATCGTGGGAGTAATGTTACTGGAAAGGTGAGCATACCTTTGAGCTCGGCTCCTCAAGGAGATTCTGAAACATAAGAAACTTTGGCAAATTTCCAAATTTCATTAAGCTACAGCTGTTTGAGCCGTGTTTCAGCAAAAGCTTTTAAAAAAATTTTAAAAATAAAGTAGACATTCAGAAAAGTAGACAAATGGAGAAAACAAACCGCTCTTGAAGTTCCATCAAGATAGCCGTTGGATGCGAGAAGAACAGATTCGTACTGATACCAACCTGCCGAAGTCAGTTTCTACATACTCATGTCTCCTGAGAAGAGTGGGATTTCCTACCTCTACCTGCAAAGCAGTTTTCTTCCACGCTATGGAATTATCCTCATGTGGTGCAGCGATATTTCCAGAATAAAATCTTCGGATCTATCCTGGTCGGCAGGGGGCAAACGTTAAGTGTCAGTTTCGTTTGTCGTTTCATGCCACACAAACACGTTCCCTAAAATTAAACAAAAGCCCGCGCATCATGGGGCAGGAACTGAAGCTTTCGTAAAAATTCAAACAAGGGATTGGAGACGCAAATCTCTACAAGCCCTCCTCCGATTAGGGTAGATTCAAATCTTTGTGCCAAAAACCGTCAGAAGTTCGATAACTCTGCGCTAGCCGAAGTCCTTGGATGCGGTACCTCTTATCCGCTCCAGATACTTTGCTGGATACAGGCGTTCGTTTGAACTCCTACCACAGCAGAATGCGTTCTGCGCCAAGGTAATACTTGTCCTACCTAAGTCGGAAAGGGATACAAATCATGTCGATGAAGTTGGCCGTCAGAGTTGTTACGACCTTGACTGCTCCGCTACCTGGTCGCTCGGTTGATTCGCTGCTGTGTAACTGTAGAAGTTCACGCCGATGACGCTGGCGGGAGTGATCCGTTTCGGTGGCGGCGGTCGTCGACCGCCGATTGCAGCGCGGTGATCGATTCACCTATGCATTACATCGTAATTCGGACTATCTCGACAACTCCGTCTGCCTTCCAATTGCGGCTAAGCCGCACTTCGGACCGGCAGTTCCCTCGCACAGCTCGTGTTCCGCTCTCCGCCTGTGCCGCCGCCACTCCTCAGGCTTCGCAGCTACCACTGTTTAGCAGAAGGTGTTGAAGCAGCCAGCGTGTTTAACCCTTCCGCATGCAGAAGCGGCTAATCGCCCCTCCACTGTGCCGATTTCTTGACTGACGTCGAATCGCACATTACCACACGCAGCGGATCACCCATTCATCGACCGCAAGCAGACTAGTTCCCACGCTTGCCGAAAAGCCGCTGTTTTTGCAGGGTCTTTTTCGGGCGCCGAGCCTTATCCGACCGCTGCTATACCTCCTTATTGTCTTGCCGTTCTCGCCGCACTTCCTATCAGACCTTCAGCACTCGATCATTCAGGCTGAAAATGGCGATGGATCGCTCTGGCAGTTCATCGCCGACCGGAAGTAAGGACCAGATTGCAGTGATAAGGTCAGTACGCCTAGTGATTTCCTCAAAACACCTCACCATCCGTCCTTCTGCCGTGATTGAAGGGGCATAAAAAGTATCTATTACAGCGTTACCACCTTGTTTTCCATGGGTTCTGCACACGGCAAACTAGTTCTTCGCCGCAATAATGACAACTACGCCCTATTGTCCAGTTCTCATCCGCTTAGCGATTCTGCAACAGCGTCACCGTTCCCTTTTTCTCGCACTGTAGCCGCGAAAAACGGAAGCTGCTAGGAGTGAGAGAGCATTCGTCTTCTGATGTCTAGTGAGCGAAAATCTCACAAAATTTTGCTTTAGGCTGCAGTTTATGCACCTATACCACGCTCATGTGCTTGCCTATCACCAGAGTCTTGTACAAAATGTAGCTCCGGGTTGGAGTCGACCGATCGCTTCAGCACGCGCCACGCATTCTGGTTCTGTGCGTTGTGGCAAAAAGAAGTTGAGCATCAACTACCATCCAAATATCACGGACGAGTACTGCTCATGGAGTATGCCTGTGATTGCAGTGCTCATTCTTATAATTTAGCGAATCGAGTAGCGAATTTCAATACCCCTCGAGTTCGAAATGTTATTAGCAACGTTTGCTGAACATTTAGACTCCTAAACAACGAATATAAAAACGATAAGCAATGGTGACAGCGACATGCAGTACTGATCCTATTAGTGTGCTGTTCCTTTGTTGCCTGAAAGGCAGCAGTGTTCGTTTACACAAAACGTGGTTTTTTGCTCGATTCACTACATGCTTTGTATCAGGAACTTGCTTGATGATTCTTCTTATTTATTTGTTCCGTGTCGTGAATAACAAAGAGCTAAGCACATAAAAAGGGATGCAAGCTAAAAGGTTTAGTTGCTGGAATTAAAACACACAATTACCACGGTGTTTAGTGTCAAACATAAACGACAGTGCTTTGAATCAGTAACTGTACACGGTAGTAATTACATTGGCATTCCACGAGACGCAGTTTGAAGCGAGATTTTCAAGTTGCACACCAGTGCTTGACGTAGGATATGAAATGATCTGCTTACTAGCTATAAATTGACAAGTGGTCTGTTGCGCCTGCCGCTCGGCAATTTTAACGCAGTAATACCTTCTAACACTGGAGATGGCCAGAATAAAATTCAGATCCCAAGAGCCAGAAGTAAAGTATTAAGTTGCCGCAAAAGAAATGCATGTTTTCTGTTTTGTTTTATTCGTTTCAACATTGATTTTTAACAAATTAACACTTTATATAAGGAATTATATGTTGTTGGAAAAGAAAAACATATTTCTAAATACATGCATATGCAATTTAATTCAAGTCGCTTATTTAAAAAAAATAATTTGATTTCTATCTTCGAATGTCTAAACGCGATTTTCGTAAAGTTCTCCTGCTTTGGGTGATGCCGGAAAGCTTCTTTTTGGCTTAGCCACTAGACGAACGTCGCCTGTTATCACAAAGTACCCATTTCTCACGACGAGCCACAATCCGTTCGAGAATCGGACCCTTTGCTGCGCGCGAAAGACCGACGATGTTTCAAGTCAACAATTTTTCTGACTTTCGGTCGATTTAGCTTCTTGGTCTCCCAATTCGCTTCATATGACGAACAACTGTAGCATGACAGACGTCGAGGTCCTCGGGCAGTATCTCGCGTGGTTTTCCGCGGATCAGTTTCGACTGACGCCTTCAATGGATCATTATCAGGTGCTGGTGGACGGCTGTCATGTGGTTTGCCTTCGAGGCAGGTGTTGACGGCAAGAAACTTTTGGAACCAACGCTGTACTGTGCATTCATTGATATTTCCCGGCCTCATACTTCGTTGATATTTCGAGCGGTTTGAGCGGAAGTCCAACCCAGTTCAACTCGTAGAAGTAAATTAGAGGAAAATCGCGTTTAGACATCTGAAAATAAACACCAAATTATTTTTTAAATAAGCCATTTGAATTATTAGGGCGCCTAGAAAGTACTTGCAAAAATTCGAAAAAAATTCAAAATAACACAATTTTTGTCAGCATTTTATTAATCAACCAATTAATTTCCATCAACATCGACTACTCTCCGCCAACGTTCCACAAGACTTGGAATTCTTCTGGCGCAGAAATTTGGCGACTTGGAGGCGAAAAAAACTTGGAGGTCATTTTCAAGGGGGTCACGATCTTCATAACGCTTCCATTCCAGGTGATGCTGAAGTGATCGAAGAAGGTGGTAGTCACTTGGGTCCAAATCTGGGCTGTACGGCGGATGCGGCAGGACTTCCCATCCGAGTTCCAGAATTTTCTGAAGTCGTCTTCTCGATGTGTGAGCGCGCGTTATCGTGCAGCAAGCGAGCTTTGTCGAGCCTGGGCTGTTCCTTGCGCATCTTGTCGGCCAGTCTCTGCAGTTGGGTAGCGTAGACCTCGGCAGTGACAGTCATGCTGTCAGGCAGCAGCTCGAAATCGTAGATCCCATAAACTCCCCACCAGACGCTCAGCATGACTTTCCTCGTATGAATTTCACCTTTTACGAAGGATTTCGGCACTTCATCGCGTTGGCACCACGCACGTTTACGAGCGTGGTTGACGTAGAGGACCCATTTTTCGTCTCCTGCACCTGAGTGCGTATGTCCAGACGTCTTCGCCGGTTGTCGTCGGTCAGTTCGTGTGGGAGCCACTGACCGACCTTTTTAACCATTCCAAGAGGTCGCAGTCCACTGCCCACGGTTGATCGGGAACAGCCAATAGCAGCAGCAAGATAACCCCACCTTCATATGAATGCTGCTCCGCCAGTTCCCCAGTTCATCCAAAGATATCGTTGTCGGACGACCAGAGCGAGGCTCATCTTCGAGTCTCCTGTTCCCGCTTTTGAAGCGTTCGAACCAGGTATACACAGACCGTACAGAGGGAGCTTCAGAGCCGAATACACGACACAAGTTTTGATAGGCTTCTGGTGTGGAGTGCCCAGATTGAACGTCGTACGAGAATTGCAGTAGGAGCGCCGGCTACATAGCGCTACTGTTCTGTATCACCTGTATCACCTGTCGTCCCGTTGATCATCGACTTGTTTGAGCGGGCGCCAGCAGCGTCTCCATTCGTCCCTGTTGCGTGCCAGAGTGGTCCAATGGATCCTCCTCTCTCGAGGGACACGAAGAGCGTCATATCGGTCGTTCAGGGCTTTCACGAAGAAGTCCGACCAACGCGTTGGTGCGCGTCCCGGTGTTCGTTTGACATTCCGCGAAACCCAGTCGGTGCTGGCTCTCGTCCAGCGGGTGTCAGCGAATCGCATTACGTGGCCGGCCCACATAGTTTTCGACGACTTGGCCCATGCGACAGCGTCTCTGATCTTCGAACGTCGGCGAAGCTCGGAACTCCGGAGGCCTTCTCTCACTTGCGTGAGTCGTGTCACTCCGAGCATCGTCCTCTCGATTCCACGCGGCGCGACGCTGATCGCGAGTTCATTCTGCTTTCGTATAGCCCAGGTCTCTGAGGTTTATGTTAGGACAGGAAGAACAGTGGCGTCGAATAGGTGGGCACGGAGTCGGACGTTCTTCGTCTTCTTCGCGACTTCTTCGACGCTCTTGAAAGCTCCCCAAGCCGCTCTTTTCCTCCTGCTCAGCTCTGGTTCTGGGTCGTTGGTCATGTTGACTTCGCGACCCAGATACACATAGCTGGAGCATTCGGAGATGTTCGTTCCGTAGAGCGAGAATGGGGCATCGGAAACTTGTCCGTTCCTCATGAACATCGTCTTCGTAAGATTCAGCTGCAGTCCAACGTTCCCACATACACGATCGAAGTCGGCCAGCATTCGCTCCGCCTGATTGATGCTCGGTGTTATGAGCACGACGTCGTCAGCGAAGCGCAGATGGTCAATTGCCGGCCGTCGACCTTCACTCCATGTCTTCCCATTCTAGATCGCGCATGACGTTTTCGAGGGTGGCGCTGAAGAGCTTCGGGGATATGGTATCTCCTTGCTGAACCCCTCTCTTCACGTCGATGACGACGTCGTTGTAGAATGAAGAGATTTTGGTCGTGAATCTATTGTACAGCTTTCGAAGGACTCTGATGTACTGAGTAGGAACACCCTGAGTGAGCAGGGCGTGGGTGACCGCTTCAGTCTCGACGGAGTCGAATGCCTTCTTCAGGTAGGTGAACGTGAGGCACAGCGGCAGCTTGTACTCTCATGACACTTCGATGAGTTTCGTAATGCTGTGTATGTGGTCGATCGTGCTGAATCCTCTCGAAATCCTGTTTCTTCGCATGGCTGTCCTTCGTCCGGCGTTCTGCTGATCCTATTCAGGATCTGTCTGTAGAGTTGCTAAGCTCTTCTCACGAGGTTGGTAAACATCTAACGTTTCGGCTGGACTGCCTTCTTCACAGCCTGAAAGGGTCAAGTCAAAAAAGGTTGAAGAGATGTTTGGTGGGGTTAGGAGTTACCCCAACAAACATCTCTTCAACCTTACAAAACATCCAAGCTGATGTGAGCTTTCGCCTATTCGCTGATGAAGTGTTCAGGGTTCTTAGGCATTACCGCATACAAGGCCAACAATCCATCCCCTCTAGATCGCAAATGGTGGGCATCAGAGAGGTCCGTGACTTTGTCAAGTCTAAAGCCGTAAGGCTCTCCATAAGTGACAAGGGTAAAGAATTTGTTGTAATACCAAGCCGTCTGGATAGGGCCATTACCGAGTGCCACCTTGAAGACACATATCTATACCGCACGTCCTCTGTAAAGGAAATTCAAGCGCAGTACCGTAGACTTTACAAGGCGTGGATCAAGGAGCCAAAGCTAGCGGGATGGAGACCAGACATGATAAACCGACTAAAGTCTGAGTGTCCTAGTTGTCCGGTTCTATATTTAGCTTATTAAAACCCATAAGTTTTCACCAAACGACAACATGGCGTCAGTCAACCTCGCTGCCATCAAGTTAGCTGTGTGGGTGGTACAACGGACAAAATCGGGTGGCTTCTCAACTCTGTTCTAGGCCAGCTGCTTAAATTTATTCTAGCTTACCTTAGCAACACCAATATGTTCCTTGAATGCCTCCGGAGGATGCGGCTGAGCGCCACCTGCGTCATGGAGTCGAATGATGTTGCGGCGTTATGCACAATGTGTCAAACAATTCCGCTATGGAAGCCATCTTCGAGCTCCTCAGCCAACACCAAGTAGCAATTAACATGTTTGGTTTTTCTATACGCCAGTTGATGACACTTCTTAAGGAGTGTATATCGTGCAATATCTTCAGGTGGTCCGGGAGGTATTTTGCGCAAATAAGGGGATTGGCTATGAGACAACGACTAGCACCCACACTGGCCGTTGCCTTCATGTCAAAGATTGAGTCACCGGTGGTGTAACGGCTTTCTTTGTTATACTGCCGATATGTGGATGGCTGCTTCATCGTCTGTGCCACGCAACATGAAATAGACAAGTGCTTTGAGGTTATGAACAGCCAGTCCGAATACATCAAACTCACAAGAGAAAAGCCCTGTGGGAACTGGCTCCCTTTCCTCAATGTCCAGGTTCAGCTGGCAGGAAATAGCTATATCACCAAGTGGTATCGAAAGCTCAGCTGCAAAAACATAATTGTCCATAGTCGACCGGCACACCCACATCGGACAAAAGAAGCGGTAGTAAGGAGCATGTTCCGGAAGGCAGCTAGTGTGTTCAGGAGAAGGTGAGCGGAAGGAATCTCTGGAGGTGGCTCGGGAGATAGCAGTTCTCAACGGCTATTCTTTCCGTAAACCCTCATTCAGACCAAGGGGGAGGGCGGTTCAGGAAAACGGCACTACCACAACTACGAAAATCCCCTTTCTGGTGCCGTTCGCCTCCAATGAAGTGAGCACTTCTATACGGAAGTGTCTGAGGACATCTGGGCTAGAAAATTTGGTTGCGGTCATTGATCTTCCACCTGACAAACTTAAGACCAGGTTGGTCCGCAATCGACTATATGACCGCACTTGTGGGACCCCCAATTGTGTGGTTTGCCCATGGGGAAAGGAAGGTGACTGCACCGTATCGGGTGTAGTCTACCTGATCTCCTGTCAAGCTTGTGGCGAGGAGTACATCGGCGAAACCGGCCGTCCTCTGCACGTGAGGATAAAGGAGCATCTGAATGGCAAGGAGAAGCTTAGGCATCCACTGCCCTAGGCTACCAAAGAATCAATTCTCATGGAGGGGAGGATTTTGGAGTTGAGGTAAGGGTTATGGAACACGAGGTGCAAACGTTGGCGCGCAAAGCCATTGAGGCGTTCTGGATCTATTCCGGGGTCCCAAGGTCAACCGGAAGGGGGAATGCTTGCATATAACGCGCAACCTCAAGCCCTACCTCAGTCTCGCATTCTAACTTGGGGTAGGTGCTGTCCCGTACCCCTGCACTACCCTGTGCGGCTTCCTCTGGTCCTTCAGTGGACTGTGGTGAGGTATGGTACTTGGACTCTCTCCTTTGTTGAGGTTTCCAAAAATTTGACATTGAATTTTGTAAGGTTGAAGAGATGTTTGGCGGGGTAACTCCTAACGGACTTGACCCTTTCAGGCTCTGAAGAAGGTGATCCAGCCCGTTAGCCACCAATAAAGCCGTTTACCAACCTCGTGAAGAGCTTAGCAACGCTACAGACGGATTCTACCATGCCGAGGTTCAAGGAGAGTCGAACATGGCTACTGCTATTCAGGATCACTCGAGTGAACAACTTGTAGACTACGGACTGCAGGCAGATTGGGCGATAGTTGCCAATGTCGTGCACGCCTCACTTCTTGTACAGCAAGACAGTCCTGCTGGTCTTCCACTGAGATGGAACCTTGCACTCCGACAGGTAGCGTGTGAAGAGCCGCGCCAAGGTGTTGATGAGCGTTGGCGGTAGGTTCTTCAAGTGTTCGGGTCTGATCCTGTCGGGACCGGGTGCTGTATGTTTTTTCACCGACGAGATGGCGTGTCGGATCTTGGAAGGGAGAACAGATGGAACGACGTATCCAATCTGCGGAAGATGGCATAGGGGCAGATGTACGTAGCTATCGAGCAGATCGGAGTAGAAGTCGTGGATGACCTTCTCCATGGTCCTTCTGGAAGAGGTGACGGTTCCGTCAGGACGTCGGAGAGCGATCATCTTGGACTTGGAGTTGGTGAAGTTCCGGAGGGCATTGCGGATGCTCAACCCTGCCTCTGCTGCTTCAGCTAACACTCTCGCCCTTCTCTCCTTTGAGATCTTCCTTAATCGCCGCTCTGCATAGCTTCGCAAGCTCGGACGTCAGCTTGTAGTTGCCTGACGCTCGTGCTGCTCCACGCTGGCGTATCAGCTCGAGAGTTTCCGGAGACAGGCGTCTCTTGGTGGTCTTCAAGCTCTCGGCTCCCTTAGCATTATCGTGGAGATGATGCACGAAGCTGTCGTATTCCTCACCGACGTTGTCCATGACGACATCTTCCCAAAGGTCGGCAAAAGAGGTGTAGAGGTCCCAGTTGACGGTCGTTCTGGGATTCCTCTTCTTGAACTTCGCGGCCTTCTCTCCTTGACGCGAAAAGCGAAACATCGCGCGAAGGAGGCGCTGGTCCGATTCTCGAAACGATCATTGCTTCAGGCCACTTCTTCGATAATAAGGCCTCTTAAGAAAACCAGAAGGAATTTAAGACAAGGCGCGTTTTTGAACCTGTCACCTGCTTTAGTTGATTTGGAAGAGATGTAAGCTGTAGTTAAACCGATTCATGTATATGACAGCGGAAGTAAGTGACCTACGAATAGCGTTTCTGCCTTCCTTGGCGCAGTGTGTCCTACCAGCCAGTGCACTTTTAATGACATTCTGATTTCCGACTATCTGAAAAATGCCATCTCCACGCCACCTCTTCGACAGACACACTCAGGCCTTTGATCTTTATCGGCTGCCGTCGGCGAAGCGGACAAGAAGCAGCTTATATGGCCAAATATTGACAACTAAACGGTTTTGGAACTGTGGGCCAACTTGTCCTACGTTCGCGTCCCTAACCGGAACTTCTCATCCAAAGACAAGATTGTACACTGTGCGGGAGCGAACCTAGGCGAACCTGGCGCAGATCTAGAACTGTGACCATGGATTCCAACTAGTAGCGATTTCTTCCAGTAAGTGCATGCTAAAGCAGAGGTTTTGAACTTATTCAGCAATTCGAAGTTGATGAGCATGACGGTACCGGGAGTCGCCAGGACAGCAGTGACGGATGAGTGATGAGTTGATTTCTAGTTTTCTTGGCTAACTTCGTGACGCTACCAGGACTAACAACTAACAAGGAAAAGATACTAGGTAAACATGCAGCTTTGAGATGATACGTATATCACTTCAAACGCTGATTTCAAATACGCGTTCCGTTTTTGCTGTCTCATCTGTGAATGGAGTTATGGACCATTTTCATGGCAGGCTCCTTTGGCCTCAAGGTCCGAGCATTGGTGGCGCAGGGGGTATATAGAGGAGCGGTGTGGTTTATTGTTCGACTCCTCTGTGGCGCAGGACTTTTGCACTTCCTAAAAAAGATCTGCCTGCCACGATCAACCAAAGCGCTCTATGTTAGATGTCGAAGTTTGGGCGAAGTTTGAGCATAGTGTTATTTCACAGTGGCTAGTGTGATGCATTGTTTGTCTTCTCGTCATGTTTATAGCAACTATTCATGATAAATTGTATCTTCGTGCCAGTATGAAGTTGTCAGTATGAATTTCCGGTGACCTTTCCGTTGCAATTTGACATGGAGAGCTTTGGTTGATCGTGGCAGATCTTTTTTAGATGGCGCAAAAAATCTGCACAACAGGGGACTCGAACCATAAATCACCCCGTCTCACCACGCGCTCCTCTACCCCTCGCGCCACCGCTGCTCGGTTGGCAACGCAATTTCAACCCACTTGAGCTCGCTCTCTTGTGATTGGCCCGCTCTGCGTGGACCTAGAGGCCAAAGGAGCCTGCTATGAAAATGGACCATAACTCCGTTCACAAATGCGCACAGCAGAAACGGAACACGTATTTGGAATCAGAGTTCGAAGCCGCATCCAGTGATATACGCGTCATCTCAAGGTCCCTTGGTCACCTAGTATCCTTCCCTTCTAAGCACGTCCATAACAGAAAATAGTCTACAACACGCCCATGATCGCCATATCTACACAACACAACACGAAGAAGATGTTGAAAGGAGAAGTGCACTGTGCACACCCATCCTACAGTCAGCATCTGACGATTGCTCCACGTAAATCTACCACCAAATTCTTGCACCTGCAGACAGCGCAAAGGTTTAACGCGATGCTTTCGCTTTCCGACGCAAAAATTCTTACGGTTGAGTGGCCATACAATTGAAATATCTATGCAGCGCAGCTCCGAAATGTTACTAGAAATTTCGTAAAGCTTTCAGATATGAGGTGTTCGTTTTTCGTGACTGCCGCACAACTGCCACTTGTTTTCGTGGAATTCTGGACAAACAGAAAGCGAGAAAACTTCATGTCTTGTGCCGGCTTAGTCTCAAGACGTTAATAGGTAGTATAAACTAAACATTTCCAAAGATATTTACTCAAGCCAAGTACTTGGTATAATGGCCATAATAAAGACTTGCAGTGTGATGTAGTTATATCCGTCTTGTAGCTAAACCCTTTCTAATTCAATAACTAAGGCTAAATCGTGCAAGCGGTTTTGAAGGCAGACTCTAGAGCTACAAAATAGAACGTTTTCACTCTCCTTTCAAAGCTGGAAACGGATTGTGCGAAAAGCACCTGCGTGGAACTCCCGTGGTAGGTCTCCACACTTCTCCGCTTGCATGATTATGGCAAAACTTGCGAAACAAACCTCCTCCCTTACCATGCGCTTTCGCACTTATCAGAGATTTGCGAAGAATGATGTGTGCCTTGCAGAAATGGTAGATTCAGAAATGGTAGATTCGGTTCAGACATTTCGTCGCACACGTAGAATGGAAAAGCCAGTAAACGTCTGCTAAACGACGCTTCTTGTTCGCCATGCTATTGTGATCTAAACTTACTTGCACGATCTGTGCACAATTACCACTTGAACAGTAACGACCATAGTATATTCTGCATATTCTTCCCCATCAAGCATCTGCCGGCTTGCCATGTATGCAAAGAATGAGGGACTTAGCCAAATCGAGTCAATCTCTCGATGCTTTCCATTCCAAATAACACCTTGGTGACAAAAAGTTGAGGCGGTGCCTTGTCTAGGTAGTTGTGCTACCTTTTCAGTGGACTTGGCATAACGACTCCGTTGCTTCTGCTTAGTTATGGCGGCACACCTTCTGCGTCCAAATGCGGCGTAAAGGACTTGAGAAGTTACAGTAAGCTTTTCACGTATGGCTTATCACAGCTGCAAGAGGACACGCCCTGCATCTACACACAACTAGGAGGGGATTCTGTCGACAAAGAATGAAGGTAACTTGTTGGCGCACTTTCTCTTTCCCATATAGAACACTCTTTAGTACCTCATGTTAACCGTTCTTAGTACTTTGCATCCCGTCCACGCTGTGAAGTCTCACGTGAAACGCATCTGCCAATGACTATGCGTAACTTGACCAATTATTCTGTTTCCCTCTCGCTTGCGTTGTGCGTTTACTATAATTTCTAGGAATCGTCTGTACAGACACCAAACGAGATTTTTGTGGCGAACTGCCAATAACTAGAATGACGCTTGGCTGCTCGATCGAGCACTATTCGTATGGAGCTCCCTTCCGACTAGAATACACCACACACTAATTCTGCTATGAGAGTGCCGGTTCGATATTTGATATTTCGCTGGTTCTCGGTCACTCTAAATCAAGGGCTTTTTAGAGCAGCACCATTACTATTCCCTGCCTCTACGAAAGTTCGGGTAAGAGCGGCTTTTTTAATTATCAAAGGGGCTCAAAGAGAACCCATACGTCTCGTTTGTATAATTCTGCGCTTTTTGATGTACCAATGGTGTAGAGAAGCTTACGCTCGTACTAAAATATTTCAAGTGTTGTTATGCTGTGCCTAGAATACGAACTCCTTCCTCCTTTTTCTCAATGCTTTTGCTGGTTGTGTTTTCACAATAAAGTCCACACATTATTATTGCATCTGAATGCATTACACCCCATCTGTATTCGTAGATGTAGTAAATAGTATGGCGAAAGCGAATGGAGTTCGCTGTACATTTCCTCTGCAATATGAGGATTTTTCTGGCAAGAAAGGTGAAAATGAGAGAAATCTACAAAATTGCGAATCAATCCAACATTTCTTTCAGCGCATGGCACCAAACCACATTTGGTCGAACCAATAGAAGCGAGCTATCTTCCAGATATTCCTGGGCTCAGGTCTGCACTCCGTTTCTGCGACACTGGTGGGATATCAATTCGCTGATCTCGGACAGACGTAAACATCCTCTTGGCAGAGCGAGAAAACAAAATTCTTGCCGCCGGGAAAGCAATCACTGCATCAGTGCCATCTCTCCTCCAAGTCGTCTCATGAGCTGTGGCTTGTGCAAGTTTCCCGGTCTCGATCCTCCTCTTGCCATCAGCCATTTCGTTTTCCTTCAAGTGATTTAGCGAACTGGCGAGTTGCACCTCTTTGAACGATGACTTCTTTTGCGACCTTCGGCAACTTTTCGCGCTGTGGTTGTCAAATTGAATGTCAGCGTAGGACCTTGAACTGGAAACGTCATTGTTTTTTTTTGGAGGATTGGTTACTCCTTACGGCACGAATCTCACCGGTTTTCTCGTTATTTATGCAACACATCGCTTGATATTGTTAAATTTAACAAATATTCGGAATCATTGGTTTTCTTTGGATGTGTGAAACAAGTCTTCGACAGCACAAATCAGTCGTCGCGTGCCATTAAATGTGTTGATAGAAATGTTAGAAAGTTGTGCAGTTCTCGATGTGCTGCTCCATCGATGTTCTCGAGTAGATAACGGCGACATTTCTCCGCTTTTTCTTTTCAAGATCTTCAGTGAAGCAAGCATTGAAAATGGTTCTACTACAAGAACTGTGGTGGAGAACGAATAAATTTTGGCAAAGGAGAGCAATGAAATCTCATTTCGAAAGTGATTAAACCGCCACTACTCGAGCAATTTAGAACTTGTCCTAGGCTAGCTCCTTCTACGAAACCTCTGCCTAACTGTTCGAGGAGTATGCTTGCACGCAAAGCTAAAACCGCGGGATATTACTTGACTAGGTGCGTCTTCCTTTTTTCTAGTAACAGATAATTCCATGGTGGGAGAGCATTTTTCCTTCAAAATACGAAAAAATTGTCGAGTTACGATGTTTTTGTGAACGCCAGTTCTGACGACTTTAGTGCGAGGTCGACCAGATCTCCATTCAACCTGCTCGATTCAGAAAATTTTCTGCCTGCATTGTTCAAGACCTTAAAATTTTGTGGATCAAATGTAGCCGTATACGTGGTCTGCTTTGGGTCAAGAATAATTTTGATTTTATGAAAAACGAGAATTTTGAATACAATCCCGCTAACCATATCGACATCGCAAAGGAGAAGTTGTTTTTTTGCTTATGATACACAGCGCATTCACATTTACATTTTGTTTAGGTTTTGCCGCGCGTTCTTTGTAGAGCATAGCCTGACATCCCAAACACGCATTTATTGAGATCTGTTGAAGGCAAATCCACCGACATCTGCAGCTAGCAGTGAATTTTTCGGGCGAAAACACGCGAAGGGCTTCTGCTGCACCTTTATTTGCTGCCCTTCTTTTGGTCTCCTATCGAGCATTTAAGAGCGGTCTCGGGCCCGTTGTCATAGAAAAGTTCAGCTATACATATGTTCGGTTTGCGCCCAAGTCTGCAGCTTGAACGTCTATTTAACTTCTCAGAGGAAGTTCATTAAAGCATAATAGTTTGGAGTACATATAGTGCTGACCTATCCTGGCCCATAAAATTAATAAACAGCAGGATTATTATATATCGCTCAACAATCGTAAACAGTGGTGCATCATACAAGTTGAATGCCTGGCGCACCCCTTGAAAAGAACACTGTGAGGCCACCACCCCAATATTTTGTCCTTTGTATGCTATTAAATAATTAATTTAATTAAAAGGGCGCGTGTAGCGCGGTCGGAGGAGGCGCGACTGTCGCGTGCACCCGATACCAGGTTCCTGGTTCGGATTTCCCGCCCAGGCCAACCAAGGCCATCCCTCCGGGGTCGGTGAATTGGTGCAAGACTTGTCTGGGAAGGATAGAGCGCTGACTTGTTCATCGGCTGGCCACCGCAAGTCATTGTATGGCCAAATACGCATTCATGTCGCCTCCACGACATCCCGTAGAAGTAGAATGCGCTGGCGCATCCCGGACGGGATTGAGTAACGCCGTCCTTTATCCTTTTATCCTTTTATGCTATTAAAGGGTTGCATAAGGCAGCACTAAACTGCTAAACGACGGTCTTCCTTAAGGTGTTTCTAATCGTAGCGTCAGCACTTTCCTGCTAATGTTCTACTTTAAGTTTACAGAACTACCGCGGTTAGGGACAACGTGCTATCACCATTGTTTGCAGTCACTCCTACTCGAAAAGTCTACACTTCGGTTATAGAGTGAACCTATTCATCCTATGTTTAGAATGGACTCCCCAGGATCCGAGTCACCGCGGTCCGTTCGAGACAACCACAGAGGCAGTGGGAATCTTCGCGGTGGCGGTCTCCAGAAGGTCTACGTCACTGCAAAACCGGTAGGTTAAGCGTCTGTCGTTCTGATTCAGCATCATCCTAGATTAGCCGGGTTTTTCTACTGGAACAAGCCAAGCAATTGCACGGTCATTCGATCATTATTCGCTATTCGAAATAGGTGCTATCTATTAGCACTGCCTCCACCAACTCCGCTCCAATTAGTCGTTCGAAATGTTTGAATTCCAGTGAGGTCTTGATAAGCTGTCAAGTAAGATCGTCAAAGTATATAGTCTGCCTTACTCTTCCGCAAATGAAAATGTGATTTTAATGTTAAGAAAGCTTCTGGAAATGGCAAGTTTTATGTGAGCTCAGAAGATGTATTTTTCGTCGACTTTTGGAAAACAGAAATCGAACTCCTGGCCAAAAAAGGATTACACTTTCAGTAGATCTTTTTTAAGTAAAACAACTATTTTTTATTTTTTGTTTCCTAAAGGCTTAACTTTTTAAAGAATTCGAAAACTCTATGAATTGTAGTCGAATAAGTGCAGGCAACTGAGCTCTCTGACATCGTCGGTCGCATGGGAAGGCTGTTACGTCTCTGAAATGAGTGCTTTCCTGAAAGACCAGACATAAAGATAACATTGGACTTCGTTCAATCTTCAAGACCTGCCTGTCGTGCTACAACAATGTTAACTTTGACAACTTCGATTAAAAAAAATCGATCGCTTTTCCAGCGATTTCGATTTTTTCCATTAACCCGCTTTTATTAGTACATCTTGTTTTCTTGTTGTTGAGAACACCACGCTCACCTCAAATCATAACGAAGATCGCTGCAAAATGGCTTAATTTTTACTGCATAATAGCGGTATTGTTATGGGGTGCAATTTCACATTGTAGCGTTGTTTCCTTGAGGTCTAGAAATATTTATCTCCGTACCAACTTTAGCTTTCGGCCACGACTTCATCATTGATTTTAAGAGCGCTCCGAAAATTCTTTGTTGTGTTCAAACAGTTGAATCACCTTTAGCAATTGGCACCAATATTTTAGAGAGTAGAACAGAATCATAGAACAGATAGAACAGTAGAACAGTAGAACAGATCAGAACCAGACGTCACATCTTCAGGCAGTATGGTGTCGTGCCGTGACATTTTGCTGAAATCAGCAAAAAGTTTGACCAGTTCTGATTCGTTTGAAGACTACGTAGAAAACCTTCATTTTAAACTGTAGGAAAATTAGCACTCAAAGCTTTGTAGGATTCAATTCCATGTTCACAACATGTCTTCTTGACTCCTTCGCAATACAAGCTACGCACGATTCTCTCATTGCCGAGGCTGCACCTGAAAAGGCAACTTGACTTTGAGTGGGGTTGGAGATGTGGTGCAGGAACGGAGCCTTGGACCCAATGTTATTTCCAGGGAAATATTCTCCCTTATGGTTAGTCGTGCAAGAGCCGTCGGGAACAAGAAAGTGCTTCCACAAAAAGAGCGTCCGATTTTTTTTCAACAAGCTATCAAAGATTTTTACACAGGAATGCTACAATATGTAATATCCTTCCAAATCTCGGAATAACGACAAATTTCCCAACATTTTAGCATTTGTGGAACAGTTGCAGAATTTCCACATTTCTAAATTCCATGTCAAAGACGAATGCATATAGGAGGGTTGCAGAATATCCTCCTCTGTCTATTATCACCCTTGTGGGCTATTCAAATCCGCGTTTCGTCTTCAGTTTTCTCTGACGAAAAACGAAGGAAGAATTCGGGTCCACGAAACAATAATGGTTCGCCGAATGGGCCAGTGAGTCCTCTTCACCTGGGAGGATAAAGCTGCACATGGGAAAGTAGCCTAACCTTAATTAACCTTGTTGAAAGAGTACGTGAAAAAGCGAAGCGGCGCTGTGCGGACAAGGCTTTGGATGGCTTCAGTATTATTGCGTTCTCTAAATGGAGGAGACTTCCACAGCAGTGCGCAGCTACGGAACCGTGCCTCACCTCCTTACAAGGTTAATAATAATAATAATAATAATAATAATAATAATAATAATAATAATAATAATAATAATAATAATAATAATAAGGTATTACGAGGTATAAGACAGTCGTGAGAGACGTGAACAATGAAACACAAACCTGAGAAGATAAAAAAACGTAACAGACATTATCGCTTTAAGCATAAAAATAATAGTTGGACAAAGTTGTGAAGTAGATGAAACCCAAGGGTAACCTTAAAAATTTAGGATGATTTTCGAGGCCTGTGGCTTAGCCCGATTTTTAGTGAGATAATTGCCGATCCCGCTCTTACTGCAGATGAGTGGGCTCGAAAACTAGTTTTAGGCCGGCGTAGCTCAATTTTACATTGCCACCCCTGGTTATACACGATACTGCTTTATAGAAAGCTGCACAGTCCACATCGCACAGTCCAGAAAGTATTTTAAATAACATACAGACATCTCTCAATTTTCTACGACTTTCTAAAGTATGAATTCCGAGAAATTTATTCCTAATTCCATATCTAGGAGCGCGAAAGTAGAAAAATCCATCATATCTAATCATAATCTTTATAGTTCAATTATTCCGAATCTTTTCCATCGCTCTTTATCCTTTCTGTTTCGGGGAGAGACGACTGTTGCGCCACATTCTAGAATTGCTCTAGCATAGGTTTTGTACACCTTGAGCAGAACATCTTTGTTTTTCGTGACCAAACCCTTAGAATGTGCGTGTGTATGACCCCTGCAAATATTTTTGAGCACATGTCGGTGAGCAGAACTGCTAGGTGGGAGCGCACCAGCTAATAATAACCAAGCAGACCACAGACCGAACATATGCCAGCCTATCAGGGTACTGACTGTACACGGGCTCTCTAAATGGCGCGTCCATTCAATGCGGTCTGATTGGGTGGGGCCTTCCCATCTCCCAATGCTGCCTTCTTCATGACATATACCTATTTTTGTGATGCTCGGAGAAATCCAGTTTATTATTATACGGAAGTCCTGAGTCAATGACAGTGTCAACTACAGGGCTATCATTTCCTTCGATGTTGAAACGCGATGGGTTATTTGAGTTACCTAGTGTCATACGTAGCGTTTTAGACAAGGTTAGACTTTTCTGTTGATGCGAAACAAATTTAATTCCATCGGCAGTTTTCAGAGTGTTTCTTGTTCTAAGAGCTCCATCGAGTAAAATATCTCCTTGAGGAAAGTAAAAAAGTAAACGTGAAAAAGGAAAAGTAGTAAATGTTGTGAAAGCAAAGAAAGAAATAATGATGCTATTTTCCATGCTTTTTAGTGCTGTTGACATTTTATGCTCCTGTCACTGCTTTCTCTCTGTACCGACAGTTTTCGGCACATCTTGAATCACTCCCCTCCTTACTTTGTCATCTGCATTATGCGAAAGAATACACTCAGGAGATACCTTTTTCTCAGCTGATAGAAGAACTTAAATATCCTGGCTGAGCCGCGAGACCAAGCAGCTCGTCATGATCAGTAGCTGCTGCCGACGCACGCCCGCTGTTCTGTTTGTTTGGCGGTTTGGCGGAATCAAATACTCGAACAACTTGCACCTGACCCCGTCCCTCCAATTGATCCACCGAACTCGACATCGCCTTACTCTGCTACACTCTAAACGGGCGCCCTTCTCCGACCTGGGTTCTAAACAAGTTCCCTACGCCGCGCTCGCTGCCGAAACTCGTCTCGCACCTCACATTGATGCAGCGGTAACAACTTGCTGAACATAACAGTTGGCATCGCGAGTCCCCGCCATCAGCCTCTCAGTGCCAGCGCTCGCCACTCTGAGGGATCTCAGAGGAGCGTATCTTTCAGTGAATCTTCTGAAGTTCCCATCGGTTGCTCGCCGTCCACTTGCTGCGCCTGCAAAAACTCCCAGCGCCACCATGCAGTGCCAATCAGCTCCACCCTACCTATCTCGATGACCGTCTTGTTTCCGCCTACAAATTCCTTTCCCCTCAATGAAACATTCCCTTTCAGGAAACGGTAGATGGTACCTGTTCGGAAGAATGAATTCTAGCCCTTGAGGCCTCCCCAGTAACTTTTGGTAACTCACAGGAACAAATTGCAAATGCATTGGGCGTGACGTTCTAGCAAAATTGGACATGGGCTGTGTCACTCCGGGACCAGTCACTAAAGTTCTAGGAGCACCCCTGTTTCACGTTCGTCGGTTGTAACCAATGAGTGTAATACTTCTTAGAAACAAGTAAGGTTTCTATGCTGTAATGCGATTCCAGCGTTACCGCTTGAAACACAAGACTGTTGTTCCACAAAAACAATGTCGTGAAGTCTGGCTGAAAGGCCTGATCATTGCAGTAGACCTTCGGAAGTAAAGGTTTTTGACGCTTTCAATGCTTATCCTTCACCAGACTAGTGTTACATCCTTTTCACAACTTCAACTCTTTATTTTCGTTAAACGAACAATAATAGTTAAACGAATGATAGAATAGTTTAATAGAACTTTTTCGTAAATCTCGAGGACAGTCTGCGCAACATCCTCCAACCTCTACTTCTGAAGGATGTCCTTAGGTTCCTCCGTAGTTCGGGTAAACCTGAGATTTTATAGTAGTGCTTTTCAACTTTTTGTCATTCTTCTAGATCTCAGTAAAATGAAGTCGTTACACGTGGGATGTGTCTGGCGTCGCTGTACATGAAGTTTAAATAGTCTTTTCCGATAGCTTAAGCGCTCTGTTACTTCGTTTCCTATTCGCGCAGGATTGAGCTCATGGCACGTGGACGGACAGGCTCCGAGCTGTGGAGCGCGTGAATCTGGTACGTGAGACCGAAATCTCGTCCAAAAAGCTCTTGGTATTCCATTTGAGTTTTTGCGCGCCATCCAGCAATGAACAGCTGCTGAGCGTGCTCCCCGAGCAATACTGATTTCCTTCTCGTTATTCTCCGTTGTAACTCATAGAACGTTCAGTGGCGGCATTTATGTCCTCAATCTACCACTGCATAACGGAGCTTGTCCAGCTAACTTGAGTATTATTTGGACGCTACTATTTACGTGAGCCACTTGCTCCATTAAGGTTTACGACGGGCGGATACCAGTGATAAGGAACAACCCAAGTTCGAGGTATACTGACAGGTTCATATGGACGTGAACACCGTTCGAGCCCTATTCACGAATACATCTCTCAAATGAGAGGGATATGTGCTACCGAGCGCGTTCAGAGGCTTCTGAAGAATAGTTATGAGCGGGCAAGTCGCAACTTATGGTGAGACAATGATTCTTAGGCAGTCAAAATCAATGAAAATAGGAAAATGTCTGCTGGGAAGTATATTAAAGGAGCACCTCGTGCCGATCAAGCTAACGCTAAGTACCAGACCGCGAAATCACGGAACTGCTGAACAATATGGAACACTGACAGAACCATCCAGGCTCTAGAACGGCACACAAAACGTAAACTTCTGACGATGACCGGGCCACCCTTAAGCTGAGAAGGGCTCATTTTTTCTTTTATGACAACACTAGTGTGCTACCGAGTCCGATAAAGGGATAGCCTTAAAATTGAGTTCTAATTAGAACTCAGGATGATGTTAAGCATGGATTTACCAGAATACCCTGGTAAACTTTATTTTCTGTCTTTCGTAGACGTATTTAGGGGGTTGCACTCATCTCGCACGCGGAAGAGAAGGCTCTACAACAACGATATCACATCGTCAGATCGCGAAGCGGGCAAGTTACCGTCAGGTGTGTCGCAGCACTTGTAATGACATACTTGAACGCACAGCGAACAGCGCGAAATGCCTATGATCACCAGTGGTCGCTATCCACCACTAACTGCAGCTGTAGCGAGTTCGTTCCGTGTTGATAGGGTTTTTTTTGACAAGTTCGACGAATTCAACACTGGCTATCGCAACAAGGAAACCAGCCTTCACTCCAACTTGCTCAACTTTTACAGGGTGCGTAAAAAGTATTGACGCAGTAAATGGCGGTTGTGGAAATAGCATTGCGCAGTAATTTTTAAAATATTCATTTCAGAAATATGGAAAATGATCTTGCAAACACGACAGAATAAGTCGTAATTGACATCGACTCCTTTACTGTGAATACAGGAGCGAAAACGGCGGAAAAATTCATGAGCACGCGCCGCAAGTATTCGCTTGCATTTTGTTCCGTGCTTCGAACAGGGTAGCCTTCTGCGATTGGTCACTTCTGTTGAAAGTAGCACAGACCTCATTCTTCAAAATCACCTAGAAAGAGTAATCCAGCGGATTCACGTTTAAGCTGTGCTCGTCTGAGAAGCTGTCTACACCTGCGCGCGTTATCTGTTTGCCGTTATGGGACAGAGGTTGACAATTTTTGATTTGAACGTTATTGTGCTTGAACATCTTGTAATCATCATCTGTTATGACAGAGCCGTGGTTGACGTTTGGGTTGCTGACCTCTTTCCTCACCAACGGTTTCGAACAGCGCCAAATTCTCTTGTTAAGGAAGTATTCAGCTGTCTGGGTAACAGACAAAAAAAGGGCCACCGTAACGGTGACGATCATGTTTCTTCAGTTTTTTCGTAAGTGTTTTTTGAGCACAATACAGACAACAAAAATAACACATAAAACCTAGAGGGATAGAAACAGAAAGCTGGAGCTGAAACAAAAAGTAGGTGCGTCAATACTTTTTACGCATCCTGTAGTGGCCGAGAGCTATGTGTTAGCAAGCGCTAAATACATATTTTAACGGAGAAATAGGTCTTGCTGTGTATCGAAATTCCACTTTACAGTCTGTGCTGATGTTCATCGCAGCACGTTCAGGTGACCATCGTTAAGCAAAGGAAGCTAATTCAGAGACGTTCACGTTGCCTAGCCCCAAGTTTTCTTGCATTGATTACCTCCATCCATCTTTACGGTAAAGGAGACGCTTTTGTTTAGTGGTGGCGGTTCGTGATTTCGATCTGGCAATGAGGAAAAACTCGACACCACATTTTTTCCCCGACACACCGTCTCTAAGGTGAAACAGGACTTTCCATGGCGCCTTCTTTGCGACGGCTGATTCCTTCCTTAGCAAGTCGCTCTAATTAAGTGCTTTACAGAATAACAGAAGGTCGCGTATGTTTCTCTTGGGCGGCGTCTCGGATATTATCTCATAGACTCTCGGAGAGCTGCTTCGTAGAACGACTGAATAGCTTTGATCCGCAAGAGACGTGGCATCGTCGTTTCGCTTACTACTGTGTTAGCCAACAGTCCGTAGTGTAGGGATCTGCATTTATACCACTTGGCCATTGCTGCGCGCACGTTCCCACGTTTCAACTGCAACGCACTCTCTCAGCCCCTCTTCTCGTAAAGGCTCCACGAACATCAGAGCAGCCGAGTGCCGCAGTTGCCGTTGCTGAGAATGTCTTGCTCTTATCGCATGTCGTCCCAAAATAGGGCGCAGCGCAGTCGGAGGAGGCACCGGCTGTCGTGCGCACCCGAATCAAGGTTGCTGGTTCGGATTTACCACCGAAAGAATGGAGAGCTTGTTTGACCAGGTCTGCAGGCCAAACAAGCCCTCCATTCTTTTGGGGTGAACTGATTAAAGATCCTACGCTAGCCTTCTCATCGGTTGACCCATTCGTATCACCTATCATCTGTCGCCCCCTTGATCATCGACTTGCTCGAGCAGACGCCAGCAACGTCTCCATTGGTCCCTGCCGTGTGCCAGAGTGCTACAATGGATCCTCATCGCTCGAAGGACACAACGAGTCGTTATATCTGTCGTTCAGGGCTTTCACGAATAAGTCCAACCAACGCGTTGGTGGGCGTCATGATCTTCTCTTGACATCCCGCGGAACAGCGGGTGTATGCGAAGCGTATTTCGTTGCCGGCCCACCTAATTTTCGACAACTAGGCCCACGCGACGGTGTCTCTGATCTTCGAACGTCGGCGAATCTCGCAACTCCGGAGGCCTTCTCTCACCTACGTGAGTCGTGTCACTCCGAGCATCGTCCTCCCGATTCTACGCTGAGCGAAGCTGATCGCGTGTTCATCCTGCTTTCGTATAGCCCAGGTCTCTGAGGCGTATGTTAGGGCAGGAAGAACGGTAGAGTCGAATAGGTGGGCCTCTTCTTGAACTTTGCGGCCTTCTCTCCTTGACGCGAAAAGAGGAACCTCGCGTAAAGGAGGCGGTGGTCCGATCCCATGTAGAACTTGGGGACAGCGGAGACGTCGGTCAGGCAATACTTGCGGTTGAAGATGATGTGGTCAACCTTGTTGTGGAACTGGCCACCGGGGGATTCCCAGGTCCATCGTAGGGAGGTAGGCTTCTGGAACTGTGAGTTTCCATGGATGGAATTGGTCAACATGATAAACTCAGACAGCCTTTCACCTTGCTCGTTCCACTCCAAACGTTGGGTTTCGATGTGAAGTTCTTCTGGCGACCTTCGTGACCCGATCTTGGGGTTGAAGTCACCGACGATGACCTTGCAGAAGGTGTGATCTTCCTTATAGAACTTCTCCAGCTCCACGTAGAAGGCTTCGACCTCATCGTCGCCGCAGTCGGGTGTTGGGGCATACGCGACGAACACAGTCAAAGCTGGCACGGAGCCACATCGCTTCAGTCGCAGACGTCCGATTCGGCGCCAAGTGCGTGTTGATGAGGACACCGTGTTGATGAGGACTCCACTGCTGTCGCATGTTCCCAGGAACAGTTCTTCTCCGGAGTCGTAGGCGGCGTGTAGAGGGTAGTGTCTTCTCGCCTCGGTCAGTCCGATGACGTCGTACTTGATCTTCCTGGCTTGCATCATCAGGTCCTCGACGGATGCTTCCGATGCAAGCGTGCGAGCGTGCGAGCGTTGAAAGTACAGATCGTCATCCTAGTCCTTCTCAATTTGCTCAGCCTTGTAGGCCCTGAGATTTTAGCAGCCTCTCCGTACTCGTCCTTCCCATCGCTGCAGAAATGGGCGCTCTTTCGGGGTCAGGGGAATGAGGCCCTTTAGTGCTGCTGTGTCTGACGGCAATACAACACGGGTAGCTAGTCAGGCTCTGTTGTGCGGGTGAAGAACTCCGGGCAGCCAGTCAGACTGCCCGAATGGACGGGGCGAGACTTTTGAGGCGGCCTCGAATCGCCTTACGATACTCCCAGTCTACCGAGCGCAAGCTTTTGGCAGAGCCCGCACAATTACGAGCCGCACAGGCGCGAAAGCATCCACACAGACTGTGCATGAACATGCCGCTCCTACGCACAAGGAACGCGTCGACAAGACACAGCAGGAGCAAGGAGTCCATCCCCTGCATCCCACCTGCGTCTCTGTGCAGTACACGATCGCATTTGATCCGCGTTTCATTCCCCCATCCACCACCCGGGGACGCACCACGTGGCTCTCCGACAAGCCCGAGATCCCTCTTAACAAGAGAGCACGAAGGCTCTCTATCGAGGGAGATCCGTGGTGCAGCCCATTGTATAGGGCAAATACGCATTCAAATTGCCTTTAAGACATCCCGTAAAAGTAGAATTGTTGACACATTCCAGAGGGACTGATTAGCTATTATCACGTCCTTTATTCTTCGACAGTACCGGACGCGTCTTTGGAATAGATGCCGCAAAAACCGCGATTTTGCTGTTTTTGCGTCCCTTTAATATAACTTGCCTAAAGTTATTCATTTCAAAAACTAACGATATATTTGAGCTCAGGAGCTCGAGCTCTATCGTTTGGTATACATTGTTCATATAGAATCATGCAAATGTTCGAAATTTAAAACTTGCGCTCCATTGCGAAGCACGGTCGCGGACGAGTTGTCGGTCGCAATCCGTCGAAGACGGTTGCATGCTCACATTTCCTCTAATTTGAGGTGTAATGAGAACGGTTGGTACCGTTCGATTCGTCTCTTCGAGATCTACACAAAAATGTAGACAACTTAATAGATAAACAAATAAATAATCTTCGCCAGATCACCGCGTTTTCGCGATGGGTGGTCGAAAATGACTGGGTTAGACTTTTGCGATTGGAGAAGCTTATATTCCAGGACATGCATGTTCTCGGAGTATCTCAAGCATGGAGTACAGTGTTCTGTAATGTCAGCAATCATCTGAAAGTGCGCCGTGCACAGTGCATATAGGATCGAATCTATCAATCAAAGGGGGACAGCTTATAGAGTGAACATTTCGAGAGCTTCATGAAAGTTCTCAGCCGCCCTGCTCAGTAATTGCTGTTCTCTGTTCTGGCGAGACTTTGGAGTGCTCTGTGCACAATGTATATAGGATCAAACCTATCAATCGAGTGTGCGGCACGACAGCTTGTAGAGTGAGCGTTCCGCCCTTCGCAATGGAGCGCAGTTTTCAATTTCGAATATTTGCATGGCTCCGTATGAACAATGTATAAACGGTGCAGCAAACGATTGAGCTCGAGCTCCTGAGCTCAAATATATCCTTAGTTTCTGAAATGAGTCAATTTTAGGCGATTTATATAAAAAAAGACGCAAAACCGCAAAATCGCGGTTTTTGCAGCGTCTATTCAAAAGACGCGTCCGGTCCGGTATCCTTTTCCTCAATTGGGGCTTAGCCCTAAACCCTGATAATCCCCGAGAATATAATACCCCAACCGTCTTCTTTTCTTTCTTAGGCCTTCTTACTACATTAATCAAAAAATAGCTGGTCTCACGTACTTGATAGAATAGTAGGGCGAGATATGGTAGGGGAGAATTTTCAAAACAGTTTCTAGGAAGTCTGTCCACACTCTCGCATGGACGCGATTTATACTCTATACCCCGTCCGCTTGTGGTGAGAAGCAGATCAGGAAAGCCTCAATCCGAAATATTTACTCTGCAAAGGCATAATCGACATTAATCAGTGTCGGTCCACCGACCGACACCATTTAGCGTACGATGCAGTAATACTCGACCGATTCCTATCGTAATTCTCTTTTGACGCGTACTCTGCATCCCGACAAACGTTGGCATCAGGGATGTGCGTTAAATTTTTTTCGGTACATTTTTAACGACTATTTTTTAACGAAAAATGTTTGCGCTAGATTCGGTAAATTCGGTAAAATCGTTAAATAGAATCTCACTTAGCTGCAGTCGGTTTGGCTGTATTTTGGTATGTAACAAGCGAGATCTTTTCCTTATTGATTTCTTGACTCCTATAATAAATGGCGTTTATATGACTACATATGTCTTCATCTTCACAAAAATAGCATTAGTCCATCTGTCATGAACACAAATTGCAAAAGATGAAGAGTGATTTACATTCTAAAACCAAGCAGTAACAACAGGACTTCTAAAAATAACAAGTTTCTTACTAAGCCTAGCTCGTTTAGCACCTGGGAAGTTCAGCTTCTGGGTTGATCCAAAGTGCAATGCACCGTAGTACGGTTGAACGTTTTCGAGCGTTTTCATTTGTGCTGACAAATCTTTTTGGGAAGCATGAGCTCTCTACTCTTACGGGCCAGCATTCTTTTATACCGCCATAATCGTTTCGGAAAGCCACAGAATGTTTTAATGAAGTATTCAAGTTATGCTGCGTATTCTTTGTTACGGTTCGAAGATATGTAATTACGAAGTGTATAGATCTTCCTGTCCCACAGAATGGTCCCCTTTATCCCAAAAGGTCCCTTGCTTACTGCAGACGACAGCAGAGAATGAAATAAGCAGCCATGGACCGCTGATCAAATTTTAATCGAATCGAAATTTCTGCATTAAGTATTTTTGTCTTTGCCAAC
>OX377202.1:48950050-49134048 GCA_947396885.1 Heligmosomoides polygyrus polygyrus
GAGTGTTTCCGAATAATGAACGAACAGTCGCAGTACATTAAACTTACACGAGAGATACCACGAAGCGGTTGGCTCCCTTACCTCAACACTCAAGTCAAAGTATCCAGTGGCATGGTGAGCGTAAAGTGGTACCGTAAGGGAAGCTCCAAGAACATCCTCCTCCACGCTACGTCTGCACATCCTTCTGCTGTGAAACGTGCCGTGGTTGGAAACATGTTCAGAACAGCAGCTAGCATGTGCAATGAGGAACGTGAGAGGCGCGAATCATTGCGATTGGCTTCCAAAATAGCCGCAGAAAATGGATACACAATACCACTTCAACGCCAACGAAGACATCCGAGGGACCGGAATGTTACGCGCTCCAATAAGATTCCTCTTCGCCTTCCTTTCATCTCTGATGACTTTAGTGCTGCAATACGAAGGTGTATTCACCGAGCACAGCTGCAGGCGGATGTCGTTCTAGTCGACATACCTTGCGACAGCCTCAGTAAGCAGCTTGTGAGGAATAGGCTTTATGACAGGCAGTGTTTATCAGAGAACTGCGTAGTTTGTCCCAACACTAGAGCTGGTGATTGTATAAAAAGTGGGACAATTTACGAGATTCGCATACCACTAGGAGTTCGCATCACGAACACCTAGCTGGTAAGCGACGTTGTAACGTTCTTACACCACTTGGTAAGCATAGTGTCGAGGTTCATGACCGTAACGATTATGATATCGAGTGCAAGGTTTGGCGTACGAGGCAGAAATTTCATCAAGAAAAGCGCTCGAAGCGTTCTGGATTTCTAGCAGGAGTCCAGAAATGAACAACAGGAACGAGTGTTATCTATCACGAATGATCTTCTGCCATTTGCACCGCTCTGCGAGCTATGAAATGACCAGGGGACCGCTGTCCTCACCATTATGACAATGGAATGACGGCATAGTGAGTCCCAGTCGCTACTGGTCATCGACTAACTCTGGGTGGCAGCGCAATCGCTACTCGCCAGCGGTGGAATTCTGGGTGAGTTTGCTCGACATCTCAGGGTTTCGTTTTGTGCTCTTGACTCTAGGTCAAAAAATGCTAGCGCGGATGGAGCGCTTGGTCGGGTAGAGTATAAGTCTAATGCCTCGAGCCATGTTTAGGCCTCCGAAGACGACGACAGGGTCGAAACGTCAGGCCAAAATAAATATTCCACCTAACAACCTCTTTGGCAAAGAAGGCACAATACGTATTAAACGACAATGCCGAGGTTTCAAGATGAGAGAACTTGGAGTTTACAACGTTTTGTGTTTTTCAGCGAATGTTAAACAGTGACCTCACAACAGGTAAGGGTTACAGCAGGTACGGATGACTAGGGCTGTCGAGGTCATGAGGTGTTGATCACGAATTGGCTCTTTGACAATTTAGAGTGAAATTGATGTGTAGGAGATGTGTTGGAAGCAAACTGGTGAAGGAGGCGGCGGTTATGAAAAAAATGCAAAGCACGGGAGTCGACCATCTGGTTTAGCATCCTCTAAGCAGCCCCGTACCCTGCTGACAAGGAAGGATTCCCAGCTCATGGTGCGCTTTTGCGATGCTATTTTGGCATGGATGTAGGGCCCCGTGAGTGGAGTCTAGAACCGCAGTCAGTTTTTGCTGAACTCTCTTTAAAGACCTAAAAGGAGGCCTGAAAGCGTACCGCAACTATGTATTATCAACCTCTACGGCACCCAACCAGATGCGCGGCGCTGGCGCAGCCGGTAACGCTGCCGCCTCATAGGAGCACACCGCCGGGGTTTTCAGTTCAAGTCCGAGTGCGGCCATTGCTTTTGCACGTGCTAGTTCGTTGTTATTACATATTCTTATGATCACAGGAGCCATTTTAGACCACCAGTGCTTACAAAAAAACCGAGCATCTCTGCATGCGCCTTCATATGTACCAGTTTTTCAACTGTGCATATTCGTACCACCACCATATATGTATCACCAACGATACCCGTAACTGCACACAAATACGCTCATCTTATGATTGAATATTATGGACCCGGCCATATCGGTACATAAGTGTACTAAAAACACCGTTATACGGTATATGCAGCCGAGATGATATTTTGAAAGTGGGTAACTGGTATTATATATTATACAAAAAGGGTACCACTCGTGACTTTTCTTTTGAGTGCAGATTATAAACGAACTACCGACAGTTCTACGCTCTGTTGTTTCGGCCGTGTCCTTCATGCGCTTTGGTGGCAGCTGGCTACCTCGATTTTCACCCAGGACCCTTTTCTACACTCACAACACACACTCACAACTCACAACTTTTCTACACTCACAAATTCATCCAATTCGTTCAACGAAGAAGGTGTGGTCTTTCCTTGCCAGGGAGAAGATTATTCTTCACTGGCTGTTGTAAGATGCTACTTGTGTGAGGAGCGCTTGTGTTTTACTTGTTTCATAGTTTTGTACCATAGCTGTTGACTGGGAGGGAAATATTAAACATAAGACTTTTAATTTAACAATGTAAGACTTTTTATTCCCAGAGAAATGATATGGTGCAGATTTGAATAGTTGAAAAATTAGCACATATGAAGGTGCATATAGAGAGGCTTGGCTTGTTGTAAGCATTGATGGTCTAAAATCGCCTCCTGTAATCATAAGAAAGCGTAATAACAACAAACTAATATGTGTAAGGCCTATGGTATACTCCCGTCCGCTGCCGCGACGCGGGAGTGCACAGCGACGCGATGGCTCGCGACGCGCGTCGCGAGCCGTCGCCGTCGCTGAGGCTGACATAGTTCATACAGTTCTGCAGACGGAGACTTTTGCAGAATTTTAGCGAATCAGCTGATTCAGTGCATTTTTCTTCCGGATTCCTTGTTTTCTCAGCATTTTCGTTCGTGATTTTGCGTTTTTTCCCGTTTTATCGCCTTCTGATTCGTATGCCGTCGTAGGTTGTTGCTTTAAATGGTATTTCGTGGATGTCGTGTTTTACAAGGGGGGTTTCCGTCATGCCTGTGTCGACTCATGCATTTCTTTTGTACCTCATGCAATCCACAGGCACGGAAACCCACGTTTCTGTGCTCGACACAACACGAGAGGCTTCTCGTGACATGTTCAGCACGGAAACGTCCCAGCTGTGGCCCAATTTTTCAAAAGTGGTGTTTTACAAGAGGGTTTCCGTCATGCCTGTGTCGACTCATGCATTTCGTGGATTTCGTGGATGGATGTGGATTTCTGTGCCGTCGAGGAGGTTCACAGGCGAAAAAAAATGCGAGAATCGGCACAAAAGAGGGGGAAAACGGCCTAGAAAAACATCTCATCCGAAAAGCAGCCGTTCATTTGGCACATTTCTGTGCCGGACATGTCAGCAGAACCTCCCTGTGACTTGCACGGCACAGAAATGTGGATTTCTGTGCCGTCGAGGAGGTTCACAGGCGAAAAAAATGCGGAATCGGCACAAAAGAGGGAGAAAACGCCCTAGAAAAACATCTCATTCGAAAAGCAGCCGTTCAAGCCGTCGAAAAAACCCAAAATGACTCTAGCCACGACGAAATCTCTACGAGAAGAGCAACAGAGAGAGACATCACATGACCACCC
Organism: Heligmosomoides polygyrus polygyrus; assembly: GCA_947396885.1. Taxonomy (NCBI): domain Eukaryota; kingdom Metazoa; phylum Nematoda; class Chromadorea; order Rhabditida; family Heligmosomidae; genus Heligmosomoides; species Heligmosomoides polygyrus. Next base: position 48,953,610 of record OX377202.1, read on the forward strand.
AACATCACCAGACGTGGCTGTGGTATGGTCAGAACCAAGGAAGTGTCGAAATAAGTGAGTGGAAGTGCATAGAATAGGGCATGACAAGCGCTCCCCCCTCCGCGACCATCGCAGCCTGTCGCTCGTCGCAGTGCACTGCACTGCGACGAGCGACGGGCTGCGACGGCCGTCGCACGGGAGTATGTTTCACTCCCGCGACGCGGAGGTATAACACCCCTCTGCGACGCATCGCGGGAGCGATGGCGCGTCAACTGACAACCGCGCCCCACTGCGCCGTCCGCCACTGCAGCGAAGGCGCGCCGTTGACAGTTGCCCCGCGCCCATCGCTGGAGCGACGCGGGAGTATACCATAGCCCTAAGGAATTCGGCAGTACGCGGACTCGAACTTAAAACCCCTGCGGTGTGCTCCTATGAGGCGTCCCTCCTACCAATCGCGCCACAGAGGCATATCTCGGTGGGTGCCGTAGAGGTTGATAATAGTTGCGTGCACGCTTTCAGACCTCCTTTTCAGGTCTTTAAAGACGCGTTCAGCAAAAACTAATTGTCGTTTTAGACTCCGCTCACAGGGCCCTACATCAAAATAGCATCGCAAAAGCTCACCATGAGTTGGGAACCTTTCCTTGTGAGCCACCGACTCCGACATCGCGCGCGAATGCATGCACGTGGGCACGTGCTGACGGTGCGCTTCTGTGCCCCGCCTTCGAAGGCTCGTAGCTCTTTTGGTTCAAGGACTCAGCAAAAACGAAGCATGTTCTTCTACCACATGAAGGGTGGAGATTCTCGCAGTACTACCCATTTCCTCCGTTCAGACTACGCCTGAGATCCTTCCCGGGTTAGAGGGTTAGAACTCACAATTCCTCTTTCTTGAAGCTCTATTTTCATTTTTTCTTGTATTTTTTACCATTGTGGCGATTGGCTGCTGCAACCACTGGAGAAGTTCTTTGATTGTTTTTACTCGTCTGAAGTACCCATTTAGTCTAAAAGTGACGGTTTGCTTTGGTCAGTCTCTGATTTTCGCCACTCCGACATCGCGCGCGAATGCACGCACGTGGGCACGTGCTGACGGTGCGCTTCTGTGCCCCGCCTTCGAAGGCTCGTAGCTCTTTTGGTTCAAGGACTCAGCAAAAACGAAACATGTTTTTCTACCACATGAAGGGTGGAGATTCTCGCAGTACTACCCATTTCCTCCGTTCAGACTACGCCTGAGATCCTTCCCGGGTTAGAGGGTTAGACCTCACAATTCCTCTTTCTTGAAGCTCTATTTTCATTTTTTCTTGTATTTTTTATCATTGTGGCGATTGGCTGCTGCAACCACTGGAGAAGTTCTTTGATTGTTCTTACTCGTCTGAAGTACCCATTTAGTCTAAAAGTGACGGTTTGCTTTGGTCAGTCTCTGATTTTCGCCATTTAACATTTATTTATTTATTTATTTATGCGCCCATGAAGGACACGCTAAATTTAAGTGATCCACAGCTCAACAACAAGAGAAAGAACGCAAGGGACAGAACGAAGGGAAACGATTAAACTAGTTAGACAAAACGAACCAACCAAACAAAATTACAATTACAATCACAATTACAATCATGGAATGTAAAGGTAGTGCTATTCATGCGCTTGAAACAAGTTGACAGATGAAGGAGATTTCTCGCCAAGTGGACCGAATCGGTTCAAGTGTCCTAATGCGATCACCTCTAGCTACGATTTTTTTGTGGTTTCCCGGGAACGAGGTTAGAATATCCTCCATGATTTGACAAAACGTTTTTGTCGTGTAAGCTGAGTCCAGGCAAAGATGATCAAGAAGAGAGGAAAATGTCAGACCGGCAACAACCCGTGATGGCCGAAAATCGAAACCGTGCATAGCAATAGGTGTAGCCCTCCCCTTGGTAGAGGCTCCTCGGGCGTGACCAGGCTTAAGCACAGTTGCAGGGCAGGCGTATTCAGGACAACGTCTACTGCTCTTCCAAAGGCTAGATGGTCGGCAGAAAGCTGAAGGGATAGAAGACGGTTGCCGTACCATTTAAAAGCTGTAGGAGAGCCGCCTATGCCAAGGAAGCATGAATCGTAATAGGTGAAGCCGTCCCCACCGGAAGTGGTTCCTAGGGACTCTACCTGGTTGTGAAACAGGGTGAGACCGGTCAATTTCATAACCCTTGCAGGGGCGTAGTCTAGAAAAAATCCCTTTTTGAAGGAGACTGGGTTTAATTCACTCAGCATGCCAAGAAAATGAAACATGGAGTATAAGCAAGCAACGTTCACGGAAAAGCCACGAGTTTAGAGAATAAAAGATAAATACGACTCGGATCAGTTGAGCGAGTTATCTGAACAAGTCTACAAGAGTACTAGGAGACATCTTGGATCCCATGAGAACTTAAAATATCAATCTTCTTTACAGCTTGTTTGAACTGAGAAGATTTTTCACAAGACAAAACTGACACGGGCAGACTTTCAAGCCATTTCGTAGTACGAACAAAGAACGAGTTTATACGTAGGCCTTTCTGAAATGGACCCAACTTGTAGTTATATACGTAGAAACGACTTCTCCTGCCATTCGATGGACGGAATGTCCAATATTTCGACGGACTCAAGCAGAGCTCTCCTTTGAAGATCTTGAAAGCAAGAAGTAGGTCTGAAACAGTTCTACGATAGAAAAGACTTTTTATATTGAGATTTTTAAGCCTTACCGTATACTCAGGAATGCTCGAATCACAACCATCATTGGCAAACGCTCTGTAGTACAACAGCCTAGTGAAGGTCTTTTGGACTCTTTCTAGTGCTTGAATATCTTTAGTCAGATGGGGACTCCAAACAGGGCTACAGTAATCAACTACTGGGAGAACGTAGGTTTTATACAGCTTCAACCAAATGTTTACATCACAACAGTGGATGTTTCGGAATAATAGGTGAACTAGCCTAAGTCCCTTTTTAGCAACTTTCTGAACTTGATTTGACCAACAAAGGCCTTTTGAAAGAAGCACGCCAAGATCTACCATCTGATCGCAGGGGGAAAGAGAACTGCCATCTGGAAATTTTATTTCTAGCGGGAGGAGTTAAGCGAGAAAATATGACTTTTCTTTTTATTTAAAGGCAGTGACCATTCTTTGGACCAGGTGCTCATCCTCGACACTGCTTCATTCAATAAGCGCGTAGCTTCTTCTGACTCACTGCTATCGTATGAAATATAGACCTTAACGTCATCGGCGAAAGCAGCAACCGAAATTCTGGGATCAGTCTTGAGATAGCTTGGCAAATCATATGTGTAGATAAGAAACAGGATCGGTGACAAACTACCGCCTTGGGGGACTCCCGATGGACAGTTTCTGGGCATTGACAAGTGATTTCCTACTCTAACGCTCAATTTCCATCCAGAGAGATAAGACTCAAACCATTGGAGCATTTTACCACGAACTCCCACACTGTCTAGCTTAGCAAGAAGGCGATCATGGTCTACTTTGTCAAATGCCTTGCTAAAGTCGAAATAGATGATATCCACTTTCTTGCCATTGTTAATAGACTGAATCCACGAATAAGTACAGTCTACTAGCTGAGTACACGTAGACGCTCTGGGGAGGAATCCGTGCTGTTCTACGGGTATGCACTTGATCTTGGTGATCCACTCTAGCAATCTTTTCTTGACAATTTTCTCCAAAATTTTCAAAGGAGTAGGGAGTATACTAATAGGGCGGAATCCGGAGATATTCGAAGCACCGCTAGTTTTAGGGATGGGAGTGATAAATGCATACTTACATACTTTAGGGACTTCAGCAAACATTTGGGAAATGTTGAATATGTGCATAAGAGGTATAGCAAGGTGCTTTGCAAACCTCTTGTAGAATAACTGGGGGATTCCATCCGAAGTTAATGACTGTGAAGGTTTCAATGCACGTAACTGTTTGAGCACTTCATGGAAAGTGACAGTCGGAACTTCCATAGCGTCCTCTGTTTGAGAGAATGGGAGAGGGCCAGGTTCACTTCTAGTTGTAAATATGCTTGCAAAGTAGTCCGAAAATGCTTCAGCTTTCTCAGTATTAGAGGAATATTTTTTACCCGAATCATCAGACAAAATTGGTTGAGCTTGGACTGTTTCTTTATTTTATTCACGAAGGAAGCGAGACGTCTGGCATTCCTGAAGGAAGCAAGTCGCCTCACTTTATTCGCCATGAAACGTTTAATATGCCGCTCAAGTTTCGTGGTCAGCTGCCTATATTCGTAAGATTTAGTTGAGACGTTTTGGCGAAATAGTCTGTATCGCTGTTCAAACAAATTAGAAACGTTCAATTGATTTAGCATCCATCGCATTGTAATCGCGAAGCTGGTATTTCTGCGAAAAATAAGCTAAATGCGATAATTTGAAGAGTACAACGTTGTGGTCAGATGCCGCAAGGGGTGGTAGTGGTTCGGCATCTATTACGGACTCAGGGGGTGCTAAAATTACATCTAGACTACTATCTCCACGAGTTGGAAATGCAACAAATTGCTTCAGTGAAAGCGCGTCGAAAACAGTTAAGAACCTTTGACCTGGAGGTGACGTGGCGGAGCCCACGGACCAATCAATAGAAAGATTCAAATCGCCTAAGATAGTTGTTATGGATGGTTCAGCAGAAGCTAGATCACTAAGAACGGATAAGAGTTCATCATCCTGTTTGGCGGTAGGTCGAGGAGGTCGGTAAACAAGGATGAAGCGATGCTTCCCTCCAGTAGGCTTGTAGACATCAAAGCAAATCACATCGGATGTTATGTTTTCACAATTGAAGCTGATTTCATCAAACAGCACCAAATCATGAATTAACACGCAGACTCCACCTCCCGTTTTCGATGTCCTGTCCTTTCGGACGATGGAGTACGGGAGATCACGTAAAAGTTCAGAGTCTAATATTTTACTGCTTAACCAAGATTCAGTAATGAAAATCAAATGGGGTTTGTACTTATCAATAAAGCAATGAAGATGATCAACTTTCTTTACTAAACTTCGGGCATTAAGTAGAGCGCAAGTAACGGTAGGGGCATGATTGGATACTGGATAACATGTAGGCTTTCAGCAATTATTGGCGGGGTCTTGTTTCGCTTGTTGTTTCGCTCTGTCGGTTTCGAAAGCGGAGGGTTTTTTTCTAACGTTTTTCACGACATTTTGAAGGACAAACAGTAAAATCCGCCAATAAGATAGGAATCTGATCTCCTTAACTTTTGCGCTTGGCCATAAAATGCTCAGCCACGGTTTCTCTTGTGTCTCATGAAATTCTCAGCCTGGCGAAATTGAAGCACTAAACGAGCAAAAAAGCCGTCTTCCAGAAATTTATCGCAGATCCTTGCGCTCGTAGAGACGATCAGTGACAGCTTTGTCTAAATTTCGATCCTTTTCACGTCGACAAATCAAATATTAAAGAGCTGCCAATGAGACATAAACTCCATGGTTGAAATCAGCTATTGCATGTGTTTATCATTTCGGGCAAGCCTAATTTTTTCTCAACAAAAAAATGCGACAAGTACTTTAAAAACTGACATTATTTAATAATTAACAGATTGTTCTGTATGACGATGCGTAGTTTAGCATTCCGTAACAGAGTTTCTTGCGTAGAAACGGGATGGAAATGCACTATTCCGACCAGGGGTGTGCGTTAAATTTTTTCGGTAAATTTTTAACGACCATTTTTTAACGAAAAAATTCTGCGTTAAATTCGGTAATTTCGGTAATTTCGTTAAATAAAATTTCGCTTAACTACAGTCGTTCTTCTGTATTTTTGCATTTATTTAATATTTATTTCATTTATTTTTGTATTCGTTTCTCTATTCATTTTTTCGTCTTCATCTACATGGCAATTATACGACTACAAGGCGGTGTCTTCATCTTCACAATAAATAACAAGAGTCCATCTATCATCAACAAAATTGCTAAACGGGGAAAAACTAAGATTCTATAACCAAACAGTAACAACAAGACTTCTAAAACAACAAATTTCTTACTATGCCTAGCTCTTTTAGCTCAACATCCTTCTATAGCGCCATAATTGTGTTGGAAAACCACAGAATGATTTAATGAAGAATTCAGGTAAGGCAGTGACCACAGCGAATTCTTTGGTACTGTTCGTCCTTGGAAGATATTTACGAAGTCCACGGATCCGCCTGTTTTAAAGAATGATCCTTTTGTCTCACAAAGTCCTGCTCTTAATGCAGACGAAGCAGATAATTAATTAGCCGCGAACCGTTGAGAAATTTTTAACTGAATCGAATATTTCAGCATTGAGTATTTTTGTATCTGCCACACAAATAGCAAATTTAAATGGTTAATCTCTTTTACTTCTATGTTCCAAGGAAATGCATAAGGGACATGATATTTAAAAGTGCATTTCTCGTCCTACATTAACAATGGCCTATCTTTATCCTTCCTTACACCTCCACGTAGAATTTGCCAATGTCTGTCACTCTGTTATTACTTGTCAGCAATTGACCACTCCCATTTTCTTCTTGAAGCACACAGTGGCACACTCTACAGCACATTTGCTTGAGGTTCGAATGCTTTTTGGGTTTCTTAGTTCCCTCCTATTTTTGTATAGTACATTTTGGATTCTTCTTCTTCAGCGTCTGTCCCGCTTCGTAGCGGGGTCTGCTATTCTGGTGTCATGACGCCACCTCTCCCGATCCAGCGCAAGATCAGGGTGGACACCAGCTACTTTCAAGTCCATACGTAACGTGTCAGACCAGCGCTGCTTCGGACGCCCTCTAGGCCGCATTCCTATTACCTCAAACTTAAGGCCTATCTTGCGGACGCTATCTTCCTTTCCACGCAGAACGTGGCCGTACCATCGTAAGCGAGCTTGGCGCATCTTGTCCGCTATCGGCGCGACACCGAACTTCTGCCGAATGACATCGTTTCGGATGCGGTCCAGGCGCGTGACTCCAGCCGTCCAGCGCAGCTCGTCTCCATGACGCTGAGGCGCGTTTCAACCTCCTTGGTCGCAGGCCAACACTCAGCAACGTACAACGCTACCGCCGGACGACAGTTCTATATATTTTTGACTTCAAGCGCTCTGGTATCTTCCTATCGCAGAGCACGCCAGCCAACGAGCGCCACTTGGACCAAGCTGCACTCACGCGTGAGTTCACTTCAATCATCAGATTGCCATCAGATGCTACTGCTGATCCCTGGTACTTAAAAACCGAAGTGCGTGGGAGCTCGATGGCGTTAACCTTGATGGAGCTGGACTCATTAACGTCCGTCGTTAGATACTCGTCTTCTTCACGTTCAATCTGGGTCCAAAACACTCCAAGCGATCACACCAAGCTTGCAACTCTCGCTCGAGTTCACCTTTATTTTCGCTAGCAAGCCTTACGTCATCAGCATAAAGCAGTGTCTGGGGGACTGGCTTCTGAAGATCTCCTGTAATGGCGTCCATCACGACAACAAAAAGGAGTGGGGAAAGCGCAGAACCCTGGGGCACCCCGGCAGAGATGGGGAACTCCATCGAGGTTCCGGCTGCAGCTTGAACTCTACTCTTGGGGGAAGAGTAGAGTATTCGCACCCAGTCTATGAGCTCTTCAAGAACTCCATGTCGTCGCAGGGCGTACCATATCACTTCCCGCGGTACGCGTTCAAAAGCCTTCTCTAGGTCGAGGAAGGCGAAATGCACTGGCTTCGGTTTCTCGCGATGCTTCTCTAACAGGAGGCGGACGGCATATATGGCATCAATGGTGCCACAGCCACTACGAAACCGCACTGATTGCTGGAAAGCTGGACGATGTCACGAATTCGACCATCGACAATTCGCTCAAAGATCTTTATGCTGTGCGAGAGCAAGCGAATCGGACGGTAATTGGAGCAGTGTGCAGGACTGCCTTTCTTCCAAACCGGAATCGTCGTGCTTTGGCGTCCAACACTCAGGCACCTTCTTCTCCGCCACAACCTGGTTAAAGAACTGCGCCAACCACTCAGCAGTGTACCATAGCTTTGACTTCCACAGATCAGCTGCCACGTCGTCGGGCCCAGTCGCTTTGCCTGGCCTCATCTTCCTCAGAGCCGCTTCTGTCTCCTCCACGGTGTTCTTGTGTACGGGACCGCGAACAGAAGCCACAGAAGGGATGGCCGGGTGAGGAAATTCCATAGTGGAAACTTCCTCGAAGTAATCACGCCATCGCTTCAGCGCCTTTTTGCGGTCTGTCAGAAGATGGCCGCTCTCATCATTAATGCCAAAAAACTTTTCAATATCCTCGGTTTGGCGATGGCGGCTCTTAGCAAGTCGGTATAGATACCGCTCACCATCGCGTGACTCGAGCTTCTCGTTGACATCTTCATAATGAGTGGCTTTTGCAACTGCCACGGCCTTCTTTGCAGCTTTCCTCGCTTCTTGGTACTTCCGCCAGTTGTCGGTTGTCTTGTCGCTGAGAAACACGTAATAGAGCGACTTCTTCTGTCGAACTTTTGCTTTCACGTCATCTGTCCACAGCCACGTCTGCTTTTCGACCTTGCGTCGTCCAGGCACCGTGATGCCGAGCTCCATCCTTGCAGCTTCACGTATCGCGTCGGCAGCCTTCTTCCAAGTTCGTCGATAGTTGTGACTGTCGGTAACCGCACGCGAGAAATCACAGCTGCTTCCTTCTCTCTCATTCGCCACCACTTGATTCTCGGTGCACCGCATCGCTCGACCTGCTTTTGCCTTGGAGCGGCGATCTTTAGGGTGCGGATCAGCGGTCGGTACTGTGGGGCGACCGTCTCATACGGCACGACCTTCGCATCTGTGACAAGACTTCGGTCGCGATCTTTCACAGGACGAAATCTATCTGAGTCCTGGTGCCTCCGCTATAGAACGAGATGAGGTGGGAGTCGCGTTTTCGGAAGACGGTCTTCACTATGGTGAGGTTATGCGATTCCGCGTAATCAAGAATGCGCTCACCATTGCGTTACGTGATCCGTATCCGAATCCACCATGACAGCTGTACCTGTCTTTCGTCGCGCCGACGTGCCCATTAAGGGCACCAGCGACTATTATGACATTTTTCGATGGCACCTCTGCTGTCGAAAGAGTACATTTTGGATTGATGAACGGTATTATAGTAAGATTCACAAATTAGACGAAACAATCCACTTACATGAAGGAAATTTCCTGCACCAGCAGACATGCTCCATCAGTTAGGCGGGGCTCAACGTTGGCTTATCGTAGTCCTACAATCATCACCTGATACTGCACGAAGAACCTGTCTTACTTTCCGGAAAACTTGAGGAGAAGAGGGAGGGAGTCTTTTTCTTCCCTTGTTTCGTTTCTTACACTTATTTTTTCGCATTATATGTGTTTCTTCGCGTCTCCTTCACGTTGTGTATACCTTCTTAACCCTATCTATGAAGCAAATATCACAAAAACTGCGAAATAACTGACGGGTTGATAAATATGAAGAGATGGCATTGGGAAGTCAAAAACGGGAAGCTACGATAGAAAAAAGTATTAGACTGAAAAGCGCACGCAAATAAATTGATAAAGGAAAAAGAATAAATAAATAAATTGGTAAAATAATAAAATATTAACAGTTGTCGAAATATAAGGACGATGTCGGCTGCCTATTTCCAATGATTTAAGCAAGTAGAGGGTTTACTCGAAAGCTCTTCCAAAAAATTCGTTCAAAATGCATTTGCATGAAGAAGAAGTAAAATTTTGAAAGTGGCGCGTAAAATGTCGTTAATGCAATTTAACGGGAATTTTCGTCGTTAAGTTTCGTTAACAGTTTTTAACGAGAAATGCCGGTAAATCCGGTAAATCGGTAAATCGTTAATCGTTAAACGCACACCCCTGATTCCGACCTCCGTGAACCTATGCGCGAGACTACCCATCAAAATTCGTTAGTAGATCAGCAAGTTTCTGTTGAAAGATTTGTCAGAAGCATTCAGATTAGACCAATGTATGAGAATATCGAAGCGTTGTGAAACCATGCTGAACCTCTAGAGCTGTCATATCCTATGACAGCGCTAGGGGTTAAACATTTCATCATTGCACTTACACAACTCTCCTACAGACCTTTATGAGCCGGGTTCGGTTCTTAGATGGCCTGCTTCCACAACTTTGGATATCTTCCAGACAGTTTCTCTGAAAGTGAAGGGATCATGCTAGGTTCCGTTTGAACTTTCTGCAGTGAATCCAGCAGTGTTCTATCCCGTTTGCGGCTATACCACTACTATTACGCCAATTTGTAGAGTTAAGCCCTAGAGGATACATTCCACGTCTCTCCTGAATCTTGGCTCAGACAGCATTCTCCTTCAGGAGTTGAAACATGCCATGGATGAGAACTATCCGAAGACCAATCAAACCAGCGCCGATCGTAATGGTAAGAGGTGGATGACTGTTGAAGAACTTGAGTACGATGCCAACTTGATCAGAGAGGTTGGTGGTTCATTGAAAGGCCTACACACCTACTTTTCTGAAGTGACGTTGGAGAAGAACTACATGCCAAGGCTTAGATTTTTGTTCCCAATAAACTATCGCAGTGAGGCTCAATGATGATTCAACTGTTTACAGACAAACTCCACGATTTGGTCGTTGTTCTGGTGGAACCTAGTCCTATCCGTTCTTCTTATACCAGTACTCGTCCTCGTCCACTGCGATGTTGTCGAAGGAAATCTGGCGAAACTGATATATAGGGTGAGTTTGGCAGGCAAACAGCTCTACATTACCACTGCTCAACCCTCAGCCAATTTGCGTTTGCGGTCAGATACGCGTTTTTGCGCTGTATCATGATAACTTCCTTCGAAGTAAAGTCTTTCTCTCGAAAACATACACCGAGTTCCGCTATCCTGTCTTTTGTTTGGTATGCGATGGCCACTCAAAGTAGTCGGATCTCTGAAAACCTGTAGCGAGATTATTAAAAGCCCCCAAGTCGTCTTGATTGGGCCTACATCCGTACCTGAGTCCTGCTTATTTTTGTCCGCTGGCAGAAATGAGCCTTCCTAGATGGTTGAAAAATTTTAACACTGTCAAAAAATTAATTTTAAGCTAAATTTAGACTTTGCCTCATCGTGTCGATCTCAAATCTGCCTGCCGAACCTGATTTCACATGCAGCATTCCGTGCATCCGCAACCGACGGTTCCTTCCATTTTGTTACATTTACCTGCACCGATTCTGCTGAACGTGAAGTGGCCACTGCACATTTAAATGCTACGTTCATTCGGAACAAGGCGGGAGAGTGTCACGTTGAGGGTGCATCAAGTTTCCAGCGAAACCCATGCAGCAAAGCCGACACAAGGCGTGCGGATCTGTGTTTCGACACGGCAATCAGAGCTCAAACCCGATATGTGGTCAGCATAATGTCCGAGATATTGGCCAAGAAGAATTATTATGCCAGCACATCACTTGCTCGATGCTCGATCGTTTCACTCCTTCGGAAGGGAACTCCATTCGAGGTCTACAATGGAATTCGGCCGCGTTCTCTGTCCGGACTTGGTAGAGAAGCACATCTTCAACTATTTTCCTCAGGTTACTGCCAGCCGACCTTACTGTCGTTCATCGCCCGAAGTAGTTCTAGTGTTGGAGCCTAATATCATGTCAACATCGCGGCGACCTGATGCGTCATATCAAACATGCCTTTCGAGAGTTTAATCACTGCTTCTCCCTTCTTGCTGCTCACTTCACTCGATGTACACATCTGATCATAACCGTACCTAGAGCGGTGCAGATTTTTTCATGCCAAATCGAGCTCTAGCAGCTTCCACATACCGGTTGTACGGGTCCGTTTGAAACGTGATGGAAAGTTACGAGCTATAAGGCGTTGAGATAACGCCGTGTACTACAGCAATATTTTAGACCTAATTAGCTGCAGGAGATTCTGAAGTAGCTGCCGTCAACGGCCCTAATTAGGGATAAACGGTGAAGAACGGCGTTGATAGCTCCCTTTGTGGGATGCGCTACGCGCCCTACTTTTACGCGATTTATTGGAGGCAATTTGAGTGCGTATTTTACCTACATGATAGCTATCGGTAGGTAGCTGATGAAGAATCACTCTTTTAGTCTTCCAGACGAGTATTTATACGTTTCAAGGGTGGAAAGCCTAGTTCGCATGTTAAGGACTCATACCACGAATCGATTCGGGGTGCATGTGAGCCAACAGCTGTACCATACGTGACCTAAAAGCTTAAATAACGTTAGAAACAGTGAGTAATGATCTTTCACTTCCCCGGTTAGATGCGGCTGGTGATCCATTCAATGCAGTGTAGAATATGATTATTTGGTTCATGAACATAGACATCCTGCACTGGCAGTAAGCAGCATGGCAGCCTATCTAACCGCTGGCTGAGGTTTCGTACCAGAAGAACAATTCACTAGCATTATTAACACCTCACACGCCTGAGCATAATCAACAAGGTCGAGCAACGATACTTCATTTGAACAATAACTTTGCTCATTGTGAAGGCACTGAAGAAGTTTAGGGTTCATATGAAAGCTTAAGAAAATAGAAATTCTATGACGTATGAGCGGCGGCGGTATGGAATGCGCCATGCACTCGTTTGAACGTTTGCATTTTACACACAATTGAGTGTTTTTCGCTTGAGTACGTGTTATAATTTATTCACAAAGGGGCCGTTTTGATTGATTTGTACTTTTTTAAGGTTTAAAACTAAAACGTAGACTAAGGCTTGCAAAAAGTGCAGGGTATCCTAGAAAATAAAGATACTAGGTGAAGTGTTGTAACCTTGCCGCTACTGAATCTTTTGAAAATGATTGAGAATCATATGAAAGCATAAGGTAACGAGATTTCTGTGGCGTCAAAAAAGTTAAGACTGCGATTTGTCCCCGCTTGAAACCTTGCATTTCAGACTCGATTGATTGTGCATGGGCTGAATGCTTGTTACGATCTTGTTACTACTTGTCAAATTAACCTGTGCTGTGCTTCCTTTAAGGTTTCCTTTGTTCAGTAGCTGCAATTATGCCGGTTAACCTCTCCATTCAGCTTGAATGCTGCTTCATCAGTCCACAAAATCCGTCTTGTTAAATGGGGCTCCTGTTAACATTTAAATCGTGCAATCAATAAACTCCTATGTCAAGTGTCTTTCACATAATTGTCAAGTTTTAAACGGTAAAAGAAGCACAGCACAGATTAATGTGGCCGAGTAGTAACAAGACTGTAACAATCATTTAGTCCATGCACAATCAATAGAGTCTGGAATGCAAGGTTTTATGTAGGTGGCGGCATGGCGCAGTCTTGACTAGTTGCACGCTACAGAAATCGTGTCACCCTCTGCTTTAATTTCAGTGTCAAACTGCTGCAAAAGCTTCATTACATAGAAGCAATGTTAGAGCGTTTCAAATACGTTCTGCATTTTCTAAGGGTACCCGCATTTTTCGCAAGCATAGTGTGTTTTAAATTGTGAGCCTTAAAAGGAGCAGAAATCAATCGAAATGGCCACTTTGTAAAGAAGTTGTAACAAGCATTCAAGCGAAACATAATCAAACGAGTGTCAAATGTAAAATTTCAGACAAATGCATGTCGCATTCCATGCCGCTCATATGTCATAAAGTTTCATTTTTTTAAGCTTTCTTTTTTTCTTTTCTTTTCTCTTTTACGCTTTAAGCTCTTGGCGTCTCTAGTGCCTTCACAATGAGCAAAGTTATCACCTGTCAAACAATGTGTACAATTTTTTAGGCATAGTATATATATATATATATATATATATAATGACTAAAAATAGACATGGAAGCGTGGAAAAAGTTTAGTATAAAGTGCACAGTGCGAAGATGTACTTTTCTAAATTGCAGCAGCGATTCTATCAAGTCTGGGCAGACTTCGCCGTCGAATTCCGTTGTTGATCTTGAAGGGCGTTCCCCTTTTGAAGAAGTGGATCTAGGAAATGCGGTGCGCAAGCCTAACAATTTATAGACAGTACCTCCGTGTGCTATTTGTCCACACATGCAGCATCAATACTGCGTTGGCACGTGCAGACTCAGATCTGCAAGTCTGAAGTCTGAAGCCTATGTTGTGTGCGTTTCCTTTAAAACGTAATACGCCTCCAATACAACAGCTGGTTACTTTTTCCCCTTCTTCCAAATAGATGTAGAAGTTAAATTTGTCTACTTTTTTCCTTGTTCCAAACAAGCTTAGAAATTAAATTTACAATGGCCACTTCGCCGTCGGAAACACGAGTAAAAAATAGTTATCGAAATTAGGTGGTGTGATGCCGAATAAATGGCAAAATGGAAGAAATCGGATCGGAATCTGTTGTTGCACGAAATGCTGCAAATGAAAACATTTTAGGCAGATTTGGTGTCAGATAGGCATTTCCGTAGGCATACATCTTTTAATCTTCAGGGCGTGTCTTTCTCCCAGTGAGCATGATTAAATTAAACTCTGGCTTGTGGATCGGTCAGGATAATTGAGGGTTTGCTTAACTTCGCTGCAGCTCTTCAATGTCTCTTCAACACCTTTAAACGGCAAATAATAGACTTCGTAACGTTTTGTGAGGCAGCCTTCGCCTCGAAAATGTTGTGATGCGACTCAAAAGGCGCGCTTTTGCGTCGCATTATATAGCGCGAATGAATGCTGGTTGGATGTGTGGCGGGGATTACGCCCACTTCTCCACTGGTTCGCTTTCAGGGCATACTCGTTGCGTGCCTGATTTTCTGCATCGCCCAGTTCTTGTACCTGCTTCACCCGCTGCTGTGGGGAGCCGCCAAGTTTCCTGGTGTGAGTTTTCATTTACCGCCATATAGTTTCCCAACTATTACATGAGGTTGAGTAATAAATGCTGCAGCAAAATTTGTCTTGCAGCAAAAAGAAGATTATACCACAAAGGAGAAACGATTGACTTGATCGAAGTAATTGCCGTTATTCTCAATGAGTTTCTTCCGCTTTTCATGCACTGAGAGAAACGCATCTCTGTAGAATTTGGTCGGTTTCGACCTGAAGAAGTTGTCGATGAGGCCCACCGCCGTGACCATTATCGACTCATCGACTTCGGCGAAGCGTCTACCACCCCCCCCCCCCCATCGACCGAAGCAGATGCCACTCAGACGGCGCAATGTCCGGGGCAGGATCAAGCATGAGGTTCGGGAATTGAAGGGGGAGGAGGGGTCGTACTGTGGCGTCTTCTGGAGGATTGGGGTCGTACTCTCTCGGTTTTGGCGAAGGATTCTCTCCAATTTCAGGTTTTTCAGGAATTTCAGGATATTTGCACCTATCAATAAGTTATTTTGTCCAGGTGTGGCTACGACAGTGCGGATACACACACAAGCACTTGAGTTTCCTGGAGTAAAAAAATAAGACTGAATATCAAAAAATTATTGTGCAGTGAAAATTAAAGATTTCCTGTCCGCAGACTTAGAGTCATTGACAGGCTTTCATTTTTTCAGATTTTCCCAGGACGTTATAGTCATGACAGTTTTCTACCTGAAGGAACGACAGCTACTTCCAAAATTGCATTCTATAAAATTTCAAGTGTCAATTATTAAGGACGACCTAAGTACTTTCCCTACAATATTTTTGAAGCGCTCTTCGAATGGTTGAAGGAATGGCAACCGAAGGACGGACTTGCCTCGAGAAGAATTTTCTCTCTTCTGCAGGAAACAGCATCTGAATGTGAAATTGTACGCAATAAAATTTGAAGCCCGTTTGACGCGCAGTGACAAAACTATGTTTTTCCTTAAGTGATCTTCTATGTGATCAGAAGTCTCAATTTGGCGTCATTTGCCGAAAAAATATCGACCCAAATCACAATCGAAGTATCAAATATTCTAATCGCATAGAATGGTTGGTTGGTTTTAGAACCTGCGTTTGAAAACATAGAGCCCACATTTATTAAAGCTTTGTGAATTTTCCAGAAGCCCCAAAAATCTCCGAGTTATAGCAGTTTACGTGCGGTTACTGCGATCTCTTACATGATCGACCGCAATTGAAGGATGGATGGACTCCTCGCGGAAAAACTTTTCTGCCTTCTGAAGGAAAGAACGACAAAGAGTGGAACTGTGGCATATAAAATTTTAAGTCGTCCTGATTACGCAGTAAAAAACTAAGGTTCTCCGCTGCGATGAAGATTTTATTAGGATGGATCGTGTACAAAATTCTCGTTTTTTATGAAAACAAATTTTTTTAACTGAAGCAGACTACACATACAGGGACAGTTTTGCCACAAAAATCTTGATCAATGCACTGTTAAAAAAATCATGATTTTCTGGATCGGACAGGTTGAATCGACCTCTGGTCGACATTGCACCAACGTCATCAGAGCATAAAATTGAACGTTCACAAAAAGATTCATAACTCGGTGAGTTTTTCGAGTTTTAAAAATTTTTCTAGATTTTCAAAACCCAAAAGGAAAGCGCTTTCCCACTATTTAAAAACCATTTTGTAAAAAGTTCTTCATGCGCGGTAGACGGTTCAGTTTTTGAGCGAAAAAATTGCAGTGACTTCACAAAAATGCTCATAACTCGGTAAGATTTCGAAGTTTCAAAATTTCGTTAACTTTTCTGAAAGCATATGGAATGCGCTTTCTTGCTATATATGTAGGTAGCGATCTCCAAAAAAGGGGTCTTCATGCGCGGCAAGAGGGGTGCAATTTCCGGTCCATTTCGCGAAAATACGTAGCGGAAATGGAACCCTCCCCCCCCCCCCCGCCGCGCACCAAGACACCTTTTTTGGAAATCCTTCCTTATATTGTAAGAAAGCATATTTGGTTTATTTTTTGATGAGCAGGCTGCAATTTTTTCGCTCAAAAATTGAGCCGTCCACCACGCATGAAGAACAGTTTGTTAGGGAATGGTTAATGCATGGTGGGAAAGAGGTTTTCTTCTAGTTTTTGAAAATTTAAAGGAATTTTCAAAATTCGAAAAACTTACCGAGTTGTGAACCTTTTTGTGAACGTTCAATTTTATGCTCCGATGACGTTGGTGCAAAGTCAACCAGAGGTCGATTCAATCTGTTCGATCCAGAAAATCATAATTTTTTAATGCGCATTAATCGAGACCTGGAAATTTTTGTGAAAGAATTTTATCCGTATGGGTGGCCTGTTTCGGTTAAAAAATTGTTTTCATGAAAAATGAGAATTTTGTATACGATCCATCCTAATCATACCGTCATCGCAGCTCCGTCACCGTTGCGGAGAAGCTTGTTTTTTTGCTGGACGATATACAGGTTTTGGATTTTTGTAGGCTTCATTTTCATTTTTTTATGTTCCCCTAGGATGGGAGAACATTATTTCCATGGGAGTCCCATCGTCCACCATCCGTTCGCCGCTCCGTAGTCGATTCGATGAGCGCTTCAAAAAAATTATAAGGAAAGCACTTAAGTCGTCGTCGAAAAGTAACACTCGAAATTTTATATAATACGATTTCAGAACACAATTTCAGATGCAGACGTCGCTCTTCCAGGTAGAAAAATATGTCGTGTCCATGACGTCCTAGAAAAAAACCTGCAGAAATTGAACGGTGATGATTGTAAGACCGCTACCTGAAAGCCTTTGATTTTGAAGTGTCGAAAATAGCATTCAACTTTAAAACTTTGTATTGTGTTATCAAAGCATGTACTGTTCAGTGACCTCTTCTCATTGTTCTCTTCAGTGTCGAAGCCGCACCTGAAAAGAAAAACCTATTAAAGGGTACAAAATGCACCTAAAACATTGAAGAAACCAAGACATTTAAGGAATAATACAGTGAAAGAGAGAGGGAGGGGGTCGCAAACTAAAAACAGTGTTCTCTCCAACACTATTAGGCACCCACACTTGGTTGATTTGTCGAGCTGTCTGGGCTGTGGATTGTTCCAATTTGAAGTTGAAATAAAATATCGATCGGAATTGCCCCTTCGACATACTTCAATAAGCCCTTCAAGGACAGAAATGTAAAACAACGTTGAAACATAAATTATTTAGTGTGATAGAGCGAAAAAATCTCCGCAGAAAGTAGCATTAATGCGCAATGCAAGTTGAATTTTTACTCAATAATAGACGACTGAATAATAATAACTGCAAAACGCTGAAAACTTTTCGGACGACCTAATACTTGAGAGACCTACTTAATCTACCCACCTCTTCCTTTATAAAACTGTGCAAAAGCTGACGAAAAAAAGTATGCACGCAACCACGATCTGTCAGGACCCACACCGAACTTCCTCTAGGGCTTCCCCTGAATTTGCTGGAAATTCGGAACATCGGTGTGCCAACTTCTCGAACGGAGCCGACAAGCTGGTCGAGGCTAGATGGCAGGTTGAATGGCAGGATGCTGTAAAGCTATTGAACCAAGATTGTTATGAAAGCTTTATTCGGCTTACCGTTTGGCTTACTCGCCTTCTTCAGAGCCTTGAAAAGAGGAAATCACTTTGAGGAATTACTCGTCCAAGGATTATTTCAAGCTACCTAACCTCGAAAGTTAAGTAGAGAATGAAACGGATCTGGGGGTAGCACATAACCACCTAGTACATATTATGCATAGGTTGCTCAACATGGTATACCTTTTATTCACAATCTTGGGGCAGGGAATTCTAACCCATCTCTTCCCGCGTTGAAGATCTAATAGTCCCTTCTAACTTGAAAGCAACATCAGCTCTCTTCTTAGGAGACAAAAGTAAACGATCTATCGCCGCATTTGTAGATGGTGTGGTATTGACTCTTAAACCTCACTCTTCTTTCCCCATTCAACTATGTATCCTACAGATCATAGTGATCAACACGTCCGCAGTTTGCTTGGAATAATGCGCAAACAGCTCCCCAGTCGCACATATTAGACAGAAATGAGATGCTATTCAACTCATTACTGAGCAACGCTATAAACTGAACACAGATGAACTTCCTCCAAATCGCCAGGTTGTGCTTGTGTCAACAATTCTTCGTTTTTGCTTGGTCCATGCTTTTGGCAAGGTGCGAGCCAGTTCAGCGTTCCATCCTATCGTTCCAGATGGTTGATCGTCTATTCCTGGAGGCCTACCCAAGAGACGAATACCAGATCAACAGCATCAAGGAGCGGTTCGCTTGCGAATTTGAGACACACGAGGTTCTAGTGCAATTCGACCTTCAGGTAGTGTTATTTTAACGCTCATTCCAGCTATCGCTGCTTCTTGGCCTGCTTTTTAGAACTAGTTGTGCTACTGCATAAGCGTACTACATATTCGGATGTAAGAAAATTCTGTCAATTTTTGAGATCTATATTCCAAAAACCATAACAATGCTCGGAACGACCTTTTACCCAAGCTCAGAGCTATTAGGTTGGAAAAAGTCCCCACCGTTTTTTTTCCTTTCAACCTGAATTTCGCTGAAAGTCTCTTGAACAACGTTATACAGTATCTCAAAGAAAAGTTTGTTCAGTCAGAGAATATGTTTTGCTTTTTCACTTTGATCTTCGTCAATTTTTAGGCTAATAAAGTGGAATGTCAAAAAGGAGAAATGATCTCCACCGACATGTTCTTCTCTTTGCTTACGTTTGAGAATTTGTATTACGTTATAAACGTGTTTTGGGATTTTCGGTCATTTTGATTTTCATTAAATTTCGAGGCAAGAAAATGTAGAGTCGAGAAGGCATAATATTGTTTTTACCATCAGCTTCTACTAGTTTGCTAATCTATTTAACCTGAACCTGTTGACCAAAAATAAGCAAAACTCAAAATGTCCAAAGAACGAGACATATATTCTGATAGAGGGAAATATTCTCTTCCAAATCACATTTGAGGCTGTGCGAAAAAATTAATAAGGGTAGTTTTCCTCTTTTTATTAACATTCCGCTAAAATTGACAAAAATCGAAAAAAGAAGAACCGGACACACGTTCTGATAGTGCAAAACACTATACTTCGAAAAACATTTTACACTGCCCAAAAAATCAACCAAAGTTAGGAGCTGTCGATAAAAAAAAACAATGTCTTCTGGACATTCCACCTTAATGCCCTGAAAACTAACGAATACCAGACCGAGCGAAAAAAAGCAGCACACTTTCTTATAGAACAAATTATCGCCTTTTGAACGGTTTACAACATCATGCAGAAAACTGCAAACCTAAGCAGAAAAGGGCATTCGGCGAGGGTCATTTTTCTTTTTTAACTTCCACTTTATTGAACTAACAATGAGCAAGAATTGAAGTCGGAAAAAAGCAAAACATATTTTATGATGGTGCGAATAAATATTATATATAAATGGTTATGCGAGAATCTTTCAGCCAAATTCAGAATAAAGTGCTAAAAACGAGGGGGAGTGGTTTTCAGAATAACATTTTATGTGCCGCATCTCTGAAGATGTGAGAGTTAGTAAGAGATTACACATCCTTGAAGATCTGATGAGTCACAACGTCTGAAATGACCGAAGGCGAACTCGTCTCGTTGTTTCGCTAGAGTTGTTGCCCTGCTGAGGATATCCGGATGTTCGGCGGAGAAACACTCGGTCAGGGATAGGTCTGCTGAATACAGATCGCTGCAGCTACGGTCCAAAGGCGTAACACTGGCTTTCTTGCCTGCCGCCCACCAGCGCTCAGCTCCACAAATCGCCACTGGTTGGACGACGATTCTGTAGATCTTCGATACACGGCGTTATGGTCTCTTCCTGTCGAACAGAACAAATGGTGGAAATTCGCAGACAGATTCGTTCGCTGAAGAAAACTTTTTATAAACATGGAATTGAATCTTATGAAGTATTGGCTGCTTATTGTTCTACAGTTGAGAAGCAAAGTTTCATGGATTGGCCTTCAATCCATGACGGTACCATGACGGTATTTGCCGACTTTAACAAATTGTCATGGCACGACACACATTCCTACCTGAACGAGCGACATGTTGATCTGAAACTGTACCTGTAGAGTTCAATGTCAATTTAATGGGCAAGGTGCTTTTTAAGATTTGTAAGGTTTCTTTACAGTATGCAAGGATTTTTTGAAGAGTCCTTCGTATCGGCCACGGAGTCGTAGCTGAAGGTTTGACTTCTCTGAGAGATTGTTCGTTCTTTTACGTGAAGGACACAACTTTAAGGGGTAAAACTGTTTCCAATAAAATTCTAAACATTATTGTTTTCTGATTAATATACATAAAAAAACCAATCATTTTCTCATGAAGGTTGTAATTCGATTTTTGCATCGATTTTTTTCAGCAAACGATGCAAAATCAAACCATCTAGTCATTGTTGCAAAAACCTTAATTTTTCTATTTAATTCAGTTCAAAATGTTATGTAGCAAAATCTTCTATATACGTATTTGGTCTCTTTCAGGGAAAAACATGTTTTCATGAAAAATGGCGGATTCGACCGCCTCTATTCAGAGCAAGGATCGCTGCAGAAAGGCTTCCTTTTTTCACTCCAGTCAGAGATCAACATTTTAGGGACAGAACTCCACTTCCTAATATTTTGTCCTTCAGGTAAAACAAAATTGCTTTTTACGACAATTCTAAGCCTCCGCTTAATTCTCCGTGATCTTTCTTCAAAAAATCTTTATACAGTGTAAAAAAGTGAATCTTAAAAAACTCTTAAATATAAAAAGTCATTAGCAAGAAAAGCGTTGAAGAAAACAGCTTCAGATCAAGATGTCGCTCGCTCAAGTGGAAAAATGTCGTGCCATGACGTTATGTTAAATTTCGCAGATAATTGAACCCATCCTGTCTGGTCTGAAGTCTAAGCCAGAAAACTTACCTTTCTGTTGTAGAACAACCAGAATTCAAAACTATATGTAGCTTCAACTCCTTATTCAAAGCTCTCCTTACATTTATACTCTTGTTTGTTTATTCACATGTTTTTTTTTCAGCAAACAAAGCTGCCTGCTGAGCTGACTCTTTACATAGCCTAAGAAACAATTGTAAAGTCAGTTTACTTATGGATACAAAAACCACCTGAATAGCTGAAGAAGTTACGAGGCAGTCCTCTTCTTGAACCAATATTCAATACGACCCCCTCACTACCTCAAAACACCAAAGTACGAATCTCGTTCTCGAACCTCAAGCTCGACCTTGCTTTAGAGGATGTAGGATAAAGGACGACGTTCACAAATTCCTTTTGAGAGGGACCAAGCATTCCACTTCTACGGGGCGATTTGAATGCGTATTTGGCTATACAATGACTAGCAGTGGCGAGCCGATGAGCAAGTCAGTGTTTCATCCTTTTCATACAAGCCTGGTTCCAACTGGCCGACCCCGGAGGGGAGGAAAACTTGTTTGGCCTGGGCGGGAAACCCGGTCAAAGAACCCGGAATCGGGTGTAGCCGACAGCCGGAGCCTCCTTCCAAAGCACGGCTACTAGTTCACTTCAAACACCAGTCCGTGCCCCACGAAATATTACAATCACCTGTATCACCTGACGTCCCGTTGATCATCGAATTGCTCGAGCGGGTGCCAGCAGCGTCTCCATTCGTCCCTGTCGCGTGCCAGCGTGGTCCAATGGATCCTTTTCGCTCGAGGGACACGAAGAGCGTCATATCGGTCGTTCAGGGCTTTAACGAAGAAGTCCGACCAACGCGTTGGTGGGCGTCCTAGTGTTCTTTTGACATCCCGCGGAATCCAGTCGGTGATGGCTCTCGTCCAGCGGGTGTCTGCGAAGCGCATTACGTGGCCGGCCCACCTAATTTTTGACAACTTGGCCCACGCAACAGCGTCTCTGATCTTCGAACGTCGGCGAAGCTCGGAACTCCGGAGGCCTTCTTTCATTTGCGTGAGTCGTGTCACTCCGAGCATCGTCCTCTCGGTTCCGCGCTCGCGACGCTGATCGCGTGCTCATCCTGCTTTCGTGTAGCCCAGGTCTCTGAGGCGTATGTTAGGGCAGGAAGAACGGTGGAGTCGAATACAATACCGCCCGCGTCGCGCGGTCAAAAAGACGGTTTGCGACGGAAAAATCCGTCGCATGCTCATAACTCCTTTAATTTTGAGTTGTTTCAGAAATAGATGGTACCATTCGATTTGCCTCCTCCAGATCTATAAAACCATCTATAAAACTTTACCAAG
This sequence comes from Heligmosomoides polygyrus polygyrus, assembly GCA_947396885.1. NCBI lineage: Eukaryota > Metazoa > Nematoda > Chromadorea > Rhabditida > Heligmosomidae > Heligmosomoides > Heligmosomoides polygyrus. The sequence goes on from OX377202.1 coordinate 48,976,461, forward strand.
CCACCGCGTTTTCGCTGTGGGTGGCATAAAAGAATAACTGCAGCAGGCTTTTGCGATTGGAGCACCTTATTTTCCAGGATGTGCAGTGTTTTCGGAGTATCTCAAGCATGATGTGCGTTGTCAGAGTTCTGTCATGCCAAGAATGTTCCGAGAGTGCGCCGTGCAAAATGCATATAGGATCGAACCTATCAATCGAATGGGCGGAAGCATGCCCACTGGGTTTCTATCTTCACTTACTGGAAAATGTAAAGCCTTCAAGAATATTTCGAAACGTTTAGAGAAATTTTTCAGAAATTTCCAGACGCCCTACTCGGGAATTGCTTCAATCTCTCTCGGCGAGACTTATGAGTGCACCGTGTGCCATGCGTGTAGAGATGAACCTATCAATCGAGTGGGTTCGACAAATGGTAGAGTGAGCGTTTGGAGAATTCTATCATAAATTTCCAACAGCCCTACTAAGGAATTGCTCTACTGCTGTCCAGCTAGCCTTTAGAGTGCGTCAATGCATATAGATTGGACCCGCGGGCGTGTTCGGAGCGCAATAACTCTTTCAAGTTCAAATCGTTTCGACTGCAACTCGTGGGTCTTGTAGGCAGTAAAACATCGTAGTAGCACACTAAAGTAGAACGCTGTAGCTTGAGAAGAGGCAATGTTACAGGGGTGCGAAAATGCAGGTGAGGCTTGTGTGACGCATTTTTTTCCGATTTCGATGGACCACTGTGGGAAGATCCGACGAGCAAACGGCCTTGAAACGCGCAGACAAACAGAGAGCTTAAGGTGCTTCACTATGACGTGCTCAGAACTCCTCAGCCTCCTAAACTTTCTTAGCCTCAGCTGCCAGTTTAAAGCTGCAGAAGATAGCGGTTAGAGTTTATTGCGCTCTTACTCGCCGCGTTCGACAGGAGCAATGGCACCATTCTGTTCAGCACGAAAAGCGCTATCGAACGGTACCAATTCCGACCGATTCCGGAAACATCGATTTTTTGACAGTTTGGTATCGAGGGCGAGGCCGCTCGAGGCCGCGGCAGACGGACGATGACGTAATCAAAAACCGACGTTTTCAAAATGGGCCACGCTTGATACCTTTCGATAGAGCTTTTCATGCTGAATTGAACTATATTATTGAGAGCAGAGAAAACTGTATTCTGGGAGAGTAAGAGCGAGGAGAACATTGACCCGTGTTGTGCTAAATTGCACACGCGGGCGTGTTCTGAGCGCAATAACTCTGTCATTTGTGAACCTTTCCGGTTGCAGCTTGTGATTTTTTAGGCAGCAATATGTTCTAGTAGGGCTCTAAAATGCAGCGATGTTGCTTATGACTGGACAAAGTTAGAGCGGTGCGAAAATGCAGGTTAGCCTTGCGTGGCACGATTTTTTCCAAATTCAGTCGACCCCTGCGGGAAGACGCAGAGAGCTACTAGCCTACAAATGCAAAGGCGAGCAGAACGCTTAAGGTTCTTTACGACGGCATGCTCGCAACTCCTTAGCTGATTAAACTGCCTTAGCACCAGCTGTCATTTTAGGGCGGCGGAGTCTTAGTGTTGAAGTTTCCTGCGCCACTATTCGCCCAGGTTTGAGTGTACGACGCTCGCAGTCTTCCCGTTCTGTTCGACATCGAAAGCGCTATCGAATGGTTCCAATTTCGACCGATTTTGGAAACATCGATTTTTTGACAATTTCCCATCGAGGTCGGGGGCGCTTCAGACCGAGCCTGCGCGGACGATGACGTCATCGAAAGTCGATATTTTCGAAATTGGCCAAACTTTCTCGTCCAAAATCATCTAGGGGTTATTTGAGGCGCTGATTACGAACCCGACGTCCGTTTTTGAAAATTCCGCCGATTTTGGATAGATTTTGGATATTCTTCGGGATAATTGGAGGTGGTCGGGTCAGGATCACCGATTTTGCTCAAACGTCGTATAGGGGCGGGACTTGTTCGGGGTGCCGAACACGATGCCGAAGTTCATTCGGACGCTTACGGCAGGAGACCGCCCATACCGATAACTGAGGGTAATCGGTGGTCCTGACACGACCACCCTCAAACGGGAAGTAACCTACTGAAATCGGCGGAATTTTCAAAAACGGACGTCGGTTTCATAATCAGCTCCCCAAATAACCGCCTAGATGATTTTGGACGAAGTTTGCACGAGGAAATTTGGCCAATTTCGAAAATGTCGGTTTTCGATGACGTCATCGTCCGCGCCGGCTTGGCCAGTGGCGCCCACATCCTCGATGGGAAATTGTCAACAAATCGATTTCTTTGAAATTGGTCGAGAGTGACACCATTCGATAGAGCTTTTTGTGATGAACAAAATGGTGTTATTGGGAGTGTCGGAAACCCAAATGTGGGCGAGTAAGAGGGCAGGAAACTTCAATCGCAAAGTCCGCTGCCCTAAAATGGTAGAAGGGGCTAATGCAGTTTAGGCAGCTGGGGAGTTGCGAGCATATCGACTTAAAGCACCTTAGGTGTTCTGCTCGCCTACGCATTTGTATGACCTTGGCTCGCCGTGTCTTCGCGCAGTAGTCGACCGAAATCGGAAAAAAATTGGGTCGCACAAGCCTCACCTGCATTTTCGGAGCGCTGTAATTTAGTCCATTCATAAGCTACACCGTTCTGCTTCAGAACACGTCAAGAACCTTGAACTGCCTACAAAGTCCTCGAGTTGCAGCCGAAACGATTTAATCTTGATAGAGTTATTGAAGCTGCTCGCCCGCGCGTGAATTTGCGAGCGGTCGCTCCACTGCATTGATAGGTTCTATACTATATGCATTGTTCACAGCGTACTCTAAAGTCTTGCATAAACGGAATACAGCAATTCCTGAGTAGGGCGGGCGGAAATTTCTAATCAAATCTAATTTCAAACGGTCCTATCGTATATGCATTTTGCACGGCGCACTCTCTCTTCTCGCTTCTCAAAATCTCTTCATTTGTATAAGCTGCTGTCAGTGTGTGCACTAAAGCACCTAAAGAGGGTAAGCGTTGCTGTTTAGCACGACATTTGAACCGCTTCCGCTCACTCGATTGATAGGCTCGATCCTACGTGCATTGTGTACGGCACACTCCAAAGGCTCGTCGGACGGCCCGGAGCAAATCCTAAGTAGGACGGCCAGGAATTTCATATAAAATTCCCCCAAACGGTGCAAGATAGTCTTGAAGGCTTCACATTTTCCGTTAAATGAAGATAGAAACCCAGTGGGCATGCTTCCGCCCATTCGATTGATAGGTTCGATCCTATATGCATTTTGCACGGCGCACTCTCGGAACATTCCAGGCATCACAGAGCACTGACAACGCACGCCATGCTTGAGATACTCCGAAAACACTGCACGTCCTGGAAAATAAGGTGCTCCAACCGCAAAAGCCTGCTGCATTTATTTTTTTAGGCCACCCACAGCGAAAACGCGGCGGCCTGGTAAAGTGTTATAGATGGTTTTATAGATCTCAAGGAGACGAATCGAATGGTACCAAGTTTTTCTGAAACAACTCAAAACTAAAGGAGTTATGAGCATGCGCCGGTTTGCGACGGATTTTTCCGTCGCAAACCGTCTTTTTGACGGCGCGACGCGGGTGGTATTGTAGGTGGGCACGGAGTCGGACCTTCTTCGCCTTCTTCGCGACTTCTTCGACGCTATTGAAAGCTCCCCAAGCCGCTCTTTTCCTCCTGCTCAGCTCTGGTGCTAGGTCGTTGGTCATGTTGACTTCGCGACCCAGATACACATAGCTGGAGCATTCGGAGATGTTCGTTCCGTTGAGCGAGAATGGGGCATCAGAAACCCATCCGTTCCGCATGAACATCGTCTTCGTAAGATTCAGCTGCAGTCCAACGCTCCCACAAGCACGATCGAAGTCGGCCAGCATTCGCTCCGCCTGGCTGATGTCGGTGTTATGAGCACGATGTCGTCAGCGAAGCGAAGATGATGTAGTTGCCGGCCGTCGACCTTCACTCCCATGTCTTCCCATTCTAGTTCGCGCATGACGTTTTCGAGAGTGGCGCTGAAGAGCTTCGGGGATATGGTATCCCTTGCCGAACCCATCTCTACACGTCGACGACGACGTCGTTGTAGAATGGTGAGATCTTGGTCGTGAATCCACTGTACAGCTCTCGAAGGACTCTGATGTACTGAGTAGGAACGCCCTGAGTCAGCAGGGCTTCGATGACCGCTTCAGTTTCGACAGAGTCGAATGCCTTCTTCAGGTCGATGAACGTAAGGCAAAGCGGCAGCTCGTACTCTCGCGACACTTCGACGAGCTTCGTAATGGTGTGAATGTGGTCGATCGTGCTGACTCCTCTCCGAAATCCTACTTGTTCGCATGGCTGTCCTTCGTCCAGCGTTCGGTCGATCGTATTCAGGATAACTCGAGTGAACAGCTTGAAGATACGGACAGCAGGCAGATCGGGCAATAGTTGCCAATGTCGTGCACGTCTCCCTTCTTGTACTGCAAGACGGTCCTGCTGGTCTTCCACTGAGATGGAACCTTGCACTCCGACAGGTAACGTGTGAAGAGCCGCGCCAGGGTGTTTATGAACGCTGGCGGGAGGTTCTTCAGGTGTTCGGGTCTGATCCTGTCGGGGCCGGATGCTGTACGTTTCTTCACCGACGAGATGGCGTGTCGGATCTCGGAAGGGAGAACAGAGGGGACGACGTATCGATCCTGCGGAAGATGGCGTGGGGGCAGGTGGACGTGGCTATCGAAGAGATCGGAGTAGAAGTCGTGGATGACCTTCTCCATGGTCCTTCTGGAAGAGGTGACGGTTCCGTCGGGACGTCGGAGAGCGGTCATCTTGGTCTTGAAGTTAGCGAAGTCTCGGCGGGCATTGCGTATGCTCAACCCTACCTCTGCAGCTTCAGCCAACACTTCCGCCCTTCTCTCCTTAAGATCCTCCTTTATCGCCTCTCTGCATAGCTTCGCAAGCTCAGACGTCAGTTGGTAGTTGCCTGACGCTCGTGCTGCTCCACGCTGGCGTATCAGCTCGAGAGTTTCCGGAGACAGACGTCTCTTGGTGGTCTTCCTTAGCACTATCGTGGAGATGGTGCACGAAGCGGTCGTATTCCTCGTCGACGTTGTCCATGACGACATCTTCCCAAAGGCCGGCAAGAGAGGTGTAGAGGTCCCAGCTGATGGTCGTTCTGGGACTCCTCTTCTTGAACTTCGCGGCCTTCTCTCCTTGACGCGAAAAGCGGAATCTTGCGCGAAGGAGGCGGTGGTCCGATCCCGTGTAGAACTTGGGGACAACGGACAATAGACAATAGACAATATTATATTATAATATTAATGCAATAAATGCACACCTAATGTAAATCTGAAAGATTATACGTATTGCACTATCGTGACCATGTCTCCGAGATCCGATGTGACGATTTCACACACTTTTTCAAAATCTTTTTCAAGATCTCAAGATCAATTTGGAGTCGTTCTCGCCGTATCTTCGAGATGCATTCGGTTCTCTTGCTGAGGTCGCTCTTTGGAAGCGAACTGTATGTCTCTCACAGCGTCAGAGCTTCTGTCCACCAACTAATCGTGAAGGCCCCCCAGACTTCTGCGGCGTTGCCGCTGCCCTGTCCTTCATCATAGAGCAGGGACCCAGAGCTCGCCGCCAGCGGCACGCTGGAGCGGCACCGCCGGAAATGATTTGAATTATACGAGACGGCGCCAGTCCAGCGGCGCCGGGAGAGTCTGTCTGCGCTCTGCCCTTTCGTGGCGGGGTCCCGACTATAAAGACTACAGTACCTCGCCGTCGCCGCTGAGCGGCGTGACTCGTCGATTTTGCCGTCCGCTGCCAGCCGCTGGCAGCAGAAGTCTGCGGGGGCCTTAAGCTTTGTGCAAAACCAGCGGACAACGCGTTCAACCAACATACACCGACACCCCTCGAGTGCCCATGAACTGTTCTTTTAACACATTCAATGCAAAATGCAATAGATGTCTTCCGAATTCGACTATAGCAACGGGCATCTTCTCATTTGATTATGGAAAATTCGCAACCATTTACGCGCGGAGATTCTATTTCTTGCGTCCTTCAGCAATGCACCTTCACAAAGCCAGTTGACTTTGAAGCCATCCAGCCCGAGGAGAACCATGTGTCTGCTTTTCTCCGTTTACTGACGATTAGCGCTTCATCGTTGAGCCTTACCATTAGAGACGTCATCTAAGGTGGGCAATTCTTTCCCAGCAGCCTGTTCTTCGACGTCCGCCACGGCACCACGTCGTACATAGAAATACGCGAAAGACTGATTCGTGCCTTGGAAATAACAGACATTTAATTTAAAATATATGACGCGAATCCCGCAAGCAAGCGAGACAAACTTTGAAAAAGAACAATGAAAGTGGACATAAAAATGTAAATGAAACTCATAATTCGTAAAAAAAACCTTCAGGGTTTCGAGATAACAACATTCAACGCTAGTCACATGCCGACTAGCACCCAAGTTTCTGATGCGATAGCTTGACGAGAATCGTTGCTGAAGTCGGCCTGATTTCAGCAACCCTGCATTCCGAAGATGAAGAACTCCCTTTTTCCTACTTATACGGTGCTCATGCTGTTGTTTATCGACATCCTGCCATTTCTGTACGCCATCTTCACCTACGCCTGGGATGCGTGGATTAAGAATAGCAAGCTGTTCAGGAACGCTCGCAAAAGGGTCGAATTGAACAACTCCAGACGGTAGGCCTCCTTACAGCGGGTACAGATAGCAGCTGCCTAATTCGACTGTTTCAGGGTACCATTCCCGAAACACAACGAATACGAGCCGCCTTCAAAATATGCACCAAAGTTAGTGGAAGTCTGAGTAACTCCACTTCGCCACCCCCAGTCCTCTCTTACGTTTCGACATGCCTTCGTCTATTGCTGCTCACGTTACTTCTCTAACCCTTAGTATTAACCCAGTGCACCGTATCAGTAAGAGTCGTGGCGTCGGTGAAGGTTTGGTCCGTCCGTTAATATCCGTCCACTGTCGCACCTAATTTCAGGGAGAATGGGACCACGATCCGACAGCTTCCGGGCGAGTTGGTGTGATGCCAGTGGCTAGCGCCCACAGGGCTTTCTTGGCATTCATTCAGATTCTCCGCCCGCTGTCTTCGTGCTGTCCCTCTCTGCACCCTGTGGTAATACTCACGGTACGGTGCACCCGGTGTACGTTGTTCTGCGTCAATGTCTTCGTCACGTGCACTGAGAATGTCCACTAGATACATATGTTGGCATTTCCTTCATAGAGAATTGATGTTTTGTAAGATAATGCTGAGCATGAGAGGTGAGATTTTATTGTAAAAACAGAATAAAAGAGAAGTTCTATATTCTTTATGGACAGGTTATTGCTTGCAGCGAAGGAAAGAAGAGTTCAACGTTAGGAAGGAAAAGCCGCGTTATTGGCTTCAAGTACTTCTGCTTCTACTTCCTTCTTTTCCTTTATTTTATTTTCACTTCCTCATGTTATTGAAATCCATTCGATTGGCTTTGCATATGACTGTGTTTTGGAGCTAAACCAGAAGTGAAGCTGAGCTTCAGCAAGAGCAAGGTCGTTGTTCCAGTCAATGGAGTTGCCTTCGAAGGAGCACATTGCTCGCCAATGTGCGTGATCTCTTTCCGAACGTACCCTAGGCGCAAAAGAGGAGGTGTCTCATATGTGTAAGTATCAAACAAAGAATCGCCATCGACAGATGGAGGATATCGAGAATTTTTTTGGCATCAATGATGAGAATTTTCATTTCTTACGGATCGTAAGAGAGCATTGAAGCGATGGGTCCGTTAGTTTGAGGAGATTCCTACACTAGAATTTCCCCATCCATCTATCCCTTCAACAGCTCCAAGCGACGGTTCTCTTCCAGAAGGTCACCGTGGAGGAGACAGAAGCGGCTCTGAAGAAGATGAGGCCAGGCAAGGCGATTGTGCCCGACAACGCGGCGGCTGATTTGTGGAAGTCAACGTTTTGGTACCCTGTTGAGTGGTTGCCGAAATTCTTTAATCAGGTTGTGGCAGAGAAGGAAGTGCCTAGTGTTGGCGCCAAAATGCGATGATTGCGATTTGAAAGGAGAAGGGCAGTCCTGCAGACTGTTCCAGTTACCGTGCGATTCGCTTGCACAGCATGAAGATCTTTGAACGATTTGTCGATGAACGAATTACATCGTCCAACTTAGCAGCAATCAGTGTGTCTTCGTGGCTGGCTGCGGATCAGAGATGGGCGGAATTTCTGTTTTCTGTTTCTGATTTTCTGGCCATTTTAGGCTAATTTTTCTGTTTTCTGGGAAAATTATCTAAAAATTGGCCAGAAAACAGAAAATAGGAAGGAACAAAATAATATTCCGAGAATTTAATGAAAAGTATCCAAAAAGCATCATAGAACCATCAGTCTCATTCCAAAATAATGCTTCTAGAAAATTTTAAATTCCAAGCATGTGGCGTTCTTGGATGTGCTCGAGTAGAAATTGCGCCATGCAGCTTGTTCTATAGTAACTGTAGGTAGGATTATTCTCCACCTCCAGTTTAAAAACCGAAAATTTTTGTCCGGACATCCCAATGATCATTTCCTGCACGGCCTTGGCGAATCTGTTTTTCTAACTCTGAACCTTGCTCAGCTTTCGGTTGTCAAAAATTAGTGAGGCACGGAAGTTTTAGTTACCTTTGTTTTCACTGATTTAGTTATACGCTAGTGATGCAGAAATTATTCATGTGTCATCTCTAGCATCTTTCGTCCCCTAGATCATCGAGTTGCTCGAGCTAGCGCCAGCAGCGTCTCCACTCGTCCCTCTCGCGTGCCAGAGTGCTCTAGTAGATCTTCCTCGCTCGAATGGACACGAAAAGCGTTCAGGACTATCAAGAAGAATTCCGACCAACGTGTTGGTGGGTGTTCTGGTGTTCTCTTGACATCCCTCGGAATCCAGTGGGTGATGGCTCTCGTCGCGCGTGTCTGTGAAGCGCATTACGTAGCCGGTCCACTTAATTTTCGATGGGCCTATGCGACAACGTCTCAGATCCTCCACCTTCGACGAAGTTCGTCTCCCACTGCGAGCATCAATCTCTCCATTCGCAAGTTCGTTGGCCATGCTGACTTCGCGACCCAGATAAAGGGACTTCTCTCTTCACGTCGAGATGACGTCGTTTGAGAATGGCGAATCGTGGCCGTGAATTCACTATGCAGCTCTCGAAGTGCTCTGATGTACTGAGTGGGAACGCCCGTAGCGAGCAGCGCTACGATAACCGCTTCAGATTCGACAGAGTCGAATGCCTTCTTCAGGTCGACGAAGTAAGGCACAGCGGTAGCTTGTGCTCTCGCAACACCTCGATGAGCCTCGTAGTGGTGTGTATGTGGTCGATCGTGCTAAATCCTCCCCGTAATCCTGCTTATTCGCATGACTGTCCTTCGTCCAGCGTTCTGCTAATCCCATTCACGATGACTCGAGTGAACAACTAAATACCAACACAACGGGCGATTACCGTATTGTCTTTAGGGCCCTTTTAGCCACAATTTCGTGTTGATCTGCGAAATATAAAGCCAATACGCAACGTCTTTAGTTTGCTAAGGAGTAACTGGGTGCTGGATGGTGCATTGGCCTGAAAACTTTCAGCTATGCGGAAACAAGGCACCGTGCCAGGAAAAGTTCTCTCGGAGAACGAAACAAACTGCATAGATGTTCAGATTCTGGCACTTTCAGTAATACTCAACAAATCTATGCTCGCCCAGAGTATGTTGCGAGAGGTATCTATAAACTTAAGCAGCGGAGTTGAAACATGCAAAAGTGGTCAGTGAGGCTTTATCGTGATCGGTACTCTGAAAGAACGGTTTCTTGCTTGTGGGAGCATTAATTGGGGCGTTAGCCGTGAGAGAAAGCTAATGAGTTATGTTGCATACTTCAAATGTCGGGATTCCTAGGACCTTTGAGTCAAGATTTGCAATTTACTTGGAATTTTTACAAACGCTTGTAAGTCAAAGCGCTTATCCACACCGACCAGTCATACGTAAACATTTGCTACTGGAAAACTGGATCTTTGTGTAGAATAATTAGGTCGTATAATAATTTCGAAATTTTCTGTTTTCTCTTTTATGATTTTCTTGCATTTTTGGCTTTTCTGCTTTCAGATTTCTGTTTTTTGACGAACGCGGTTTTCTGTTTTCTGGGAAATTTTTTCAAAATTTCCGCCCATCCCTGCTGTGGATGCATGGGTGCCACACACGCCGCCCGTCTGCTGCTAGAGAACTACCGCGAGAAAAAAAAAGCCAGTACATATCGCCCTCCTCGACTTGGATAAGACCTTTGATCGCGTCGTCATGAAGTGATATTCGACATCCGTTCGACATCATGAAGTTCCCGAAGAGCTCATGGAGTGGGTGTGCCGTGCCGTCTTCCCTCCTTTTTTTGCGCTTGCACGCAAGTCTGCTGTGATGAACGCTCGCGCTCTCCTGCACTCTTTGCGGGGTAGGCCCTATTTTTGGGAGGAGATGGCGCGGAGTCTGGTATGTCACATTCACGAACCCTCAAGGGATTCTCAAAGTCCGCGCAACTTGTCACGATACCATTGGGGCATCCAACAAGTGGTATCGTGACCCATTCTTTGACCCGGCTGACGAACAGTAGATACGAACACGTTCAGCGTGTTGAGTAAATCACGGACCACATAGCCTTCGCAGGTTTACTAGTCTTAATGCAACATCTAATAATCACAGTCAAGACCTACGCGTGGTCGGTCACAACTACCTCAGTCACCCCGGGATGGCGGGGCGGCGGGCCGGTGATGGAAGGCCCGGCAGCAGAGGTCCGCAACGGCAGAGTCGACGGCGAGGAGCCCGGCGGCGGGACGGGCGGAAGGGCCAGCCCTCTATCAATTGGGACCACACCAAATCTGGTCGACCTACAGGCTTTCGTGGTTGGCCGGATCACCATCGCCTCCGCGACGAGGGCTATCCAGCTCTGCGAAGCGGCGGCGTCACGGTGCGAGTCGACGCTAATTGGCTCCGCAAGCAGTGTCCCGCGTCTTTGTCTGCGCCGCTCTCATGCAGATCGTCCCCCACCCATAAAACGGCGATGATTGGGCGCGCGATTTGGTTTATGCAAGATGGTAATTTGCTGCTCATCATAAAGCTGTATGAACCAGGGATGAGCGGATAATAAAATTTTGAAACCCGGATAACGGATAATTCTGCCCAAAAATGGCCGGATAACGGAAAAACGGATAACGAACAAACAACAAAAATTAAAACTACTTTTAAACCGATCTTTCTTCAATGGTTGGTCGGTAGTTGTAACACTGTCCATGTCACATGTCAAATAGGCCAGTTTTAACAATCTTATTGTTTTTTCTTTCACGCACGTGGTAGTGCAGTCGGACATGCTGCCTGTGGCACGCTCTCCGACTCAATGTTCTTGGTTCGGATTTCCCCTCCAGGTCAACCAAGCCTTCCATCCTTTCGGGCTCCATATATTGCTACCGGCTTGAGCGGGCAGGATAATACACTGAATTGTCCATCGGCTCACCATCGCAAATCATTGTACTGACCAAATACGCATTCAATGTGCCTCCAACATATCACATAAGAGTAGAATGCGTGTCGCATCTGGCAGTGCCGTATATCCTTTATCATGTTTTTCACCCGCAGTGAAGTAACTATGGATAGCTCCCACAAGAATTTCTGGGTTTGTGTGGGGCAGTCGTTGAGAAGAGTTGCTTTCCGTTTACTCTCCAATTAAATTTAACACTAATTCTTGCCCAGACGGAATAAACTCTTGCTTTGGAAAGGGTAAATTGTAAATTGCTGCTAGTGCTAAACGTAGTTTCAAGGAGCGCTAAAAAATCGTGTAGATGCGGGGTATCTGGCACGTCCTTAAAGCGAAGTGATTCGTATGGACGCTTGTCCTTTTCTCCACTGATCGACTGACTTTTTCCAGATTGTACATTATGCTAGAAGGAATTTTGGTGAAAACCCCACAAATAGAAATGAGCGAGGCAGTGTTCAGCATTTCAAAATGCACTATGAGCAATTAGATAGTTTAATCAAATTATAGCATTGAGAACTCTGAGAAGGCACCGACCTGGCATTGCAAGCGTATCTCGACTACCAGTGGAAAAAAACACAAGACGTCACAACGATGTTTTGTTGCGATCAAAACTTCTAGCGCCAGGCGGGACTCGAACCCGCACCTACCTCTGACCGGGCGGGAATGCTTTACGCCTTTACACACTACTGGCGCCGTTTGATCGAACGCAACATCCACACTAGGGGTGCACATTTAACGGTTAACGATTTAACGAATTTAACGAATTAACAGCATTTTTGTTAAAATCTGGCTTAACGACTTAACGGAAATTTTTAGAAATTTAACGGAATTTTTAACGGACCTTTTTCTCAGTGAGTTTACCACATTTACCCTTAATTTTCACTAATGTTGTAACTCTCATCCTCCTAATTAGAACTGTTCCTGAAAAACTATTGAAATCAGCAAGAATGTTGTATTGCTTTCTTGAATTTGTTTTAAACATAAAATAATATAATAATAAATATAATATATTTATTGGAAATAATGCATTTTGGGGAGATGTGTGGCTCAGTCGGAGGAAGTGCCAGCTGCCGCGTGCACGCGATACCAGGTTCGTGGTTCGAACTTCCCACGCAGGCCAACCAAGCCTTCCATCTCACTGGAGGCGGACAATTGGTACCAGACTTGCCTAAGAAGGATACAGCGCTATGTTTTCATCAACTGGCCTCGAAAGTCATTGTGTAGTCAAGTACGCATTAAAATCGCCTTCTCGACATCCCGTCCGTTCTTTATCGTTATCGTTTAATGCATCTTCGAGCAAAAAATTTATTTGCCGATCCTCCAAGCACGTCAACGAATCCACAAAGATACTGGTCTATCTCCTCGTAAGATATGCCTATCCTCACCTGGTACTGCTTATCCAAAAATGCTTTTACTCGCCACCTGGGAAGTCGAGACAGTGAGAATGTTTTCGACCGCTGGACGTATTTTCAACGATTTTTGAAAAACGCTAAGAGAAAATTAGGAAGGCTACTTCTGAACTTTGCCACGCTGACGACGTGTCACAGCTTTTCGGCAGTGTGGGACCGTGTGACACAATGTCGTATCTCACTCACGGCAGAAACAATAAAAGGTTTCAGGTTTTTCTTTCCCGTAGAACAGTCACACAACAAGGGTTCGCAATGAACTAGGAAAGAGGAACTGCGGGTTTTTATTATTTATTATTTATTACAATGCACATATTTGTGCGCCATAAGTAATATATATGCAGATATAGATATGTAGATATATAGGCAGTATAGTCGTTATAATTGCGAGAACAGTCGAGCAATATGGATAGATAGTTCGTCGTTATAGTCCGCGAGAACAACACTGTCAATATAAATATTGGAGCCCATGAGCGTAATAGAGCAACGCCGGGAACGTCTAAAGAATTAGTATTATTTGTCTATAATAGGATGCTAGAGTTATGTAATAATAATAAGGTAGTCCATCTCGGGTATTGAGCTAGAACGGTATAATTATTGTAGCCTGTCTTCTACTTTTAATGATTTCTTGTTTTCTTCGTGTAGCAGTATAAATAGAGAGCAAACGTCATGCTTCATATGTCGGGACAATCAAGATCTCTTCTTCCTGAACTTCAATGATCTTAGGTGCATATATTATACGTATTATACATATGATAAAAGTTGTCGCCACGTCAGATAGATTTGTCGGGATAGTCCGGAACCAGAAACCATCACACATCCTAAAAAAATGTGACGTTTGTTCTATTTAGTTAAGGGTTTATTTGACAAAATTTCTAAAACTGCAACATCACTTGAACTAGTGTTAGTGATCAGAAGAAGTGAAAACAGACCATTTAGTTCACATCCTCAATCCGAAGTATTTGTAAAACATTTAATTTGCGCAACTTATTTCTGAAGTCCTTAGAATTTCTACATGAAATCAAATGCTGTGGAAGTTGATTAAGCCATCTAGCAGTTCGCAAAAAGAATGAATTAAATGCAATGTTTCCGATAGGACGGTTAAATCTACGGTGCTGTATTGCTAGAACTGTTGCTCTTCCACGACTTGGCCTAAATATCCAGTATTTACTGGCCCTCAATTTAACTTCCATGCGAAAAATGCGAAAGGAAAATACTAAATCTTTAACAATCCTTCTGTATTTCAGGCTTTTTAGGCCGAGAAAGTGAAGCCGTTCTCTGTAGGATGGTAAAGTTCGCGGGTAATTTGGATCGGGAAATGCTCTATAGTAAACTATTCTGGTGAAAATTTTTTGAACTTTTTCTAATTGCTGCAGGTATTTCTTAACGAAAGGATTCCAAATAGTAGAGCCGTACTCTAATTGTGGTAATACATACATTTTATACAATTTGACCAGAAAAGGGGGGTCGTTGCACTGTACATTCCTTAGAATTAGGAAAAGCGATGATAGTGCCTTTCTGGTAACGGTTTCTATATGCTTGCTGAACTTTAAGGAAGAGTCAACCATAACACCCAGATCTCTAACATATTCGTCCTGTCTTAACACAAAGTTGTTGAAACTGTATCTGGGTATTGGAGGAGGACCTAAATGTAAATGAACTGTTTTACTGAGGTTAACAGGAATTTCCCACTTGTCAGACCATTCCATCATTTTCCGAACAGATTTTGAAATATAGTCGTTAGCCAACTTTTGGTCACAAGGCTGGTAGGCATAGTAAATTCTTATGTCATCCGCAAACATCTTAACCTCCAAATTTGGATGAACTTTTAGGGTTTTCGGTACATCAGCAGTATAGGCTAAAAACAATAGGGGAGATAGCACTCCACCCTGAGGGACTCCGCTAGTACACGAATGTCGATCAGAATAACTATTACCCACCTTTACTGTCATGTGCCGGTCCCGCAAGTATGATGATAACCATTTTAAGAGTTGACCTCTTATGCCAAAGTATTCAAGTTTTCGCAGCAGTTTAGTGTGCGGCACCTTATCAAACGCCTTGGAGAGATCGAAGAAAATGATTTCAACCGATCTGCCATCATTTATTGCAGTTAACCAATCATACAAAGAGTCCGAAAGCAGTGTTTCAGTTGATGCCGCTGACACGAAACCATGTTGTTCTTTTGGTATTACATCATGTCTCGAAAACCAATAACAAAGTTTATCTCTTATAATTTTTTCCAAGATTTTGCTTGCTGTCGAACATATGCTGATAGATCTAAAGTCAGATAATGTCGACGCATCTGTGTTTTTGGGAATTGGGGTCACCAAAGAGTCTTTCCAAATGTCTGGAACTTGTCCCAGAGCCAACGATGTGTTGTAGATCATAGCTAGTGGGTATTGCAAAGTGTGAGCACATCTACGAAAGATCATTACCTGGGTTTTGCCTGATCGCACATTTTAGGATGCCTTGTCCGTGATCATCTTGAGCGATAATTCCATACCTGTTTTTATTCCACTCTAGGCATTGGATCCGACGCTTCGGAATTCGGATAATTCGGATCCTTCTTTTTCCCAACCTTAGTTAAAACGATAATGCGAATAATGGGATTTTTGAAAAGTTCGAATTTTATAGTGATTCAGACAGGGATCACCTTCACTAGATCAAATGTTCAGAAAATTCAGATAATGGTTGTGATCTAAAATCTGATGCCCTATCCATTTCGGACATCCGATGTGAGATCCGAATAGAAATCAGTTATTTGGATCATCCAAAAGTCCTTGTTAGAGCTAATCTCATTTGAATTATTCTAAGATCCGAGGCTTATCAAATATGCCATTATTCGCATATTCCTTTCAACCGGGTTTTGAAAAAATCGCGAATTCGAATTATCCGGGTCTCCTTCGTATCCGATGTCTGTTCCACATTCTGTGGATAATTTGTTGCTGAAGGCTTGTTTTTTTTTCTGCGTTTGTTGAGGTTGAACTGTTCATTTTACATTACAGTGTTACATTGCATTCTTTGAACTTCAACGGTTGAACTCATGAAGTTGAAACGTATAAGTTCCCCTCGATTTTTTTACTTGAAATAGTGGTTTACAGCTAATTGCATTTTTTAACGAAATTTAACGATTTACTGGAAACTCAACGAAAATTTTCCGTTAAAAAGTTTCGTTAAAAAAATTTAACGCACAGAATTTTGTGTGCACCACTGATCCACACCTCGTGGGACCGATCAGCACCCACCCGTATCGGGGATGAGCTGGCCGCTGATATCAGCATTGATCCAGTTAAGCTGATGGTCTTGTTAGAAACAATTCAAATGAGTTTCTTTAAGCCTCAGTTGGCTGGTATCGAGGTTGTAAGCTGTCACAACGATGTTTTGTTGCGATCAAAACTTCTAGCGCCAGGCGGGACTCGAACCCGCACCTCCCTCTCACCGGGCCGGAATGCTCTACGCCTTTACACCACCGGCGCCGTTTGATCGAACGCAACATCCGGGCGGGTTCGAGTCCCGCCTGGCGCTAGAAGTTTTGATCGCAACAAAACATCGTTGTGACAGCTTAACCTCGATACCAGCCAATTGAGGCTTAAAGAAACTGATTCGAACACAAGACGATTTTTAAAAAAAATGTCCATATATATTCAACTAAGTAATCACAAGCTTGCCACATTTTGTTGTTCGTTATCCGGCGAAAATCCCTGGATAACGAACAACAAAGCAGATAGGCCAAACTCACTGGAAACCGGATAACGGTTAATCCGCTCATCCCTGGTATGAACACTTCTTAAAGCTAAATAGGTTAGATTTAGATTCCGTAAGAACGAACGCATTAGGTTTCGTGCATACTTCCCGTCCCGTCGTCGGTGAGCGATGCGAAATTATGTGGAGTCCTCAGTGCTCGTCGCCTCGCTCATCGCCTTGCAAGGGAGCGCAACGGCGATCCACCCAGGACCAGTGCCAACCACTGCGCGCGGCGCGAAAAAGTGTGCCATGCCCGCGATGGGCGCGGGAAGCCATTGCGCATGCCGACCGCCACTGCTGCGGCGGCCGCGTGAGGTTTTCTTTGACTATTCGGCCGCGCACGGTGCAGTCCCCATGAACTGAGCGCCGCGAGGCATCGCGGCGATGGAGGTATGCCCTCTGTTTTACTCCGTTACTAACATAAAAGCCTGTAACGGCAGAAAACAATGTGGGGTGTCTCAAAAAATGTTAAAAAAGTACATCACATACATCACATGTTAGGCCTATGGTATACTCCCGCGTCGATCCAGCGATGGGCGAGGGGCAACTGTCAACGGCGCGCCTTCGCTGCAGTGGCGGACGGCGCAGTGGAGCACGGTTGTCAGTTGACGCGCCATCGCTCCCGCGATGCGTCGCAGAGGGGTGTTATACCTCCGCGTCGCGGGAGTGAAACATACTCCCGTGCGACGGACTGCAATGGTCGCGGAGGGGGGAGCGCTTGTCATGCCCTATTCTATGCACTTCCACTCACTTATTTCGACACTTCCTTGGTTCGTGACCATACCACAGCAATTTCAACACACGTCTGCTGATGTTGGGTGGTCATGTGATGTCTCTGTTGTTCTTCTCGTAGAGATTTCATCGCGGCTAGAGTCATTTTGGGTTTTCTGGACGGCTTGAACGGCAGCTTTTCGGATGAGATGTTTTTCTAGGCCGTTTTCCCCGTCTTTTGTGCAGATTGCTGACACGCTGACAGGTCACGAGAAGCCTCTCGTGTCGTGTCGAGCACAGAAACATGGGTTTCCGTGCCTGTGGATTGCATGAGGAACAAAAGAAATGCATGAGTCGACACACGCATGACAGAAACCCTCCTTATAAAACCCGATATCCACGAAATACCATTGAAAGCAACAACCCTACGACGGCATACGGATCAAAAGGCGATATAACGGGAAAAACGCGAAATCACGAACGAAAAGGCTGAGAAAACAAGGAATCCGGGAAAAAATGCACTGAATCAGCTGATTCGCTAAAATTCTGCAAAAGTCTCCGTCTGCAGAACTGCGTGAACTATGTCAGCCTCAACGACGGCGACGGCTCGCGACGCGCATCGCGAGCCATCGCGTCGCTGTGCACTCCCGCGTCGCGACAGCGGACGGGAGTATACCATAGGCCTTAGTCTGGCCAAGTAGTAGCGAGCATTCACCCCATTCACAATCAATCGAGTCTGAAATGCAAGGTTTCAGGCGAAAAAATCTTGACTGTTCACACGCCACAAAAATCTTGCTACTTTGTACTTTCATACTACTCTCAAACATCTTCAAAAGCATTACAGTAGCAATGTTAGAACCTTTCAAATAGTGCCTGCATTCTGTAGGAAACCTCACATTTTTCGCAAACCATAGTGTGTCTTTAGGGTTTTTGACCTTAAAAATGCACAAATCAATCGAAGCGACCACTTTGTGAAGAAATTATAACAAGTATTCAAGCGAAACACAATCAATCGAGTGTGAAATGCAAAATTTCAAGCGAATGCACGGCGCATTCCATACTGCTCATATGTCAGAAAATTTCTTTTTTCTCAGGCATTCATATGAACTCTCCACTTCCTCAGTAACTTCCCTTTGGGCAAAGTTGTGCACTTTCAAACAGTGTGTACATTTTTTTGAGACACCCTGCATAGCAGGGGCCTTTACTCAAGCCCACCGCCGCGCGGCGCAAGTGCATGTCGCGTTGCGCGACGTCGCTAGCCATTGGCGCCACAGCGGACGAGAGTTCTGCAATTGATCTGGTCACGGACAACGTTCGCCGGACACGGTTAAGAGGAAATAACTGTGCCAGTATCAGTTTGTGCTGATTGAGTGGAGCTCTATCTGCATTAGGTTCGGTTCATCGGGGAAAAGAATCTGTCCATGAGAATAAGATCCAGTAACGAGTAACGGCATCTCTAGGTGGGTGTTACTCAACTTCCTCCTTCCTATCTCCATGTTTGCGCAAATCTAACCACCTTTAGGACTCACCTTTAGGACAACTCTTCAGGTCCAGTTTGAGTGTTTTTTGTTGTTGCGATGACAGTGAATTGATGCTTGCAATAAATAGACAACCACCTACTTTCACACAATCCATTTAAGTTTGGCCCGAACCGTCAAAATAAATAAAAAAAACTTGAACAACCATTTAGTGTACCATCTGGCTTGTGCTATTCGAATTTGAAGATACTAGATATGTAGATACTAGCTAACATGGAGTCTCAGACCCAGTTTTTACTGTGTGGTTCCAATATTTATTTGAAGACAAATACTACGCGGCCGTTTCCTTCCCGGATCAGAACCAATGGACGCGCTTTCAGCACTGTGCACAGAACCCGCACTCATTTTTGACACGACACCGCAACCCTGCCGCAGACGGCCGCGACGAGACCATGTCGCGCGGTCGACGTCGAGCAATCGCGGCCGCACTCATGTAGCAGTATTACGGCAAAATTTTCGAAAAATTAGGTTGCAAAGCCTAGGTGTACTGTTTCAAGTGTTTCATGAATATAACGGGCTCACAAGTAACTTTGCTTAGGTAAATTTTTAAAAATAGAGATTGTCGGCTAAGGGCTTGACTGGTTGTCAGTATCAGCTAGACTTAAGCTCGATTAATCGGGCCGAATAATTGTTCGAGCAATTTCGAACAATTAATCGCTCGATTACTCGAAAATCGTAAATCGTTGCTGTTCGAACATTGTTCGAAATCGACTTTCGTGAAAAACCATTATTCGAACATTGTTCGAAATCGACTTTCGCGGAAAACCATTATTCGAACATTGTTCGAAATCGACTTTCGCGAAAAGCCATTATCCAAAGATTGTTCGAAGTCGAAGATTAGAAAACGTTGTTCGAACATTGTTCGAAATCGAAGATGGCGAAAAAGCATTGTTCGAATATTGTTCGTAATCGAATATTGCGAAAAAGTATTGCTCGGATATTGTTCGAAATCGAACAATGTTCGAACAATATCAAAAGTAGGCCGCCTGAGTATGGATCGTCTCCGTTCCCCGAAAAACCCACGTTAAAACTCGCTCCACTTCTGCGCCTACGGTAATTGGCGGGAACAAGTTTTATTTGCGATTACCTTTCGAGGGTTCTGGTGGCCGACTCTTTACATTGTTCGAACATTGTTCGATTTCGAACAATATTCGAACAATGCTTTTTCTCGATCAACAATCTGCGATTTCATTTGGAGGGTTCGAATTTGAAAATCGCGAAGTTTTGTTCGAACGTATTTCGAAATCGAACAATGCTTGAGATCGAGGGATTCGTCATAGTGAATTAAAGAGGGAGTTCAATAGAGGTGGCAGTTAACTAGAGGTAATGCGATATTCTGTTCGTCGCTGTTAATCATACCTACGAAAATTTCATGAGCATTAAGCAGCGTCACGAAACTGCTGTCTAGTCGATTCTGGTGGCGATATTATGGTTTTGGGTACTATCTCATCCTCATGTCTAGTGTTGTGTATAGTTTTGTTCGGTTGACCTATTCGATCAGGTATTCCGATGATTTTCATTTCGATAATGAGTTCGAAATCTAAAAAATCGCGTTTCTTGCATGTATTCGAATCCTGTAGCGCAGTGTCGAGGGCGCGTGTAGCGCGGTCGGAGGAGGCGCGACTGTCGCGTGCACCCGATACCAGGTTCCTGGTTCGACCAAGCCGCCCAGGCCAACCAAGCCTTCCATCCCTCCGGGTAGACTTGTCTGGGAAGGATAGAGCGCTGACTTGTTCATCGGCTGGCCACCGCATGTCATTGTATGGCCAAATACGCATTCATGTCGCCTCCACGACATCCCGTAGAAGTAGAATGCGCTGGCGCATCCCAGAAGGGATTGAGTCCTTTATCCTTTATCCTTATTCGAATCCTAACCTTCATAAACCACTTTTCGATTATGTTTGAATTCGAATGCTCGAACTCAGCGTTTCAAACCATTCCAATAGTCGAAAATTTTGCGAGAGCACAACTATAGTTGTGCGTATAATTGATCCTATACTGGTTGTTTCAACTGATAATAATAAGTGATAATAAACTATGGTTTGATTTTTTAGAAAAAGCCTGATGAACGTCTTCAAGTGATAAAAAACATTTTTGTAAAAGTGATGATGTATTACAAAATAGATGTATGCATGTATCAGTGAAATGCTAACTTAAACTATTTCTGTGGGCCATTTCAAGCAATTTGGGCATCGTTGAGAGTCCTTTCTTATTGCGTGCTCCGATGGGAATACGGCGTGATACGTCGGTTTCGGTAGTTATTGCGTATTGTAATCGTATGCTAGTATCTGCGTGTGTTGGCCGACGCGCCTCTGAACATACGGAAGCTCGTCGAGATCGTTGCCGAACGTCGCGTCCTCCGCGTCCGCAGTGCATTAGAAAATGTTCTGTTTTACCATGTGCAGGTCAGAGCAATTCCTCATTAAACGTGCATTAAAACTGCGGACGAATTGTCGCCGACGGAAAACGCGCTCTATGTGCGTCAAAATCGTCACTCATTTGAAAACAAACCCACGCGCGAATTTCAAACAGCATACAGTGACTATGCGTAGAAGCACGCTTTTTTGTTAACTTTGTGCAAATAGGCTCGGAGGAGGGTCACCATGTAAGGCACCCCAATGACGCATTTTGTGTTGCGCGAAAATGGAACTGTTATTCAATACAACTGTGTCGTACCCCGTGTTGTTCCATTTTTGATGCAAATCGACATTCGTGGGCCTTCTCGCGAAGACGGAAAGCCACAGACTACAAGGTGGCCTACTCCACTAATTTATTGACTAATGCCGTCCTTTTATCCTTGTTTGTCCTGTCTTCTTTCGGTTCTCTACGGAACCTGCCCTAGAAATCGAGTTATTCGATTGTTCGATTTTCGAAGACGGCGAAAAATCGAGTTATTCGATTGTTCGATTTTCGAAGACGGCGAAAAATCGGGTTATTCGATTGTTCGATTTTCGAAGGCATCTAAACATCGAGTTATTCGATTGTTCGACTTTCGAAAAAAATTGTCGAAAAGCTCAACTCTAGTATCAGCCAACGGCCAGTGGCTCTATGCTTATAATCTATCACTTACAATCACTTATTACTTACCAGGGAACTGTCTCAAGCGTATGTCTGAAGGGTATCATTTCTGCAAAATTTGGCTGAAATTTTTTCTACCCCTTCTCGACCTCGACCTAGGGGTGCGTGCTGACAGTTCAGTTCAATACTGGACTTTCACGGGCTTCTGACTCCTTGGGTTCAAAGACTGCAAAAATGAAAGCTCCCTTCCTACTATTTCAAGGGCGGAGATTCTCGTGGTGGTAGTCATTTTTCACCATTCAGACATACGCCTGACCATGAGACGGTTCCCTGGTTAGTTCCTCCCGCGTTGTTGAACGCATAAGGCTATGAACGCTCTCCACCGGTGTGTGTCGTGAACTATATCTTGTTACTCTTATCTAGAAATATTCATAACTTTGAAGTCACTCATGGATGTGCGACCCCACGTGTTTCATAGGCGGCCCCTGGTTCGCTTTCCTGACGAAATTCAATGCATGGCTGATTTTAGCAGGTAGTGCGCCGGCACACCTAGGATGTGACCGGCCAGGCGAAGTCGGCGTTGCATAACAGTTCCGTAAAAGGTTGCTCGTCTGAACACTTCTTCGTTGGTAAGGTGCTCCGTAAAACGTATCCTCATTATTTGCCTCCGACATTTGTTGTGAAATGCGTTAAACACTCTGATTATGCTAGCCGACATCTTACATGCTTCGCCGTCGTACGTTGCAGGGGCTACGACTATCGTTGAATACAACGTAGCCTGGAAGACGACGCCCACTGTAAGTTACGCCTCCGGATTACTGTTTTCGCCTTTGCACTCCGAGAGTGGACGTCAGCTTCGAGATCTCGTTATTGGTTATCGTGCTTCCTAAGTATGAGGAATAGTTTGCCACTTTCAAGCAATTCATTCAAACACAGATGCCGTATCTTGGGCTCATATTTCCTACGTGCATGCCCTTTGACTTTGCAGGATCAATTTGGAGTCCGAAGTTACCTGATTTCTGACTAAGGCGTTCTTTCATTCTTTGGAGGGTATCGTTGTCCTCAGCCAATACGGCTGTGTCGTCAGCAAAGTCCAGATCCATTAGGCGTCCGCTGAATCAAAGAATACCTTATAGTACTTCGACTGTCGTTCTGCTCATTACGAAGTCGAGTATGATGTTGAATAGAACGTTGAAAGGACACACGCTCTCTAATTCCTGTGATGACCACGAAGAAGCTTGTATTTTCAAGAGTTGGTTTGTCTTGTAATCTATCTATGCAATGGATAACTTGTAGGCTGCCTAGGCTAGCTCAAAGGAAATGATATGGCTGGCCATTACAGCTGAAACACAGCTCAAGGAAGAGCTGCGCAACATGTGACTGGTCTCTGTATTCAGTGGTCATGCTTTGAAGTTAGCTATCATCTCCTCCTTACTAACCCAACAGGTGTGCAACTGACCACAGCGCTTCACATTCCATGCGCACGTATTTATTAAAAGCTTTCAGCTACTAGTTCGCAGAGCTACGCGTGAAAAGCAGGAAAATACACTTTCCACAAACACTGAACGCAATGAACTGTAGGAAGTCACTAGAGAGGGATCGAGCACAGCTTAGCACGCACAGGGTCGTCATCGCTTTAGTGTACTGGTTCACCGACGGCTTGGCTAATTCTTTTGAAGGACGACGACTGTGCCGAAGGCGAAGCGATACGGTGCGCTCGTCCTTGTTCTTGCTCTTCAATTAACTGAAATACTTTCAATAAACCAAGGGATATACAAACACCGCCAAAAAGCATTGACCTCGCACAAATTAAGTAAAAATAAGAAAAATAATGTACTCAAGTTGCATTTATCTCTTCGTAAAAATTACTACATAGAACACAATCACTAGACTCAGAGTGTAACTTCTAGTTACTACAACGCTTCCACCGGCAGAATTTGGTTTGCGACATATACAATTGAGGCTCAAAAAACAAAGTAAAAAATCAAAGCCTTTACAAGTAGTTTTAAGGTGCTAAAACTGCGGATCAAAAAACTGCCGCAGCAAAAAATTAGCGAACAGCTAAAATTGGTATTATTAGTTGGCAGAAAAGTTCCTTCCACTTTTACAATTTTTCTAACTTATGTCTTCTTCAATACAACCAACAATTTAAAAATATATGAGCTACCATTACCGAAAGCATATTGTCATTTATCAGCTAATTCTTAGATGCCACTTCTACAGGAACCTTGTGGATTTGAGGGGAAGAAGACGGTGATGCCCTTTTTGAGTTATTCTACATCGTCAAGCCTCCTGTCTTGTAAATAGTTGGATGACGAACAAAACAGATGTTAGTCTGTTGGCTCCAAGACTGGTGAATGCAGTGAGTGTGACAGTACATTCTATACCAAATTAGGAGTTTCTCTGGATCTCTTTCGCAATATGCAGACAAGATATCGCTGAGAAAGAAGATCTTGTCCAGTTTTCCAGGCGGAGCCACAGTGATGTGATCAAATTGTTTGCCGTAGACTTCGACAGTGATATTAGAGTTTTTTTTTGGAAGCAACACCCGGTGAATGATTCCTTCAACGCTTCCGTCTGTGAATTATGTATAGAACCCGCTTTTTCAAACTAAATTATCGAGCCCAGCGAAATTCCGAAGGAAAGTAAAACTGCTTATGCATGCACCTCTTATCAGTACAATACCGCTCCTAATTCGTGAACAATCGACGCTTTACCGCAGATTTTTCCGTCGCAAACCGTCGCAGTGCCATAGCTTCGTTCAAATTCAATTATATGGAAATTGAACTGGACCATTGTATTCATTTCCCTTCTAACAATATAACTACCTGAATGATTTGTGGAGTTGGATTCTCTTGACCTAGTTGTTGAGCTCGTCCTCTCAAATGTCGGCTAATTAATTTACGACCCCTCCGCAAGCGCCACTGGTCCACCTTTATAGAGCTAAAGAGTTTAAAAAAGTATCTCATTATAAAAATTTTTATCCAATCTGTGTTTTATAGAGCATGGCCATCTTTTGGTAGTAGACAGTGCAAAGTTTACCGAGTCTGAAGTCTTTATGATATGGTTTCTTCGAAGTTCAGCCTCAATTCCTAGTTAGCAGCGAAGATCCGAAAAAACTAGCTCCTCATTTATCACTAGAAGTTGAACGCACTTTCTTTCATAGATACATAGGTTTATACATATTTATAGGTCCAGCAGTTGTCAGCCAATATCGAGTTTTCAAGCCTAAAAAAATCTTCTGCCCTTGCTCGTCATATTTGAGTTTTCGACACTTCCAGTAATACCATTCTGTTCGCCACGAAAATCTCTACCGAACTGTGTCAATCCCGACCAATTTCAGAAAAATCAATTTTTTGACAATTTCGCATCGAGGACGAGGGCGCCCTACGCCGAGCCTGCGCTGACGGTCAGGTCATCGAGAATCAGCATTTTCGAGTTGGGACAAGTTGGGCAACCTGGTGGTGAATTGAACGGTGTTACATAGAGCAGCGAGAACTGTTACAGCTTGTGGGTTTTGTAGTCAGTGAGAAGATATAGCAGCACTCTAAAGTAGTGTAGTTTAAGAACGGATAAAGTTACAACTGTGCGGATATGCTGGTTAGGCTTGTGTGACAGGATTTTTTTTTCCAATTTCAGTCGACCGCTGCGGTAAGACATGGAGAGCTAACGGTCTAAAAGTGCGTAGACGAGCAGAATATTAAAGGTTCCTTACAGTGTCGTGGTTACAACTCTCCGGCTGTCTATACTGCCTCAACCCGAGCTGCCATTTTAGGGCGACGGAGGTTTACAGAGGCACAATTTCGCGGTTTTCTCACGTTTTCTTTTATTTGTTATTCGGGTTGCTCCCGCTTGAGAAAATAGTTAAGTTGGTGAGGCTGGCGGCATCATCAGCTCCCTAACAGTATAATCTAGCTCAAGTCCAAGTTGGTCGATATTTCACCCCTTTTGCAGACAGTCGAATTACGAGACCCGCCCGAGCACTGGACTCGGCCTGAGCACAGAATACAACAACACTGATCGATCTTTTGGGGACCCTTCGACGTTTATCCTTCGCCTTTGAAGCCAAACTAGATCGAATCTTAACCCTGGGAAACTCCAAACTCCAAACTAACTTAATTTATTTGGTTAGCCCAAAAATTATGTCGGATTTGAACTTCTGCATTAAAATTAAAATATTCGAGCACAACAGTTTCTCTTTAGTTGAAACAAAAACTTCCAGTTTCTGCATGCCCTCCCTGATAATATGCCAGGGATGGCATCCCATATATGGGTGTGCCATTTTCACATAAAATTGGACACTTCAAATCAAATTGGGCCCTCTTCTAAACAAAGCTAACTGGACTAAAACAAGCATTAAAACGTGTTAATTCACTTCCCCATTAAGTAAACACATTCTTTGAAATTTTATAAAATTGTCATTTTTGAGGAAAATAATGGTTCAAAACTTATTTCAAAAAACAGCAAGGTGGCTATTTTGTAGTGCCAAAGGAAAAAATTGGGTCAGCCCTTGTCAGCGATTTTTAGTCAATTGGCAGCAAAATTTCTGTTTGCATGGAGTTTCACGATTGTAAACAATCCAACAAAAACATTTGTAAAGAACACATATATCCTCTCTTTGGTGCTTCGTGTAATCAGCATTAGCATTTATCAATCGAATAACAATCGCAGTGGTAACTTAATAAATTTTGTTTTTATCTGATTTCAAAAGCAAAAAATGTTCGCTGTTTGTAATATTTGCATAAGAGAATAGAGAGCTGTTAGTGAGGAAAACGAACGATTTGTTTTGCTTTTTGTACTCTCAATGTCTTGCATTTAGCCTAAAAAAAATTCAAAAATCTGTTTTTTTTTTAGTTTTCCTGAATCTTACAAAAACATCCATTTGAAACCATTTTGAACTAGGACCATTTTTACTTTGTTTCTACGTGAAAATTTTTTGGGAATCATACATGAAAATAGTATGTCCACCTGTTCCAGCTTCTGCTGATATGGAAGGTTCATTTCCTTCTGCTGTTGATTTTACAGTATATATATACATGTATATGTATATATATATATATATATTCTGCAATATCACCTGCAAAGATCATCTAACAATTCTGTAGCAGCGATATAACTCCGCCGATTTTCGCACCCAGCTGAGGGCGTGGCACAGACGCCGCCTTGGCCGCCTCGGGTCGAATCGCGGCCCCAAACTGCTCTCTCCGGCGTAAGAGGTGGAAATGGTTTCCGTCTTGAACACGGACAACAACACGTTTATGAAAAGCTCGAGATGAGCTGAAAAACCTGTTCAATTTATTCTTGAGGAAACTTCTTCGTGAACGAGCTAACGGCTAAATGCTATATTGCTTGCGTTTTCGGCGAAGTTTGTTCCCGTAAGTCTACTTTAAGATGGCCATAATCTCTGTTCCTTTTTAGATGTTAAAGTGCTAGTGGTCTACTTTAGATCAGAAACAGCTTGGTTTCCATATTCATCCGGTCTAGAAATTACAGTTGATTAAATAGAAGAGAAATCGTATGCGGCAAACTGAGATGCGACAAATCCCTTGTTGGGAAAGAGAAAATTGAGCCAGAGCTTTCTTGCTTTTTCGAGCCACTTTCTTCCATTTATGAAGAGGCTTCCTTCACAAAATGGCTTAACTTTCTTTACAAAATTTTTGCGAATTTTATGAAGGAAGCCGTTGCTTAAATATGACAGCAAAAAATATCTTCTATTCAAGGTTATAAATTGGGTAATGATTGATTGAAATATAGGTTACCGCGTACTCGTGCCCATTTAAAGCGGAGCGTTTTTTATTCAAATTTAGTGGAGTTCAGAACCACAGAGATACTCAAAACGTAACGAGTGCAAATTTCCTGAAGAAAGAGAGTCCTGACTTTTTATGAGCCTTGTCTACGAAATTTCATAGTACAAATAGGCCGATACTCTAAGCTTGATTAACCATGCAATGTCTACTGTCAAAATGATGGCAACGCTCTACAAAACACAGATCTGATATACATTAATTAGCGGACGTTTGAGAGGGCGATCTGCACAACTAGGTCAAAAGTACCTAATTCCACAGATCATTCAAGTTATTGTATTGGTAGGAGGGAGATGAATCTAACGATGCAACTTAATTTTCATATAATTGAATTTGAACGAAGTTATGGCACTGCGACGGTGCGATGGAAAAATCTGTTGCAAAGCGTCGATTGTTCACGAATTAGGAGCGGTATTGTAGGTGGTATATCGTCACATCTTCATCTTTCGAAGCACCCTTTTGATTATTAATAGTCACTAATTGCAATGCAGTTCCTTTTCCATGTCACGGTGTCGCGCCAGGGTTCTCTTCACTCAGCACCAGAAGGCTGTTGTTGCTCACTGCAGCCGCCCGTCCAGATCGTTATTCGTCGCTCAAGTCAAAGTCCTCGCTTTTGAACTTGCGGAGCAAAAGTGCAGCTGCGTAGTAGGAGACAGCTGAAGGGCCCGTCGCGTCACATATTCACTGCGTACAGAAAGTGTAGTGGCACCCCAAAATTACAGGCTTCTGTAAATTAATCGGCAGCAATCGATCCAAAAATTGTACCAAGGAATTCAGCTCGGCAAAAACATTGGAGCAGAAGGTTCAGACGAAATCTGCTAAAAATAAAGCGAATAAGGAAGAAAAGTGCAGAGCCACTCTACTTTTAGCTGTCCAGAAGGTGTAGGCCCATTTAGGAAGAATAATTTTATTGATCAAATGTAGAGCAATCAATGATAATGAGAAATAAAATTGTCCTCCACAACTCATAGCTTCATTATTAAGTTGGCTGGCATCGACGCGACGTGGTTATGAAATGTTCGGAGAGATCGTCCCAGAGTGCAGAATTGCAGATTTAAGTCCTTGGACAAATGACCATGTTCTATTATTTTCCTAGGTTTTTCCTGCAAGGTGCCTCCAAATGTTCTCGTCGAATTCAGATCTGGAGAACACTTGGGCCAGCATGGTATGCACGGAGGCGTTGGCCTGTTGGAAGGCCCAACCCTGATTAGCATTTTGCCGAAAAGGTGGGAGCAAGTGAACTTGTAGCACTCGTTGCTACTCATTGGAGTCCATCCTTGTTGATGTGAACGCAATCGAGAGCTGCCTGCAAGGAATGCCTCCCACACCTTAACCGAATCTCCCTAACTGACCCGCCTCCAAATTTCTTCCTTGGGAAAAAACACCTCGCGCAAATCATGTCAGTAGTGCCGCTTTCCATCTAGCCTTCAAGGTTCAAGCAATTTGTTTGCAGAAAATTACTTAAAGTATGAAATGGCAGAATAGTTAACGTAGCAGCTAATGAGAAGGAAAAATCTGCCTTAGTCAAGGACGTCTTTTCTTTTTGGAGAATAGTTCGACTCTGTTTTTTTTCTTGCGCGCTGTTGTCAAACGTGGTGGGATATTATGTTGAGTATAGAAAATATTTCCGTCGTACGCATCACCAGATAGTTCTCTCGACATCTCTCCAGAACGACTCTTGTGCATTCGCTGCAGGCTGGTCGCCTTCTGAACATCACACGCACGATTTGCGTGTCGGCTCGGGTGGGAAGGACCTGCTACGCCCTGAACACTTGGGCCGATATTAAGCAGGATTTCTCAGAAACCTGGCAATTACATTCCTTGATCGCTCCGACTGAATTGAAATTTGACCGACAGAACCTTTATTTGCGCCCAGTTGAAAGCAACCCACCTCGGCCCATCTTATACTAAACAATTCGATAAGCAGATTAACCAAGCAAACACTACTTACCTGCCTTTCTGGACGACTCCTCTTTGATACTGGACCTACACTTTCTAGACTAAACAAAGTGGAGTGCTTTCCCGCAGCCCCTATCATTCGTCACTTTTATAGCAGATTTTACTGAAACCTCTTGCTGATATGTTTTTTTTTGCCGTGTCAAATCTCTAGTACAATTTGCTGCCGATATTTAGAAATACGTAATTTTGGAATGTCCTTATAGCTTCTGGACGCAGTGTATTGCTCATCGCATTGCTTAGGTTGCTGTGGTGCCTGAATTGTAAAGCAGGAGCAGTCGTATTTGTACGGAATCAAGGACGATATTTTTCAGCCAGATGTATTGAGGAAATTTGCTATATGTAGTCAACCGGCCAACATTTATGAACCTTTTAAACGGAAGTCTCCAGGAGAGAAAAACCGGCAAGCTGCGAACTGAGTGGAGGGTAACTTTTCCGCCAACCTAATGTGTGACGAAAAATTGAGGGGACTCCGCGATGATATGAGTGTGCTCTACTTTACTGTCCAAGCAGCAGCTTAAAGATAACGGATTAACGCTTTGAGGGTGCGCTTCGTTATATCAAGTTCTGGTGAGCGTGGACGTGAATCTACAAAAGATTTGCCTCCTCTGAAAGTTTTGCAGAAGTAAAAATGCAGTAAAGGCAGTTTCTGACGATGTTCGCTGTTTTCGGTTTCGAGGAAACGGCATATATAGATTGCACCACAGAACCTTGCACCACATTCAGGCCTCTGACAACAACGAATTAGTGGAAACGTAAAGCCGGAATAAAGATCCACTTTGAAAACCTCGTTGGCAGATTATTGACAATAACAAGGTTATTTATTGCATCGCATTGCATTGACAACGCTTAGCGAAGAAATGGTAAAGGCGCATAGAGACTATGCTCCGCGGTTCTGCCCCTCCGTAGCTAACTGATTACGTACAATTTATTCACTAGCTCGATTCTGAAAACTCAAGGACTGGCATGATTTCCAGCAACTTAAACAGGAATTCAGCTATTGCCGCCTGGAAGGCCATGGTATATAAAAGGTAAGGCGCTGCCTATGAAGTGGTCAGATGAGTGGCACTTGCCGAAAATACATAGTGGTAATTAACTATGACAGTCATAAAAGCTGGCGGTAGAGAATGGCGCAAGCGTTTAACCTCTCGTCTAGATTCGCAGATATCCAGCCACTCAACAGAATTGCAAATCCCAAGCTTACTTGTTATAGACCATTTCAAATGAACGTTTGGCCCCACATCTGCAAATGCTAAGATTTTACCTTTCAATACAGAGCCGCGACTCCATGTCGATGGGGTAGACCTCATCTCCAAGGAATGTACTACATTCTGCGCCTCACAAAAAAGCTGCTGATTCGACAGCAAAATCGCCCCAATAATTCTTTTAGTGCTGCACTCTGCGTACAGTTTTATGCCAGCACACGTAGTCAATCAGTTTAGTTGGCTCAACCTGGTAATGTCGCCATACAATTTCTATTGGAAGGTACTGCACTGTGCACCGAAATCGTCCGCTAGAAAGTGTTGCGAGTAAGTAGCAATCGTTAGACATTGGACTACGACGGCCGCTTCCAACAGAAACGTTGCTTTACTGAATATTGAATAATTTAATTCCACTGCTTCAGACCTCCACTGCAAACTTGCTTATCTAAAGCGACACCTTTTGCTTCAGAACTCAGAGGACGAGACTTGAATGAAGTCGATGTATTTAGGTGTGCAATCTTTTCTGATGCAATCATCCCTCGTCTATGGGCCGTTTTCATTTTCATCATATGTAAGCTTTTAGACCATCTTTAGTATTTCCAGCACTTTAACATTAGGCAACCTTCTTCGCTTCGGAAGTCAAATACGCCGGCGACTGAGTGCGGAGGCTGGTGGGCAGACTGAAATGAGCACTGTTGAATCACCTGCGGCGCCTTATCGTAACAGAAATTTCTTGAGCGCATAAGGAAGTCGACGTTTTTCACGTCCGTCAAATGCTATACGTTCTTACAGCCGACTGACGTGAACATGACTAAGCAATGAAAAAGAGAGCAGTTTTGAATTGTTGTGACCACTTCAGAAGGTTCACTCTTACTCAACAGGGCGACCAGTCTGCTGCGTGTACTGCTCCGCTGCTGTCTCCACAGAATAAAGGTTCATCGGCGAGTTGTACTGAAACACAGAAAGGATTTCATTCCAAACAATGCGCTGTATATTCTTCACCGGGTTAGTTGATCGCTCATGGCTTCAGATGCTCTTCTGCTACATATGTCTTAAACGATATTCGAAAGGCTGGAGTCGATGACGCATTTAGCATGATAAGTAGCAACACGCGTATCCAAGAGCCAGTTTCAAGCCATCGAGGGTGCCGAGCGGGTCAAGAGCTGCGTTGCTCAATAAATGCTGACTCAGCTTCCAACGTCGTTCGGCGCAGCAGCCAACAAAACATATTGCTAAGCCGAGGCTTCTCGAAGACAGCATGTGGAGAGCACTGCACGTTCGTACGTATGAATACACTGTGCGGACACGTCAACACCGTTGTGGTTCGTGTAAAAATGTAGTTCTCGCCTTCATCTACTAGTGATGCAACACTCACGCCTACCTGCAGGTGCTGAATAGACGCGTTTGGAGCAAGCTCACGGCGGGTTCGAGGAGACGGTGCGTGGTAATATACTCGAGTGCCTCCTAAAGAAATTTTGTGTGTGAAGTTCAATCAAATGGCGAGTGAAGAACAGCATTTGCAGTCCAAATCAGGAAGGCCCCAACGACATGCTCACTGGGGTGACTCATTTGGGACGAGGGTGCGAAATATTTATTGGCGACGCCTAAGTGAAGACTGCGTTGTAAAGGCGTCGCGGCTCCGTTACCCCAAATCTTTGAAGAACGGCAACGGCTTCAGCGTCGGGCACAGGTGCTCGACAGGATGGTGGACAAAGCTCGTCACAAACCCTGACGAAAGTCGCAATAGTAACACTACAAAGCCTAGGGCGTCATCCGGAAGTGGTGCGCAGAAGCTCCACTCCAGTTCTGTAGTATGAAAGCCCCAACAAATGATAACGATCTCGGCCAGAAAATCAGTTCGACTCTTTCTGAATGTGGGAATGCTGATCGGATGATCCGGGTAAGGCCTGACCTGATAAAACGTAAAGTGGCCCAACTCCTACGCCTAAAGGAAACGCGATGGAAAGGGGTGAAGCCAGGGAGATTGGAGAAGGGTGAACTATGCAATAATTGAGAAGACTCAAAAAGGAATGAGGCTGAAATAGTCGGTGCGAAGTTCTTCCTTGGCTACATGAACGAGAGCTGCTGGACCACCATGTTGGGCTACGCTTCGTAGGCCGGACGCTCTGAGCAGATAAGGGCGACTTCTACCTCAAAGTGACGCTCAAAGAAGCCTGAACCAGAAAGCAACTACCTCTCCAGCAGGGAATATAAGCGGTAACGTGAGGAGTGGAGAGAGTTCATGGAGGTAAAGGTGTTGGCTCACTGGAGAAAGAATACTCAGCCTGCTACCTCCTCTGACAGTCTGTAGCCATTTATTTGCGAGGTGGGAGAGCTAGAAGCTGATCTGCGCTATCGATGGAGAAAGTATGGAAACGGGGCACATCCTGGTGCAAGGAGCTACTCTAAAAACCATTCAGAATTGAGGCTTCTTCCGTGATAAGATGTAGGATCACAGGCAATTGCTAGCCGATCTTACCATGCCTCGGGTCCAGAGCGCACAAGCGATGAAGGAAGCATTTCTCGCTGATCTAAAGGACCAGTGAACGAGACGTAGGAGAGGGTGACCAAACTGACGCGCCAAGGAAATCCTCGATCTAGGAAAGGAATCGAAAGTTATAAGGGTGCGTCGCCCTGGAATGAAGACGTGCAGGCGGCATTGGGGGAGAAGGAGGCTTTCAAGCTGCCGCTGAAGGCGAGAGCAGCATAGCATTTCACATTCTACAGGAACCTAATCAGGCTGACAAAAGCAGCCGTAGCAAGAGCAAGAAAACGCTGGATGATCAGTATGATAAGCAGAATGAATCACAAATAGAGAAGTTCTCCATCCGACTGGTCGAGGCGCCACATCTAGCTATCCTCGACATTCGAGAAATCGAGACTGTGCGCCAGCAGGGTGCAAAGCAAGCGTCAGTGTCTCATCGACTGCATTGCACCCTGTTGGGGGCGCGCCCTGCATCATAGCCCTCACTTTCAAACAGAAAAGGGGGTGCTCCAGCTACCGAGGTATCAAACTCATTCCACACAGTGAAGGCCTACGGAAGAAAGGCCAACTCGAGGCAGATGGAGACGATGTCTATCCTTCGGGAGAAGTTGAGGCTTCATGAAGACATCTCTAGCACCTGCCCGACCTTCATCGCTCGGTAGATGGTGGAGAATTTAGGTGGAAGAAGACCTTCTACATGGCATTCCTGGACCTGGACAAGGTCTACAACAACCACCTTACGCGGTGCTGTGGAGAGCTCACTAAGAAAGAACTGTTCCAGATCATTTGATTTGGGTCATAAAGGACTTGTACGAAGGCTCGAGAGCTGCGATGCGAACCCCGCAAATGGCAACAAGAAAGGTCGACATCGCAGTGGTGGGCACCGAAAGGGTGGGGTCAAAGCCGGTTTCCCTTTCTGCAGACGTTCGCCCGCATAGTGAACATTCTGGTGCCAGATTCATCAACCGCTTACCGACTGGTAGCTGTAGACCAGTTATGGTATCTGTATCTCTGTATCACTTGCTAGGCCGATATGGTGAATCCGCAGTGAGATGATACCGGCGGTATCGCTGATGAATATGGCTCCTTGAGAATGACGTGCTCATGCCGTCCTCGATGTACATATGTGGACGACATCGCTCTGGCAGCCATAGTCAGAACAAGCTGGAGGAAAATAAGCACTTTTCGCAGAAAACCCTTGGAAACAACGGTTGCTAGTGAACACAAGGAAGACCAAATTCGTTAGTGTCCAGAGCGCTGACCCAATGTATAATATTATTATTGGACTGCCAAGGAGAGGTCATTGAGAAGGCTGAGCTCCGATTCACTGAAGTGTCCAAGGAATCAAGCTGTCAAGAAATGGATGAACGCAGTCTGGATGAAGTGGAGCATCAGGGATGGGTCAATTTTTTGGAACCGAGAAGGGAGGACAATCTCTGCAATCATGCAAGCAGAAGAGGAGCAGACAAAAAGGAAACCAAAACCGGTTGCTTAAAGCTGTTGCTACAATGAATAAATCCATTACAGCGCTCACCTGGGGAGTATCCGCTCGGCCTGACAGAAGGGGAGAGCTGTGATGTCTGAACGAATGTCGCCTGGTTTAGAGGGGTTCCATCATTGCTTGGTCTGTACGTCGATGTAGTAACTCCTTCATTGAAGCTTAAAACGTTCCAGAAAAACGGTGAGTTTTCAATGAATTATATAATAGATCGACGTTGACCATGTGTGTTTGAAGTTCTTTCTTGTAGTTGAACCTACCCCATTAAAAATCTCGAAAAATAGATCCCAACCTGTAGTTTTGTGCAGCCGTCGGTGCATCGCTCGATGAATGTCGTTGGTTGTCAGAAGAGGTCGTGTTAGGGGGATTTGCATCTGACTGGTACCCTGCAGAGGCGGCTCCGACTTGACGGGCGCGCTCTTGGGCAGTCGAGTCGGAAGAGAAGTTCGTTTTCGTGTGGGTGGAGTACGATGGGATGTATCCATTTCCCTAAAATTGTTTTCCACCTGACATCGAAGAGTTCAATGCTTCCTCGTCTCTACGCCCTTTTATTTATTTATTTTTACGTCGAGCCGCGCAGATGAAACTATTCAAACGGTTACAAGCAGCATTTAGCAATCAATGGGCAAAACCATCCGAAGTCATCAAAGTGGGATAAACTAAGAAGCCCCTGGAGTTGCCTTTTGTTCTGCCTCAAAGACTAGGCATTTCATTCTCCACATTTTTTTGGAGAGAGCGCCTTCAAGATTTCGGCTTCACCTCGATTAATATCGAAACGTAATCTTACGTTTTTTTTTTGCCCTTAGGATACTGATCTTCCACTAAGCGTAACTCGTTCTGAAGAAGAGCAGATCAGAATCTCAAAGTGAAATGCCTAACATATCAATTATCATCTGATAAACGTCGATAAGATCGGTCTTCCTCCCACGGTGTGCAAGCGTAGGCAAATCATAGATTTTACTTCTTCAAGGAGCCGACGGAATGCGGGGACCGGATTCATCAATGACTCACGTAACTTTAGCTGAGAACTGTAATCTTATCAAACGATATGGTGAGCGATAAACCGCGTTAAAAGCTCAGATAACGTGGCTTATCGCCCACCATATCGCTTGATAAGCTCACAATTCTCCGTTAAAGTTACGTAAGTCGTTGATGAATCCGGCCCCAGGTGTGATCTCATATCCATGCACTCTTCTCAAATGTTTGCTTGCACAGCTTTCATGATCGGCTTCTAGCCTAGCAATTTTGCCTTCACGTTTACGCCTAAATACACTCCGCCGTCATTGAGCATGGCTCTCACATAGGACTTGAGAGAGGATCAAATGGTTCACATTTGTAGTTTGTTCGCAAACATCTGAAAAGGCTGTGAACAATGCGATCAGCATTTTTGCTGCTACTTCGCGCTCGATTTGAAGGAAAGATTCATGTTTGAAATGAACCCTTCTTCTTCTTCTTCAGCTAAATACTGAAGAAGAATAAGAGGAAGAAGAAGAAGGGTTCATTTCATTTTAGCGGGTAGGCTCTTCTCGTGCCGTGACGCCACCTTCCCCGATCCTACGCTTGACGCTTGCGCGCTGCACGCCACTTATTTGCCTTCGTGTCCAGGTGTAACGAATCCGACCAGTGCTGCTTCGCACATCCTCTGGGCTGCTTGCCTGACACTTCGAACGCAAGGCGCATCTTGCGTACGATGCTTCTTCCCACGAAGAACGTGGTCCTACCGTCGCAGCCAAACTCCGCACATCTTAAGAGTCGCGCACACTCGGTTTTACGCGTCAAAAACGGGCGGAGGGACGCTGGGCGCCAAATGTGGAGCGAAGTGTGCCATAAGCTCGCCGCCACTCCTGACGCTGAGACACGCACTCTGCGTCTCTGCCCTATCTTTCATCATTGGAGCTGCGTCAACGATGCTGAGTATGCCCTGCTCTTTATCGGCTATTGGCGCGACACAGAACGTCTGCCGAACTGCGTCATTTCGGATGCGGTCTATGCCCGTGACTCCAGCCGATCAGCGCAGCATTTTTGTCTAAGTGACGCTGAGGGGCGTTTCAACTTCCTTGGTCGTAATCCACACTCAGCGCCGTACACTGCTACTTGCCGGAAGACGGTTCTGTAGAATTTTCACTCCAAACGCTCTCTTATCTTACTATCGCAGAGTGCACCAGTAAACTAGCGCCACTTGGACCAAGCTGCACTCACGTGTGAGTTCACTTCAACTATCAGACCGCCGCTGGACGCTATTGCTGATCCCAAGTACTTGAAGAACGATGGATTTGCAACTCAGCACCGTTAAACCAGATGGAGCCGTACTCATTTACTTAAGTCGTTGCGTACTCGGTCTTCTTGACATATAATGTGAGTCCGAACATAAGGCTGTCGGGCCAAGCTTGCACATGCCGCTCGATATCACCTTTGTCTTCGCAAGCGAGGGTCACCTCATCATTATAAAACAGCGGCCACGGAATAGAATGCTGAAGATCTCGCGTAGAGGCATCCACGACGACAAAAAGAGCAGTGGGGAAAGTGCAGAACTTGCTGCACTCCAACGGAAACTCATTAAGGTCCCTGTTGTAGGTTGCACTCTTTCCGTAAGAATGAAACAACCGCACCCACTCTATAAGCTCCTCAGCTACTTTGTGTTTGATTTATTTATACATTTTATTTTTTACCAGACGTTCTCATGTATTTATTTTTTACATTTTTCCACCAGACGTTCAGCGGCCTAGCGGCTGCCAAACGTCTTGTTGGGGGTCTCGCCCCAAGCCCCGATAATAGAAGAACTCCAATCTTCCTCCATTCTCCTTCAGGCCCTGTTACTTTTATTAAGTGAAAAACCGGTTTACTATATAGATTAGTGCAGGCAGCGAGATATGGTAGCGCAGAGTCTTCACTGCTCATCCATCCTCTATCGCATGTACGCGTTTTATTCTCCGAAGTGCCCGTTCTCTAGTGGCGAGAAACAGATCATGAGAGTCCCAATCCGAAGTGCTTAATCTGCTGAAACATAATAAAATGAATCGGTATTGGTCGAAATCGACACCGTTTACTGTCCGACAGCAATAATACTCCTCCGAATCCCAGAGTCATCCTCTCTACCTCTTCCCAAACCTCTCCGCTAATATTTCCTTACCCTATGTGCTTGCAAAGAAACGGAGAGTCAAGCACGCACATGTGACACTGAGTCCCGACTCACGTGCCACCACGTTGCTGCGACGTCTATGACACTTTTGCACCCGGACACATGCGCTGCGACTTCTGCGACCCGTCTTCAGAAACGCGACGCTCATTGGACGATATTGAGGGAAAATACTGGTCCCTCCTATCCCCCGTCAAGTGGTCCTCCTTTACTGATGCCCTATTCAATGGTCTCCCCCCCCTCCCCCCCCCCCCCCCTACTGGTCTCCCTTGCTCGAAAGCCCCACGCAAGTTGAACGTCTGCGGTGCGTCTTCTGAATTCCTTCGCACGTTGGACGACGTCTTCGACACGTCTTCTGAATCCCTACGGACGTTCGACGATGTCTTCTGCACGTCTTCTGAATCCATACGCACATTGGACGATATTGAGGGAAAATACTGGTTCTCTTAGACGGTTCCTTAGTGACATGGGCCGACTTCTGCAGCAACGAAACCCTAGAGCTTAGTCTTCCATCCTGTCACATGGTCAAACTGGCGTGTCAAGGTGTACTGGAGTCTATCCTCCTGCCTCTCTTGAGGCGCAGAAGTCGGCAAACACATGTTATGCAGCAGGGCAACGCTGCAGTCCGTGTGTCCAGGTCGACCAAAGATTGGCTCCACCGTCACAACATTCAAGTAACGGACGCCCGTCCTGCTCTCCTGACAGCCACCTAATGGAGGACATGTGGAGGACCGGACACGTTTGACGAGTCTATACGAATAGCCGACAGTTCAAGGAGGTAGCGTTGATTTTGATTACATGGGACATCAGCGAAGAAAAAATCATCCAGAACCTTGCCAACGACATGGATAATAACTCCAGTGTCCCTCGATCGTCGGCTCATTACAGGCTGCTCAGGAACATGGCTAGATGCAAGCTTTCGCATTTCTAGATTTTACAGTTGTTCTTCCTGTACTGGTGATTTGTATTGCACTACATCTGTATTGTAGCACATCCTATATCACGTATGACTTATGCATCGTACATAAATAAATAAATAAATAATACGATGTATAATGTTATAAGAAATAATGGTGGTCCGATCGACTTTTGAATTTAATAAACATTTTGTTTTTCACAAGTGGATACATACTTTTGAAACAACAATTTTCAACCAATTTTTGCTTCAAAAAAGTCCGATACTCGTGCGAGATGAAAAAATTCTGAAAGTGTGTGGTTACCTATTTTCGACTACGGGGAATCTAGTGGAACTTGTGCGGGCCGGCAGAATAAATGCGAAACGAGGTAGGGGCAAATTAAAGGGTGGATACATACTTTTGAAACGCACTGTATAATCTAATGAAAAGCATTTCATCGTGAGATTCCTAGCAATTTTGAATGCTTTCTAGAAGGTCTATATCCTTCTTTTCCGTCGGATTGAAGGCTGATGTCCCACTTTCCAACATAATTCTCACTATACTGTTGTCGCACGACGCACTATATGGCCTCACGCGGTGCTCGCTCGAAGGCTCTCTCGAAATCGAGGAAGGCAAGATGCACTGGCTTCTGTTCCTGCGACGCTTCTCCACCAGGAGGCGGGGCGGCATGTATAGCATCAATGGCTCCACAACCAGCTGCGAAGCCACACCGGTTGTCAGACAGCTTGCCGGTTTCACGAATCCGTCTATCGAGGATTCGCTCAAAGATTTTCATGCAGCAAATGAATCGGATGGTAATTGGAACAGTCTGCAGAACTTCCCTTCTTCTTCCAAGTCGGGATCGTCGTACTGTTGTGCCAATACTCCGGTACTTTCTTCTTCTTTATTAGCTGGTTGAAGAACTTAGCCATCCACTCAGCAGGATATCAGTGCTTGGATTTCCATAAATCGGCTGCCAGACCATAAAGGAAATCTCCTCAAAGTAATCACACCTCCCTTCAACGCCTTTTTGCGATCTATCAGAAGATGTCCATTCTCATCAGTGATGCCAAAGAACTTTTCAATATCCTCGGTTTGGCGATAGATGAGTCTTAGCAAGTCGTTACAAATATCTATCACCATCGCACGACTCGAGCTTTCCGTAGACATCGTTGTAATGAGTGGCTTTTGCAAAAGCCACCGCTTTGCTTGCAGCCTTCTTCGTTTCCTGATACTTCTGCCAGTTACCGGCTTTTTTGTCGCCAAGAAACACATGCTAAAGCGACTTCCTCTCTCGTACCTTTCTTTCATATCGACCGTCCACAGTCATGTCTGCTTCTCGACTTTGCGTCGTCCATGCTACGTGGTCCGGAGATCCGGCTTCGCAGCTTGGCATGTCGCGTCGGTTGCTCTCTTCCAAGTTTCATCGACAATCGTAACTGTCGCTAGCCGCACACGAGAAATGCAGCTGCTCCCTTCTCCCACTTAATTCTTGGTGCACTGCATCTCTCGACTTTCTTCGTCCTCGGAGAGGCGATCTTTAAAGTGCAGATCAGCGGTCGATGCTGTGGGGCGATCCTCTCATGCGGCACGATGTTCGCGTCTGTGACAATACTTCGATCGCGATCCTTTACAAGGACAAAGTCTATGTGAGACCCGGAACTCCCACTATAGTATGAGATGAGGTGGAAGTCGCATTTTCGAAAGACGGTGCTCAATGGTAAGGTTATTCGATTCCGCGTACTCGAAAATATGCATCGGCATTATGAGACCCGTATCGAAAACCACCATGATAGTTTTTCGTGGTACGTACGTGCCCATTAAGATCATCAGCAACGATGATCACGTCCTCTATCGGTACCTCTGCTGTATTCTCATCTAGCAGGCTTCAAAACCCATCCTTGGCTTGATCGGAGCAGCCAGTCTGCGGAGAAAAAGTGATAGAGTCGCTCCTCAGCGGCGACAACGATCTTCATCAATCGATCGTCAACACTTGCTCAGAGACGATTATTCGAACACCGGTGATGGTCCTGGGACTTCCACATATAGAAGGGCCTTGAAGCCGCGTCCTATGTCCCTTGACTTGCTGCAGGAACACCTCGCCTCCTGCACCGCACACATATCAACTCTTCTACGCTCCAGTGCTTCAGCCAACTGGCACGTTACCCACTTTCGGACTAGCTCAGTTGCCCCCCAATGCCGTCCTTGCACCAGGGACCCTCGCATACTTCTCACTCTCGCCGGGCTTTGCGAGTGCGCGTCGGCTCCCGCGGACGCCGTAGCATAATCTCGAGAAACTTGAACTGTCATACACCATGTGATGTGTTAAGGGATCTTCGAAGGTCGACCTGTCACAACGGCCTGACGCCGGCACTCGAGTGTCCGTGTTTAGCTTAGCTCACAACGCGAGTAGTTTTCAGGGCACCATGTGGAGGAACGGACATCACCACCTTGTAAGATACAAAATAATTTTCGATTTTTGCTCTTCAATAGAACCTGAAGCTCTACACTATTAAAGGGCTGATATTTTATGAACTTTGAAAGGCCTATGCCGTGCCATCGCTGACCTCGAGCAAAGCCTAATGATAAGCTCCCACATCGATCGCACGAAACGATGAGTCGATATGAGAGCTAGGCTTCGCTCGGGGTGATGGTATGGCATGGGTCAAAGAGTGTTAGCGATTTTCGGCACTCTACATATTGAACTGCGCCATTGTTTGAGTGTCTATATCCGAGCTCAGGCTGGGAACAATGCCTCTGCAAAGCGACTACTCCCACCTGTGCAGCATTGCTCATCTCATGCTTGCTGTAGCTGGACTGTTCGTGTTGAGCGTAGGATGACGGGCTGTGGTAGACTCGTGGCTGCGTATTTGTGGCCACGTAACTGCCTTGATGAGCTGTACGGTTTGAGCTGAACGACTCATTAAAAATTCAGCAAACGCTTCCAATATCGACTTCTACTGCCAGCTTACTTTGCATCTCACGACTGTCAAAATTTTTCAAAATTCCTCCAAGTTGAGAAGATTCACTTCTGTATGCCATAGATCTTGACCACTCCAAAGTATTTTGAACCGCATTTTTTACAGCGCTAAGCAAACAAATGGGCTCCTTCGCTTTCGCTTAGGCAGCTATATTCGAAGTGCGCTGTTCCAAAAATGCATGTAGTGTCAAATTCTAGTGGTACTACTGCAGCATATGATATCTCGACCATTAAAAATGCCTGTAGTTCTGTCTCTGACTTGATTCTGTTTTTTTTTCGATTTTCTGTCGCAACACTCTGAGAATTCTCTACCAATATATTCCCCGTTTGGCAGCGTTTTTCACAGCAAAGAAATTAATGCGTATGTCACACAGAAACCATCCAGGTCTTCGTTGTGTACTAACGAGTATGTATATAGGAGCCAAAAAGCTGTTTTAGATTCCTGCACAATTTCTCACCAGCTCTTGCAGCTCACTAGGGAAGTGTTTCGACCTCCCATGGAGCTTCAAGTTGAGACCAGCATCATTGGGAAGAGCTCGGAATGCTGATTACGAATATGGGTGTCAAAATTGCAAAATGAAGCTCCTGAGCGAGTTATGGCCTGCCGAAATCGGGGGCATCACCACAGGCTGGCTGTGCGACGCATCGGGCGCGAGAGTGGTGAGTCATCGGGGCTCCGTAAGAAGGGGCTGTCAGCTGCGGAGGTGGCGCAGGGGTACTGCTCACGCTCGTCGGGTGAGACGTGTTAGGCCTGAGTTATACTCCCGCGGGAGCATCCGCGGAAGGGCGGAAATCGCGCCGAGACTCCTCACCTGGCCAATCGCCGCGCCTCGCCACGCCCGCCTCCGCCGTGCACCATTGGTCCGCGGACGTTCCGCGGACGTTCCGCGGATGCTCCCGCGGGAGTATAACAGAGGCCTTAGTTCGGTTCCCGTTGCTGCACGTATTTTTGCACATCATAATTTATCTTCGAAATTACCTTTTGTTCTCAATGATGACAAGTGTCTGATTAAATAGCCGGGACCATAGCAATTTTTTGCCTTAAAGCATTTTTTTACAAACGTGTATGGTAGTTTTCCCGGCTATTTAATCAGACACGTGTCATAATTCAGAACAAAAGGTCATTTCGAAGATAAATTATTAATTGCAAAAATACGTGCAGCAACGGGAACCGAACTAACACGTCTCACCCGACGAGCGTGAGCAGTACCCCTGCGCCACCTCCGCAGCTGACAGCCCCTTCTTACGGAGCCCCGATGACTCACCACTCTCGCGCCCGATGCGTCGCACAGCCAGCCTGTGGTGATGCCCCCGATTTCGGCAGGCCGTAACTCGCTCAGGAGCTTCATTTTGCAATTTTGACACCCATATTCGTAATCAGCATTCCGAGCTCTTTCCAATGATGCTGGTCTCAACTTGAAGCTCCATGGGAGGTCGAAACCTTCCCTAGTCAGAGAAGATAAAATTAGGTAGGTCTTGCCGACCACAGCGCAGCTTATCCAAGGAATCTCGTCTTGTCTCCATGTATATTAATTCAGCACTTCAATTTGGCGAAATCGATTAAAAGTGCGCCCTAGTATTGAGAATGCAGAGCACGTAAGTAAAAAAAACAAATACGGGGGGGTTTCCATTGCCTCCCTTATCCAGAGCCCCGTAGCCATTAATCTTAATCCCAATTTTATCCTTTATGATTAGAAAAGGTTCGCGAAGGATCCAGCTCACAGATCTTCTGCTTCTGCTTGTTTGACACGACCCAGTTTTGGTTCCAGTTAATACAAGATAAACATTTTATCAGGTGAAACCGAAAACCGTGGGAAATTTTAGCAGTGAAAGTTTTCTTTTACCGAGTGGAAACAACTTTGTCAAGTTGTCACTTAACTTTTCTTATAGTTAGGAACTTGTATGTTGTGATCACCCTTAGCCAGTTTCCTTCCTCATGTGTACTTGGTGTCCCACGTTTCAACTAGGTCCCGAATGAAATTTTCCCTGGTTTTCATTATCGAAAGCCAAACAAAATTAACTTTGACAAGAACTAATTACATAGTTGTCCTGTTGTGCTCTGGTCTTTTCAATTAAGCAAAGGACTACCGGAGTTGGCATATCTCGCCGTAGCTAAGAATTTTTTAGTCGTAGGCAGAGAGAGCTCCGAACTGTCAGAGTGAATTTTTGCATCCCCTCGTCCACGGTGAAATATCTCTTACGAATGCTTTCTAAGAAACACCAGGAAATAACTTTGTGACAACAATGTGATTGCAGATCAGACAGAATAAATCGCAACTTTTGAATCCAAATCCATCGTTTTTGTACTGATGAGTCTAAGGACGAATTATTTCGTGTTGCCGCTGGGATACATAGAAACTTTTTAGAGAAACAAATTCGAGACATATTTTCAATAGGTTTCCACACTTTGTTTTTATATTCTCATAAGCATGTTCTGCTCTAATCAACTGGAGTGCCTACAGGATTCCTGGTCGAAATGTAACAGCAATAAGTACCAAACATCAAAAACAATTCTTCTAAAATGACCTGGAGGTCTCGTGAATACTTCAGGAGCCTAACCGGGCCTTAAATTTTTCGAAAGCAACTTTGTGCTGTTGGCTACGATTTTTACTTTTAAAAAAATCGCTCTCTTTTATAAGATATGCAAATCTGAGGTTGACGCTGGCACCTGTATGTATCTGTCAGGGCGCCAGATCATAGAACAAAAATTATGTGAACCCCTTCTCCATTCTTATGGAAGGAGGCGGCTTACCAGAGAGATTTTGATCCGAACCTATATGTTTTGACCCGAAACCTAAATCACATGTCCTCCGTTCTAGAGCGAAGTGGCCACCAATAAAATTCTTCGGGGAGTCTG
The DNA here is from genome assembly GCA_947396885.1 of Heligmosomoides polygyrus polygyrus. Taxonomy (NCBI): domain Eukaryota; kingdom Metazoa; phylum Nematoda; class Chromadorea; order Rhabditida; family Heligmosomidae; genus Heligmosomoides; species Heligmosomoides polygyrus. The sequence goes on from OX377202.1 coordinate 49,021,177, forward strand.
CTTGGCACATGTTGAACCGATTGATCGCCTCACATGAACCTGTTAAAGGAAATCTGAAGGGGACGGCTTCCTCACAAACTGTTCCGGTGCTGCACGTCATTAGCGGCAGCGATTCGTCCGCCACAGCTGCGGCAAAGCAGATGTTTCGAAAATCTTGAAGGTACCTATGGGAGGAGAAGTCATTTTGACGAGAAGACTCCAGCTGGACGGGAACAGTTCTCGATTGGGCGGAACTGTCCCACGACGACTTGAGTTTCGTCGACTGCTGGTTCGTTTTACTCCACGTTGATTGGCCTTCGAAGCCGCGACCCTGAAGATCTCTGCGTACTGTGGGCGACAAATGCACGCAGCTTTGTTTGTTAGTATGTTCACGAAACCAAAGAGGGAAAGAAATGAAACCTAAGGAACGTCACATCTGAAAATCGCCGGTGGAGCTTCGACGGCTGTCGATGCGCTGCTCTGTACTGACGGTAAACCACACAGCAAGGTCGTAGTCGCTAACAAATTTGCGGCAGTTTCAACAGTGGGATGGCGTTCTTTCCCCAAGTTCGCCGCAGAGCGCTCACCTATGTCCACATCTCCAACGCTTCGTAAGGCAGCCACCCAACTACTAGACGAGTAATCTCCTAGTCTTCCGTGATATTGGACCTTCTATGAATTTCTTGTTACATTTAAAGGATCTCCGTTTCGAGGGACCTTCCTCATTGTACCTCAAACTATATTATTCTGCCGTCTGCCTGTCATCTTTCTTGCCTTGATAGATTTTTACATTCTCCTGTCCCTCCATCCTTTTGGTCCCCTCTTCTCGCTCACCTTAAAATCGTAATCTTCTGCTTATTTTTTCCTAACCTTTTATTGTGGAGCGGAAAAAATTAGCTGCACAAGCAGCATATTCTGTGTAATCACTCCCCCCCCCCCATACAACCTAGTAACGTGACGGCTAAAATATTGTAGTTGCGTGAGAACTACGAAAGCTTTGTCGACTGGTTTCAAGTGTTCACACGGAAAAAGAAACCTATTTATTGTTCATGTCTCTGCTTCTCTTGGAGAACGAGCTAGAGCATCTTAGACAAAATATTGGCGCAAAATTTATGTTGTGAACACAGAGCTTGGACTTCGATCCAAAGTGTCTGGCAGCCAGTCTTTTCTCGGTTCAATAGTTGTATCTGCCTCCCTGAAATTTAGTCTAACAGTAGTGTATCTCAAGTACATCAAAATCTTACATTACCTTACCGGTTCTTCTTCTCTTTTCAAATAAGGTCTTTAGATTTTTAAATTAAGTCCTAGCTAAACCTTCAATAAAACCCAGAGGGGTTTTGCTAGTCAAATACATGAATGCCTTTGCATTTGATTGGCAGTTCTACATAAACGTCTCGTTATTTCTCGACTATAGTGGAATTGTTCTGAAAAATTATTTCATTTTTAAAACAGAATTTATTTTTGTTGGGTGGAGCATTCAGAACCAGTTCTATGATCTAAAATCATTAGCCGCAATTTGATAGATACTGCTGCAGTCGCAAAGTGACCCTTCTCCCTTTTCCACCACTCCTTTTAACCAACAGGCTTAGAAGATGACGTTGAACAGTTACACCCCATTCTCTGGCGTCACAGCACTGACGGGGAACAGCGGTAATACGCGCTCTAGTCCAGAAACTGTGAACGCGGATTGCCCAACATGAACAGGCGCGTAGTAGCGCCCTCGCTGACTGTTGCCTGCATCCGAGTCCATGCTCCTGGTTCGGATTTCCCACCCAGGCCAATCAACCCTTCCATCCCGCTGGGATCCATGAATTGGTGCCAGATCTGTCTGGAACTGGTAGAACACTGACTTGTTCATCGGCTGGCCACGCAAGTCACTGAACTGGTCGAGTATAGAAGCTGCCTCCTCGTACAAGGCGGCGAGGCGCATCCCAACGGGGATTGATTAAAGACGTCCTTTATCCTTTCTCCTTTACACTGCACAAGTTGAATGGAGGTGGGAGGAAGCGTGATCCTTCTAGATTAATTCACGCCCAGATGAACTGAATTCTCCGCTACCTGCGGTCGCTAATTTAGTAAACGGCGTGCTTTTGAAAGATTAAGAACTGATTTTTCCATCAGCTCAGGTCAATTTGTAGCTCATACACCCGCTGCGTGGAATATCACTCCCTGTTGGTGGTACAACTTATGGCGCACCCCAATAGCGCTAGTCTATGTCCTCTATGTATTGCTGCTCCGCTACTGGAGCAGGATGGTCGTGACTTGAGATGGAATCCCCTAGTTGGTACACTCTTACGAAGCATCATTCAAGTTCCGTAGTTGTTTTACAAAGGGAAGTGTGAAGAGTAGCGATTGCAGCCTAGACTGATGAAGAAAACCCAGCTTTCGTAACCAGTAGGTTGAGTTACTTTTCAAAACACCACCTTTCTAAAGGATTTGCGTTACAGTTTTTATCGATAATGGAGATGCATTTGTGATATTATACGACACGATATACTCAGGCATTCTTCTACCTCACAAAGGTCGAAGGCATTCTTCTATCTGTGTATATTGCTCACTATCGATTAGTGGGTATTCAACTTATTTTTTGCGTAGGCCAACGAGCAGGCCGTAGATAAGCAATCAGATGTATATGGGTTGCTGTTAGTGAGATTCCTTTGTGGAATGAAGGTATGTGATGCGCTTCAGAATGTATTATATTGAACTTTACACCGCCAATTGACAAGCGAGGGTTTCAACCTGCCGTTAAGTTTGAGAGCAGTTCGTCTACCGAAAAACATGGACAGTTTGTTGGCCAGGCAAGAACAATAGCTTCGGGCAGAACACAAGAATGGGCTCCGCTTAACGACTGCGCCCTAGAGAACTCCACAAAGCCTCCCTAATTTAAAGGCTTTACTGGGTTTTATGAACCCCTAGTAAAAACACCAAACACGGGAAGTTTAGCAATATTGGGATCTCTACTGAATCGTTGGTAGCTGAACAATTTCCGCGCAGCTGCATTCCTGGAGGTGGTTCGTTATCCGCTGTCGTTGTGAGCGTTTCACGAATTCCTTGTTTGCTCAAGGACATAGAGAAGCCGAAGCGATCATCGGCTCACTTATGGTAGAATGAACTGTGCCGCAACCCATTTCCAGGCGATTCCCGTTGTCACGTTAGATGTGTTTTCGGCCTAAGAGAAGAAATCGCCGTAGGCTGATAACAAACAAGCCGTGCCCGATCTTTGGAAAATATTTCTCTCTGGAATTTCTTTATACAACGCTTAGGTGCTCTGTGAATAAGCGGATGTATGTATTTCATACACGCTCTTGTTCTGAGAGAGCTTTCTAGACGAGAAAACTGTGTAGTCTAGGAGGTCGAAAAGGTTGCCCTCCCTGTTTTGTGGACGTGCTCATTCTTTGGGGAAAACGGTATAAGAAGCACTTAATCTGCTACAAGAAAACAGTAAGGACCAGGTGTGCCTATAGTGTTTCCGACACCCACCGGCGAGCAGGTGACATCGACCCAATATTCGAGCTCCTCCAGTTCTGTTAAGATAGTGAAGCAACATAAACTGGCAGTTCAGAAGCTCTCTTGAAAGCTCTGATTGTCTTCGCTTTAGCTTCATTGTCCACCGTCGCAACATTTGGGGGAAGGACGGACCTGGCTCTTGATCGTCCCCACATTTGAATCTCTCGTCTTCATAACAGAATCGCTTGAGATTCCTCTTACGCCAGCCCACCTGCAGCTACTCACATACGCTATTAAGGTGCATAAGGAAGTAACGACGATTGTGCGATTGTGAAAATAAGATTTCCAATGATTTCCAATGATTGACTTCGTAAATTAATTCCAAATGTCAAAGCAGAAAATTTTTGGACTTGCCTGAAAACGATTAGAGCATTCGCGCACTACCCCTCACCACCCGCCTCAGCTGGTAAGGCGTCAGCTATCCGCCAGATATCGTGAGGAAACTCCGATCGTCACTCAGGCAAATGTGATGCAAGAGTAGGAGGGTTTTCACCAGTCGAATCCACTCCTGGCTAACCTGCGAAACTTTGCAGACAATAAGGCTGCCTCTATCATATGTACAGTTGAGCTGAAGAATGGCACTTCCGAACAATTCTGTCCGTTTCTGACATGCCTGTTCTCGGCACGGACACCCGTGTACAATTAGAACAAGCATAAAATATTTTACGGAAACATTTTTCGGCATGGAGAAGTATTATTCTTTCTTTCGGCTGGGAGCGCTCCGTGGATACAAGGATCTTGTACAGTACCGCGCACATGCTTTGGTCAGTTGCCGAAAAGAACGCACGCTTTGTAGCGTTTCAAAGTGGCTTCTTTAAATACCTTTTTTAATCAAGTACTTGTGAAAAGAAACATATATTTCAGCTCACCAGCTCAAGCTCTATCTTTTGACAGAAGAATCTCAGTATAGTTGAACAGTGCTCATAGGCCCGACAGAATCAATCGAAAGGCGGCGCGCCAGTCTGTAGAGCGAGCGAGCGACAGCTTGTAGAATGAGCGTTTGGAGAGTTTTATCCGAAATTGTTAGCCGCCCTTCTCAGGAATTGCTCTAAGGATGTCCAGGTTGCCTTTGGAGTGTGCCGTGAACAATGCATATAGAATCGAACCTATCAATCAAATGCAAGTTAGATAGTGGTAGAGCAATTCCTGATTAAGGCGGCCGGGAATTTCCGACAAAACTCCCAAAAAGCTCGCTCTACAGGTTGTCGCGCTAACTCAAATGGTTCTGTCAGGCCTATATGCATTGTTCAACTGAGATTTTTATGTCAAGAGACGTGCTTGAGCTGCTGAGCTGAAATATACGTTTCTTTTCACAAGTACTTGATTTCAAAAAAAGTTATTTTAAGAAGCCGTTTTGGGACGCTCCGGAGCGCTCCTTTCGGCAGCTGACCAAAGCATATACGCGGTACTGTACTTACGGACGGCGTTGATGCCAAATCGTCCTACCTTTGTCCGACCATTCAGATTAAAGGATAAATGATAAAAGGCGGCGCTAGTCAACTTCCGTGATTCCAGAAGATGAATGTGTGACGAACCCAAACGAAGGATTGGTAACCGCGAATTTCTGGCTCATCCTGTATATTACTATCATCAAAGAGCTTTAGCAAATCTCTGTGTCGCAGTCTCCACATTTTTCACTATTCACCGTCGCTTTTTCGTCAATCTTTACCACCAAACTTGATAGTGGTATCAAGGGGCCGGATTCATTAACGACTTACAGCAATTGAACAATGAAAATGCAGCCGAAATTCCTGATAGCGCGGCTTATCAAGCGATATGGTGAGCGATATAAGCGGCACTATCAGGAAATTCGGCTTTCTCTGTTAAATTGCTGTAAGTCGTTGATGAATCCGGCCCAGGAATGCTCTAGAGATGTTACGGAAACCGGTTTGAATGGTTTAGGACGTAAATCATAAGGGTAAGTAACGAGTAGATCAGTCACTTCGTGGAATTGTACTTCTACGGGGCATCGAACGCGTTTTTGGTCCATACAATGAATTGCGCGGCCAGCCGATTGTCACTTAAGTGCAGCATCTTTCCCAGAGAAGTCTGGCATCGATTCGCTGAACCCGGAGGGATTGAAGCCTTGTTCAGCCTGAGCCGGAACCCCGAGCAAACAATTAGGGTGTATGCGACAGCCGTCACCTTCGAATTACCATATCCATATCGTTCGGATTACACCGAAATAAAGCAAACCGGCATAGCCGGTAAAATTAGGAGAAAGTGAAAAATTCCGGGACTTTGGTACGCCTTCACTACAGATTTCTAAAGAATTAACCTGTCGCTACGAAGACACACTAGAAACCAGGAAGCCAGGTGCAGAGTGCTAGGTTAACTCCTGAAATACGAAGCCCATAAGTCGATACACTTATTTATCGGCCAATGGACTCCGCTGTGCTACACTGCATTCGATTACATGGGAAAATGCTAGCCTAGTATTGTGCTAGATGAGAGCAGATGTAAAATGCGCTACTGCCAAGCAAAACCAAAGGCAAACAAGCTGACTAGAAACTAGGAATTTGACTAAGAGCCTGTGCTACACCGGTCAGATTGAGTGAACAAACCGTTCCAAATCCGGTTCCGTATCCAGGCCTGACTTCGTCGACGATCAGCTTGTTGTCCTGCTCCGTTAAAGTCCATGGCAGGCAAGTGTGTGACGTGACGTACCTGCAACAGCATCGCCTCTGTATTCAACCTCGACTCTCGATGTGCCCTGATTTCGACCCAGAGCTTGATTGAGCTGCCCCCCTCGGCTTGGCGTGCCAAGGCATAGACATTTACTGCGGCTTACGCTCTGGCGTTGTCACCTTCTTCAGAGCCTGGAAAGGTTGACATAGCACCGGAGCAGTTACTCTCCCACATGCCGTTTCATTCTACAGGAATCCATCCAAAATGCTAAGCAGTCATGAAAACGACGCAGAAAGAAACCATGAAGACCCATTAGAAGGGAAGAAAAGGATCAACCATCGCCCTTGCACTGGGAAAAGTAGGTGAATGAGCTCACTAAAAAAAGACAGCGACGTGACGAACTTTCGAAGCGCTGAGCATTGTAGGGAAGTTTGCCGAAGTTAACACCAGGGGCGAACGCATGCCTCTAACCCATGAGGTTGCCCAGCATATCTGCGGGTTCTAAATATTTTCAGGTCATGATCCTTCAAGTTCATAAGATATGAGACTCTAATGGCTCTAGGCTCATTGATCCGTCACTTAGAAAGAGTGGCGGCGGGTTCATTTGTCTACTTCTGGAGGTTAGCTATCTTCGTGATTTCTTATTGCGTGTTTTCATGGCCACATACACTTCTGGGTTGGGTCCCAGAGAAGTAACGGTATTCGTGATGTTAGTTTCGTACATCTCATTTTGACTTTTCCAGGTTCTAAAAGAGGATACAGCGTCGGGATGATGATCTGTGCTAATCTTCGCGGAGCTGTAACAACACTTCGATTTCATATGGCAACGCTTCTGTCTTCAGATTCTGAAGGCATCACAACATCATGCTGCATGACGCCGCAGTTCATTTTGTGTCGCTGTGACGCGTCCACCTACGTTTTTTTCTATACGGTGGTGCTCCTTTTTTACACCAGCCCATCGCACTGCGTGGGGGTAAGGAACGTGTTCAAGGAATATTAAGACGGTTGAAAAGCATCTGCCGCCTTATTTCAAGGGAGCATACCCTTGCTCAGATGAAACCACTTCAGTTTTATCGCAACATTCAACATGGCTCTGTCAATGGAAGCCTTTCATGAAGAATAGTTTCCTTTGAAAACGGATGAATAATTTGAGGAACGTTTCAATGTGTTCTCGGCGCACCGTCCTTAACAGTAGTCGCCTTTCGGAAACGTCTACATCGATCCTTCGATGAAAATCCTTCGATGAAGCACAACCGCAGATGGGAAGTGCCCTGTTGCCTGCAGCAGTAGGGCACTTCGGAGGAACCTGTGCACTGTTCTTAAATTCTCTCCATCGTACTTTCTGAACTCAAGCAGACTGCATCGGAAACCGTGAGCGACCGCCAGTAGATATCCGATGGCTGAATATGATCGAGGCACGCACGCCTTGCAATGACCTATGGAAGCAGCACTTGTGCAGCTAACAACAAGTTGCATCGCTTGTTTTGTTGTTTCGTGGCAGTTCGCCCCTCAAAACGGGCAGCAGCTGAAACGCTTAAGCAGAAACTCCTGTTTGATCTGTGTCCTTTCGATGTGTGAAATCAAGTGCTATGAACATAAAGGCAAAGTTTTTCTCTTCGCCATAACTTCTAAAGCTATCTTATGGGGCGTTTCCGAGGTTTCTAACGCCCACCCTAAATCGTTAAACAATTGCTTGGCTTCTGATTCTGTGACTTCCTTCAGATGATCTTCTACCCTGTGAAGGAAAAGATTCACAAGACGAGATGATCTTTTTGGCCTTCTTATAGAATATTGCACGGCCTTCGCGCATTCTAATGCGGTCCAGATCACGTGCTATCAACCACCACAAGCATCGCTCTAAGTGTGTTTATCTTCATCTGATAATAACGCTTTTGTTAGACTAAAGGATTCTATTAACTATGTGTTCGCGTTTGTGTATAGAACTTGCAATGCTATTTCCTTTGTACAAGATTGAACTCTTATGTGGAGTTCATGTAGTGAGCCTCACTTGGGTCCGACAATAGGGGCTTCTTTAACAGCCTATGACAATAGCAGCAGTTCACTACATAGTTTTAAAGGCTCTCTTGGTACAGCTGTGGGCTACGGCAGAAAACTCTCTGCTGGTGCTCTAGGGAACGACAGAAAAAGTTCAGCGAAATTGGTTTCATGAAGAAAAAAACGTTTTGCCTTCTGAAGTAGCCTGCACAATGTTCAGGCATGTGTCTGAAACAGGGGGCTGCACATTAGATACCCCTTATGTTAGATACCCCTCCCTGGAAACCGGCCCACGCAGAAGTGTTATCATAGGCCGGCGCCGCCACCGTCAGCGATTCCCAGTTATAAGCTGTTATAATGCTCTGTGGGATCAAAAGAAAGAAAGATTAATGCTAAGCAGTAAGAAGCACGTAGCTTCGACTGAGTTGCTGTGAATGCCTTCCGGCCGCAACCATGTTTGTGCGGACCGTCAGGCGGTTAGATTAAAGAACTAGCTCTTTTGTACATCTCGCGGGCTCCACGCTCAAAGAAATAATAAAATGAACACCGAACACGTTGTGGTAATTGGTAATTGCACTAAGGCTATGGGTTGGCTGTGGGTCACACACATCCGAAAATACCTCTGCCACAAAACTTCCCGCTCAATTTAGCAGTCTTTGTCATCTTTCAGTGAAAGGTAGAGAATAACGTTCAGAATTAAACAACCCTTTTGTGGTCATTTCGACATAACAGTATGGGGGCAATTCGGATGGGTATCTAGTTTTCATCATGAACCGGGTTTGATAGGAGATGAACAATGAATTTATTCCTTCCAGAAAAATTTGATATCAATTCTCCAAACCCAGAGGGAAGGAGGGCCACGTCAGCTCAAACGGGACCATAACTTTAGTCACGTTTATTGATTTATTTAGTTTAGTCTAAAGGGACTAGATAGAAATGATGCAAGGTGACATTTGAGCCCACCGTCTAGGCTATGCACCTAGGTATGACACAGAAGAGAGTTTATGTATAATTTATTTTGAAGTGAGATCCACCAATCACTTTATTTTATTTATTGAAAGACGCAAGTTACTGTCACAGGAGCAAACATCCAATGAAAAGAAGACGATAGAACAATGTTAGAACAACGAATAAAACTCTATTACTGAAACACAGACCATTAAAATATGCCATTAATACATCTAACGTCCTATGTGACTACGGGATAAGGTCTTAAAAACTTGAAAAGAGTGACCCAGGAGACGCTCATCAGCATTCAGTAACGAGTTTACCTCTTTAGTGCTCCTGTACAAGACCGCTCTTGTCTTTTGGTTTTTGGGCGGAATAGACGGAAAAAACCGTCGCTTCCGCCGCTTTCCCATAACGCCCTTCAAAGTACTTTGATCAGAAAATAATTGCAACCATTCGAATCCGCTCTGGATGATCTATCCAATGATGAAGGTAACACTCAATGATTTTTAAAAAAGTTGATTCGGTGACCTACATGGCCTCGATGGCGGCGACTCCCTTCGTCGTTCGGATAATTGCTCCCACAGAGAATATCTCTCGAGCTGGCCAGAATAAGCAGCTTTTAAGTAAATTTCTTGTCTTCAGCCTGTTGCATGGTTCACTGTTTAATAGATGGTAAAAATTATGGTCATTTTGATCTACTTCTTGGTAAAATTCCCCTCATCTAGACCGCCACTTTTTTGGAAATCTCCGATTTCACGGACTTCCACTTGGTCTTGGCTTCGGGAGGACTTCGAGCCCATCGTTTACTTCGTTGGTAAAATCCCCTACTAAGAAAGCGATTTAAAAAGATTGCACTATCGACGATCATGTTTACTTATAAAGATTGAAATTTGTCGGCGCTCTTCATTCAGCTATCCAATACACATACAACCAACGATGATGTACCGTTAAGAGTTGCTGGAATTTTGCGGAAGTACAGTGCCGGCCGTAACTTTTGGAGTTTGGGCGGGAAAAACGAAAAACACGCCTTTTCCGCCGCTTTTCCATAGCTCCCTTTAAACTGAGTGATTTGGAAAATAAATTAGATCATGGAAGCTCCATGGAGCTATACTTCCGATGGGGTGGAGAACGCGCACTGTGTGTTGAAAAGATCACTTCGGTAACCTATGCGCTGTTCGGCGCTCCCTCGCTTGAGATAATTGCATTCATAGGATATGTGCTCCTAATCGGCTGAAGTGTAAGAAAATTCTATTCAATTTCGTGTCTATTGTCTAGTTTACATTCAGTACCACTTTAATTTTTGTATGCTCTAATTTTGGGCAGTCACAGTGGCATAATTATTTAAAGGATTCGCCACCCGAGTGCCATCAAATTTATTGATTTTCTCGACTTTGAAGGGCCCTAATTTTGGAATTGGAGATATTTTACTTTTCCATCAGGCTAAACATTCAAATTGGAATCACGGTACAAAGGGAACACCTCCATTCTGAAAATCTTCAGGAATTGCATGCTGCCAAGGTTGTCTGGAAGACATTTCTTGGCAGTAATCCGCACATTTTTTCTATGCTTTAGATGACCTCCGAATGACTTCTTTGAACACGGAAACTCAGTGACTCAGAGCTGTAAGAAAACCGTTTGCCGTCTTCCACGTGTGAGGTTTCGATCAGCCTCATAATTTCTAGTAAAATACTGGAGATTGTGATGCTTAAGTATTGCATCACACTTGCTGCAAATGCCAGCTGAGGATCATTAAAAAATCACTTTAAAATGCCGAAATTGCCTACGAGATTGCTCACCGCTTGATTATGGGGTGAACGGTGTCTCAGCTCCAATTTTCCACATGTCTAAACCGTTTTATCAAATGTCCAGGCATGTAGATAGGGCCGCAGAGTGTGTCCGGAGAGCCGGTCCGCCTATCTGACCCTCGTGCCCTCTGACGACACCGTATATCGCCTAACCAGCGTATTCACACCTCACGTGGCGCGGCGCAATAGTGAACACAGAAGTATTATAAGGACGGTAGCGTACCTCAAACAAGGTTTGATCGCAGCTCACCTTCTTCCTTTATAGAACATGCTTTCATTTTTAAACTAATCAATTAGTATCCTCCAAGTTCTCTCTTCGTAAAACCTCGGCATTATTTAGATGTTTCGATTACTTCTGTGCCGAACGAGGTTGTTAGGTGGACCAGTATTTATTGAGCGGCCTAACGTTTCGACCCCTTCGTCGTCTTCGGAGGCCTAAAAGGCTTGAGGATTCGGATGTTGCTATCTATCCGACCAAACGCCTCATCGACTCTAGCCTTTCGGATATCGTCTTGAGGCATAGCAAGAAATCCCGAACCCATGAACGATAAACTCACCCGCTGATCCACCGCTTGTGCGGAACGACGCCGCTGCCGCAGTTAGTCGACAGATGATGACTGAGATTCACTATACTGTTCATTCTACACTATGTATACTGTGTATACCAGTGTCATTCTTAACCACATCCTTGTCACCACCGGTCGCTCTATAACTCACAGTGCGAAATAAACGGCAGAAAGTCATCGGTGACCGAAGGACACTCATTTCGATTGTTCATTCGTGGATTTCGTGAAAGAATCCAGAACGCCTCCAGCGCCTTTCTAGACGAAATATCTGTCTCGATGGTCAAAATCGTGCACTTCACATCAAAGTCGTTTCCGCCATGTTCCTCCACTTTATGCTTGCCCAGAGAATTCGTTAAGATACCCCGCCTTTTGCACGCTAGATGTTCATTAACACGAATAGCAAGTACCCTTCCGGTTTCCCCAATGTATGTCTGGCTGCATGTCCGGCATTCAAGCTCATAGATAACGCCAACTTTGGCGCAATCCCTTACTTTCCCGTAAGGACATACAACACAGTTTTCCGTTACGCACTCCCTGTCGTAAAGCCTATTTCGAACCAGCTAGCGTCTGATGCTGTCGTTTGGAATGTTAACTAAGACAACATCATCCTCCAACTGGGCCCGTCTTATGCTTCGTTGTAGAGCGGAAGTGACGTTATCGGAAATGAAAGGAACACACAAGGGTACTTTATCTCGGCGTGGTACAGCTCGCTGATCAGAGTGGGATCCCCTGTGGTGATGTGGTACCGTGAATCCATTCTGCGCAGCTATTTGACATGCTAGTTGCACAGATTCACGTCGTTCTTCAGCACCAGTGCATACATCGTTCGCAGTTCTGAACATATTCTTGACCACCGCGCGTTTGACTGCGTTAGGATGCGCAGATGATGCGTGGACCAAGATGTTCTTAGAACTTTCTTTGCGGTACCACTTCACTCGGATCATGCCACCGGATAATTTAACCTGTACATTCAGATAGGGGAGCCAACCGTTTTTCGGGGTTTCTCTCGTCATCTTGATGTACTGCGACTGATGATTTAGAAGATTGAAACACTCATCCATTTCGGATTGTGTTGAAGTTATAATGAAACAGTCATCAATATACCTGCAATACATCAGTGGAAGACGATCTAGAACCGGCTGCTCTATTTTGCTCATAAAGCATACCGCAAGCACAGGAGCCAATCGGTGGCCCATGGCCAGCCCTCTGGTTTGTGAATAATATCTACCTGACCATTTGAAAATATTACAATTCAAGCATTCCTTGACCAGAGTCATGATGCGTTCCTTACTGAGTCCAAAAGTGTTGATATTATCATGATACCGGTCAAGCATTTCTGATAACGCTTGCAAGGCATCATTATTTTTGACGTTGGTGTAAAGTGCGGTTACATCAAATGACAGAAGTAATCGAAACATCTAAATAATGTCGAGGTTTTACGAAGAGAGAACTTGGAGAATACTACGAGACGTACCGCCGCAGTTCTTCTCTCTGGTCCGCGAAGCACTGTCGCTTCGCCAAAAAGTGGTACTCACCGGCCAGTCCGTGAAATTCCTCCTGCGGTGCCGAACGACCGACGTCCTGCCGCATTTCATAACGAATAAGAAGATAGGAGCGGCATGCAGTCTCCCCGAGGATCACCCGATGATAAGGAACGTCTACAGATCGATGTTGAAGATTGCGATCAAGGAGAAGAGACGCATGCTGCATACGTCGTTATTGAAATGTATTTCAAAAGAGAGCGCGTGCCGGCGTCTTCTGCCAGAACAGACTTGGAGGAGGATTGAGGGTGGGTCGAGGCTGATTTGTGATTCTATTCGATCTAGGGAAAAATCTTCTCTTTGTGCTAAGTACGATAGACTTTTGGGTCCTAGCCATGGAAATTCTGGAGTTCATGAACGCAATTTGCCTACAGACCACCGCTTTAATGAAACTCACGCTGAAGATCATACGCGGCAGACCAGAGTTACTGTTATCGGAGACACTAACATTTCATCCAGCGCCATGAATTTCCTGAGTCTCGGTCCGTCATTTTCGCCAGCACGAAGCATCAATGCACTAACATTCCGCAAAGTTGTAGGGGGCTTACATAGGCTAAGGGATGCCTTACGAGCTAGATACAGACGTGAACATAGTCCGCAGACCACTACGAATCAGAGAATACCCTCATCAGTACCATTTCCGCAAATGTTCTACAAAGGACCAGCTCCTGTCCCACAAGTTGATGTCAAGTTAAGAATTCTAACATCTGACATATTGGCCGTTTTTAGAAATCACCAACGGCTCAATAACAATAACTTGACATACGACCAATGGAAGGGGTTCCGAGAACTACGCGAATTAAGATCAAATGGTACAATTCGTATTTCTGTAAGTGACAAAGGTGGGGAGTTTGTGATTATGCCCCAGTCACTGGACAGAGGCATAACAAAGCTCCATCTGCAGGATTCCTCAGTTTACCGTCTCGTTAGCGCTGCTGAGTTTTCGTCGCAATGCAGACGCCTTAATCACGTTTGGATGACCGTAGGCAGATCTGCTGGAATTGATCCAAAATTGCTCAGCAGGCTCAAGCTGGACAATGCAACTTGTCCAGTGTTCTACAGCCTTATCAAGACCCATAAACTTGCGCCAGAGGATACGCTGTCAATGTCACCGGATAGATTTAAAATAAGGCCTATAATTAGTTGTGTAGGGGGACCAACTGACAGAATATCTTGGTTTCTAAATAGAATCGTCAGCCAGTTGCTGGTAAAGGTTCCTGCTCACCTGACTAATACGAGAGCATTTCTTGGACAGCTCCACAATAGACGTTTTGATGAAGGTTGTATTGTGGAGTCATTTGATGTAACAGCACTTTACACCAACGTCAAAAATAATGATGCCTTGCAAGCCTTATCAGAAATGCTTGACCGGTATCATGATAATATCAACACTTTTGGACTCAGTAAGGAACGCATCATGACTCTGGTCAAGGAATGCTTGAATTGTAATATTTTCAAATGGTCAGGTAGATATTATTCACAAACCAGAGGGCTGGCCATGGGCCACCGATTGGCTCCTGTGCTTGCGGTATGCTTTATGAGCAAAATAGAGCAGCCGGTTCTAGATCGTCTTCCACTGATGTATTGCAGGTATATTGATGACTGTTTCATTATAACTTCAACACAATCCGAAATGGATGAGTGTTTCAATCTTCTAAATCATCAGTCGCAGTACATCAAGATGACGAGAGAAACCCCGAAAAACGGTTGGCTCCCCTATCTGAATGTACAGGTTAAATTATCCGGTGGCATGATCCGAGTGAAGTGGTACCGCAAAGAAAGTTCTAAGAACATCTTGGTCCACGCATCATCTGCGCATCCTAACGCAGTCAAACGCGCGGTGGTCAAGAGTATGTTCAGAACTGCGAACGATGTATGCACTGGTGCTGAAGAACGACGTGAATCTGTGCAACTAGCATGTCAAATAGCTGCGCAGAATGGATACACGGTACCACATCACCACAGGGGATCCCACTCTGATCAGCGAGCTGTACCACGCCGAGATAAAGTACCCTTGTGTGTTCCTTTCATTTCCGATAACGTCACTTCCGCTCTACAACGAAGCATAAGGCGGGCCCAGTTGGAGGATGATGTTGTCTTAGTTAACATTCCAAACGACAGCATCAGACGCTAGCTGGTTCGAAATAGGCTTTACGACAGGGAGTGCGTAACGGAAAACTGTGTTGTATGTCCTTACGGGAAAGTAAGGGATTGCGCCAAAGTTGGCGTTATCTATGAGCTTGAATGCCGGACATGCAGCCAGACATACATTGGGGAAACCGGAAGGGTACTTGCTATTCGTGTTAATGAACATCTAGCGTGCAAAAGGCGGGGTATCTTAACGAATCCTCTGGGCAAGCATAAAGTGGAGGAACATGGCGGAAACGACTTTGATGTGAAGTGCACGATTTTGACCATCGAGACAGATATTTCGTCTAGAAAGGCGCTGGAGGCGTTCTGGATTCTTTCACGAAATCCACGAATGAACAATCGAAATGAGTGTCCTTCGGTCACCGATGACTTTCTGCCGTTTATTTCGCACTGTGAGTTATAGAGCGACCGGTGGTGACAAGGATGTGGTTAAGAATGACACTGGTATACACAGTATACATAGTGTAGAATGAACAGTATAGTGAATCTCAGTCACCATCTGTCGACTAACTGCGGCAGCGGCGTCGTTCCGCACAAGCGGTGGATCAGCGGGTGAGTTTATCGTTCATGGGTTCGGGATTTCTTGCTATGCCTCAAGACGATATCCGAAAGGCTAGAGTCGATGAGGCGTTTGGTCGGATAGATAGCAACATCCGAATCCTCAAGCCACTTTTAGGCCTCCGAAGACGACGAACGGGTCGAAACGTTAGGCCGCTCAATAAATACTGGTCCACCTAACAACCTCGTTCGGCACAGAAGTAATCGAAACATCTAATCAATTAGTCTTCCAATAAATTGGGCAAGATTTCCGATCCAAGAGCCTCGACTGGAGGTGCAGATAACATGAATGGCATTCAAAATAAATCAACATTTTACTCAAGTTTGAGTTCAAGATGAACTGGTTTTCTATTTCCTCCACGCATACTTATAACTACAAGCAACAAAATAAATGGATGCATGTGGAATGAAATCCCAGGATTGAGCCACGCGCTCATTCAAGGTTTCTGTTGTAGATGCAATCGATAATGTACGAGCAAGGTGCATGCATGGGAAACTGGCTTGTTGAAGTTCCATACCTTTCTGAGAGCTAAAACCACACCGGTAACCTGAGAAAATATGGAGATCTTTCATCTGTAGTAAAATTAAGTAAAATTTAAAAAAATTAAGTGTGTAGTAAAATTGTTAGAAAAGTGAGAAATGTCATGAGATCTGTTCGCAATATGCCATATATCCATCTCCTTTCTGTTATCATGCAACCATAACTAATAAAACAAGGGATAAAGGATAAGGAACGGAGTTAGTCAATTCTTTTTGTGACGCCGCACGTATTCTACTTCTACGGGGTATTATGGAGATAATTTGAATGCGTATTTGGCCTATACAATGACTTACGGTGGCCAGCCAATGAACACGTCAATGTTTTACAAGTTCTCAGACAAGCTTTGTGCCAGAAACTAATAAAAAAGTTTAGTTTAAAAATACAAGCGCGTTCAATAAAGGGAGAATGTTGGCAGCACCAAACACTGAGGCACGATGAAGCTTACGAGAACCTTTCAAATTGCTTCCACGACATCCGGTAGAGGTAAAATGCGTGGCAACTGCCACTGTACATAGATGTGGTAAACCTCCGAGACTCCTTTGATATCCAATGACGCCAAGTTAAACCCTTACAATATTTGAAGTAATGGGAAGCTTTTAAGGAAAAATATGGGCACCATATGGAGATGCCGTGTTCCTGTTTGTAGAAAGTGAATAAGGAGCCGGTATACGATAGTCCTTCGGAGGCGGTAAGATGTCTACAGGGCGATGTTAGACATCAAGGGGGTCACGTGAGGTCACTACACTGTAGAGCGGCGGTCGCCCTAATCATGGCTCAGACCCGCTCCACAGACAGGCGGCAAACACAGAAGCTCAGAAAATGGTTAAAGTAAGCGAAAAGTATAAAAATTAACATTGCTCGACTCAGAATTCACTAGAAAAATCACTGGTTCTAAACGTTTTCCATTTTAAAACAACTTTTTTAGCCGATATTGTGCTACAGCCATTTTACGCTTTCTCGGAGTTTGGCTGCTTGTATACTTGTGTTACAACCCCACCACCAAGCCAAGCCACAGGCTGAAGGTGGCAGAGCAGCTTCGTGATCCTCTCATTCTGCGGTCCGCCTTCTTAAGGGCGAGGTTTCCAACATCCACTGAAATTGGGAAAAATCTTATCTCTCACCAACAATTGGCTATGTAGATGGTTTTGGCAGCTGATAGTATTTGAACCACTTCACTGTAGTCGCTTTTTCTAAGATATATTGCGAATTACCCTTAGTTCAGTTCAACAGCTAGCTTTCAGTCTTCATGAAAGAAGCCGAGACCAAGTGGGATTCCGTGAAATCGGATAATTTTCAAAAAAAAACTAGCGGCCTAGATGAGAAAAATGCTATCAAAAAGTAGATCAAAATGACCCACAATTTCTTACCATCTATTCAAAAGTGAACCGTGCGAAGTGTACCACAGGCAGAAGGCAAGAAATTTGCTTAAAAAGCTGCTTATTCTGACCATCTCGAAAGATATTCCCAGTGGGAGCAATTATCTCGAGCGATGAAGGGAGATTGCCGCCGTCGAGACTATATAGGTCACCAAATCAACCAAATTTTTTAGGAACCACTGAATGTTACCTACATCATTGGATAGATCATCCAGAGCGGATTCGAATGGTAGCAATTATTTCCTGATCAAAGTACTTTGAAGTGCGTTATGGAAAAGCGGCGGAAACGGCGGTCTTTTCCGTCTATTCCGCCCAAAAACCAAAAGAGAGGAGCGGTATTGTATGTAAGGAAATTTGCCCTAACTCGAGATCTAGCCATGGGAACTCGTAGTCCGAGCTTTCCTCTCACAGCTCTAGTCAGGGGAACACCGAAAAGGTCACTTGGCCTTATTGATAGTTTACCGGAAAGAATTTTGAACATCATCAGAAGGCCTGATTTTCTCCTCCTGCTAGTGAGTGACGACAGTCCGAGTAGTTTCGATCTCTCAGCACCACAGGGGACTTGAGCGTACTTCAGTCCGAAACATCGCATTATTAGTTCACGGGTAAAGCTGTTTTGAACTCTTCCTAGGAGGTCAATATCTTTCCTCTTAAGCGGATTAAATACGGTCACTCCACTTTCAACTATGGCACGTACATAAGTCTTATATGCTCGCAAATATACTTGGGGATCTCTCACTTGTAGGACTGTCGCGACTCGCGACCTTCGCAGTCCTTCGGTCCTCCTGTGGGCGCTTCGCAGTCCTTCGGTCCTCCTGCGGGCGTCCAGGCCCGCCGCGTCCCGCATTAAGGGCGTCCATCGCGCGGCCTGCCCCCGCCTCCGCCGGCATTGATCCGCGGGCGGGGCGCGCGCACCGGAGCGGGCATAACCCGCTTCCCGCGCAAAGCCGGCTTTCATTCGACGCCTGCGCCGACCGTGAGCGGCGGCGCTCACCTGCCAGTCTCTACTCAGTTCAAGCCGGAGCCAGCCGCGGGACCTGGCTAAATTATCGTCCCAGTTCACCCGCGCATCGACTGCGGACCGGATGGAGGGCGACCCTTCCAAGAAGGGTCGTCAGGGCTGAGGGCGCGGAGTGGTTCTCACAGTGAAGCGCCCGGCCGTCTGCGTCTCTGTCCTTCTCCGTCTCTCTCCACTCTGCTGGCTATACTCCTACCCCACTATTGCATCATCGGCTCTCGTATCGTTCTACTATGTCAACAATATGGGGTGCGATAAATCTGTGATGTTATTCGGTGTGCGTCCTGAGGGAATGCGGTGAGTCCCTTAGCATCATGTTGTCTGGTATTGCGGTATTGTTATTGTCGTATGTTGGGTTTGTTGGCTCTGCCTGAAGAAGTCCCACGCGGGGTCCGCGTGGAGAGGCAGGGCGCTCAGGGCAGTAGCCTGCGCGTGGCCCTCCACGTGGACACCGCGTATGCAGGGGTGTTCGATGCCAGGCAACCAACTTGTCTCCTGGTAGTGTCTCCCCCTACGGTCCTATGCTGGCTGCAGCCCCGGGCTGGAAGGTTACAATTCAGGTGGAACTGAAGGGACGGACCCGGGGAATCCTCAGTTCAGGAGTGGCACTCCAGGGCATGGGACCCTACACCTCCCCGGGTACTTAGCCTTGGCTTGGCAGCTTCGGCTGCCCCATGAAGCAGGTTGAGGTCCCACGTGTAAACGGCACAGCCGCTGCACTGGGGCCATCGACTTGCAACAAGAACTTCCCTGGGAACCATGTTCTCAAAAACCCTTAAAAATTTCTAGAAATCCGCTCTATCGATACAGGAGAAATTCATACAGTAAGCTCTGAGCTAAAAATCTTCTTAAGCTCTGAAACGAAAACGCACAACGAGATCTACATAAGAAAAGTACCTTTGAGCCGTTTTCTAAGGGCTGAGGAACACGTTATATTCCACCTTACGCGGAGTTACAGATAAATTTGTATATTCAGAGTCCTGGAAACATGCTCGCTTCATCCAAATCTGCACACTTTCGCTCTCCTGCGCCATGTAAACTCGTCCATCTTGAACGAATCTCATCAGTTTGCCCTGCCATCCCTATAGGGGGTATAAGACGCAGCGCACCCTACGTATTTAGGGGTGCCTTAAATTATGCAGTCAGAGAGATCTGACACCCAACCTCAGAAAATTAGCCCAATTGGAGGGAGTGTTGAACAAGAAAGAACTGCCACTCATAGCAATTTTTGCCGACCCTATCCTACAGCACCAATAAAAATTTTATAAATTTTGCCTCTGTCACGTAATTCAATGTGCTGTAGGTAAAGCTGCGTGCTGTACGCAAATCAAGTAAATCAACCAATGTTAGTAGACTTCATCATTATGAAGTAAGATAACATCCGAGCAAGCATCGGAACAAAATTGGGTACTTGTGAGGCAAAGGGCCCGTGGTGCCGTGGGGTTGCCGGGAAACATGTTAACGCGGCAAACCCACGGCACCACGGAGCCGGCACTTATGAAGCAACGTCCTCGGGTGCCGTGAGTTGCCGCGTTTCCGTTGCCGTTGTCGCGTTAATGTGTTTCCCGGCAACCCCACGGCACCACGGGCCCTCTCCTTCACAAGTACCCAAGATTGTGGAAGCTGCGCGTGCCTCAGAATGGCATCGTTCACAGACGAAAAATATCATGCAAGTGCTCTCAACGCTTTGCTTTTGGGCTTCAGCTTGTATATCGTATTCAACACTGTCAAAGTTGTACTCAACCACCCTCGAAAATGGCGAACCAATTAGAAAACATGACTAGCTTACCTTCTTAGGTTGAAATTCACCTCCTGATACGAGTTGTCGATGATGCTGTTAGCCTCGTTGATACCCATGTTCTGCAGTGATGCTTTTCACATGTGACGCCGAGATCTTAACAGATTTCAAAGCTAAACCCACTTTAGCGTTCCTACCACAGACCGCGTCCACCTCATCGTCCGGCTTCATCCCTGCTTTGTCGGAAAGCGAATCGCGATCCACCTGAAGTACGCACATCAGACGGCCATGTTCAAAAAGACCAGCTCAATTTTCTACCCATGATGATCACAGACTTTGCAGCCGCGAACCTTCGGAAACGTTGGTTGCCGCTTCTACCCTAAACTGCGTGATTCTTTAAGCAAAACCTTACAATGATTGAAGGGGAATCTAGTCCTTCCATCAGAAAAGGCCTTTTACTTCTTAAAATTACACTAAACACCCACGTGCCGAGGAAGACAAACTACTTACATTCTTCTTCAAAGCTCCCGCCACTAAAGCGAATTTCCAGCGAGCCCAACACGGTGCTCCTACCTCGCGCGTACCTCGCTAAACTAACGATTAAGAAGTCACGCATTTTGGAATCGTAAGAGCAAAACAGGAGAAGCGAGCATCAGAAGACTTGCTTTCTGTCAATTCTCTTTACCCGTCTGTCGACCTCCACAATCCTCCCTAAAGCTTGAAGGATGAGTCAAGGTCTTCAAACACTTTCAAATGTTTGCTCGTGTTTTATCGTGAGCTTTGACCTCTACTTAAGAGTGCGCTCACCTAGAGTGGCTACTGCAAGATACCTGAAATAAGCCTAGACCTTAGATTGAAAATGACATTCTTGCAGAAAAAAGGAGGTGGAGAAGTCCACCTCCTATTTAAACCACAAATGTCTGCCCTTCGGGCGCAGAAGGTGTGGTTGGAGGAAGCGCCACTTTCGCAGCATCAATTCTAGGTTCGAGTCTCGCCTCGCCCAACTGATGAGTTCGACTAGTATAAATGAATTCGAACCCAGCATGCCTGGGAAGAACAAAACATTGACTAGCCCATAGCCACTGCAATTCAGTGCGGCAGCAACCGCGTTCAAATTACCTCCACGATATCCGGTGGAGTAGGATGCCTGACGAATCGCAAGAAGGAATACACTACCGCTCTCAATCAACCTTAATATGTCGTGCACCTCACAAGACCTATCTGCTGTGAAGGTGCTCGTAGCACCGCAACTCCTCACTACTCACCGATCCAACGACCAGTTTTCCTCCATGCTGTCTCAATGTGAATCCCCATCTGATGCTGGGGTCGCTGCGATTCATTCGCACCGAGATCGTCTCGTACGACATTCTGAAACGGAATTCGTTCGTGAAGTGCATTTGAGGAAGAAGAGCAGGGAGTCTTATCGGAAGGCAACTTGAAATACCTGAATATGAAAGACTGAAAATTGCGAGTGTCCGTAGAAATCAAGCCAGAACTACAGTAAACCCTACAGCGGGAAACACCAAGCGATATAAATTAAAGGATAATCTGATGATATGTGTTACAGCAAACATTTATCCTTTCAAAATCAGTGATTCTTCCCTCAAGAGAGCCAATAAGGACAGCATGGGTGGAGCTGTTTTTTGTGAGAGCTGGAAGATTATGGTAGAATAGAGATGATGCTTCCCAGATGATGTATCCTTGAAGGGAGAGCTAGTACCTGATAGCGTTTTCCCAGTTCTATCGTCAACCACTAAGGATTCTGAATTTCTATTGGAAACCTATTCTACGACAGTGTTGCGCAGGAGAACAAGGATAAGGTGGATGCCGAAAGTCAGCGTTTATTTGTCATTAGCACTAGTCATTTACCCAGAGCTGCTGTGCTCTCACAATCAATCATAGGAAGGGTGGGCAAACTGCGGCGCCCCTTTTGCATACCCTTCAAAGAAGAAAAATACAGATGCAAAAGCTAGAAAACGTGCCACGAGCTTTAAAATTTGAGGCTAGCACGAGCGGATCCTGCAAGCAGTGCAGCGCAAACAAAAACTGATGAAGATGTGCATGGCACTCCTGCCGATCACACATTGTCTTCAAATACCCATCCGTTTCTGGGTAGCAACAGAAGTGTGAGGAGCAGACACCGAAAGCTTCACACTTTTTGACCTCTTTTTGTAAGTAGAATGAAATTTCTCGCTGGAATATCCAAATCAATACCAGTGATGAGCACGGCTACACAAACTCTCTTGTGTGAGAGCTAGACGTACGAATATTACCCGAACTGCTGGATGTGGCCTTCAGTAAGCGCTGATACATGAAGCTCTCCCGGAAGATAAGACTATCGAAGAGATTTGGAGTTAGTTGGTAGGGAGGAAGTTCCCTGAATATTCTGTGATGGATAAGCCATAGTTCGGCAGCCCAGTTCCTGGACCTCCAGCGGTGCCTTTCAAGAGCATGACCAGTGTCATCAAGGAGTGTTGGATGCTCTCTGCACAGTTGATCCCTGAAATCACAGCAACATGTCTTAGGCATATCTACTTGAATATTTACTTTCTCCCCATTGGTGCAGACTAAGGATCGGCCAGGCAGCGCCTTCTGCTATCACCGCTACCCAGCCATTCACTGGCAGAGCGTTGAGAGACATGAAGACCTTTCAGGCCATTGCAGTGCATCACAAATTTTTCTTGTAGGTGCTGCTCCAGAGTGAGCAAAAGGGAGATGGAACGAAATTAATGTTGTAGGGAGGCTGCGGTATGTAGCCTAGTCGAACCTGTCAGTGCCCCTCGCCTTGCAGTACTGTGACGTCGCGGTGTTCATTCTTCGCACACTGCAGGTGGCATTAACTGGAGCTCCTCCATGCGAACATTTCACGTTCAGATTCTGCTTCTTATGTAGCAGATCCCGGTGCGAAACAACCTGCGCATAGTTCGGAAAGCACTATCTCGTAACAGCTACAGCGTGGACCCTTACGAAGGTAGTCAATTCTCTCAAGGCGCCTTTCCCGGTTGCGGTGCTTCGAATGGCGGTTACAGCTGTCATGGTGGCTTCGGGTACGGGTCACGTAACGCCGAAGGTGAGCGTATTCTTGATTATGCGGAATCGCATAACCTCACCATAGTGAACACCATCTTCTGAAAACGCGACTCCCACCTCATCTCATACTATAGTGGGGGCACCAAAACTCAGATAGACTTTGTCCTTGTGAAAGATCGCGACCGAGGTCTTGTCACAGACGCGAAGATCGTGCCGTATGAGACGATCGCGCCACAGCATCGACCGCCGATCTGCACCCTTAAGATCGCCCCTCCAAGGCAGAAGCAGGTCGAGCGATGCGGTGCGCCGAGAATCAAGTGGTGGCGAATGAGAGAGAAGGAAGCAGCTGTGATTTCTCGCGTGCGGTTACCGACAGTCACAACTGTCGACGAAACTTGGAAGAAGGCGACCGACGCGATTCGTCAAGCTGCACAGTCGGAACTCGGCATTACGAAGCCTGGGCGACGAAAGGTCGACAAGCATGCATGGTTGTGGATAAACGACGTGAAGACAAAAGTTCGAGAGAAGAACTCGCTCTACCACGCGTTTCTCGGCGAAAAGACAGCCGATAACTGGCGGAAGTACCAAGATGCGAGGAAAGCTGCAAAGAAGGCCATGGCTATTGCAAAAGCCGCTCATTATGGAGATGCCAGCGAAAAGCTCGAGTCACGAGATGGCGAGCGGTATCTCTACCGACTTGCAAAGAATCGCCATCGCCAGACCGAGGACATCGAGAAGTTCTTCGGCATCAATGATGAGAACGGCCATCTTCATACGGACCGCAAGAAGGCATTGAAGCGATGGCGCGACTATTTTGAGGAAATCTCTACAGTAGAATTTTCTCATCCAGCCATCCCTTCAACGTCTGCAACCCACGGCCCCGTCCAGAAGATCACCGTGAAGGAGACAGAAGCGGCTCTGAAGAAAATGAGACCAGGCAAAGCGACTGGGCTCAACGACGTGGCGGCGACCTGTGGAAGTCAAAGTTTTGGTACCCGGCTGAGTGGTTGGCAAAGTTCTTTAATCAGGTTGTAGCAGAGAAGAAAGTACCTGACTGTTGGAGCCAAAATACGACGATTCCGATTTGGAAGAAGAAGGGCAGTCCTGCAGACTGCTTCAATTATCGTCCGATTCGCCTGCTTTCGCACAGCATGAAGATCTTTGAGCGAATTGTCGATGGACGAATTCGAGAATCGTCCAGCTTTCCAGCAATCAGAGCGGCTTCGTGGCTGGCGGTGGCACTGTTGATGCCATTCGCGCCGTTCACCTCCTGATAGGGAAGCATCGTGAGAAACAAAAGCCAGTGCATATCGCCTTCCTCGACTTGGAGAAGGCCTTTGACCGCGTTCCGGGTGAAGTGATATGGTACTCCCTGCGACGACATGGAGTTCCTGAAGAGCTCATAGAGTGGGTGCGAATCCTCTACTCTTGTCCAAAGAATAGAGTGCAAGCTGCGCCCGGAACCTCGATGGAGGAACCTCGATGGAGTTTCCCGTCTCTGTCGGGGTAGACCAAGGTTCCGCGCTTTCCCCACTCCTTTTTGTTGTCGTGATGGACGCCATTACACGAGATCTTCAGAAGCCAGTCCCCTGGACACTGCTTTGTGCTGATGACGTAATGCTCGCTTGCGAAGGTAAAGCTGAACTCGAGTGTGAGGTGCAAGCTTGGTGTGATCGCTTGGAGCGGTTTGGACTCAGATTGAACGTGAAGAAGACCGAGTATCTAACGACGGACGTTAATGACTCCAGCTCCTTCAAGGTTAACAGCAACGAGCTCCCACGCACTTCGGTTTTTAAGTACCTGGGATCAGCAGTAGCATCTGGTGGCAATCTGATGATTGAAGTGAACTCACGCGTGAGTGCAGCTTGGTCCAAGTGGCGCTCGTTGGCTGGCGTGCTCTGCGATAGGAAGATACCAGAGCGCTTGAAGTCAAAAATATATAGAACTGTCGTCCGGCGGTAGCGTTGTACGTTGCTGAGTGTTGGCCCGCGACCACTGAAATTGATACGCGCCTCAGCGTCATGGAGACGAAGATGCTGCGCTGGACGGCTGAAGTCATGCGCCTGGACCGCATCCGAAACGATGTCATTCGACAGAAGTTTGGTGTCGCGGCGATAGCGGGCAAGAGGCGCGAAGCTCGCTTACGATGGTACAGCCACGTTCTGCGTGGGGAAGAAGACAGCGTCCGCAAGATAGGCCTTAAGTTGTAGGAAAGCGGCCTATAGGGTGTCCTAAGCAGCGCTAGTCTGACACCTTACATATGGACTTGAAAGTTGCTGGTGTCTACCCTGATCTAGCGCTGGATCGGGAGAGGTGCGAAGCGGGAGAGACGCTGAAGAAGAAGAAGAAGAAGAAAAAGATTAGGGGGAGCCAAAAGTAATGAGACAAACTCAACAAATTTCTTTGTCTCTTTATAACTCAATTACAACCCAGCGGTGCTGAGGTATGTATCTGCCATTAAGGACCTTGCTACCATCGATTAGCCAACTTCCTGATCCCATCCTTCCAGAGCTGCTTAGGACTGGTGCTGATCCACTGCTCGTAATGGTTGACATGGTTTGTCCATCTCTTCTATTTCGTTCACCATGGCCTTGGGGTCCATCGTCGCGCTTTTGGGAAACAGCTTCCAGTCTACCGGTCCATGAACGCAGACTCAAAAGCTCAGAAAGTGCTTCTCGCCGTGAACATCCCGCCGAAGGAAGGACGGTAACACGTGACCAGACCTCACCCAGATTCGCTGCTTAGCAGGGTTAAGGTAGAAGACGTACTTCTCATCTTGCGTGACTATCGAGTCCAGATTGCTCGGGGTTGGGAATTGGGCGAGATTTGCGCGGCACAGGTCGACTCGTCACACTGGGCATGCTCGGCATGCTTCTGGATAGGGCGAAATTGGTCATTTCTCATGTGGGCTTCAGTAAGTAGCAAACAAACATACAAATACGAGAAGCACGAAACCGGAATCTAATATGTGGGCACGGCATTATTACAGTACCGCGCATGTCTTTTGGTCAATTCCCGAAAAAGCCGCTTTGGAGCGTTCCAAAGCGGCTTTTTTAAATAACTTTCTTTAAAATCAAGCACTTGTGAAAAGAAACATATATTTGAGCTCAACAGGCCGAGCTCTATCTTTTGACATATAAATCAATAGAGTTGAACAATGCATGTAGGCCGGACATAATCAATCGAGTGGGCGCGAGAGTCTGTAGAGTGACAGTTTGGGGAATTTTATCGAAATTCCCAGCCGCCCTACTCAGAAATTGCCTTAAGACTGTCCAGCTTGCCTTAGGAGTGCGCCGTGAACAATGCACATAGAATCGAACCTATCAACCGAGTGGGCGCGACCAGGCGCAGAGTGAGGTCACTGGGCGCGAGAGCCTGTAGAGTGACGGGGTGGAGTTTTATCGAAATTCCCAGTCGTTCCACTTAGGAAATGCTCCTAGCCTGTCCAGCTTGCTTTTGGAGTGCACCATGAACAATACATATAGAATCGAACCTATCAATCGAGTGGGCGCGAGAGCCTGTAGAGTGACCGTTGGGGAATTTTATTGAAATTCCCAGCCGCCCTACTCAGAAATTGCCTTAAGACTGTCCAGCTTGCCTTAGGAGTGCGCCGTGAACAATGCATATAGAATCGAACCTATCAATCGAGTGGGCGCGACCAGGCGCAGAGTGAGGTCGAGTGGGCGCGCGAAAATGCAGATTAGCCGGGTGTCACTCAAATATGGGCAAGTAAGGGCGCAGGAAACTTCAACGCTAATTCCACCGCCCTAAAATGGCAGCTGGGGATAAGGCTGCTTAGGCAGCCGAAGAGTTGTAAGCATGTCTTCGTAAAGTGCCTTAAGCTGTCTGCTCGCTCATGCATTTGTAGGCCGGTATCTCTCTACGTCTTCCCGCAGGGGTCGACTGAATTTGGAAGAAATCGTGTCACACAAGGCTAACCTGCATTTTCGCAGCGCCGTAACTTAGTCCAATCATAAGCTACATTGCTCCTTTTCAGAGCAATATTAGAACATCTTACTGCCTACAAAACCTATAAGCAGTATCCGGAAAGGTTCACACATGACAGAGTTATCGCGCTCAGAACACGGCCGCGCGTGCAATGCAATACAACAACGGTCCATGTTCTCCTCGCTCTTACTCGCCCAGATTACAGTTTTCCCTACTCACAATAACACCATTCAATTCAGCATAAAATGCTGGATCGAATGGTATCTAGCATGGCCCAATTGTAAGATATCGATTTCTATGACGTCATAGTCCGCGCAGGCTCGGCCTGGGCGCACGTCCTCGAAGGGAAATCGTCGAAAAATCCATTTTTCTGGAATTGGTCTGGAGTGACACCGTTCGATAGAGCTCATCAAGCTGAAGGGAACGGTAGCATTGCGAGAGTCGAAAGCTCAAATCTGGGTGAGTAAAAGCGCAAGAAACTCTAACCGCTATCTTACGCCGCTTTAGATTGGCAGATGAGGCTAAGGCAGTTCAGGCAGCTGAGGAGTGGTGAGCATGTCATCGTAAAGTGCCTTCAGTGTTATGCTAGCACACGCGTTTGCATGCCGTTAGCACGCCGCGTCTTCCTACAGGGGTCGACTGAAGTCGGAAAAAATCGTGTCACACACGGCTAACCTGCATTTTCACGCCGCTATAATTTCGCTTGTTTAGAAGATATAACGCTGCACTTTCGCGGACCACTAAAGCTTTCTACTGCCTACAAAATCCACGAGCCGTAGCAGGAACGATTCGGTCTCGACAGAGTTATTGCGCTCCGAACACACTCGCGCGTGCAATTTGCGAGTGGTCGCGCCCACTCGATTGATAGGTTCGATTCTATATGCATTGTACACGGCGCACTCCAAAAGCAAGCTGGACAGGCTAGGAGCATTTCCTAAGTGGAACTACTGGGAATTTCGATAAAACTCCCCAAACCGTCACTCTACAGACTCGACCTCACTCTGCGCCTGGTCGCGCCCACTCGGTTGATAGGTTCGATTCTATATGCATTGTTCACGGCGCACTCCTAAGGCAAGCTGGACAGTCTTAAGGCAATTTCTGAGTAGGGCGGCTGGGAATTTCAATAAAATTCCCCAAACTGTCACTCTACAGACTCTCGAGCCCACTGGATTGATTATGTCCGGCCTATATGTATTGTTCAACTCTATCGATTTATATGTCAAAAGATAGAGCTCGGCCTGTTGAGCTCAAATATATGTTTCTTTTCACAAGTGCTTGATTTTAAAGAAAGTTATTTAAAAAAGCCGCTTTGGAACGCTCCAAAGCGGCTTTTTTGGGAATTGACCAAAAGACATGCGCGGTACTGTATTGTTAGTATTAGTGGGGAAAACGCAGAAACATCCCTAAGTGTGTGTTAATATTAAAATCTTATTATACAAACATTTCTTATTCGCCAATCGTTTGAAAAAACCATAGGCCTTCTCATTCAACTCAAAATTGTGGTTCAAAGCTAGGTATGAGGAGAATAAACTGGAATGGAACAGTCATCAACAAGAAACACTCCACAAAATCTTTCAGCTGTTGGCTTTGTTCAGATTGGTAACCGCTACCTGACCGACCATTCCTAGGCTTTCTAGAAATTACCATCTTTGAGCTTCTTATTAAGAGGCAGTTAGAAACACTCCACAAAATCTTTCAGTACAAAGCAGCCTTATTCTATTCTATTCATTATATTTTTATTTAAAGAATTTTATGTATAGATTTACAACTAATTCTATTATTAATTTAGAGCCTTATGATATTCCTCGACTGAACCATTTTCTTTTCTTGTTGTTGCATTTCGCTAGCGCTTTATCGAATTTCTTCGCGAAAGAACTGTATCTTTCCCAGCCCCGCTCATCCTGGGTGTGCTGTTTGCCTCCATAAAAAGACAGGCCCGATGATCTGACATGTTCTGCAGGTAAGTTGGCAACAACGAATGCTTCATAATCACGCGTCTCTACGACACAAACATATCGATGACTCATTGCAATATGGGTTAAGAGAGCTCACATTTTCAACTGCGCCACTGAGAGCATCGAAAAGTTCCTCTAGGCAACTGACGCCAGATGGTCACAAATCATCGCATAACCACATCTACTGAAGTGACGATAGCACGTATGGACGTTGTTGTTCTAATAGAGTGTCTTGCGCTCTATTTGTTCAGTGGGGTGAATTCCAGTAACATGGATGTCCGGCGTAGCAGATTTCACGTCCTTCATGAATTGGCTCTGTCAAGTCACAATCTAAATCATTCTGACCATTTAGTCGTAGGAGGGGCAAACGGAAACCTTACCGCAAAGTTGGGACCGCGCCCTTCTTCCGTCCAGCGTGCCGCGATATTTAGTTTATTGTAAGTTGAGGTGCCGTTAGCATGATGATGTGCAACTGGAGAACATACTATCTTTACGGACTGCTCTTCCGAACCTCTGCTTTGCGCATTTGGGCAACAATTTTTTCTCGTAAGATTGAAAATTGTGTAGCTACGACACTTTCTTGACTGAAACAGCCTCAAAAGTCAAAATTATTAACGTCTAATGTAGGATCACGAATTACGGCATGGACGGACAGTTATCCATGCATCCCCTGTCCTTGACGTTCTCGGCACCATGATGTTATCTTTGATAACGGGTTATCTTCTAGTAGATACGAGAAATGTCCCCGGGGACAGATTCTGCAACCGCTTAGCGCCCTCTAACGGTGAAAATACCGCCAAATCCCCTGATATGACATTCATTATCATCAGATTTTGTGGTATTTTCACCGTTAGAGGGCGGTAAACGGTTGATGAATCTGGCCCCTTAATGCAAGGTCTGCCACTACAAAAACGTTTTGAATATAAGTTCTCACGTGAACGACAACGGAGAACTGGCTTGCTTTCCTCAATGTGATGGCTATACCTATACCTATATACCCTATATGAGGGTGTATGCAGAGCCAGGGGCCAGATTCATCACCCGCTTTCCGCACTCTAATGATGAAAATACCCCCGAACCCCCCCCCCCCATATGGCATTCATCAGCATCAGGTTTGGCAGCATTTTCACCGGTAGAGGGCGGTAAGAGATTAATGAATCTGGCCCCAGAAGGTACAGAATGCCCTCAAACAAATTCGCCATTGTTTACTGCGCATTGGCTCACCAAGTTGGGGTAAAACGGCCGTTTCCTAAAATATCTACATATCCATACCGCTCGTGCAACCCCGTCTGAATGCGCCGGAGGATCCTAGTCATGGAATGTGGCGCACAGCACTGCGATGCGAAATGGACACACCACCACTATCAATCCTGGTTGGAAGAAGCTACAACCAGTGACGGCTGGAGGTCAGCAGGACCAGCGTTCGAAAGCAACACTCTGTGTCCTTTACATCTCGGACCAACTGACTGCAGCAATACATGCGAACGTAGGCCTTGAAAACGACATGGAAGACGAAGCGGCATCTCTACCAATCTTAAAAAGCAGCTGGTCCGAAATCATCCTATCCATCGACTCTGCGCAACTCCACTGGGGTGAGGAATAAGGAGCACCTGGGTGAATTACGCAGGTCCCTAGCGTTCACTCTCGGGAGCCAGGAGCCTGCGCAGTACGTCGACATCTCTGGGCATCACTCTTTAGGTACCTAGGGAGGGTAGCTTCAAGGTCTATAAGTTCATTCACCCAACTTGGATCCACATAGGGTGACAGTGGACCCATGTGTCCGTTCACAAATGCTAGCTATGACGCCTTTTGCTTTCTAAGATGTCTTCTCATGACCTTTTCGCCTCTCGGGTAGGTTCTTGCTCTTAATGGAATGGTATTTGAGAGGGTAATTTAGAGGTCGTGGAATACCTAGACTGTGCTGGGTGGACGCGGTACATACCTGAAGATAGCCGGTCTCCACCCTGATCAAGCAACTGATAGAAATAAATGGCAATCACATTCCAAGCAAGTGGAGGCTGCTTCGATGTGGAACAAACGCTTAAGTAAGTGAGTATTTGAGAGGATAGTTTCTCAAATGACTACGACAGCCGAAACGTTATCGGCAGTAAAGGTTTGTACCAATATTGGCTAGCAAATTTGCTCCTATAGGAGGAGGTAAATAGTTTTTCAATTGAACTCGACTTTTCCAGACTCTGGCGAAGGCGACGTCGTCTAAATTTCTTCTTCTTATTATTATTATTCAGCGTTTGTCCCGCTTCGTCGCGGGGTCCACTCTTCTGGTGCCATCTCGGCACCTTTCTCGATCCTGTGCTTGATCAGGGTGGACGCCAGTTACTTTCATGTCCTTGTGTGTTACTTTCATGTCCATCGGACCAACGCTGCTCGGGCGTCCTCTAGGCCGCTCTCCTGACACTTCCAACTCAAGGCCTACCTTGCGGACGCATTCTTCCTTCCCGAACGTGTCCGTCCCGTCGTGAACGAGCATCGCGCATCTTGTCCGTTATCGGCGCCACACCGAACTTCTGCCAAATGGCATTGTTTGGATGCGGTCTAGGCGCGTAACTCCAGCCGTCCAGCGCAGCATCTTCGTCTCCATGACGCTGAGGCGCGTTTCAACCTCCTTAGTGGCCAACCCTCAGCGCTGTACATCGCTACTGGCCGCACGAGTGCTCTGTAGATCTTCGACTTCGAATGCTCTAGTATCTTCCTACCTTTATCATCGCAAGCGAGAATCACGTCATCAGCATAAAGCAGCATCCATGGAACAGGCTGCTGAAGATCTCGCCTAATGGAATCCATGACGACAACAAAGAGGAGTGGAGAAAGCGCAGAACCCTGGTGCACTCCAACAGAGATGGGAAACTCCGTTGCGGTTCCAGCTGCAGCTTGCACTCTACTCTTTGGGACAAGAGTAGAGCATCCGCACCCACACTATAAGTTCCTCAGGAGTACGTTGTTTTGTCGCAAGGCGTATCATATACGGCACGGGGTCGAAGGCCTTCTCCAAGTCGAGAAAGGCTATATGCACCGGCTTCTGTTTCTCGCGATGCTTCTCCACCAGGAGGCGTGCGGCGTGTATAGCACCAATGGTCCCACAACCAGCCACGAAGCCGCACTGGTTGTCGGAGAGCTTGACGATTTCACAAATTTGTCTATCGAGGACTCTATCGAAGATCTTCATGCTGTGTGAAAGCAAGCGAATCGGACCGTAATTCGAGCAGCAGCAGGACTGCCCTTCTTCTTCCAAATCGGAATCGTCGTACTGTTGTGCCAACACTCCGGTACTTTCTTCTAATTACTACCTGGTTGAAGAACTCAGCCAACCGCTCAGCAGGATACCAGAGCTTCGACTTTCAAACAGCGACTGCCAGATCATCCCGCCCCGTCGCCTTCCGGGCTTCATCTTCTTCAGAACCGCTTCTGTTTCCTCCACGGTAATCTTGTGAACGGGACTGCGAACAGAACCCACAGAAGGGATGGCCGGGTGAGGGGTGAGGAAATTTCATAGTGGAAATATCCTCAAAATAATCACGCCATCGCTTCAGCGCCTTTTTGCGGTCTGTCAGAATATCGCCGCTCTCATCATTGATGCCAACGAACTTTTCAATATCCTCGGTTTGGTGATGGCGGGTCTTAGAAAGTCGTTAGAAATACCGGTACTTATGAAGCAGAGGGCCCGTGGTGCCGTGGGATTGCCGGGAAACATCGCGCGACTCGAGCTTTCGGTAGATATCACCATAATGATGGTTCTCGCAGCCACGGCTTTCTTTGCAGCCTTCTTCGCCTCCTTATACTACTGCCAGCTGTCGGCTGTTCTGTCGCCGAGAAACACATGATACAGCGACTTCTTCTCTCGAATCTTCGCTTTCACATCGTCCGTCCACAGTCATGTCTGCCTGTCGACTTTGCGTCGCCCAGGCTTCGTAGTGCCGTGTTCCAACCATGCAGCTTGGCGTATCGCGTCGGTTGCTCTCATCCAAGTTTCGTCGACAGTCGTGACTGTCGGCAACCGAACGAGAGAAATCACAGCTGCTTCCTTCTCTTTTATTCGCCATCACTGGATTCTTGCAGCACCGCATCGCTCGACCTGCTTCAGCCTCGGAGGGATGATCTTACAGGTGTACATCAGCGGCCGATACTGTATGGCGACCGTCTCACACGGCACGACCTTCGCGTCTGTGACAATACTTCGGTCGCGATCCTTTACAAAGACAAAGTCTATCAAGAATTGGAGCTCCCACTATAGTATAAGATGAGGTGGGAGTCGCGTTTTCGGAAGACGGTGTTCTCAATGGTTATGCTATGATATTCCGCATACTCAAGAATACGCTGACCATCGGCGAGACCCGTATCCGAAACCACCATGGCAGCTGTACCGGTCCTTGACAGCACCTGCGTGCCCATTAAGGTCACCAGCGACTATGGTGACATCTCATCTTTAGGCCCTACTTCTGCTATCTTCTCATCAAGCAGGCTACAGAATCTTCCTTGACTTGATCGTAGCAACCACTCTGTGGAGCATACGCAGAGAAGAAGTGATAGGGTCGACAACGATCTTCATCAAGAGACCGTTGAAGCGCTCGACCTTTCGAGTCACGAAATCATTCAGAGACGATTATTCCGACACCACTGGTGGTCCTGGGACTTCCACATAGAACGGCTTTGAGACCACGTCCTATGTCCCTTGACTTGCTGTAGGGCCGCCTCGTCTCCTGCACCCCGAAATCAACTCTCCAGTGCTTCATCCAACTTGCATGACCCACATTCAGCGTTGCCGCGCGGGTCCTGCTTACGTTACGGGACTTTCGGACTAGTTCAGTTGCCCCCCGATCCTCGCATCAGGGACTCTCGCGTACTTCTCACACTCGCCGGGCTTTGCGAATGCGCGTCGGCTCCCGCGGACGCCGTAGCACTATCTCGAGAAACTTGAACTGTCAACTGTCCAGGCCTGCCTACGAGGACCCATGTGATGTGACATGGGTCTTCGTAGGCCGGCCTGTCACAAGGGCCTGTCGCCTGCATCCGAATCTCCGTGATTAGTTTGGCTCGCACAGCGGGCAGTTTCCAGTGACACCACGTGGAGGAACGGGCATCGCTACAGCGACGTCGTCTAAACATAAGCCTAATAAAGAGGACGATACCAATACTGGTCTACAGCTGAGAGTGAGCAAGCTGCCGGGAACACCAGTGCCAACAAAGCCATGATTTAGATTTATGGAAAGTCGGACGTGGATAATCGTGGTTCGGCTGAATAACCACTTAAATCAAGTAAATTTGAATGATGTTTAGGCAACGTCATCGATAATTAAGGCTATCCAGTCTTTGGGTTCACCTCAAACCAGCAATGCTAGCTCCAAGTCTTATGTTATTCGCAATTCTATGTTATCAAAACTGTTACCTAAGACGAGATTTCAGCAAGGTTGAATGTGCAGAAACCTTTGCAAATTTTCATTTTCACCTTTTTCAACTACAAGGCCTGTTGTGGATGGCGCTTACACTTCCAATAAAGTGAACCTAGCGATATGATGGATAAGCGCAAGAGTCATCTCCAATCTGATCACTTAGCACACCTCAAGACACTTTTTCGAAGTTGCTAAAAGCCTCCTATAGCTCATTCCTGTCTAGTTCATCCACTATTTCGTTTTTAGATATGCTGACTGTAGCGCAAAGAGTTATTTTAAGATTGCAGGATCAGAGTTCTATGTACCTCATCTATGAGCGGATGAAGCAATTCGTAGTGAAAGCATTCAAAAGACCGCTGAACATGACAGGGCACCTTTCGTTTGTTGAAGAAAAAAGTGTGCCTTATCCATTCTGTGGTGTCTCGGATAGAAAGGCGAAAAGGCTCCAAAAATGGAGCAATGAAGAGTAATACCACACGGCGTTGTGCTTGATACATTCGGAAGTTGTTCCACAAACAAAAGAGTCCTCTCACTCAAAAATGGTTGTGTTTTCAGATGGACATGCAGAGCTTAAAGAACTAACCATGATGGCAAACCAGTCAACACCATATCTCTGGCCACAATGTGTTATCCCTGATGGAGTGAGGAATAAACATGTTTAAAGAGAAGTGACTAATGGAGATCTCGCCGTATTGCCTTCCTTGTATCGGCGATTGGCATTCGCATTAGAGGCACGAAGAGCGGTAAGAATTGAGCAAAGAAGAAAACATGCGTGGTTGAGAGATGAGAGACGAGCAGACATTTTTCGTCGCGACTGAGCGGTGTAATCTGCCGGCATTCCAGATCGAACGGCCGGATGGACTCTCTCAAAAGATCGTTCTTAGTTGGCAATGGACAGTGGCCTTCCGCCAGATCCACCACTATGACTCGTTAGACTTCCAGGAGGCGCCCTCTTGTTTATCGCGTGGAAACCTATCAATCTAGTGTTCGTGTTACACTATCCTAACATTACCTGTTGTTATGGTAGTTACCCACAAGCTCAGGATAATTCTACATGATAAGGACGCGTGGCAGCGCACTCGTTGCATAGGCCAAAAACACGTTAAAAATGCCTCCACAACCTTCCGCAGAATTACTTGCGTGGCACATCCCATGAAGGGCTTAATTAACGCGGTATTAATGTCGGTGCCTTACAGTTACTTATACATAGTCTTCCACTCAGAGAATGATTTAACCGGCACGATTTCCTTTCCACAAGAGAATAATCACATTTTAGAACCAAACAACTCCATACTGTTCACCTTCGTCACAAATAAGTGTCTGTTTTCTACTATTTACTCAAGTGCTTGGGCTCTCACTTCCATATGCATGACGTAAATATCAAAACAAACTTTTGCAGCATCCTTCAACAGATATGGTTCGATGCTGCCGACTGCCTTCGGGATGCAATCTGTAAGTGCTGAAGGAATTTGAACTCAAAGACAGCAATGACGAGCCCATGAATAGGATATCAACACATTCGCAATGGCCCTCAAAAATATTTTACAACACTCGGGAACATGTTCGTAATCCTCGAATACAGCACTTTTTATAGCGGCAAGCTATAAATAGTGCTGCCTTCATAAACTGTGTTGGGCTCGCTCCAGAGAAGTTCCTATGGGACTCCCACGTATGTTCATATTTAGCATCTTGCCTACTGGGTGGAATTTTTGCAGTTGTACGTTTCAAGTCTCAGGAAGTTATATGCTGGTTATTTGTGCCACATCCTCGTCCGCATCGATGGAATTCCGCGCTCACCGCCTGCCACCCAGGCCCGGAAAGTATCAAAAGTTTCTGATTAAACAAGTGCAACAATTATTCAAGCCCTCAAGACAGTAAAATATCTAGAAGACTCCAAGATTTTACCAACGATAGTCATGAACAGGCTCTGCCCAGGCCTTGCTATCTCTAGGGTGACTATTCGTATGATATGGAGCGCTTTATCATCTGAGACCTAAAGCATGGAAGGCGTCCAAGAATTCCAGCGTTAATCAATACACTGCTTATATTCCGAAGACGAGAACATGGGGTATGAGACGCTCAAGCTCACCGAGGCCCCTTGACAGGTGTTCGGGCATGCAGCCGGTCGTTTATCAGTGATTTCTGCAACAACATATGCCGATTCGCCGAAATAGAATCCTCCGCGTGACACAAAAATGGAGCGTAAATTCATAATTCTTGGGCACAGTTTTGCTTCTTTATTACAGACTCTGCTGTCAGCTACCGTCCGTGGCTGTGACGAATCCTCAGACAGGACTCGGTTGCCTAAGCTTAAGCTTAATGTGGTTGTTAAAGTCTTCTAGGGTTACAGACTCTGAAATATGAGCTCTGGGCTGTCTGAGATACGGAGCGGCTTTATCTGTTTGAGATACTCCTTGCTGAAGTGAAACCTCATCCTGAAAGTCGCTCCGTAAAAGGTGAACTACCCTTTTATTTGAATTCCGCGGCAGAGCCCTTAAATGACTTAAGAACGAATTTACCTTCAACGGACGAGCGAAGAATGGGAAACCGGGATCCAGACGAAGCAGTGTTGAGGTCGCCGTGGGATCTGGCAGGGCGGCGCTTCAACACATGACGCTCGGGGTAGGTGTTGGGCATGTGCCACTGCGCCGATCCAGAAAACACCTTAAAGTCGGCGGATGAATGACTGCGGCAGGAGCCTCAGCCTCGCTCGATACAGAACCACCACCCTTTTTTGCGAGTCAACAGCAACTAGCACTGCTACTGCTTGTTGGGAATGGCTGTACTGGGAAGTGGCGGGCTCAGCATTGGCAGTTTCTGCCTCTACACCAGCATTGGCAGTTTCTGCCTCTACACAAAATAGTAGACGTCCAAATGATTTACGCCCAATTAGCGTTTTACAGCGCCGCGCAGTTTTTTAGCTAAAGACCTCTTCCACTGCGCCTCAAACTGGAGTATTGAGCCTCAGCGAATGCAACCCTTTTCAAAACAGGTCATCTTCCGTTCAAGCGCTGCACGCGCTTCATTTCACCGGAAAGTGCCGTGTTGCGTCATCGAGTCAAATCACTGCTATTATCTCATTGTTCTGGGAGAGGAGGGCACCAGGCTCCTGAAATGAATGGTGAGCACGTCACTCGCGTGGTCAAACAG
This sequence comes from Heligmosomoides polygyrus polygyrus, assembly GCA_947396885.1. Lineage (NCBI taxonomy): Eukaryota > Metazoa > Nematoda > Chromadorea > Rhabditida > Heligmosomidae > Heligmosomoides > Heligmosomoides polygyrus. The sequence continues at coordinate 49,059,019 of OX377202.1, forward strand.
GGTAATCTCTCTTTTCGTCTAATTTCTATGCACAACATCTGCTCGAGTCGAAGCCTTCTCGCTCTCTCTTTTTAAATTTCCAGATTACGGTAAACACAGAAGGAGAATGTTAAAGTAGGAAATCTGTGACTAACACAATAGCGGCGATTATTTACGCACAGTGCGTGGGTAACGTCTGCACTGGCAACTCACTAGTAAGTAGCATCTCAAGCTCGTACCGCGCGGACCTAAATGTTTTCCGGCTTCCTAGGAAGTTCAGCTGTGTGTCTGACCCCTCCCCTATACACGACCCACGCGCGGCTTGGTCTGCCCTTGCTTATCTCGCGCCTGCTGTCGTAGTTCGTAATCGCGTTTTCTCTCCTCAGACGTCATACTCCTTCGCATGAATAACTGAGAGAAGCCGCAACCACGAAGCAGGCGCGCGTTAGCGAGGACGCGGCGCCAGTGGGAGGTAGAAGGCAGAACGAACCGCACCAAACGTGGCCGTTATAATCGGGTCTTCCCATCCTATACACTCGACGTTTAGCACGTCAAGCACTTTGGAGACTTCATCTTCAAGATTCTTCTGCCTTTCGGACGGCGGCAGTTCTTGCGATGCCTCCTCAAGTCCGCTAATCACAATACTTCGCGAGTGCTTGTCGTTCTTCAGAACCTCTGAAAAATCCTTAGTAATCTTCTGAGCTGCCGTGATGAGGATGCGCTCAATGATCGAATCCTTATTCATTTCGATCGCAAGACGAACAAGCTCAGATGCAGTTTTCCCGGTATATTCATCCTCTCCAATAGGTCCAGATTGTCCTGTTTCTATCACCGAGTTCTGAGTGGAACTCCATGTTACCTTCTTCACGTTGGCGGTTTGGGTTTTGGAAGCCATGCGAAGTTTTGATCTACCTCAAACTTGGGTAATTAAACCAATCTTGTAAAGGTATATCTTGTAGAGCTGTCCGCTGTCTCTTCAGATTTTCCCGGGCTACAATTTATATAATAGCAAGCTACCCACAGGGTAGAATATTGCATTTCTTCCAGCTCGTTGCTGCATTGTGTATGCTCAGCAAACTAATAGCGTCCTTCAGTTGTAACTCATATGCCTTCATCTGATGAACACTATGGAGAAGGACCTGAAGTACCCTTCACGCTGCTATAACACTTAACGTTCAACCACCAATATTCACAGATTTAGCCGCTTCGGAATGTGAGCGCTTCACCGCGAACCATAGGAAAGCAGGCGGTAGCTTTGCGTGAAACCGCACAACCTTCTAATAAGAACAGCTACAACCATGATAACTGCAAGGGCAATAGCACTAAGAGTACGCTGAACACCAGTTAGTATGCTGTTCTATGCAACTGAAAAATTTTCTTAATAAGGCAGCATAATTTTCCTATGAATACTCATGGGCCACTTTGTATATCACGGCATGCGACTTTAACAGTACTAAATTACTAAAGCCTTTCATATTCAGAGAACTATTCTATAATGCTTTTAGAGACAGGAAAGCGGCAGCCCTACAACAAATTTCATGTCGGAATCGCGTGTCGCAGTAGTTTTTACAGTTCGAATGCAGCGAGCAGCTTGTGCTTAAAGCATGTCATAAACCTTCATGCTTTTGTTTTGGGCAAAATTGTATGTCCTAAGACTACTCAGAAAACTTGCACTGTGGTGAAACGTAAAATTGGGAAGCCGCTTTATGTTTCCAATCAGAAAGTAGTTTTTGTTTAAACATCCACAAAGTCTAATAGATGATCATGAATTATCTCGATCAGTCAATTATCAGTGCACCCTTCACCATTCATGCCTTCATTCCCACGATGCTATCTATCTTCGATAAAGCAGCTCATCTTATAGTGGATGAGAGAATTTTTCTAACATTTTTCGAGGTTGTTTTAGAGTCTGTTTGTTGTATTCCTAAGGATACAACTTCACTAGACCTCTGGGGTCTCTTCTTACTGTGCTAACAGAGAGCCTCACGTCCGCGTGCGTGGAGGCAGCAGAATATTACAGCTTTATTAGACTAATAGTAGACAACGGCGACTGGAGGCGGTGGAGGTAGGCTGGCGGCGGCTGGAACTCCTTGGCGACGGTCCTCGGTGACCCTCGGCGACGACCTGCGACGACGACCCCTGAGGGTCTCGGCAGCGGCCTTATATGCGCCCCGTTTTCCCGCCGGTCGTTACTTTGGACCTGCCTTGGCGGATTACCACCGCGCCCACGTGGGTGGTCATCGGCTTTCTACTAGCCGGCTACGGACGCGCTACACACGATCACCACTGTGATCGTCCAGCCATAACACCTCCCCTAGTAGGAAAATAATTACAGCAAATATTTTTCTACCACTTAACGGAAACCTAATTTACAACCGAAACCCAAGGAAATCCACAACAGTCAACAATCAAACTAAGAAAAATCGTCTACTCCATATCGTCGGACTGGTCTTCTGGTCCTAGTAGAACGTCGTAGTTGTAGTGGTGGTTCTCTGTCAGCATCGCGTCGTTGATTGGTTGAACCCGCGGTCGTTGAGCAAGCAGGTTCCGTCCTCCATGCGTCGTTCAATTTAAGAACATCGAGCAACGTTTTGAGCGCAGAGCTTTCTTCCTGACAATTTCGCTCTTCGGCGTAACGTCGCATCTGATTCGCGTGCTTGCGACTCGCTTTTCCTTCAACTTCGACCTCATAGTTGATGGCACCAAGGCGTTTCACTACCTTGCCTTTCGTCCATGCAAATCGTGGTGCCTTCCATCTCTGTAAGTATACGTAATCGCCTACAGCGAACTCTTTGGGCAGCACACCATGCCTCTTGTCGAACTGCCGTTTCATCTTAGTTCGTCTTTCCTTCGCGAGCGGGTCTTCTGATTCCTCTTCCATCGGAATCAGCAAGCTTAAACGCGTCCTTAGCTTCCTCCCTAGAAACACTTCCGCCGGAGTTCTCTCATTCAGGCACGCGTTTGGCGTAGATCTGTATGCCTGAAGCACCACGTTGCGCGTCTCTTCTGTTGGCCTCTCCTCCCCTTTAAGCTTTTTGATGCCTCGCTTAAACGTATCAACAAAGCGTTCCGCCTGTCCATTAGACTGGGGTGATAGAGGGCAGTCTTGGTGTGCTCAATTCCTCCTTCCACGCACATCCTTTTAAACTGTTCCGACACGAACTGTGTGCCATTATCACTAACTATTGTTTGCGGCAATCCATACCTCGCAAACAGATTTCTCCTGGCCTTCACGGTTTGTCCTGCAGAGATATTTGCCATCTCGAACATTTCTGGCCATTTGCTGAACGCATCTACCACCACCATGTAGTAGGAACCATGAACTGGTCCAGCAAAATCTATATGAACTCTCTGCCAAACACGGGTAGGCGCTGGCCATGTCTCTAGTGGTACCTTCACAGGATTCTTTGCACTTTCCTGACACTTACTACACTTGCGTACCACATCTTCACAGTCCTTGTCAACCTTGGGCCAGTACACATAACTTCGGGCCAACTTCTTTATTCGCACGATCCCAGGATGACCAACGTGCAGTTCCTTCAAAACGTCTTCTTGCAACTTCGAAGGAATCACCACTCTTTCTCCTGTCATGAGACACTTCCCAACCACGGACAATGTCTCTCTTCTGTTGTGAAAAGGTGCCAACTAAGAGTCCACCTTTGGCCATCTTCCACTTTTCACACATGCCATAATCTTTCTCAACAACGGATCTCGCTCCATACACGACTCAACATCTTCACGAGTCACTGGCAGCTTTCCGATGCATTCTTGCAGCACTGAACTCACATCTCCTTCAACAGCTGCGATCACCACGTCTTCGTCAGCAGCTCGATGTGTCTGCATCAGCCTTGACAAGCCATCTGCCTGTCCGAACTTCATCGTGTTGACATATTCAATGTCAAAGTCGTAACCAAGCAGTATCGTAGCCCACCTCATGAGACGATTAGCGGAGTACACTGGAACTCCTTTCTTGTCTCCAAAGATGGCTAACAACGGTTTATGATCTGTCAGCAACAGAAACTTCCTGCCATACACATACTTGTGGAACTTCTTCACTGCAAATACTAGTCCCAGCGATCCCTTCTCAATCTGGGAATAGTTCTTCTCTGCGCATGACAGCGACCTTGAAGCATGTGCTATTGGCTTTTCTGAACCGTCCGGGTATATATGCGAAATAACGCATCCGATACCATAGTCGCACGCATCAGCTGCAACTACTATCTTCTGCTTGGGATCATAGTGAGCCAAATTCATCTCACTATGCAATGCTGCCTTCAACTTTTCGAATGCCTTGGCTTGCTGGAACTTTCATTCCCACTTCACATTTTTCTTCATCAAGGCATCTAACGGTCCTCGAAGCTCTTTGATCGTTGGCATAAACGATGAGCAGTACGTTACCATGCCGAGAAATGCTCTCAGTTGAGCAACATTCTTTGGCTCACCCATACTCTTGATCGCTTGAATCTTCTCCGGATTCGGTCTTCTGCCATCTTTGTCTACTATAATACCAAAGCACCGAATCTCTGGCTTCGAGAGTGCACATTTCTCCAATCGAACCTTAAAACCGTAGTCAGCGATTCTCTCAAACAACGCTAGCAGGTTTTCTTTGTGTTACTGTACCGTTCTTCCACAGACCAAGATGTCATCCAGGTATGACGTCACACCTCTCAAACCAGAGACAATCTTGTTCATTATCTGCTGGAAAATTCCAGGTGCAGTCTTTATCCCAAACGGCAACCGATTGTACTGAAACAATCCTCTGTGCGTGCTTATCACGACCTTCTTCTTCGCCTCTTCCGACAACTCCACCTACAAGTAGGCATCTGACAGGTCGATCTGTGAAAACACGGTCCCGCCATTCAAGGACGCGAATATATCCTCTGGCACCGGCAAGGGATAATCAAACGACTGCAGCGCTTTGTTCAGACCAGTTCAGAAGTCTGCGCATACTCTCAACTTCCCATTCTGCTTTTTCACACACACTATAGGTGCAGCCCACTCACTGTGGCTCACCGGTGTAATCACACCCTTTCCACAAGCCTGTCAAGTTCCTTATCAACAGCTTCAACAGCAGCGTGTGCGACTGATCTGCAACTTCGGAACACTGGACGCGCACCACCAACAAGCTGAAGCTCAGCTTTCTCCTTTGTGCAGTGTCCTAGACCTTCCTCAAACACTTCTGGATAGGTCTTCTTCAACTCCTCTCCAAGGTTCGCACTGTCCTCCAACTTCACTTCTGTCACCATCATCCTCATATGATGTGACATTTCTTCATTCTTCTTAATCCACTCGAGGCCCATTAGCGAGTTGAAAGGTGTCACATAGGCGTATCCTTCTGATACCGCACCCTTAATCTCGAACTCGCACCTCAGCTTTCCCCGAATCGTCATTGAGTTCCACTGGCATTCTTCACCACTAGGTTCGTCTTCTCGAGCGTTGGAGTGCCCACCTTCCTCAAAACACTCTCATTTATCAACGTTATATCCGAACCAGTGTCGACCGTTGACGACTGCTTCCACATACACGCGTGTGGAATTCACTCTAGCTGCCGCACTCGAAATCTCGACTGTGCGCACGTGTCGTCTTGAATTCTGCTTTACTGCTTTACCGTTGTCGCTACCACGACGACTTCTCCGTCCCGTTCTCTTCAGCTCGGCATCTTTCCGCAGCTGCGCGACATCGCAGAACCACAACTTCGCTTTACATGGCCTGGCGTAGTGGTTCCCTTCGCAATTCCAACACTGAATTGCTTTCTTCCATTCCTTGGCTACCATATCAACAGCCTTCACATTGCCAGCGACTGTTTCACTGTCCCTCTTTAGACTCAAGAAGTTCTCACACTCCATATGCAATTCCTGCAGGGACATTTTCCTTTCAGCCTTGTACTCCCTGTCTAAGACTGCAATGAGTCTCTGCCTTATCTCGGCTTCCATTGGAGACTTCAGTCCAAAAAGAAGGCACTTGATTCCGTCCGAATCCAACTCATGGATTTTCGCTTTCTCACACATTTCGTTCACACGACCAGTATACGTGAGGTAATCCTCGCACTCTTTCTTTTCCAGCTTCAAACACTGGTATCTAGTCGTGAACTCTGAAGTCTTCACATCAAACAGCGTGCTCACGGTTTCATCAAAACCGATCTCCGAGACTTCTTTAGACAAGACATGCTTCTAGTACTTCTCAAAGGATGCAGCATCAAGCTTCTCACAGAGAAGCCTCACTCTTGCGCTCTCTGGTAGCTGCTTTGCATCCTCTACAAACACTGCTCTGTACCATAAGTACCACTTCCAGAAGCATGAATCCACATCAGGATCGAACACGAACCTGTCGATCCGATTACTCAATGCAGCCATTGCATTTGGCACCGACATGGCTTCACCAGTCGTGCTCAACACATCTGCTCCTCTCACGTGCCTGAGCACCATGTCCAACATGTCCTTTTGCTGCTTCTCAGCAATTTTTCTTTGCTCCTCCATGAGCTCCTTGAACATGGACATGACAAGCTGAGGATTCATCTCCGATCAACTCATCACCTGCTCTTTAGGCTTCCTTCTTAGAGCCTCAGACTTCCTCGAAGTCTTGCTCAGGCGTCCTTTCCTCACTTCCGCTCCTGTAGCGGGAAGTGGCACACCTGATCGCCACTGTTGTATCCCTGAGGATACAACTTCACTAGACCTCTGGGGTCTCTTCTTACTGCTCTCTGTGCTAACAGAGAGCCTCACTTCCGCGTGCGTAGAGGCAGCAGAATATTACAGATTTATTAGCCTAATAGTACGGCCACACGACGACGACGGCTGGAGGCGGTGGAGGTAGGCTGGTGGCGGCTGGAACTCCTCGGCGACGGTCTTCGGTGACCCTCGGCGACGACCTGCGACGACGACCCCTGAGGGTCTCGGCAGCGGCCCTATATGCGCCCCGTTTCCCGCCGGCCGTTACTTTGACCTGCCTTGGTGGATTACCACCGCGCCTACGTGGGTGGTCATCGGCTTTCTACTAGCCGGCTACGGGCGCACTACATACGATCACCACTGTGATCGCCCAGCCATAACACTATTCAATCAAGGCATGTTTCTTTGTGATCAGGAGAAAACCTGATTATCCAGTGATTAGATTCATCTCAGAGCAAAATGTAGTTCTAGCTCATCTTTTCAAAAGCTGTCACTTCAAATTAAGGCTTAACAACGACTGCGCAAAAATTTTTACACTTTTTCATTTCTATTTATTTCAACTCTGAAAATTCATGTAGATGGCACTTGCGCTATAAATCAGGTAAACACTAGGACGCATTGCGGATGTGCAGGCGCCATGCTATGTTTAGCGCAATTCATACCATTCTTCACCGCCACTGAAAACTCCTTAAGCTGTTTCCTTTCCTACCGTAGGCTGCAACGCACAACCAAAACTACTTTAAGATCCGGCATCTCACATTTTACATTGTTATGGATTAACAGTCGTGTCTGATGCCAGCTTAATGTTGAAGGAAGGAACACGCGAGAGTATAGCCTGGTACAAATGGCGCTCGTTGATTGAAAATGGCGTCAAGGCAAGGTGGCCACGAAATTTGTAGAGTCCAAGAACAACCATCAACTGGGACCTCTACACCTCTCTTGCCGGCCTTTGGGAAGATGTCATCATGGACAACACCAACGAAGAGTACGACCGCTTCGTGCACCATCTCCGCGATAGTGCTAAGGAAGCCGAGAGCTTGAAGCCCACCAAGAGACGTCTGTCTCCGGAAACTCTCGATCTTATACGCCAGCGTGGAGCAGCACGAGCGTCAGGCAACTACCCACTGACGTTCGAGCTTGTGAAGCTATGCAGAGCGGCGATAAAGGAGGATTTTAAGGAGAGAAATGCGGAAGTGTTGGCTGAAGCTGCAGAGGCAGGTTTGAGCATACGCAATGCCCGCCGGCACTTCGCCAACTTCAAGACCAAGACGACCGCTCTCCGACGTCCTGACGGAACTGTCACCTCTTCCAGAAAGACCATGGGAAGGTTATCCACGACTTCTACTCCGATCTCTTCGATAGCCACGTCCACCTGCCCCCACGCCATCTTCCGCAGGATGGATACGTCGTTCCCTCTGTTCTCCCTTCCGAGATCCCACACGCCATCTCGTCGGTAAAGAAACGTACAGCACCCAGCCTCGACAACAGCAGACCCGAAGACCTGAAGAATCTCCCGCCAACGCTCATCAACACCCTGGCGCGGCCCTTCACACGCTACCTGTCGGAGTGCAAGGCTCCATCTCAATGGAACAAGAAGGGAGGCGTGCACGACATTAGCAACTATCGCCCGATCTGCTTGCTGTCCGTAGTCTACAAGATATTCACTTGAGTGATCCTAAATAGCATTAGCAGGACGGAGTGGTTCGGCAAGGGGATACCATATCCCCGAAGCTCTTTAGCGCCACCCTCGAAAACGTCAGGGTGGCGCTAGAATGGGAGCACATGGGAGTGAAAGTCGAAGGCCGGCAACTGCACCATCTTCGCTTCGATGACGACATCGTGCTCATCACATCGAGCATCAGCCAGGCGGAGAGAATGCTGGCCGACTTCGATCGTGTGTGTGGGGACGTTGGACAGCAGCTGAATCTTACGAAGACGATGTTCATGAGGAACGGACAAGTTTCTGATGCTCCATTCTCGCTCAACGGAACGAACATCTCCGAGTGCTCCATCTACGTGTATATCTACGTGTATCTGGGTCGCGAAGTCAATATGGCCAACGGCCTAGCACCAGAGCTGAGCAGGAGGAAACGAGCGGCTTGGGAGCATTAAAGAGCGTCGAAGAAGCCGTGAAGAAGACGAAGAACGTCCGACTCCGTGCCCACCTATTCGAGTCCATCGTTCTTTCTGCTCTAACATACGCCAGAGACCTGGATCATACGAAAACAGGATGCTGCGCGACCAGCGTCGCGCAGCGTGAAATCGAGAGGACGATGCTCGGAGTGACACGACTCACGCAAGTGAGAGAAGTCCTCGGCGTTCAAATATCAGAACTGTCGTATATGCCAAGTCGTCGAAAATTAGGTGGACTGGCCACGTAATGCGCGGTGTTGATGGTGGTGGTGTCCCCCCCCCTCCCCCCCCCCCCCCCCCCCACTGCGCTGTTGGTTTTGCAGTGCTGCCGTCACCGCGGCGGGACTGGTAGAAGGCGGCTGTTCGAAGACGCTCTTGTGAAATTGTCATTGCTCTAATCTAAATAGATCCCAAGGAAGACCATGCGCGTTTCCTTACCTTTTGCACAGAAACTTTGAAAATGATATACGACTACCGCCTGGTAGATCTTTGATGGTCGGAAATTCTGGAGCTTTGATGAAAACCCTATCAAAATATTTCGCTCAACCTAATATCATGTTCGGGAATTTGCTAGAGCTGAAATTCTGTATACAGCCCACCCAAGAGCGCAGCGCAGTGCTTCAGACGTACAGCGCACCTCGACCACTCTTACCAAATCCCAGGGCTTTGCGAGCCCACACGCTGATCTCTGCGCTTATTTTGCTCATATGAAAGGCATGCAGAAAGGTTTCCGGCGCCCCTTTTTTAGCAACGAATCTCCAAACTGGTTCTCGGTCTTCGTTTTCATGAGAAGTTATTGGCTGGCCATCTTCTTCTGCGATCTTCTAAACTATTTACAAAGAGAGCAGATAGTTTATGTAACATTGATTGCGCATCAACTATAAATTACAATACTGCTTCCTGATCTACAAACACACACACACACAAAGTGGAATGACCAACATTGTGAGCAACCATCAGCGTGGCCGAACTACCGTTGACAGAGAAATCGCATTTGCATCACAGGGGAAAATCATTTCTGACGAGAGACGAGATTTCCTCTCTTTAAGCGCTCATCCAGCACAATCATTCGCTCCTTCGTACAGTCATCGCAAGCAGGAAGCCGGATCACTATATAAGACGGTTCCTTCTGATACACCTAGAAGACGACAAGGTAATTTCTGCTGCAAAAATAAGACTTCGCTCACGGTGCAAATGCACTGGCGCATACCTTTCGATCACATACTGGACAGCAAAAGTTTGGGCTCGGAGCTACCGCTCGTCGCTTTGCTGGGCTCGGAGCTACATCAAACACTGTCTCCGTGGAACCGGGTCGTTTCATGTGTTGGGCGTCCAGGAGAATGGTCGTTGGCGATTCATCTTCTTGTGGGAGACCTCCTGCATGGTAACTGAACAAGAACGCCGCATCCTCCGCTACCACGAATCGTTCAGTTCCAATGCAAGCGTTACCCAGAGTGGTCCGAATGCTGCGTTCTTTTCACTTCGCACAAGTCTACGCTCTCTTCACCAACCCACTCAAACCGCCCATCCTCATACTGAACCTGGAACACTTTCTCGGTCATGGTTCTATGGGGAAGACATCCTATGAGCTCTCCTGTACCAATGTCACCTGAATCTCTGCCATGAATAGCTTTGCCTGACACTTTACGGTGAATGATATGTCCTAAAGTCAGCTCAAACTGCAAACAAAGTGGCAAGACCCTCTGCCATCTGTAGGAGTCAATTATACCGCTCTCCCCCAAACAGCACACTTGTCGAATGAAACTAGACACTTTCCAAAGCAAGCTGCACACTTTTAACACTAAGCTGCGTCCAAATAAAACGAGCGTCTTCCAGGCTAAGGCAAGCACCCACTAAGAAGGGCAAAACAAATGTTTTTCCTAGGAAAACCTACCAACACTTTTTTACAGGATATGTAATTTAGCTGTCTCAAATAGGTGAACAGTTTCTGAAACGTTACAAAATTTTAATTTTTGGAGCAAAATTAATGACGTCAAGCGACCTTAAAGTGCAGGAAGGCAGCAATTTTAACGTAAAAAATTGCGTCAAACACGCGTCCAGCACGTCGCTTTCTTTACTTGACCAGACGTTCAGTGGCCTAGCGGCCTACAACGTCTAGTTAGGGACTTCACTCTCCAACCTCGAGAATAAAACAATCACAATCTTCCTTCGTTCTCCTTCAGGACTTCTTCTTACTTTTATGAAGTAAAAACCGGTTTTAATATATAGACTAGTGCAGCGCGATATGGTAGGCCCTTCACTGCTCCCATGAAGCCCATCCACCCTCTATCGCATGTACACGACTTATTCTCCGAAGTGCCCGTTCTCTACGCGTCGAGCACCCGTCCGAAGTGCTTAATCTGCAGAAACACAATACTTCCCTACATAAGTGCCGGCAAAGAAACGGAGTGAGAGCACGCACATGTGACACTGACACTGAGTCCCGACTCACGCGTCACCACGTTGCCGCGACGTCTATGACACTTCTGCACCCCGACACACGTGCCACGACATCTGTGACCCGTCTTCAGAAACCCGACGCACATTAGACAATATTGAGGGGGAAATATTGGTACCCATTTTATTCCTGCGCCTGTTGGACGACGTCTTCGGCACGTCTTCTGAATCCCTACGCTCCACACTTGGTCTCATTCATATATTCATTCTTCATATATCGTAAACTTGGACGATCCGCCGCCAAGGATATAGTTCGCCAGCAATCGCCCATGGTTAAGCTCAAAGGAAGCCCGGCTGGCATACGCCGCACTGTCGCAGGCATCTCTTGGCTTCAGTCCCCCTCCCCGTGACGGACATGTGACATTAACCGATTATATATAGTAGGATTAACAGTGTCAGGCCGTTTACCTGAAATCTTGAAATGAAGATGTGATTCCCACAATTGGTTATTTTGCACCGAAATTAGAGTGCAACTCTTCGCGAACAGAATTGTCCGTATCAATCAAACGAAAATCGCAACGTGCGGGCGCGTGGATGGCGCGATCCATTCTAATATTCTATTTTTTATAACCTTCCTGGACTTTAAAACAAGCCTTAAACCATTACTTTTCTTTACTATTTCTTATAAGATTTCAAGCACTGTGATCACCTTGTTGAGTCGGGTGAGTGGTACATTTTCTAAGAAAGTAGTAGTAAGATGTATTCTGACGCTCTAAGAAAGTCACCGCTCCAGACAAGAAGACAGGATTTCCAAGATGTTCAGTTTTGTTTCAAAAGCATCGAGATTGTTTTGAACGCTTTGATTTCAATACTGTCCAACCGGACGCGAAAACGACATAACGCGGAGGATCAAGCGATTTGCCACGGCTGTAAAATTCGTCAGCACGCATGTGACTTAACAAGTGTCCTTGGCCGTTAAGTGGTTAGAAATCCAGCATCAATTCAGGAGCAAAGCTCCCGATAGCTACAGCACTCCAGAAAACCTAAACACAACGCTGCAGCACTTTTTTTCAATCTTGCCCACTAGGTCTGTTACAGAAATCACTACTGCTGCCAACAGTTCGTTTCCCGAACAGCTGAAAAAAGCTCGAAATGTTTTGACACTATAGAGCTCACTGCGACCAGGAAAACGCGTCCACCTTTACAGGAGCAACGTGCTCCCACGGATGCTAGGAAGATGTCCCACAACTGCGCGAACTGAGATGTCGGTATCCCAGCCGACCAAGAAACCGCCTCAACTGACCATCAGAGAGACGAGACAAGTACGGGTACGATATGGTCAAATACACTGTTCCGAGTTCCAGGTGAGAATGCACATAAAATTTTAACTGGGATCTCACATATATGGATGAAAGCCAAGAAATCAGTGATAATGGAAATGCGCTCCTCTCTGTAATTCATGGGCGGATTACGTCTCTGAATTTAGGAAGGCCTCAATAGCCTTTCTGGTCGCTAATTCATCTTCACGACACAACATCTTGCAAATTACATTAGAGTCGTCTCCGGTGAGCTTCCTTTATGCTTACCAGTTTCTCACCCGCATCACCTGACGTCCCCCTGATCATATAGTTGTTCGAATGGGCGCCAGCATAATCGAGTAGGTGGAGACGGAGCCCGAAGTTATTCATCTTCTTCATGACTTCTTCGACGCTACTGAATGCTCCCCAAACCGCTCCTGCTCTTCTCGCTTTCCTTATACTTCTGTCCTACAGAATGCAACCTTTTGGGAGCCGACATGCAGGATGCAACTTGCGCAGACACACACGCACTCTCCGCGTGAACACTCCACGCCCACAAAGAAATTACGAGCCAGCACTAATACAGCGTACGCAGTTAATTCATCCCCTGCAGCCCACCTGAACTTTTCGCGTATACGGTCGCATTTGGTCCACCACCCAGGGACGCGTAGCGTGGCCCTGAAACAGGGACGAGCGGATTAACCGCTATCCGGTTTCCGGTGGGTTTTGGCCTATCCGTTTTGTTGTTCGTTATCCGGGATTTTTCGGCGGACAACGAACAACAAAATGTGGCAAGCCTGTGATTACTTAGTTGGATATAAGAACAATTTTTTAAAAATCGTCTTGTGTTTTTATCTAATGTCTAATTGCTCATAACGCGTTTCCAAATGCTGAACACTGCCTTGATCATTTCTATTTGTGGGGTTTTCACCAAAAATCTTTCTACCGCAATGTACGTTATGGAAAAAACCAGTCGATCAGTGGAGAAAAGGACATAAACGTCCATACGAATCGCTTCGTTTTAAGGATGTGCCAAATACTCCGCATCCACACGACCTTTTAGCGCTCTTTGAAACTATGTTTGGCGATAGCAACATGCTACAATTTACCCTTTCCAAAACAATAGAGAGAGCTTTATTCGATCTGGGCAAGAATTAGTGTGTAATTTAATAAGAGAGTACAGAAAAAGCGCCTCTTTTCAACGACTGCCCCACCCAAGCCCAGAAATTCCCGTGAGATCTATCCACACTGCAGCTGAAAAACATGAATAAAGGATATAAGACGCCAATAGTGCCAGATGCGACACGCATTCTACTCCTACGTGATATGCTGGAGGCAATTCGAATGCGTATTTGGCCAGTACAATGACTTGCGGTGGTCAACCGATGAACAATTCAGTGGATTATGGTGCCTGGACAAGCCTGGTACCAATACATCGAGCCCGAAGGATAGAAGCTTAGTTGACCTGCAGGGGAAATCCGAACCAAGAACATGGAGTCGGAGAGAATGCGACTGCGGCACTTCCGACTGCACTACCACGTGCCTTGAAGAAAAAACACCAATAAGCATGTTAAAAGTGGCTTATTTGACATGTGAGATGGACAATGTTACAACTACCGACCTACCATTGGAGAATGAATGGTTTAAAAGTAGTTTTAATTTTTGCTGTTTGTTCGTTATCCAGCCATTTTTGAGCAAAATTATCCGTTCTCCGGGTTTCAAAATGTTATTATCCGCTCTCCCTTTCCTGCAACAAGCGGCCCGATATCCCTCTAACAAGAAAGCCCGGAGGCCCTCTGGGAGGGAAATAGCACCCGTCAAGGTTGGCTAATTCGCAAGCGAATGACTTTTCGCGTCATTCTTCAGTACTGCATTGGGCGCGCGTAACCTTAACTTGCGTGCAAACTATCTTAACGCGGACAACCAACACTAAATGCGATTTCCTTGAACCAAACGTATTAATGTTACTCTCCCGCCCTACAAGCATTTCTAAGCGCGCGTGTAGAGCTTCAGTATTATCAACGCCATACAGGGCAGTCAGTTCGAACAGCTAAATTATGCAACTCGGTTGGAATTTGCAGCAGTGCAAGCGTTCCAATAATTTTCGGTGCTTTCCAAGCATGAAATTACAAGGTTATTTTCTCCCAACACGTCTCAAAACACTTATTAGGTATAGGCATGTCGCTGCTACGCATTGTCCTTAGGATACGCTATGTATTTCACGTCTATATGGGATAGCAGCGTCACTCCCGATGCTTGAACAAATGTGATAGAAATCATCGCTCCTTGTACAAGTGCTCCAAAAATCCTCATCCTTACATTCTTTAAGAACGGATTAAAGTTACCTTGCACTTCCCATTCTTCACGTAACGAATCGACGCATTTCGTGGATGGTCATGGTGGGGAAGTTGAATTTGCATTTGATTGCTAGCGCCGTGAGAGGAATCGAGAACACCTAAGCTCGTGCATAATAGTTTGCCTCAACGAAACATAGCAGTTCAACCATAACTTACCGCTCTTAAACTCTGCCCTCTGTGAGTCTCCATTCAGCGACTGAAATAAGATCAGATAATTGGTGCGGTGGGAATCAGTCCATCAAACGGACTAGTGAGCCGCCAGAGTGGGAGGCCCAACCTGCGAAAACTGCCCTCGTGGCTCGACTCGCCACCATCGAAATAGTGAAAATTCAAAGATACAACTGTCCACCGCCATTATAAGAAAGGTTGCGGGTGAAATTCCAAAGCACGGAAACCGCATTATTGAGCCGGTCAGCAGGCCGCCGGATCCATGAGTGTTGAAGTGTCCCACGACGAGCTGCGCCAAGCTCGGACGCGGCTAGAGCAGTGATAACGATTTAGAGGTCATAGGATTGATTCCTGTGGTATAGAATTATTTTGAATTATTGTAGTTTCCATTGCTACTAATGCAGTGGAGAAGTGCTATTCGCAAGAAATCTCATAAACAAAAAGGTTCAAGAAAAAGGACATAGCAGAAAACCAACGAATCATCATAACACTCTTAGTCGATATCACGACACTAGAAGTTCCCATCAAAGCGATAGTGAGAAAAGATGATACCAATAGTCTTGACAAGGGTAAACTGACACACCAACAGCCAAATGTTTCTGGACCTCCATACTACTTCACGCAGAACTGTAAATGACGTTTGCCGCGGGTTCAAGATCTTGTCAGCAATGTTTGGAATCAACGCAACAAATCTTTGCAAACTTGCTTTTTCTAAGATAGGAGTTAATATTTGGGTAGTAGTATAGCTAGGCCAAAAGCTGAAGCTCGACCTCAACCGTCCTCTGTAGGGGTGGATCAAAGTATCAAAACTTCAAAAATAATACTCAACACACTGCCAAAAACTTTGGAATCTTCGAACGAATTGCTAAAAAGGACGTATTCAGTACTAAGCATCTTTGACCGCCAAGCCGAAGTATCTTGCATGGTGCTTATGCTGTCTCCAATAATTTTGTCTTTCAGTCTTAGCATGTCAGTATTGTTGTGGATGTTCTGCAGCTATCTACCACATTTTGTTATCTCACCGCTGTCTTATACGGCCGTAGGTCCAGCCTCGAACTGCGCCTTCCCAAATTATTAGGTTGTCAAGAAATAAATGAGCGTTTGCAACTCTAATATTCAAATTATCACAACTCAGTTTAGAATGAACTTTATCAGTCAACGTGATAATGGTTAGAATCAGCACATCTTTGCCAACAAGAAACAAATCTATTTATCCCGGTAGCCTAGAAATTCGGAGTTCTGGAGGACTTGAAAGCGTTGAAGTCATTTTCGACATCATCATGATTGCTGAATTTTTTATCCTTCACAGGACTATCTAAATGCTTGAAAATGTTTTTTTTTTTTTGGTAGGAGACAGATCTGGTGAATATGCTGGATGTGGCACAGTATCGCATCCCAATTCATCCAGTTTTTGGACAACAATTTTTGAAACGTGCGGACGCGCGTTGTCATGCAGTAGGATAAGGCCTCTTCGACTGACCAAAGCCGGCTTTTTTCCATCAACTTCTGGTGCATCACTTCAGTTCCGGCACAGTACATCTCCGCTGTGTTAGTCTCTCCAGTCTCCAGGAACTTGTAATGGACTACACCAGCCACTGTCCACCATGGTCTTCTTTGGATGGATAATTGATTTCGGCACCTCCCTGAGACTCAATCTTGTCCAGCCATTGTGCAGAGCGACGACAATTGTCACAAAGGATCCACTTTTCGTCGCATGTCACGATCCTGCCCAAAAAGGCTCCCTTAGATTGCGCAGCCTTAACGAAACACAGGTGTCGTGGTGCTTCACCATCTGCCCGGAGGTCTGTTCTGCGAGATCCATTCACCATTTTTTTCTTTTTCGATCGCATTTAAGTGACGGCCGATAGAACTGCCGTCATCGTCGAAACGCTGTGCTAGCTCACTCACAGTTTGACGCGGATCCGCCTCCACCACGACTTTGAGTGAGGAGTGATGGCGGCCTACCTCGGTCTTCATCTTCGAGAGTTTCATCTCCAATCCAAAACCTTTCGAATCAGTGGCGAACCGTGCGTTCTTTAGCAATATCCCCCTAAATCAGCGTGGATGTTACGGGTCGTTTCAGCTGCACTGATAACAAGTTTTTATTCGTAGAAGAAAATTTGTCGAAAATTGCGTTCAGACATCTGAAACAGCAAAGCTTAAATTTGGGGAAAATTTGTGTTCTATACAAAACTCGAAGACATGGTTAAAGAGTGTATGAGCTTGGCTTTCCAGTGGTATATAACACTACAAGGTAAAAAACATACTTTACTGGAAAAAGTGTGCTCAAATAATAACTAGTGCAAAACGCTCATTTATTTCTTGACAACCTAATAGGCTACTTTACAGGAGCTACATCATTCCACAAGGTTTTCGCCCATCACTTTTGTTACGCCACGTGAAAATAAGGGTGAAGACACACTTGGTATCACCCTCAGACATCCCGTCGCACACGCAAGACTACAAAAGTATAGAATGAAAGCTGAAAATAACTGTGAACTTTGTCTTTCCTCCTGAACGTCTAATATAATAGATTCAATCACTCCTTTGCTCTGCTGGATGATTACTCATATCGTCAGCGACATCCAGATACACAGAGACTTCTCACTATGATTTTAAAAAACTTTTAAATTTACGACCTCACTGAAGAGTATTACAAGTAATCGTTAGCTTTTTCTTTAATTTACCTTTGTCTTCAATCGTGTTATTTGGAGAATTTCCACGAGGAATATTCCTACATTGCATCAGCAAGAAAACTGCAATAGCGCAAAATGGTATAAAGCAAGAACCGAACCCATGACATCCCGATCATGAATCTGCAACCCAACCCGTTACGCCATCCAAGCCTGGCCGGGGTCATCGCTGGATGCATCAACAGACATATGCGCGGCGGCCCGCTGACTGCACCGATAACGGGGTTCCTCGTGCTTCGGAATTTCGCCTACAATTTTTCCAAGAAGGGCGGATGGTAGCTGTAACTCTGAAGCTCTACTACTTTGATGATGATGATGATGGATGGTGACCGTCTTCCTACTGTTTCGACCGTTTCGCCCATCCTCTAGCAAGATGTACCACTCGTTTTATGCAAAAACGTGATAGAGGAACACGATCGGTCCACAAACAGAACAGCGATTTAGTGACACATTAAAGTTTGCTTTTCGGTTGCGTATATTTAGCTCGCAAGGGTCCAAACTCGAACAATTTCAATGTCCACCATTGAAATTCCCCGGTCCCTGGCAGTTGCGAACTTCTGGTTTCGGATCTGGACTCAACGAGATCACAGTGACTCGTTTTCCCGATAAACACCTTGTTCCAAGCATTGATTCAAAATCCTTCGAACAAAATAATAACACCCGAAGATACCAACCATAGCAGGTCCTCGACGTGAGCGATCCACATCAGCTTTCGGAGGACCCAAATTCTTGCCACCTCTGAAACAAAAAGTCAACGTATAAAAACAATCGAGGAATCAATCCGACAAAAGTACTGAGGCGACAGCTAGTGAGACTAAATACTCCAGACAGTAACAGAGCTTCACCAGTTATTCGTCGAGCTCTACAGAGAGGCCTATATGAAGTGTTACGGGCCGCAGAGGTCCATTTCCGGACATTCCTCGTCTTTTGTGCTTTACTACAATGTTATTCGCCTACGTCTTATTGATAGTACTATTGTAGTCAATTTTATTCTCCGCTTCAGGATAGGCATGGTTTCCTTTGAGGACCGCTCAGCAGTTATGTTTGAACGTGGATCGCTCATTTACACGATTTCAGAGATGCTCAAAGTACAACGGGTGCAAATATTTACATCAAGTCATTAAACGTTTCGAAGGGAGCGTAGGGATCGAAAATGGTCCAAGAGGAAGACCACAACGAACTGCACGCACCACTGCCCTTCGGAAAGCCGCTGAAGACAAAATTCATAACAATCCTGAAAGAATTTGAAACTAAGCCCTCTTTAGGTTACAGGCGTACTTTAATGACTTCGTCTCCTTGTTTAAGTTACCAAAGGGAGAGATTTGATTAAAAGCTAGTTAAGTACTAGACACTCAAACCACGTCGAAATCGCGCTGGCATCATACCACTTCAGTTCAAAAAGCTGAGAAAGAATTAAAGGAGCATTTGCGCAGACAACCTTCAGATTCGTGGTGCGATTTGGTTGTACTATAGAAGCTGCCGACGAAGTGCCTAGTGTTTCCATTTCAAAAACATCTCGAAGATAAACGAATGTAGAATATGTATCTTGAACAGCAGAACTGTAAGCCGTCCCTCAAGATGCTACCACAGGCAACTAACTGAAATCAGGATTCCAGAAATTTGCGTGGTTGCCCTCGTATCAAGCTCTTCCGCACAGAACAGAAGAACTTCGCTCGCAGACCACTTCTGTGGTCGCTGAATTGTCTGAGCATGTCTGCTTTTGTTTTTAGCACAGTTTGTTGGCATCAAATATGCCATAAATATGTTGAGGAAGGTAACCGGAATTAGCACAAAACATCCAGGCGTTGTTCGAAGTGCGCCGGGATTCAGAAAACGTGTCGTAGACGTCGTTCGACTGCGCTGAAATTCAAAAGGCGTTCACAGACCTGCCACGTGCGCCGAGATTTAGAAGATTGCTGCAGACGTAGTGCAATGTGCATCGGGATTCAGAAGACGTACCACAGACGTTTCTCAACGCCCATCGTGGTTCAGAAGAAGTGTCATAGAGGCGGTACTACTTGGGGGAGGCTTAGAACGCGTGTCACAGACGTCGGATAGGTTCAAAGCAGGCAACGGCCGAAGCAATCATAGGCACACAAGTATGATAACCGGTGGATGTGGTTCAAGGCAGATGGAAGGCTTCGGAAGGAACGACTAATATCGATCCATGTTATTGATTTTATTTCCAAACTCGCCTTTACTTTGTTTTTCTATTATGACATCTAGTCAATCGCTTAACGCTGCAGCGTCCAGTACTGAAGAATTTTACTCTCTAACATGTATCAGAAGTGGTGAGAGTCCTCCGTTCAGACAGAAAGGCAAGTGAACAAAATCAGGCGCTCACTTCTCACCAAGGATGTCGATTTTTGACTGAAATTGACCGTTGGCGGATGAGGAGTGAAAATGCCTGCAATAAATTTACGAATAGACTGAACCACAAGGCCGTGATGTAGAGCATAAGGAAGCTTTTGTCTTGCTGCCAGAACGGAAGACTCACACCACTTCTCATACCACATTAAATGGAAAAAAATTCCCACGCGGGATCGCTGCAGCGGTGAGGCACTGCCTAACTGCCATTACAGATAAATAAAAAAATTAAAAGGCCAATTCAAGCATAAATCAATAGCACCGATCGATATTAGTCGTCCTATCGCACCTTCCAGCTGCTGTGAAGCCCAACCGTCGGCTATCAATCTTGCGTCATTCCCACCTCAATCAGTTAAATCTGCGAGAATGTCGATATCATCCGTCAAAAAGCAATAACAACTATCGATATTGGCCGCTTAATTGAAACTTTATCAGCTGCGGTGGATCCCTCTCAACGGCAATCTCAGTCGCATGACTTCCACCCTATCGGTACAATAAGAACGAAAACCGACAGCATCAGTCCAAATTCGATACCATCGATCGATGTTGATTCCCTGATCAAAGTTCTCCACTGTGGATCCCATACGTCGCCCATCACAGAAATAAATAAACAGATGATCGTCTATTCTGTGCAAAGCTTTCCATCCGTTTGTGGTTTTCCACCTTTCGCTCAAAATGTCTTATATGAGTACTTTAGCCCTGTGTTTTTAGAGAATCCCTCCTAACGTAGCATTCGAATTTCAATTTAGCAATGTCTCATGGCTCACGAGCCTCGAAAGCAAAGCTCGAGGAAACGAAAAACGGGCTTAGCAGCTCTCGCAAAAAAGGGTTTAACTCCCCTAATTTCTGCAAGGCATCGTATATGTTTTAAATGCTTTGAAAACGGAATCTACTTCTCTAAAAAACTGTACCAGACGCTTCTATCAATTCGTCCCAAGGAGCACTTATATAATCGGAAACAAACGAAATTTTGATATAAGCGGAAACAGTGGAAGCACTTAAACGGTGAAAAGGTTCGGTCCGACCTATTAAAACACTCGGACGGTTGTATACTGGTCGTATCGTCGGATATCATTTATATCGTTTGCTGCGATGTGTCCCTACTTTAACCTACCCAGCACGAGAACCTATGAGGCTGCAGCGACGGGTCGCGAAAGCGACAGGAGCGGGTGCTTAACTGCTGTCTAAAATGATAAAAGCTTCAGAATCTGCTGCTCATGTAAGTATCGATTAGAAGGAGGCGTACTTAATCTTGAGGCAATCAAAGAGGAACCTCAAAAATATCAAGGATGAGAACAATAGTAACAGCACTGTTTCGTGAAGCTGTCCAGAAAATCATCACTACCAGAAATAACCTGTAGTTAACCGCCAAATCAACCATGAAACTCACATATTAATCGCTGGCATAGCCAGCTGGACGATTTGCTGTATGCTGTCATCAGTCAAGTTATTGACATCTATACGCAACGCAGCTAGTTGATCCCCGCTGAACTGAAAGTAACCACTGATAAGCCAATTCTACTCTTCAGTCAACCCAAATTGAACCCCTCCATTGTTTTGTAACAAAGACGCGCCACTAATACTCCATAAAAATGAGTTTTGGAGAGACTAGAAAGTCTGAAAATCACACGATTTATATTTCTTTCGAAGGTGTGGACCAACAATAAGCATGTCAACATCAATGTGACCCCTCGCATCTGGAGCTTTATTAGCATTCTGCTTCATTTGATTCTCTTAACACAGCACCCACGGAAACGATAAGAAATGAAAATAACAGATAGAAATGAAAAAACAGACGTCAGCATCAACCAACTCTCTGGGAGTCGCCACGCAATTCACCGCTTCTTGACTTCGTGGAGTGAACTTGAAAGCGCATTTGACGCGAAAACCTATCTGCAGCGGTCAGCCTCAGATGAATGGGTCAGTGTTTAGGCGACGAGCACTACGGGAAGAAGTACTCTGTACGTGACTGTCATCAATGAGATGGCGAATGCTGTGCAAGTGTCTTCATCCACACCATCGTTGTAATTAATTTACGGTGCAGTATCTAAGAAAGAATTGTGCATAATATATTTAAATCTCTATGAACGAATTCAATAGCACACATGTCTATTCCGCACGTCCTATGTGACATACTGCTAAAATACGGTACTACAGTAATTCGATCCATTTTCTTTACCCCTTCACAACAATGCGTTTTCCGCTTGCCCTAGCGCCTGTAATTGCTGCCGGTGAATTTCTTTGGAGACGAAGACTAATCCAAGGAAAGCGACTTAAAAGTATTCCTAACTTTCGAACGATGTCTGGGAAATCAGCCGCTGCGGTTTGATTTTTGTTTATGACAAGGAAAGCGGTTCGAAAACAAAAAACAAGCAAAAAAGTAAAATGATTTACTGAGAAAGTCTGTCCACTGGCATCAGTAAGCTTGAGGCTGCCATCATCACTGATAATCATAGTGATTGAGTCGCCAGCTGACGATGTTCCGGCTATCTGATCATCTGAAACGGATTTAGGTTCGTCTCCCTGACACTTTGAGGGTCTACCCTATTGGTGGAGCACCCCACTCTCAGTCTGTCAACGATGGCAAAATTGAAAGTAAACTGTTCTAGCCCTGAACTAGCCTACGAGATAACCCTTCCTTTCCATTTGCTAGCCGAGAAATTCACACTATTTAGGCCTCGTGCATACTTCCCGTCGCCGCGATTGAATCGCGGCGATGAGTTTTGCAGAGCGACGCGAAAGAATTTGAACTTCTCTGTGCTCGTCGCATCGCCCATCGCTCTGCAAGGGAGCGCGACGGCGATCCGTCCAGGATCAACGCTAAACACCGCGCGCGAAGCGAAAAAGTATGCCATGCCCGCGATGGGCGCGGGAAGCCATCGCGCATGCCGACCGCCACTGTTGCGGCGGCCGCGGCGAGGTTTTCTTTGACTATTCGGCCGCGTGCGGCGAAATGGCCATGAACTGAGCGCCGCGATAGCATCGCGGCGATGGAAGTATGCCCCCGGCCTTACGCTTGCTTCGCTTTTCTAGTGGCACCTCCTCCAACTAGGATAGACCCTCTTTTGGGTCTAACTGCGGTTTTAATACTAACAAGCATGATCAAACGATAAGTTAAAGTCGAAAAACCACAAGATCATACCATACGGTTCTCGCTGCTGCAGAGTAGACGATGCCGCGGAATCAGCACCACTTTGCCGTCGCTCAGCAATCATAACCAAGTTGTTGAACTGCTCTTCAGTGAGTTCGTTTAGATTGTGCATGCTCAGTCCGGCAGCTTCGATATCCTCAGGCATTACCTTAAGGTTATACTCAAAACGAATAACTTAATGACAATCAAAAGAAGGAGCAACGAATCTTATCAAATACCATGAACGTTTTGCCGGCGTGCGAGGACGGTCTGCTGCCTTCCTGTTCGCACTGAGTCATATCACATGAATCGTGGACAGACAGTTCCTCGGAAAGAAGCAGAGGTGGTTTCGTGTTCTGCAGTAGTGATTACTTAATTAAAGTACGCTCCAAGATGAATTCCATTACACTGCACCAATGTTGCAACACGGCCCTTCTGCATAAATCTGCGGGTGGCTGGTGCAATTGTGTCGTCTCTTTTCCTTCACGCCTCATCACTTGTCGAGTAGGTTACGAAATGAACCTAGATGAGTTGAAACGGAGCTTCACACATCAGTTGTGTCCAGAATTTCGACTTGCTAGGTGGGTTTTAATTTCGAACTGAACTTAGATGAATGGAAACGAAGCATCACGCATCACTTGTCTCCAGAATTCGGCCAGGGAAGAGACTCCAGGTGTGTGCCCTCCAAGCTGGGGGGGGGGGGTCACCAGTGAACGTGAATGCTGTCTTATCTCCGCTTTTCGATTACAGATCCGTGTTTTACGTGCTTCCGAATTTGGCAAGATAGGAAACTCCAGGATGTAGGCATTTCTAGCACGCGTGCGCCACTCGAGCCACACCCTGGAGTCCCTTTCCCTGCCTAAATCTGTGCTCTCCTCCGCGTCAGCGGAGGAGAGCACAGATTTAGGCAGGGAAACTTTGCTGTGTGCGCCCTCCGAGCTAAGAGATCGCGCGTCCGCGTCCACGCTGCGACGTCCGATCGGTGACTTGTGCGCCCGCGATGGCACACAGCACACGGTGCTCGAAGAGCGCAGAACCCAGCCGCGAACTCCCCCTGAGCGAAGAAAGCAGTCTCCATACGAGCAGCTTGCATGGCACACCATGGAGTCCCTTCCCTAGCCCTGTTCTGCGATTGCACAATGGACCTCACCCGACGGCTAAGGTTACGGTGAGCCGGTCCTGATATCCGCCGTTTATAATCCTGTCACGCTGACCCCCCCCCACCGTGGGAGACGGAGTCTCTGCGTCTCTTACCAGCGATTTTTTTTTCGCAAGATTTTAGGTAATTCGAACTTAATGTAAAGGGCTCATAAGGCATTTTCACAAAAAAAAGACTGTTATATTCGTTCTCCCCATGGCAGATTACCCCTAGTAGACCTATTTTGAACAAGATTAAGTGGGGTACCTAAGAACAATAGTACCGTAAATCATAATAAGAGTCACCTGACCAGTAGTGCAATACGACTAAATTTCGAGGGACGTTTTCTACTCATGATAATCAGATGTGACTCAATATTTATTTATTTGTCGTGCTATTTTCAGCTCAATCTGATAAGTTTTCCTACCAAACTATTTTCCCTTTGTCACGTCTTCTTGCTAGTTAGACACCTTTCAAATCAAACTTTACACGTTTCAAAAAAGTCGAGAAAACTGTTGATTCAAGAACTTTACTTTAGCCTATGCATAGTATCCCAACAAAAAGCCTGCATCGTTGGAATATCCATCAAACACCTAGCTTACTATCAATTTTGTAGCCTGCGCACATATTAATCTGGAGTTTAGCAGAAATAACTTCTTCTTCAGCGTTTTTCCCGCTTAGCAGCGGGGTCCGCTCTTCTGGTATGATGACGCCACTTCGCACGATCAAACGCTTGATCGGAGTGGATACCAGCTTCCTTTAAGTCCATGTGCAACGTTTCAAGCCAGCGTTGTCTAAGCCGTCCTTTAGGCCGTTTTCCGGACACATCTATGTTGAGGCCAATCTTCCGAACTATGGAACTCGAGGTGCTGGAATCCTGTTGAGTGGCTAACGAAGTTTTTTTTCAACCAGGTTGTTGCGGAGAAGAAGGTTCCTGGTAGTTGGCAGCAAAGCACGACGATCCCGAACTGGAAGAAGGGTAGTCCCGCGGAGTGCACAAGTTACCGTCCAATCCGATTGCTCTCGCACAGTATGAAAATATTTGAGCGAATTGTGGATGGACATATTCGCGAGATCGTCCGGCTTTCCACCAACCAGTGTGGCTTCGTAGCCGGCTGTGGCACCATCGACGCCATTCATGCTCTTCGTCTTCTTGTGGAAAGACATCGCGAGAAACAAAAACCGCTGCATCTTGCTTTCCTTAGCAGAAATAAAAGACTCAAAATTAAAAAGTCACTTCACTCCACACTAAAAACTAAAAACTAAGAATTAAAAAATCATTTCACCACTGACCAATGCGGCGAAAACAGCAGCAGCATGTAGTAATCCAACAAACATACTGATCGTGAGTGGTACGATGGAGTAGAGCCTTGCGCTCTGAGTGAATGCATGACGCAATCCCATCGTGTATCGCATTTTCTAAAATGGTGAAAAGCTCTACGCTTTTCACCATTTTAGAAAAAGTCCTGAAACATTCCCAAGGCAGGAGGATAAAAAGCTTTTGGCTATTTCTTGGATATCTTTTGTAGCCACTTTAAAATGGGAAGACTAACGCGTAACTTTCTTGAGGCATCTTCAATTTGATTCCACGGACGAGACAATTTTGATTTAGAAGGTGTCTAGCTTGGTTTGAAAGAATTCCTTTTGAGTTATGATTTGGGAAGAATTCGGTTTAAGCTGAAACTGCTTCAGTTTGAGTTTGTAGTGCAGGAAGGTAGCTACACATCCATTGCTCAATGAGGGAGATACCAAGCAATAACCACTGGGCGATACTCGAATTGAGAAGCTCTGTTAATTGTAGAGAGATTGTAAAGAAGACGTTTCTTAACTTTAAAAGCGCTCCCAAGTTCTCGGCTCAAGCCATCGATCTACAACATCAGGTAACCCAAACCTACCCAGAGCGCCGGTTTCCTACGCAAGTCTGCCTGCACTTCTCCGACCCTGGAACCTCAAAAAATGGCGCTGCTATTTAATCATTCTCTGCAAACGCTCGGGCTACCCTTCGCCTGTTCACTAACGGACGTTTGCTCTCCGAGAGTTTGCACCCCCCCCCCTTAAACGAACTAGATATATTACATGCAAAACTCAGTTACACCAATGAAAAGGGAGAACAAAAGCGCCGGAGCCATTTCACCCTTTTCTTGAAATATTCGCTTTGACCACACTTTGAATATGAATTTGCTCCGCCCTATGAAGTGCAATGTAAACCAATAGAAACACCAGTGGCTTCTCCTTTCTACATAGTGTAGCAGCTTTCGGGATCCCTCTTCCAATCACGAATGATACTCGGTCGCGGATTTGCGCCAATTCTGTTCAGTAGCGTTGGCATGAATCTCAAATTGACTAGACGTCGCTTCCAAACAGCACGTGGATTACAATAGCCCTCTCTTTCTCTAAGAAACTGCCTACAATGTCTTTCTTGGGGTTGGAATGGAACCACCTCCGACAGTAGAAGTGACCGGAAACGGAGAAGCCCAGCTTCCTGGAGAGGAGCTTATTTTTATTATTTTATTGCCTTGTTTCTCCACTTGAACAGGTCCGATTCCAAACAGCAGCCCTTCAATGTTATAGAAATTGAAAAATCAATTAAGGGAAGAGTGATAAGTCGGATTCGAGAAGCTTGTGCACAGAACGATGTTCTGTCACAGTAACACATTAGAGCATCAAAAAACAAGTGGAAGTTGGAATGGGATGTAAGCTCCGACCGTAGGAACATCTTTATAACTCGGTACACAAAAATTTGGGCGCCAGTTGGTTGTTGATCAAATGTCACATTTACGAAAGTTTACGATTTATGACCCAAAATGTCGTAAATCGTAGATCGTAAAAAATCGGCACAAATAGCCGTAAATCGTAAAATCGTAATTACGCACACCCCTGGTCTTAAGTAGCCAGCTGAAATGCAAGTAAGCCACTGAGCAGGAGAACCGAATCCCCGCAGAAGCGACGTCACTACCCACTGCACCACGATCCGCTTGCCGAGAGTGCCATCGCGGGCGCACAAGAGATCGACCGAATGTCAACGTGGACACCGACGCGCGATCTCTAAGCTAGGACAGCGCAGACAGCAAGATTACGGTGTAAAAATCATTTCTATGCAGGTGGACCAACCAAACGCAAATCTACGCACAAGGGCCGTGTTGTAACATAGGTGCAATGTAATGTAATAGAATTCACTGAAAAATTCCCCTGAACATCCTCGACATCACGTTTCTGACAGTCAAGCAATGCGCAGCAATGCCGAATAAAACAAACAAAATAGTAAAGAAGTTGAAACAGGAACACAGCCTGGGCCGCAAGTAGGGTCGGAGGGGCACCATGCCCATTGTGCGTCTCTGCATACAACGGATGTTGATACACTATTATCTCCCCGTTTCCACTACAGATCCGTGTTCTATATACTTCCTAATCTGGCAAGGGAGGGAACTCAGGATGTAGGCAATTTTAACACGAACGCGTCACTCACCCTCGTCACCCTGGAGTCCCTTCCCCTCACCATCCATCGATATCGATCAAATTATCGATCTTTTATGGATGTCGTCCAAGCGGACCGAAACTTCAGCCCTAGGGGTAATCGAGGTCGCTGAACACGATTATGAAGTTCGTTTTTGAAGTGTCGATTGCCATCAACCGATATTGAACAAATTATACAAGATGTGCCGAACACGTCGCCCACGTGCCTGGGGATTCAGAAGGCGTGCCGAATATTCGTCCGCTAATTAAGATCATTGAGGGGACCAGTAGTAATGGGGACGAGTTCTACTAAGGGGGAGTAATGAGTGACCACCAAATCGCCCGGAAAGGAAAGGGGCTAACTTTGGACCAAAAAAACCCAGGAAGGGTTTTTTGGTCCGAAGTTAGCCCCTTGGACTTTGTGTAGTTCTTTGTGTAAGTTTGAGGGATATTTGGCAATTGTCCAATACTGCTGTTTACCGTCGACGTCTCACTGCCAGACGGGTGGTGGCACCCATATGACGAGGTCTCGAAAGACGTCTCTATTCTTTTTGGCTATATGCCAAGACCAAGGAACACGCATATGACGAGGTTTCGCAAGACTCGTCTGTGGGTCATACCTCATTGTTCCTTCCCAGCTCTGCTGTGTGGCGCATTTGCGTTATTTTGCCTCATCATACTATCATACTATATAATAATCCGCTAAGCGATGAGTCACACTATCGATCGACGACCGCTAAGCGATGAGTCATAAAATAGGGGAAATTACGGGCACAAATTAAGGCAAGAAATTAGCGGAAAATACCCAGACGGCTTCTAGCGGCTCAGTAGACGAGCAGAACATGTCGGCGACCGTGCATGGCGAGCCGTAGATGTGCCGAAGACGTCGGCAACAGTGCCTTTAGATGATCATCCACGGAAGCCTTCACAGCAGGGGAGACAATCGATATCGATCGAAATTATCGATTTTCTGTGGGTGTCGTTCAAGCGGTACGAAACTTCAGCCCTGGGGCTAATCGAGGTCCTGACCGGTGGTTTTTCTCCCAGATTTAACCGATCAGGGTGGAGAGGGGGAGGGGGTGGGAGACACGCGGGTATTGTGGCTAGAAGGAGTGTTCCACATTAGGTGGAAAGTTTCAATGTGGAGCCCAGTATCGATTGATATTATCGATCGCCTGACCGGTGGTTTTCTCCCAGATTTAACCGATCGGGGTGGGAGACACGCGGGCCGAAGGACTGCTCCACAACAGTCTGAGGACAAAAACACTGGTTAACGCAAACAAATTACGTTTCTGAACTATCTGAAGATAGTGCCGACGTGAGATGTTGAGGATGGAGGGAGGGAGAGCTGGACGGCTTCATATCGAAGAACTGCTCACCTGATCTTAAAGAAGGTAGACCAAGGTTCGAAATTATTAAGGTTTTCAAATACCTCTTTTTACTGCTAAGGTGCCGAGAAGGCTGCACAAGCAGAGCAGCTGCTTGAAGTGAGTGATCTTGGCTTAGTGACTCTCTAAGGTCGCGCGAAGCGCGCAAGTGCGGGACACACCGGCAGGCGTGTCGGAGCACTTGTACAACCTATACGACTGTAATTCTAATGGAAGCCTGGGGCCGGATTCATCAACGACTTACAGAGACTTGACGGAGAAATTACAGCGTAAAATCCTGATAACGCCAACATTTCACCAAATCGCTTGTTGATAGGTCGCGTTAATTCGCGTTTTGCAAGTTTCCGCTGTAATTTCTCTGTCAAATCTCTGTAAGTCGTTGATGAATCCGGTCCCTGGATAACGTTGGAGTTACTCATACAGCCCACAAAATCGACCGCATTTAGCATTCAAGCCCTTGTGTGCCTTTCACTCTAGTTAGTGAATTCTGCTGCCGCTGTTTTGAAATGCGAGCAAGCTATGGAGATTTCCGTTGGGAGAAATCGGACCTTTGCAGGCTATGTGCCAGCAAGGGTGCCCTTTCATTAGAAATACCAAAGGTTTACTACTCCCAATGAAATGTGGGAATCACTGCTTAAATCGCAGTCCGACCAAGGATTTTGATCCCTGCTGGTCAGACGCATTGCTTTCACGACTGCTCGTCAAGCGCGACTACCATAACCTCTTCACATTTCGTCTCGGCGTCACCTTTGCAATATTAAGCGCAGCCTACAAACACCGTCACCTCCCCTAAGGAAATATAAAGAGCTATCAATCAATCCTTTTTCAGTTCGCGCCAAGCGCTTTACTTCTACGGAAGATAGGAAAGTCAAGTTATACGTCTGGTCTGTACAGTGACATGTGAGACTCATAAAATCTATCCGTGCTGAAGCGAGCTCTTACTCTGTTCGACGACGGTGCCAGAATCAAGGGCATACTATTACGCAACGATCACAAGAAAGTATTCTCACAACCCCCCTTACTGGGACGCCTTCTTGTGTGCGCTTGAGGTGTCCTACCCCTCTTCCTTGTGATGCCTCCAGGATATAGCGTGCTCATACAATGGTTTCGACAACTTCTATTTTCGCTAGACATGTGCGCCATTTTTAAAGCACAACTCGAAAGCAACAAACCTGCCGAACATCTTCATCAGATGCTATCATGTCCTCTGTGTCACAGGTTGCTGAAGAAGTTGCCCAAGAGAAATCGACCTATAACAAAATTTACTGAAACCTCTCTTGGAAGGGAGAAAACACTAGATCGTTGAAGCCATAACATCTTGATGAATCAATAAACGGCGGAGGTTGAGGAAATCACGGCTGGGTTGTTCTCTGCTCCAAGCAGACTCGCAATTGATCAGCGTCGATAAGCGTAATTGTATTAAACCATTTATTGTCCTGCCTCCTTCTGCCGAGTTCTATTAACACTCGCATAAACCCGGTTTCTGTGCTCTCTCTAGGCAAGGGAAGAGCTCCAGGGTTTGGCTGAGCTAACTTACCCGTTTTAAGATATCTTGCCGGTGTGGAATTCCATTACATTGCACCAATCTGCAACTCGGCTTTGATGCACAAGTTTGCGGGACACTGTACCGTGTGGCTGGTGTAATTGCGTCGTATCTGGCTCCCTCAAGCTTCATCACTTGTCAACTTAGTTTGGAAGTGAACCTAGTTGAATCTAAACCAAGCATCACACATTCACTCACATTCATTCACACAACATCACAACATAGAACTGCATGTCCGAAATCTGTGGTACACAATACAGATGGCGGCGCAAATAGGGTCCGAGGGGGGGGGTCACCTTATAAAAAGTGTCAAAAACATGAAAAAAAAACGAGACAAGTCACACTGATAGCAAAGAAAGTAAACAAATAATGCTGTAGCTCTGTTTTGTGCTCTCCTCCGCTGACGCGGAAGACCCGGATCTATAATCGAAGCGAGGTAAGACTGTATTTACATTGCCTGTATGTAGCTACTCGCCACGCCAGCCCGCCGCGCCATGCAGTGGTGACCCCCCCCCCCCGGACCCTATTTGCGCCCAGGGGCCGTATGCTCGTATTCCCCCGTTGGGGGAAGATTAATCAATATCAACATACCATATCACGCCCCACTCCCACATTGGGGGAGACTCGGGGTAGACGAGCATACGGCCCCAGATGGCTTCAACCTTCTGCTAAACAAAGACCCCTTCCTAAACTCGCGTCTAAAGCGACACAGCAGTGACGTGTTTTCCGGGCGGATTGGACGAGTTCTCGCACCGTATGCAGGCGACCGTTGCGGGACCCAAGTGCTCCAATCAGTCATCAAGGACCCAGCAAGCGCTTTATCAACCTCCATTTCGCTGGTGGATACTACTTGATATCACTTACGCGCAATTCTTACGAATAGGCTTTTGTACTCAGCAGGAATCCATGGAAGTTGCACTGAAAAGGGAGACGAATGCTAGGAATGGGCGGTAACTACAATACGAGGATGGGGGTGAAAGCAATAGAAAACCTTCAATTTCATAAAAATGTTCGCATTGTTGGAATATAACGAACTATGACGCTATGGTGGTTGCGGGGGGGGGTCACCTTATAAAAAGTGTCACTAACATGAAAAAAAAGAAACGATGGCGCACTTATAATAAAGAAAACAAACAAGCAATGTTATAGCTCTGTTCTGCGCTCTAGATTTGGGCAGGGGAAGGGGCTCCAGGATGTGGCTGTAACGCACACATGTTAAAATTGCCTACATCCTGGAGTTCCCTCCCTTGCCCAATACGGAAGCAGAGAAAATGCGGATCTGTAGCTACTCGCCACACCTGCACCCTACGGTGTGCTATAGTGACACCTCCCTTATTTACCATAGCGCCCGAACTATTTTTAAAGCAAAAATCTCGATTTCCTGAGGCTGCCCCACAACTTGTTTCCAAACTTACAAGTGCAGCTGAAAATTAAATAGCCTACTCCAAATAAGAGTGAATTTGGTCTTTTGCGCTCCGAAGCAACGTTTGAAACCTCCTTTTGTGGCTAACGCTTTCCTTCTGTGCTGGCATCACCCACAAAGTTGTAGCTGCAAGGAGCACAGTAGCTGAATCTTCGAATTCCATTCAAAAAATGCTATAATCGTGTATTGACGAGAAGGCGCTTTTCGTTTCCGTCTGCAGGTCCAAAAACAACAAAGGAGCATAAAATATGGATCTATTTAAGAAGGTCGGAGAATGGTTTCTGCAGAAGTGTCCTACCGCTTTTAATCCGCGTTTAAAACCCTTATCTTTCCCTTGATGGCACCAAAGAGTCATAGGTCTTCTTGGAGTTACCTCGCCAGATAGAAGGTCTATATGTGAGTAAGTATTGTATTGTATTTACTTCCACTGAACGCCACCACGCGCACGTCACTCAACAAATGTTCCTGTGTAGCAATAGTAAGAAGCAAGCACATCGGAAGTCAAAGGTGAAAATCTGCACTTCCTTGGTTTTCAGCTTCAGAAATCATTTTCTAGTACTCTCTTGGGTTATTTCTAACCCCAGAGAGTGCTAGAAAATGAAAAAGCCGCCAGCCGGTACCGCAGCGATCGCCGTCTGCATACGGTGCGAGAACTCGTCCAACCCGCCCCGGAAAACTCGTCACTGTGTCGCTTTAGACGCGAGTTCCATATAATCGTGTGCGGGATTGAACTGCCATATCACCACCACGAGTATGTTAGAGAACATCTAAAGTCATTTTCAAATCAGACTCCAGCCATGAAGCTCGACTGTGAATCAGCAATCGATTCCTGATCAATTTCTAACAGGAGCGCAGCTGCGAACTCCCCTGAGCGACGAGAGCAGTTTCCACACGAGCAGCATGGATACACCCTGGAGTCCCTTCCCTCGCCTGGTTCCGCGCTCGCTAGATAAGACGACATGCAAATTACTCCACGAGCGCTACTTGTGGGAACATGTAAAGTGCCTCGTCTCAAAGTATCTAGGCTTATTTTTTCAAGAATAAAACCATACTGAAAAAGTTGAAACGTAATCATAGAAACAAAACAATGTTTAAAAGGCGAAACAAGCGCGTGATGCTTTGGGTCCGTGAATGCGCACGATTTTGGGCGTCTAAGGGCACGGGTCTACCAGGGGCCGTATGCTCGTCTACCCCGAGTCTCCCCCGATGGGGGATCGGGGTGTGATGAGATGTGCTGATATTGAATGATTCTCCCCCAACGGGGGAGCACGAGCATACGGCCCCAGGCGAGCGGAAAGGCGAGAGCGCAGAGAAACAGACACTCCGGCTGCGATCCGACGGCTGCCGGCCGAATGAGCTGACTCAGCGCGCGGGTGAGGGTGCACTCTCGTCGTCTGCATCTCAATAACCTCTGGCAGTCGCGGAGACGTCCAGTGGGAGGCTGAACATCAAGAAGGAGGAAATTATGCAACTTTCGTAGCTTACGGCGGAACGGTGTTCTTCACACCGCCCATACGAAGGGGCGGTACAAGGGCGCGCCCACCGCTTATTGAGGACCAGTTGTCCGAGTGCACAAGAACTAGGGCTGGGGCGGGATTACCGGCGCTGATGGCGGATGCTAGATTATCACATCTGTATTTGCCAGAGAATATGGTATTGAGTGGAAAGTTATCGGGTGGTATATTAGGGGTAACGGAAGGATCCTAAGCTGTCGGAGCGTGCTACTACCATATAATAGCTTCTGAGTCAGGATTCCGAAGAGTAAATGAACCCTCCATCAGTCCTTCGTCTGACGCAGTGTTCTGGAGGACTATTTGGTCGGTTTCCTGCGACTCGACTTTTAGTTTGCTTCGACTGAGAGTTTTCCGAACAAGACCCACCCCCACGACACCGAGACAGGAACACATGCGATACCTTAACCGACTCCTGAAGAGTAAATGAACCCTCCATCAGTCCTTTCGTCTGACGCAGTGTTCTGGAGGACTATTTGGTCGGTTTCCTGCGACTCGACTTTTAGTTTGCTTCGACTGAGAGTTTTCCGAACAAGACCCACCCCCACGACACCGAGACAGGAACATAAGCGATACCTTAACCGACTCCTGAAGAGTAAATGAACCCTCCATCAGTCCTTTCGTCTGACGCAGTGTTCTGGAGGACTATTTGGTCGGTTTCCTGCGACTCGACTTCTAGTTTGCTTCGACTGAGAGTTTTCCGAACAAGACCCACCCCCACGACACCGAGACAGGAACACATGCGATACCTTAACCGACTCCTGAAGAGTAAATGAACCCTCCATCAGTCCTTTCGTCTGACGCAGTGTTCTGGAGGACTATTTGGTCGGTTTCCTGCGACTCGACTTCTAGTTTGCTTCGACTGAGAGTTTTCCGAACAAGACCCACCCCCACGACACCGAGACAGGAACACATGCGATACCTTAACCGACTCCTGAAGAGTAAATGAACCCTCCATCAGTCCTTTCGTCTGACGCAGTGTTCTGGAGGACTATTTGGTCGGTTTCCTGCGACTCGACTTCTAGTTTGCTTCGACTGAGAGTTTTCCGAACAAGACCCACCCCCACGACACCGAGACAGGAACATAAGCGATACCTTAACCGACTCCTGAAGAGTAAATGAACCCTCCATCAGTCCTTTCGTCTGACGCAGTGTTCTGGAGGACTATTTGGTCGGTTTCCTGCGACTCGACTTCTAGTTTGCTTCGACTGAGAGTTTTCCGAACAAGACCCACCCCCACGACACCGAGACAGGAACACATGCGATACCTTAACCGACTCCTGAAGAGTAAATGAACCCTCCATCAGTCCTTTCGTCTGACGCAGTGTTCTGGAGGACTATTTGGTCGGTTTCCTGCGACTCGACTTCTAGTTTGCTTCGACTGAGAGTTTTCCGAACAAGACCCACCCCCACGACACCGAGACAGGAACACATGCGATACCTTAACCGACTCCTGAAGAGTAAATGAACCCTCCATCAGTCCTTTCGTCTGACGCAGTGTTCTGGAGGACTATTTGGTCGGTTTCCTGCGACTCGACTTCTAGTTTGCTTCGACTGAGAGTTTTCCGAACAAGACCCACCCCCACGACACCGAGACAGGAACACATGCGATACCTTAACCGACTCCTGAAGAGTAAATGAACCCTCCATCAGTCCTTTCGTCTGACGCAGTGTTCTGGAGGACTATTTGGTCGGTTTCCTGCGACTCGACTTCTAGTTTGCTTCGACTGAGAGTTTTCCGAACAAGACCCACCCCCACGACACCGAGACAGGAACACATGCGATACCTTAACCGACTCCTGAAGAGTAAATGAACCCTCCATCAGTCCTTTCGTCTGACGCAGTGTTCTGGAGGACTATTTGGTCGGTTTCCTGCGACTCGACTTCTAGTTTGCTTCGACTGAGAGTTTTCCGAACAAGACCCACCCCCACGACACCGAGACAGGAACACATGCGATACCTTAACCGACTCCTGAAGAGTAAATGAACCCTCCATCAGTCCTTTCGTCTGACGCAGTGTTCTGGAGGACTATTTGGTCGGTTTCCTGCGACTCGACTTCTAGTTTGCTTCGACTGAGAGTTTTCCGAACAAGACCCACCCCCACGACACCGAGACAGGAACACATGCGATACCTTAACCGACTCCTGAAGAGTAAATGAACCCTCCATCAGTCCTTTCGTCTGACGCAGTGTTCTGGAGGACTATTTGGTCGGTTTCCTGCGACTCGACTTTTAGTTTGCTTCGACTGAGAGTTTTCCGAACAAGACCCACCCCCACGACACCGAGACAGGAACATAAGCGATACCTTAACCGACTCCTGAAGAGTAAATGAACCCTCCATCAGTCCTTTCGTCTGACGCAGTGTTCTGGAGGACTATTTGGTCGGTTTCCTGCGACTCGACTTTTAGTTTGCTTCGACTGAGAGTTTTCCGAACAAGACCCACCCCCACGACACCGAGACAGGAACACATGCGATACCATAACCGACTCCTGAAGAGTAAATGAACCCTCCATCAGTCCTTTCGTTTGACGCAGTGTTCTGGAGGACTATTTTTCGTCACTGAACCACAGGCTTCGTGACCTACCATCGCGAAGCCTGTGGTTCAGTGCGCCATGCCAGGTTGCTATCCCGCAGGCAGCTGTGCGCCCAGCTGTTGGAGAAGGGTGCATATTTCGAGCTTCTTTCCACTAATCGAAAGGAGGGCCTGTAAAGGGACCGGTATTTTCTCTTAATATCGTCCAACGTCCTCCGTCGAAACTGAAGCCGTCATCGACGCCCTGCTCACTCAGGGTGTTCCTACTCAGTACATCAGAGTCCTTCGAAAGCTGTACAGTGGATTCACGACCAAGATCTCTCCGTTCTACAACGACGTCGTCATCGACGTGAAGAGAGGGATTCGGCAGGGTATACCATATCCCCGAAGCTCTTCAGCGCCACCCTCGAAAACGTCATGCGCGAACTAGAATGGGTAGACATGGGAGTGAAGATCGACGGCCGGTAACTGCATCATCTTCGCTTCGCTGACGACATCGTGCTCATAACACCGAGCATCAGCCAGGCGGAGCGAATGCTGGCCGACTTCGATCGTGTATGTGGGAACGCTGGACTGCAGCTGAATCTTACGAAGACGATGTTCATGAGTAACGGACAAGTTTCTGATGCCCCATTCTCGCTCAACGGAACGAACATCTCCGAATGTTCCAGCTACGTGTATCTGGGTCGCGAAGTCAATATGACCAACGACCTAGCGCCAGAGCTGAGGAAACGAGCGGCTTGGAGAGCTTTCAAGAGCGTCTAAGAAGTCGAGAAGAAGACGAAAAACGTCCGACTCCGTGCCCACCTATTCGACTCCACTGTTCTTCCTGCCCTAACATACGCCTCAGAGACCTGGGCTGTACAAAAGCAGGATGAGCACACCATCAGCGTCGCTCAGTGTGGAATCGAGAGGTCGATGCTCGGAGTGACACGACTCACGCAAGTGAGAGAAGGCCTTGGGAGTTCCGAGCTTCGCCGACGTTCGAAGATCAGAGACGCTGTCGCGTGGGCCAAGTTGTCGAAAATTAGGTGGGCCGGCCACATAATGCGTTTCGCAGACACCCGCTGCACGAGAGCCGTTACCGACTGGATTCCGCGGGATGTCAAGAAAACACCAGGACGCCCACCAACGAGTTGGTCGGACTTCTTCGTGAAAGCCCTGAACGACAACTTCATCCCGTGTCAAAGTGAGCTAA
Source organism: Heligmosomoides polygyrus polygyrus (assembly GCA_947396885.1). Lineage (NCBI taxonomy): Eukaryota > Metazoa > Nematoda > Chromadorea > Rhabditida > Heligmosomidae > Heligmosomoides > Heligmosomoides polygyrus. Next base: position 49,096,398 of record OX377202.1, read on the forward strand.
GCTGAACAACATTCCCAACAAACTTGGAATGAACAGCAACCAAGAAGATTCAGCGCAGTTCATGGTGTTTTCAACAATCTTTGAGCGAGTCATAACGCATGCCACTAAGGCAGAGAACAAGTTGGACTGTGGATGCGTTTGGCACCAGAAATAGAACCACCCGTAACAGGTGATCGTCCTTGCATTCTGTTTCAGTGACGATCCGCTCAAACACACCGTCTTTTGTGAACAAGGCAAGGTTGTAGGAAGCCGCTATACAGTTCCGAAGCTTGTCTAGGAGAATGTGTTCACAGTGGGTCGCGGTGGTGAGAAGCTTTGATAACACTCTGTGGTCAGACGACGACATGGATTATACTTCGTATTTTTCCCTTCTCGTTTGAAGATCGTCAGCCCTTTTAATAATCTTAAGGCTCATGCCTAACAAGCCAACGCATTTCGAGCTAAAATAAGGTTGCTAATACGCTAGTGCCTTTGTGGCTCTCTTAGAAATGTAGACGGTGTATATATGAAAAAATGAGCTACAGGGCGACCTTAACCGAAGCATAGAATTTTTCAAACATGTACGGACAGTGCATGAAACGCCTGATAAATTGGTGTCGAATTGAGTAGAGAACAAGTTTCATTGCTTTTTGGCAGCAGCGTCAGAGTGGACATCGTGCGGTTGATAGCCCTTATGGCTCCGACCGCTCAGATCGTCAAAGGACTAAGAACGCCTCGCCGCGCTTTATTGAAGGTGATATGCTAATTGCTGGTGAAGTGCTATGTGGAATCGTTTCTAATAGAAAACTCTTGAGGACCAGCAAAGTGCTCAGCGCAAATGACCAGTATTCTATGCTCAAATGGCTGCTAGAACTTCGCTGTCGGTGATTGTACAACGTGAGTCGGACGTCGAGGCACGTGTGCCGGGATGCCGAAGACGTGTCACTGAAATCGTGCCACGTGTGTCGGGGTGCAGAAGACCTGCCATAGACGTTGTGGCAACGTCGTGAAACGCGAGTCGGGACTCCACAAATGTGTCACAGACGTTATGAAACATGGCTTCGGATTTAGAAGACGAAACACAGACGTCGTATAACGGGCGTTCAGATCCAGATGACCTGCCACAGATCAGACTTTGCACAGCATGCGTTGGATTTTCAAAAGGCTTTTTAGCTTCTTGCAACGAGCGTGTGTGTGCTTGACTCTCACTTCGTTTCTCTGCCGGTACATTTGTAAGATGGTATTGGAGGGGGATGGGAGAGTGGAAGGTAGAATGACTACAGAATCGGAGGAGTATTACAGTTGTCCCACAGCAAAAGATGTCGACCGGTCGACCAATACCGATTGATTTTATTTGTGTTTCTGCAGATTAAGCAGTTCGGATAGAGACTCTCACAATCTGCTCCTCGTCACGTAAAGAATGGATACTTCGGAGAATAAATCGCTACATATGATAGAGAGCGGATAAGTCGTTTTGCAGCCGCTAGGTCGCTGAATTGGTAGAGGAAGTCGTTTACTCTTTAAAATCGTCGAATTATCATTTAACTTCAACATAGGCCCTGTCGCGTTCTATGGGGCGGGAAGTGTTGTTCGGAAAACAATTTCTGTTGAAGCAGCCGAATCGTTTACTTTTGAAAATGATTGCTAATATATTTTAGCTTCATCGCAGGCCCTGTCGCAGTTCTGGGTGGGGATCTTTGTCCGAAAGACTTTCTGTTGAAGCAGACAAAAGGTCATGTCGCAGGGTATCGACCAACTAGTCCCCCACATTACTACCTAAAACCTAAGGATTGGTAGAGGGAGTCGCTTACTCTTTAAAAGGTCTGTTAAGGTATCGCTTAACTTCATCACATGTCATATAGCGGATAAACCAACGCAATCCGAAGTCTACTCCACTGTTAAATGCCTTGCAAACGGATTATTTTATCTATTTGTTGTGAGCTGAGGCGCGTTGTTCGAAATTCACTTTTCTGTTGAAGGAAACGAAAGGTCGAGTCTCGCAGGATACCGAAGGAGTCAGCGCACAAAATTGAGCACATATTACCCCATCCCTGATTAATTGTGCTCTACTTAAACAAGTTATTTGGACTTCTTCCAACCGTGGGCCTCTTCAAAGATCAGTACTTTGATTCCTAGCATTTGGCGCCTCTTACGTTTGCCAAGAGGCGCCTAAAGCATCTCTTGAGGGCAGCCAATGGTAGGTGCGAAGGACCGTAAAAGGTGCGAGGAGCGGCACAGGTCACGACACAGGTCTGATGAACGCACAGGACCAGCGAGCAATTACTCCAGTCCAGGGACCAATGTCTAAATGAGGGACCAATATGGCACTGTGAGCAACTCTAGAGTGGAGGGGAGGGGCACCCTGCCGAATGATCAGAACGCCAAGAGTCAAAAAACTTCTAAAATAAGAACGTTAAGCACGCTCACACCTAAATTACAAATGCAGAAGAATATACAAGTACTTCTGCATCGTTTTGCTTATCAAAAAAGATCTGTGCAGTCAAATATGCACAGAATCCTCAGTGAAATAGCAAACGAATGCAGTGGATATGGAGAAGCGATTATGAAAGCCTTCACAACCAGGATATGTTACTTTTAGAAAGCGTTTTCTAGCTTACCGTTTTTCATACGCTCACAATGGCGTTGCATTAGTAGTCGAGGTAATATAATAGCAGGATAGTAGTCGTAGTAGTAGCTGCAGAGCTCGTTAGTCTTGCGGCAGCATTAGTTGCACGGAGAAGGGAAATGTTCCACTTTGCGACGTCTAATTAATACAGGCGGTGTGCGCCGTCAACTGGTCCAAATGGGCGGGGCAAAAGGGGGCGGAGGCGGGGACTCAGCGGGCGGAGACCTCTCCGGTGTGAAAACCGGGCTCCCCCCACAGACGTTCCTAAACGTCACGAAATAGACGTCTAGGAGCTGGCGTCTACGTTTTAGGTGGCACAACGAACATCAATTAGTGAAGGTATATAGGTCTAGCGGAATTGAATTTGTAAAAAGAAATTGATGGAGACAAGATTTGGCTCCTGCTTGCATAATGCTAAGGTTTTGCAGGAAGTGCATGCCAGCGAAAGACAGGAAGCATCAAATTTAAGTGGCTCATCTTCATGGTATTCTATTATTCGCCTTCCTTGGGTAGAACATTTGCGTTTATGAACAATCCTGAAGGCTGATCGGGGAAGTATTGACGAACCACTTCAGCATCTTCACTGCTTGTGATCCTTAAGCTTCCTCTTTTCTGGGAGCCTCACATTTGCTTTTTTACGAGCGATAGTGATGGAGTATACTCATTTGCATACAGCAAGAAACTGTGGACAAATCTACTAGGTTGCAGTGGAGATCTAGTTGCTGAATTGTTCCATATGTAAATTGTCTCTAACCAAGTCTATGTTCCGCTCAGATAGTTGCGATTAACTGTAGCATAAAGGCTTGAACAAAATTATTTGGAATTTCCTTAATTTTTGGAATGCGTTTCCTCAATGTGCACACTGCCAAGTCATGGCGTTCGTTCTCGTCTACGAAGTAGAACGGGCGCTTTCGAAGTGGTAACAGCCCGAGGAGCCCAAGCTGCTGCATTCGGCCAGAGTACCCCGTCAAACATGCAGTGCATCTTTGTTGTTGCAAACTTCACATATAAAGTCGAAGCCTCTAACTATCCGCAAGTCAAAGATAGGCAACAGAATTTGTCCACATTTCCAAAAGAAGAAATAGAGTCAAGATCAAGGTTACTATTAAAATAAAGGAAGGAGCGAGCTTTGCATAGGCTCCATGCATTAATTTATAAATGAATAGGATAGAATGATTAGCAAATTTGCCTCCATAACTTCGTTGACGATTAGTGTAGTATTCAGTAAGAGGAAAAATTGGGCCCATTTTCTCCACTGCAGAGAGCCACTCATCAAATGTATTATTACCTACAACAAGAAAAGGATCCTCCGCGGCGAAAGGAACCGCTCTGCCTATTAACCCAAAATAATTGTAGTCACTGAACAACCGACATTCGCCTTCAGAACACCTGAATTCCTATGAACTGTGTAGAACACCCAGAAGCCAGATGAAATAGACATAGAAACTTATACAACATCTAACATATCTTACAGCCATTTCCTGAGCGAAGCGTGATACACCTACCATACCCTACAGTCATCTCCTGTGCAAAGTGCGACTTCGCCAACTGTCTACTAAATCTATTAATGAAGACGTAGGTTTAATAATAAACCAATGAAGAAAACGGCCTTCAGAACATCATCCACTCCAGACGTATAAATTTTTACTGTTGTGAATCCCTCGTTCAATGTTATGTGGATTCAAAGTTTTATTTGTACTGACAAAGAGTAGAGATATTTTAATTTGAGTGTGGCCCTTAGGCCCGACATCGTCTTCGGACAAACCATATAGCAACCGTATTTCAATAATTGCAATGTGTATTAGGAACTATTGAATTTTTACCAAGCCAGGAAGTTATGCGATCGAGAAGAAATTTTTGAACGAGTTGTGTCGCCGACCGCTATCTTTCTATTGGTAAGATTGCACTGTTTTCATTTCTGTAACCTCCCACCTTTGCAGCATATCTGCAGTATCTATTGATAACCAAAGCAAATGTCTTCACAATGAGTACGGCTCCGTCGTTATTGGAGTTTGCTAAGGTTCTACGAATTCGTTGACTAGATCAACACAAAGAGCATGTGTTCGGTCTTGACCATAATTCATTCGAAAGCCTCGCTCCTCAGATTTCAATTTTGTGAACCACTGGTATACTGTGACGAACAGGACTCATATCTCATAGGCCCTGACTATGACTACTTCTTTCGTAGTCTTGCTCTACTTTAAGTGGTGGCGCCTTTACTGCCAGTCTGGTACAACATAATCACCATTGAGAAAGTCACCATTTTCAAATTTTCGAACATCAGCCGCAAGCGCGGGATTTCTCATGGTCGTCCTGCAGAACCCGAGAATCTCACACAGACCTTCATGGGAAAATGTGCAACGTCACAGTCAGCTCCGCCTCCCATGTGCGATCGATACAGGATAGATCAAGGGTACCGTGGGAAATTCTCAGAAGGTATGAGTAACTGCTCCACCCCTACTAAATAAAAGAGCAGACAACCGGGTGGAAATAATAAATCACGTACTGTGAACTTCTATCTACTGTGAGCTGCGCTAATGGCATTCCAACCTGTAGCTGCCAGATTTGTGCCATCACAAACCCCTAGAGGGAAAGATATAGCCGTTTTCGTCTTTCCCGATGACCATGAGCTTTGCTACGAGTGGCACTATCAAAAGACGCTTGCTGATGGGCAAACGTCACTGTATATGTGCTGCGAGTGCAGAGCCATGAAAAGGGCAGACAGAGAATCGCATAATGAACCGATCCCGATATGCGACATCAGGAGCGGGAGGTTCATTACTGACCCAAGGAATCCTCACCGACGCCATTTCTGCCAGCCGAGATCAACACCGAGGGCAGCTGCACGCCGGCTGGTAATAGAAAGGTGTGCAGAGATACGAAGGAGCGACCCCCATGCCCTCAGGGCCCCTTCTGTAGAGGTGGCTGAAGTACTATCAAGGATAGCCTCTGATAGATTTGGTAAGTTTATCTCAGGGATCCGAAGTGCAAATGATAAATCCTAAAGAATCGTTAAAATTTCAGAAGAATTTACTGATCCGGAAAGACGGGCAATGGTCGAGCAGGTTGTGCAGCCAACTCTAAATGGGCGAGACAACACCAGACGAACATTATGTCGTGCCCAAACAATGACGAGGCGCCAAGCAGATCAGGGATTTATACCGGGACAACTAGTTAAGTTCATGGAAAACATATTGTAGACCGCATATAGCAAAATCATAATTTTAGAATCCTGCTGCTTGCCGCTGCGTCGCGGATAGCGAGAGCTTCATTCTTCTCGACGAAGCTGAAAGGATATATTTCGGCAGCCGTTCCTTAATAGCTGCCGCTTTTCATTCGATGACGCTCCGAAATGTCATCGTAAGCTAATACTATTTATACTATATATTATTTATTTATTTATTGCTATTCATCTTGTATTTCTATATTTATACTATTTGCTTAAGAAACTACTATATTTACTTGAGAAGTTGCTGAGGATTATCTTCTCATGTTTCAGTGTGATGGAAGGTACAAGCAGATACCAGCAGCCCTCAGGCGAGGTGCCTCGTCGCAGTTCTACAGCGTGATTGGCATCTTTAATGAGGGCACTGCTTTACCTCTGCTGTACGCCTTCATCCCGGATGGCACGGAGACCACATATCGCCACCTGTTTGCGTTTCTATGGCAAATTATTGTTGGGCTGGGAGTGCAGAGGTCACTAACAGGCTGCACGTTCCTGTTCGACTTCGAGGTTCCAGCTATCAATGCAGCCACTCGTGAGATGCCGATAGTGGCAAAGGGGTAAGGAATATACTACTGCAATTCGCGGCTACCGAGGTGGTATCGATATTATTTCAGGTGTTTCTTCCACTACACCCAAGCCGTGGTGCGACACAGGGATATTCTGCATCTTCGGCTGGCATCCACCAAGAAGCCTGTGGTGGGGTGCTTCTTCCGGCGAATACAGATGCTCCCTTTGCTCCCACCGCAGTTTCGGCGTATCTCGGAAGCACTCATCCCGCCGCAACCTCCCCTCGTCACCCCTTTGGAGTACGCTAGTCTGTTGCAATTTACAAACTACTGGCACAACAATCGGGGGGTCGGGGGTCGGTTTGATGGATTATGGGACCACTCGGAAAACCGTGGCCTGAGGACTACAAATGTGGCGGAGGGATTTCACACGAAGATAAGAGCCGCCTTCCCAAGGAGCACGCCCACGCTCCATCAAATGCTGGACTTCATCCAGAACCAGCTGGTTATAGCAAAGGAATGGTTGGACCCGCGGCTGATGGAGCTCGACCGTACTATGTGAGGAGGGACGAGGAGATGCGTCAGTTGGAAGTGAGTCAAGAACTCTCACGTTTTTATGACCGTCATGTCATAGGAGGCGTCGTTCCCTCTACGAGGGAATGTAGAGAGTTCTTAGACTATCTCGCAAGTAGATTAGCTCATTTAGTGCATTAGTGCATTAGTGTTGCATGTAAACTGTATATATATATATATATATATATATATATATATATATTCATGTATGAACTATGTATATTATTATATGTATGTGTTCATATATGTTCACTTTGATTTATGTGAGAATTAGTTAGAGATCCATAAACATATTTAGTTGTAAATAGATGCTTATTCAATTGCAATAAAGATTTATTAACAACCTCAACGCTGTCTAAAGGCAGTCATGGTCCACAGTAGCACTCCTTAGATGCGTTATAAGTGTTACAATCCTCGTATTAGCACTCTGACATGTCTAATGATAAAACTTCCGAAAAACGCCCTCGTTTTGAGATAAAAAAAACTAGTCCTAGTTCATACAGTACTACAGTAATTGATCCCCGAAGCGTTCTGAAGCCATGTTTTGAGAAATACCGTGCCGTGCACAAGGAAAGAGATAATATATTCCAAACCGCTCAGTGCTTTGCGTGTAACCTTAAGCAACCAATCAAGCACACCACTGTAGCGTTCCGGCAAGTCCACGGCGCGTCCCAACCTCGCAACGCTGGAGACATCAGACCTCGCCTTTGAGCTGGAACACTGGTTACCAATGCCCATGGCGCGACATTGCTCTTAAAAAGTCAAAAAGGAAAGCCAAGACTTTATCCCGTCGCACTGGCGTTTCTGATAAGACAGATCGCCTAACCCAGACTCGTTGTGTGCGAAATAACGGTTTACGAAGCGCAGCCCTCGAGCTGTCCAACGTCGCCCGCAGTAGCGACTCTCTAGCGCGGGAGTGCTCCGTCGCCTGGACTCTAGCGCGACGGTGGAGTGATGCAGCGAGGCAGGAGAGCGGGATCTCTAATCGAGAGGGCGCCGACGGCACGACGAAACCGCCGAAACGTGAGTCATGGTTGACCCGTACCCTGTAACCCGATTTTGGGGGGGGGGGGGCGGGGGAGGATCCAGAGGGGCGGTCTTTATGTACGAATGGTCACCGCGCCCGCGACGACGACTGCCGCGTTTGCGATGAGCTCCGCTGCGGTCGTGTGAGCTGTGCCTCATGACCTGCTGCAGACGCCAGGTTTGAGTTGTTCTTTCTGCTGTTGCAGGAGCTGCGGGGAAACAGGGTCTGCTTCAGAAATTGAGTTCGAGTCAGAAAACTAAGCAACGTTCTAATGCTCAATTTTGTTTGATGCTTCTTCAGGAAAAACTGAAAATATGACACACTATCGCAGTGAAACTGACTTTGTATACACTTTCTAACACTTCGTGTGCAACTTTTGATGGAGGTCTAGATATCACCGGCCGCTGAAGTCACCCAATTGCAAAAATAATGCTTTTGCCTAGCGACAGCTAATGAAGGACTGACGACAAAGTACTACATGTAAATCTGTAGCAAGTCTGTCCTGCTCATCTGCAAATGTGAAATATCACACTGTCGATTTTGCGGCCACAAAATGTATTACAAGTAGCTAGAAATAGGCTACCCATGAGGGCCAGTCTCATTTCGTTCTGGTGATTCACCCAAGTAAGTGGTAGGAATAAATATTTCTTATTTGCGATGAACTTGTGAATGTAATTATTCTCCAGCCAACATATTGACAAACTACGGTAAACTTCAGAAAAATAGATCGATCGATAACACCCGGCCGACCTACACCGCCTCCCCTTTGTGAAGTGCGGCATACGGTCGACGTATCCATGCGAATCCCACTTCAAATGGCGAATTCAGAACAAAAATTGATAAAATCGATCGATAAGCACAATAGCGTCTTTCTTTGCCCCATGGCATGGACAAAATGCGTCCATATTATAGTTTCAAGCTATTATATATATATGTTTACAGGTGCATGGTAGTAGGCAGGCTCTCGCGTGCACCCCAAACAAGGGCTATTGGTTCGGGTCCCGCCCAGGCCAACAAGCCTTGCATCCTGCGGGGTCGCTGATTTGCTACCAGATTTCCGTTTGAAGGATAAAACACTATCTTGTCCATCGGCTGGCCAAAGCAAGTCATTGTTTAGACCAAACATGCATTGCATTCTGCCTCTACGACATCCCTAGAAGTAGAGTGCGTGACGAATCTCCAGAACGACTGACGCCGTCTTCTACCTTATAATATAGCTTTTACGGAACTGTAGTCGTTGTAGAAACGAAATCCAGAAGCAGAGCATGAGAGCGTGAGGAAAATTACAAAGCCGACTTCATGAGGTACTTCTCTGAACCAGGAGACACCCGACGTGGCAGAAGACAGAACAGCACCCTGTTGACCCTCACGCTCATCCTGCAGATATTTGCTAGCTTGTGGTCTCAGACTCTTAACTGCAGCGTGAAAGACAAATAACGTCCGTTTGAAACGCCGCTTGAACCATCATTTTCAATTTTTTTTTGTTAACAATTCCTACTCTTCCTCGGCCGCTTTGCACAGGCGCAGTAATAAATGTGGAATGCTTGGTACCTCCCAAACAAGAATTTAGCTTTATCCTTCCTTCTGCTGTCCTTCATCTTTTACGTTATTACGTTTACGGCGAAAATAGCTTCCAGAACTGCTTGAGTGGAATGCAAAACTGGTCCAGATCAAACTAACCTTTATGTCCATACTCTAAGATCTAAAAAAACGTCTGATACTGTATAGGAGCGCGCTAAGAGCTGCCGATCGTCGATGTGTCAGAAATTACTGACAGGAACAGGTGCATAAAATTAGCGTAGAATAGGTACACAAAATACTGGAAAATATCCAGACGTCTCCAGCGAGCGCCTTAATTCAGAAGACCATGTCACAGATTGATCAGGCAATCAATATCGGTTGATACTATCCATACTTTTATCGGGGAAAGTGGTTTTCTCTCTGAGTTCACCAATCGGGGTGGCGACGATTACTGGTCCCCGATCGGTCATTCACCACTGCAGCGATTCTCCGTGGAAAATTTTTTGCAGTTCAACATTGTGAGACGTTGTGGAAGTTCTCCCTCTTAACAGGAAGGCTTTTCGGGAAGTGACTAGTATCGATGAGGCGCTCAGTATCCGGACAGCGAGCCACCATCGTACCACAGCTTTGATTCACAGACAGAACCGTTTTGGCGACCCAAATTACACGAGAAACCCACGAAGCCTTTTCAAAACACGCCGATACACAAATTCTTGTTGGGCATTCGAATGACACTTTTCGAATACTTGAATAATTTTTGCTTTCTGGGAAATTGCGAATATTCGAATGGCTTCGAATACCGAAAATTTTCGAGCATTCGAAATCGAGTATATTCGAAAAACGCGATTTTTCTGAATATTCGAATTCGAATACATTCGAAAAACGCGATTTTTTGAATATTCGAATTCGAGTACATTCGAAAAACGCGATTTTTTGAACATTCAAATTCGAATACATTCGAAAAACGCGATTTCGAATATTCGAATTCGAATATTCAAATTCGAATGAAAATCATTCGAATACCTATTCGAATGGGTCATTCGAGCATAAGTATACTTCGAATGGGAGAATATTACTTACAGCCCACAGCTAAGAAGCAAGCATACATTGCAGTAAATGATGAGATCGCGCCATGTACTCCAAAAGTTTATCGTAGTTTTTATTTGATTGGTGGTGTAAATGCCACTTACATGAACCACCAAACTGGGGATCCAAGCGATAAGTAGGAAGCATGAGTGGGAGGGAGAAACGGATGCATGTGTATTTATTATTTATTTTTATTATTATTTAGTTTATCAACAACATTAAATACAACGGCACGACAATCGTAGACAAAAGGCAATAACAAGCAGAACAACGACAGCTAACAACAACATTAAACATGTTTTGTTTCGCCTCTATCTCCATACAAAGCATGTTTACGATTAGTTACCCCGAGGCTCATCAGTGAAGAACGTAACTAATTAACTTGGTTACTAATACAGTATTAGGTTATACATTTATTTTGAATACATACCTTAACTCATATACAAGCAACTAAATTTTACAAATGAAATTATATGACATCAAACCATGCCAATCATAGCAGGAGGATTTTCTTCCGTTAAGCTTTAAGAAATTAATCAAGAATTTCTACAAAATGAAGTGATCTTCACAGCAAAATCAAAGGCCCGTGGAGAACGTTAGCTGCCACAAATCCTTTTTGGACTAGACCGCTACAACGATGCAGTAGTCTCGAATACGACCGATACACGAACTCTATATGGTAGCATCGATAAACGCGTTATCATGGATACAGCGATTCCACAGCCATGTTACATTCAATGACGTCTGTTTTGGATATTTCGGATAGTAAAAACATCCAAAGTAATTCATGCCACGTGTGTCGGGACGCAGCAAATGTGTCACAGACGTTATGCAATATGCGTCCGGATTCAGAACATGTAATACAGACGTCGTACCACGACACTGGAACAAAAAATGAATTAGCGCCGAGAAGACCCTTGAGGCCTTTTAGATCCATGAACATAATACAACAATGAACAACAGGAAAGAGTGCATTTCCGTTACGAGCTACATTTTGCTCTTCATTCCATTTGTGAGCTGTGAGACACCATGGTCCTCCGGGTCTGTATACTTTAGTCTACTGTATGTGTTCCACTTGTTCAATGGTTGTTGGTTGTTTGTATTTGGACAGTATTTCAGCCCTGGAGGCGCAGCGGTGAGTTGCGTTTGTGTTCGAGTTGTTTCTTTTGTATGTAGGGAAGAAACTCTTCTACCTGCGCTTCCAGCGACTGGTCGTCTCTGCATTGTCTTTACCAAGGACGTATCGTTGTATGTACAGATCATGATCGATGCGCTAACCGAAACGAGGAAGTAACTAATTGAAACCAGGAAGAAGCTTGCCGAATTGGGTCGACGAAATTATGCGATACTGGAGGAGAACAAGAAGCTCAGGAAAGAGAACTCAATGTTCAAATTGCGAATTGAGGGGTTTCTGTCTATTAGTAAAAATTCTGTCCCTTTACCCCCCCCCCCCCCAACATCTCTCCTTTTTTGCTTCTCATAATACTCGCGACAATGACTCTTTCATAAGTGATCCCGATTTTAAACGCAGCATCGTTGTAAAAGGCGTTCCTGAATCTCGGTTTCGTAGTGCATATAATAATGTTAACCATGATTGGGAGTGTGTGTTGTAATTGCTTGACTTTCTCGATGTAGCTCGTTTTCCCTAAACGCTATATCGCATGGGCCGTTCGAAGGCGAATGCCGCTAGGTTGCTAAAAGTAAATAGTTTTACCAGCAAGCCAATTTCAAAGGCCTGTACTTGAACGTAAATCTCAGTTGAGGTTTCTCCTTCAGAAAGGGGTCTATGTTCGACCATCTTTGCCGTCTGGCGAGAGAAACTACAATCACGAAAAGCCGTTGATGAATAGAAGTGCTATGTTTACTCAGACTGCCGAACTCGCAACGTTGTTGATGAAGTCCGTGTTTCAACGCAAAGTCCGCTGTTGCCCTCGAGAAACAAGGTGGTTGTAGTCGGCGATTTCGCCCCCAAAAGTGAGGTCAGTGTGTAATCTGGCTAATATAGTAATAGTTTTATCTATGTCAAAAATATAAATGGCATTTGCTGGGTAATTCCAATGTCTCTGTGCTTGCTCTAAGCGAAACTTGGCTCCCAACCGCTGTTGATACAAGCCCTGTTCTGGGTGAATATTGCAAAAAGTTCGACGTGTTTTACGTGTGATCGTAAGTGAAAAAAGCGGTGGGATGGCCATTTTGGTTAGAAGAACTCTTTGCCCATAAATTTTCATGGAATCGGTAACTATAGGCTGTGAACGTTTATGTGTCGACACGGTAATGGGTGGCAGTTTATCGGGAACCTGCATGTCTCGCCACCTTTTCGCATCAGTTGTAGGAGGCTTTGGGGGACCTGCTGTCCTGCAACCATCCATGTATAGTATGTTGGAATTTCAACTTGTCCGACATTAAGTGTAACGAGATCACACCTAATAGGTGTGATAATCACTCTTCGTCAGCAACAAAGAAGATTCTCGAGTTATGTTACCACTACGGTTACCACTGTTACCACTACGGCCTAAAACAATTGGTTAAGGAGCCAACATTAGGTGATAACTTTTCAGACTTGCTTATCGTTAGTTCTTGTTAATGCTGATCAATTAATTTTAAATGTCGAAAATGAATGTCCTATTGGCAATAGCGGTCACAGGTCAGTGAAATTTGAAAACAGAAATTCTAAGCTTGCCGTCTACGGTGGGACTCGAGCCAATCTGAGTAATGTCGACTGGTATCGGTCTTTATCAACGGCAGATAGCGTCAGAGACAAAAATAAACTTTTCTGGCCATCTTGAAGTGTAGTATTGAAATTTTTGTACCCTATATTAAAGTTCCGCTCAGAAAAAGAAGGCCTCCCGGCTACCTGGTATCTTTACACAACCGCACTTGCATGAGCTGCTGCAAATACAAATGATGACAGTAACGGTCCGAACACTTGACCAAGTTTAGAGAGATTAAGAAAAAGTTTGAAGATAAGTTAAGAAAATATAACGCCTCCATCAAAAAGAAGGCGGTAGAAAGTGTGAACGAAATAGAACTTTTTTTAATAGGTAGGGTTCAAATCGAGAAAACGAGTTCTTAGTGGACCTGGAAGTTATATAACAAGAATTAACCAAGAAAAGCCGAGCTAGTAGCAAACATATTTTAGCAAGTTTTCTCTACCCCAAAGAATGAATGTGATCTCCAAAGACAGCAGAGCTTTTCGGTTATGAATGATTCCTTCTGGCGTAGAAGAGGAGAAATCGGAGAAATCGAGATTCGGAGATCAAGATGGCGAATGAGCGTAATGCCACCTTAGTTGAGGAAATCCGCACCCCGACTGCGGTTCTTCACCTCTCAAAAGGGCATCTTCCTTCGCCCCTCTCTACCGTTTGAGGAAAGAAACCGCATCAGGGAGCAGCGTTTAGCAGCTAGGAGGGCTGCGATTGAGGGGACTACTACAGCAAATCATGCTGAGGGTGGCCCACAATCCCAGACCACTCCTCCTGTCCGTTACCCTAGTAATTCTCCGCTATAGCACAACTCCCCTCCGGGAAACGGTTGAGCTGTCGCACGAGCACTACTATTGGTATCAAATGTCTCCTGGCTAACATACGCTCACTTTCTAGAAATTCAAATTCTTTGGTTGCAAATCTCTGTCTTTACAAATACGAGGTTGTTCTTTTGACTGAAACATGGTTAAGCCCTGAAAATGTTACTGGCCCACTTCTTGGTCGGCAATGGTCAATATACTGTATTACGATGTGGGCGTAAATCTCAAAAAGGAGGGGGAGTAGCACTACTACTTCGTAGTACCCTTTCTCATAATGTGGTATTTAAAGAATCAGTAAGAGATTGCTATGAGATTCTGGTATGCGATGTCACATCGTTGAATGATTGTATGCGCTTCATCCTCGTCTATAGAACACCCTCATGTATTTCAAGTGGATCACTACAATTAGCTAAGGCTATAAGCGATTTTTCCACTACTGCAAATAGTGATAGGTGACTTTAATTTACCGGACTTGTTTGATAAATGCCCAAGCTCTGTATCCAAGCTTATCGGAGACACATTCGAAGCTCATGACCTCAGCCATTTCGTCACTACACCAACCAGAGGAAATTCAACGCTTGACCTTATACTGTGTAACAAGTGTGACATGGTTCGCTCAGTTAAACTGTGTCCACCCATTGGTAATAGCGATCATTGTGTTATTGCATTTAGGCTTACCATGTATGTTAACATAGTAGAATTCAGGTTCATAAGAGATTTTAAAGCCGTGGACTACTCCATTATCAGGGAGCATCTTATGAACATTGACTGGATTGGTACTTTTAGATCCCATACGTCTATTAATGAGTTGCATGAAATATTTCTTGCAATCCTGCAGCATTCCATTGAATTGTTCGTACCCATTACGAAAGTACCTACTAGTAACAAAAATTTGCCCAGTTATTTATATCACCTCACCTGTATCACCTGTCGTCCCGTTGATCATCGACTTGCTCGATCGGGCGCCAGCAGCGTCTCCATTCGTCCCTGTCGCGTGCCAGAGTGGTCCAATGGATCCTCCTCGCTCGAGGGACACGAAGAGTTGTTTATATAGAATGATGAACCCACGAAATTGACTATGGAACAAAGCGCACACTTCTGGCAGCGTCGTAGAGAAGGAAAATTTGACCGTTTAAGTAAACAGCTTGACAAAGCTTTGCATAAGTTTACCCTCTAAACGGAAAGCTATATGTTCAAAAGATAAAAATGCGTTGTCTTGATATATAAACTCGAAATGCGACAAATAAAACGAAATTCCAAATATGGTTAGGGAGGATGGTGAGGTAATAACATCTAGTCTCGAGAAAGCTGATTTGCTAGGGAATGTATTTCAGAGTGCATATAACAAGTGGGGGACTGCCCCCTAGTGAATGATGTAAACCTCTCAAGATTATTCCCACCTATGCGGCCATCTTTATGGTTTCAGAGGAGTGATATAGCAGACATACTGAACAAGTGGTCAAAGTCCTCATCGACCTCTCATGACTTTATACCTTTGGTTTTCCTTAAAAACATAAGTGAATGCATAGTGTCGCTACTGGAACATATTTTCAATTTAAGTTTTATGAATGCCGAAGTGCCTGCCCGTTGGAAGCATGCACTTATAACTCCTGTTCTGAAGAAATCTCCGGCTTGACCCAAAAAACTATAGGCCCATCAGTATTACATCGGTTTTAGCTAGAATTTTTGAAAATTGTTAAAAAGAATATAACAGAACACCTTAAGGAGCAACGCATTATATCTGAGAACCAGTTCGGCTTTTTAGAGGGTAGGTCTGTTGAAACTGCGATGCTCACAGCTCTAAATGATTGGACCACTGCCCTTTAAGACAAAGTTGTTTGAACTGATTAGTTTATTTTGACTTTATGAAAGCATTCGATAAAGCTCCTATAACTAAACTACTTTTGAAGATGAATATGATAGGAATACAAGGAATACAACTTACAGTGGAGTTCCACAAGGTGGAGTTCTGTCTCCATTGCTGTTTGTTATTTATACTTACGAACTCCCTTTGTAAATTTCACGATTTGGTGTCTCCTACAAGGTTTATGCTGACGATATAAAAATTTATAAGGATATTAGAAGGAAAGAAGATTCAGACTCCCTATAGGATCAATTAACTACATGAATCAATGGTCTAGGGACTGGGAACTATCCCTTTCTGCGGAAAAGACCAAATCTCATAGTTGCACCCCGAGGCAAAGATACACGATATTATACAACTTACAGGGATCTACTCTACAACCTGACAATGACTTTCGTGACTTAGGCTTTCTGATATCGCACAGCCTCAATTTTAAAAACCACTACAGTGCACTCGTGAAGAAAGCAAATTATAAGACCTCTTTGTTGTTTAAGATTCTGCGTATGAATGAACCCAAATTACTTTTACAGGCTTACAAATCCTACGTTCGTCCTATAGTAGAGTTTGGAATAATAGTATGTAACCCATTTAAAAGGAAAGACATAGAGCTGCTAGAAAGTGTCTAAAATTGCTTTCCTCGGAAGCTATATATGAAATGTTTTGAGAGTGATTATAAAGCCGTTCCAAATGGCATTAGGAGGGCCAGAGACCTTAGCCTTGAAACTCTTCAGAACAGACGTAGGAATGTAGATCTGATTATGATGTTTAAGATCCTGACAAAAAGAGTATCAATTGATCCAGTAGCTTTTTTTTGGTGCACCACTGACGAAGTCAAGAACCGGTAGGCTCAGACTTTATATCCCTGCGGCAAAATCCTAGATTAGGTCAAATTTCTTTACATATAAAAAAATTCGGGAGTTCAACAAGTCACTTAGTGAAGAGGAAGATATCCTAGGACTGTCTTTTCAGGTTTTTCAAAATCTCATTAATCGCAAAATGCTTGGTTAAATTTGTTGAATTGTGCTCTTTTCAGATCTGTTCTTTAGTCAGTTGCAATTGCTTATTTTACTCCATCAAGGCTAATGTAAATTCTCTTTTCCTCTCTTCGCCTCCTCTTATTGATTTTTCTAAGTAATACTGTTTGTCTGATGTTCATCTCTGACATGTCCTTTTTCGTTCAATTATCACGTGTGTTTATGTTACACGTCAATAAATAAATAAATAAGAAATCTTTGAATTACCTTGCAAATAGCCAAAGTCATCATCTCTCAGACCTGATCCGCTTTCATTCTTCCAAGCCGTTGCGAAGGTGATAGCACCACCCTTGAAATTCATCTTCAGCTTTAGTTCATGCATTCCAAAGTGCCGTGAAGATGGGAGATGACATATGTCACCCGCTGCCAAGGAAACCGCAATATGACTGTCCAAAAAACTTTCGACCGGTGAGCATAACTTCCACCCTGGCCAGACTCTTTGAGAAACTACTGAAGAAAAAGGTAGTCAACTATTTAAGCGCTGACTGCGTAATCAGCAGAACAACACAGATTCCAGAAAGGAAGGTCAACTGTCATTGCTATGCTGCAATGTCTCAATGACTGGGCTTCCTCTGTAGATAGGGAAAGCGCTGTTGATGCAGGATATTTTGAATTTGCAAAAGTATTCGACCGTATCAGCCATAAACTACTACTAGACAGAATGTATAAAGCTGGGATTCACCCAAGAATCATAGATAGCCTGGATTGCAGAATTCATTGATGATCGAAACCTTCAGGTAATGGTTAATTCTTGCTATTCGCGTCCAAGACCAGAACTATCTGGGGTGCCCCAAATATGCGCGCTGTCACCGATATTGTTTGACATTTTCACTTACGATCTCCCTAAATTATCATGCGAGACGAGGGAGAAATCCTGTTCATTTGCCGATGGCTTAAAGCTGTATCGTGTCATATCTGACTCAACGTCTGCCGAAGTACTGCAAAATGAGATAGACGCGGGAGTTTCATCTGACGAACAATCCAACGTTCTGCATATAGGATAACGAAATGCGCGTTTTTCTTACAATATCGGCGGCGCAACGATTAATTCAGCAAGCAGTGTCGGAAATCTCGGGTTTATGGATTTTAGCGAGGATCTGAGTTTTGATAACCACTGCGAATATATTGCCGCTAAAGCAACCCGATTGATATGTAGCTTCAGAGCTCCATCGACTCGCAAACGAAGTACTTTTGCAAGTATGTCTGCCCGGTCTTAGAATATAGTACGATGGTATTTTGTTCCTATAAGAAAAATCGATTCCAAAGTTAGAAAGCGTTCGAAATAGTTTTGCGAGGAAATCGATGATTAGATTTCTAGGGTTTACATACCCTATTGATTGGAAACTAACCTTAGTCACCAGTGGTGAAATACGGACCAGTGATCACTGCGTCAAGCTGACGCTTTTAAAGCAATGAGAAAATTAAATCTGACTACTTGCTTTTCAAACTGTGCCATTTTATTTGCAAACGGTATACGTATTATCCTTCCTGTTTGTTCCTTTTATGTTTTAAACAAGTAATTAATAAAATACACATATTATACATAATATCACATGGTGACCAATATGACCCTTTAAACGGTTATGATTTGCTCCATATTTAATATACACTATTACCCTCGTTGTTGTTGTTCTTTGTTTTTCTTGTTTTTGTTTTTACTTTTGTTTTAAACCTTGACGTCTTTGCTTTGCACTCCTTAACTACAATAAAGAGGATCTACTCTCTTACTAAAAATAGGTGTTAGTACTGATGAGGTTTATAAAAGTCAAAATAGTCGTGAGCAGTTTATTTTTTTGTCGTACCCACTGGGTACAACACGGCTTTGACAACCTCGTAGGGCAGCCCCCTAGAACCCGTTTATGGAAAACTGCTCACTGTACTGGAGTTAGACTTCCCCGGTACTTTGATATAAGGTCTGCAAATCAATTTTCAAATGTAACAACAAATTATTATACCCTAAACAAATTTGTAAAATATAAAGATCGGAACAATCAATATACCATTAAAGACTTTGGAAACCCCAATAAAGGGTCATTGTGTAATTCTAACTGTATGTACTGTAAACAAATAAGTTTTGAAAACCGTATAATTTCTTATGTTAATAAAGTTCGAATAAAACGTATAAAAACGAAAATACTAATTGCAAAACTAAACCAATGGTTTGCTGTATAAACTGTGACTCTTGTAAGCTTCAATATATTGGTATGACTACAGCATCGTTGAAAGAAAGGATTATAGAACACACATATTACATAAATAACAAAAAAATTTACTCCGCTTCATGAACAATTCCATAATTGTAGGTCTACTCCAATGTTTACCGTTTTAGATGCGTTAGAAGAAAACTCGGATAAGAACAAATTATTTAGTAAAGAACTGTTTTGGATTAAACTTCTAAACACCGCTTTTCTGGACTGAATGACAACATAAAAGGCTATGGAATGGAAATGTATCTATAGAATATTGCTAATCCACTTAACTACAAAATCATCGTTTTTATTCACTTCAAATTATAAAATAGAGAACAAATAGAAGGAACAAAAAAAAAGAAATAAAATAAAATCCGATATAATACAGACCAATTTGTACAATATGTTAGCAATAATGAAAATATTGAAGTTATTTAAGTGTACAACAAGATCAAACTGCTAATTAAATAAAATTTAACACAACAATTAAACAAATGCTTGATCGGGATGCACACCAGCTATCTTTAAGTCCAAGTGCAACGTGTCTAGCCAACTTTGCTTCGGGCGTCCTCTGGGCCGTTTTCCAGGGACTTCAAGATTCAGGCCAATCCTACAGACGGTGTCGTCGTTAGCGCGAAGGACGTGGCCATACCATCCTAGACGAGCTTCGCGAAACTTGTCGGCTATCAGGACGACACCGAACCTCTGTCGTATGGTGTCATTGCGAACGCGGTCCAATCGCGTTACTCCGGCCGTCCACCTTAACATCTTCGTCTCCATTACACTGAGGCGGGTTTCAATTTCCCTCGGCACGGGCCAGCACTCAGCACCGTACGTCGCTATTGGGCGAACGAGTGTTCTATAAACTTTCGATTTGAGGTGCTCAGGTATTTTCCTGTCGCCAAGCACCCCAGTCAACGACCGCCATTTGGACCAGGCTGCACTTACGCGCGCATTCACCTCCAACTTTAGGCTGCCATCGGGGGTAACTGTTGACCCGAGATACTTGAACGATGTGACTCGTGAGAGGTCAGTACCATTGATCTTGATAGATCCGAGCTCATTCATATCCGTCGTCAAGTACTCCGTCTTTTTGACGTTTAGCTTGAGTCCGAACAATGCCAAGCGATCGCACCATTCCTGTGCCTGTCGCTCGAGTTCGGCTTTGTCTTCACATGCAAGCATGACGTCATCGGCATACATCAACGTCCAGGGAGCTGCCTTTTGGAGATCTCGTGTAATTGCATCCATGACGACCACGAAGAACAGTGGGGATAGCGCAGACCCCTGGTGCACTCCGACAGAGATCGGAAACTCCATCGAGGTATCCGCTGGTGCTCGTACTCGGCTAATTGGGCACGAGTAGAGGATGCGCACCCACTCAATAAGCTCTTCAGAGACGCTGTGTCGTCGCAAAGCGTACCAAATAACTTTTCGCGGGACGCGGTCGAAGGCCTTCTCCAAGTCCAGGAAGGCAAAATGCACCGGTTTCTGTTTCTCGCGGTGCTTCTCTAGCAGAAGACGAACGGCGTGTATGGCATCAACCGTCCCACAGCCAGCAACGAAACCACACTGATTATTTGAAAGCTGGACGACATCCCGGATACGTCTATCGACAATTCGCTCAAAGACTTTCATGGTGTGCGAAAATTGGCGAATCGGACGGTAGCTAGCGCAGTTCGCAGGGCTGTCTTTCTTCTTTCAAATCGGGATAGTCGTGCTTTGCTGCCAACTCTCAGGCACTTTCTTCTCAGCAACAACCTGATTGAAAACTCTGTCAGCCAGTCAGCAGGGCACCAGCCCTTCGACTTCCACAGGTCGGCCGGCAGGTCATCTGGACCAGTGGCTTTGCCTGACTTCATCTTCCTCTGGGCTGCTTCAGTTTCGCTCACTGTGATCTTCTGAACGGGACCGATACAGGTGAAGCAAAAGGAATAGCAGGATGTTCAAATTCTACATTCGAGATTTCCTCGAAGTAGTCGTGCCATCGCTTCACAGCCCTTTTACGATCCATCAGAAGATGGCCGTTCTCATCGTTAATGCCAAAGAACTTTTCGATGTCTTAGGTGCTTGGCGGCAGCTAGCCTTGGCGAGTCGGTAAAGATAGCGATCACCATCGCTCGTTTCGAATTTTTCGCTGACTTCAGCGTAGTATGCGGTTTTAGCAGCAGCCACTGCCTATTGTACTCTGCTTATTGACACATATAAAATACAATGCAAGTAATAACATCAAACAACAAGAAAAGAAGGCATTTAAATATATAGACATGGAATATAAAGACGACATCTTTGACCGTATTAACTTTAACAAAATATTTACCAACACAGAGTTAAAGATGTTATAAAAAATTCGTTCGCAAAAGAATTCATTCCTTTTAAGGTAGTTTATACGTATAAACGACCAAGATCTAGTATTTTCAATTACAACCGATTTCTTAAAAACACAAATCTTGAAATTTGTAGAAATATACTTAGTAGGGCGTGTGTAGCGCAGTCGGTGGAGGCGCCGGCTGTCGCGTGCACCCGATACCAGGTTCCTCGTTCGGATTTCTCGCCTAGGCCAACCAAGCCTTCCATCCCTCCGGGGTCGGTGAATTGGAACCAGACTCGTCTGGGAAGGATAAGGCGCTGACTTGTCCATCGGCTGGGCACCACAAGTCAAAGTTGTATGGCCAAATACGCATTCAACACGCCTCCACAACATCCCGTAGAAGTAGAATGCGCTGGCACATTCTACTTTTAAGGGATGTTGAATGGATTCCAAAAGGGATTGAGCAGCACCGTCCTTTATCCTTAATCCTTATTATACTTAGTATGATTGCATCTGTAGAAGAGAAAAAAGTAAGTATAAATCTTTTGTTGACACCACACAAGACCATATTATCACAGGAAATTCGAACATTATAGAACATTATCTTCTTCTTCTTCTTCTTCTTCAGCGTTTGTCCCGCATCGTAGCGGGGTCCGCTATTCTGGTGTTATGACGCCACCTTTCCTGATCCAGCGCTAGATCAGGGTAAACACCAGTAATCTTCAAGTCCGCATGTAACGTATCAGCCCAGCGCTGCTTCGGGCGCCCTTTAGGCCGCTTTCCAATTACCTCGAAGTTAAGGCCTATCTTGCGGACGCTGTCTTCTTCTCCACGCAGAACGTGGCCGTACCATCGCAAGCGAGCTTCGCGCATCTTGTCGGCTATCGGCGCGACACCGAACTTCTGCCGAATAGCATCGTTTCGAATGCGGTCCATGCGCGTGACTCCAGCCGTCCAGCGCAGCATCTTCGTCTCCATGACGCTGAGGCGCGTTTCAACTTCCCTGGTCGCAGGCCAACACTCAGCGCCGTACATCGCTACTGGCCGGACGACTGCTCTGTATATCTTCGACTTCAAGCGCTCCGGTATCTTCCTATCGCAGAGCACCCCAGTCAACGAGCGCCACTTGGACCAAGCTGCACTCACGCGTGAATTCACTTCAGTCATCAGTTTGCCGTCAGACGTGACTGCTGATCCCAGGTACTTAAAGACCGAAGTGCGTGGGAGCTCGATGCCGTTAACCTTGATGGAGCTGGACTCAGTAACGTCCGTCGTTAGATATTCGGTCTTCTTCACGTTCAATTTGAGTCCAAACCGCTCCAAGCGATCACACCAAGCTTGCACCTCTCGCTCGAGTTCATCTTTATCTTCGCTAGCGAGCATTACGTCATCAGCATAAAGCAACGTCCAAGGGACGGGGTTCTGAAGATCTCGAGTGATGGCATCCATGACGACAACAAAGAGGAGTGGGGAAAGCGCAGAACCCTGATGTACCCCGACAGAGATGGGAAACTCTATCGAGGTTCCAGCTGCAGCTTGAACTCGACTCTTTGGACAAGAGTAGAGAATCCGCACCCACTCTATGAGCTCTTCAGGATCTCCATGATGTCGCAAGGCGTACCATATCACTTCACCCGGAACGCGGTCAAAGGCCTTCTCCAAGTCGAGGAAGGCGATATGCACTGGCTTTTGTTTCTCACGATGCTTCTCTATCAGGAGGCGGGCGGCGTGAATGGCATCAATGGTGCCACAGCCAGCCACGAAGCCGCACTGATTGCTGGACAGCTGGACGATGTCACGAATCCGTCCGTCGATAATTCGCTCAAAGATCTTCATGCTGTGCGAAAGCAAGCGAATCGGACGGTAATTGGAGCAGTCTGCAGGACTGCCCTTCTTCTTTCAAATTGGAATCGTAGTACTTTGACGCCAACACGCAGGCACTTTCTTCTCCGCCACAACCTGATTAAAGAACTTCGCCAACCACTCAGCAGGGTACCAAAACTTCGACTTCCACAGTTCTGCTGCCACGTCGTCGGGCCCAGTCGCTTTGCCTGGCCTCATCTTCTTCAAAGCCGCTTCAATCTCCTCCATGGTGATCTTCTGAACGGGGCCGTGGGTTGGAGCCGTTGAGGGGATGGCCGGATGAGGAAATTCTACTGTAGAGATTTCCTCAAAGTAATCGCGCCATCGCTTCAATGCCTTCTTGTGGTCCATAAGAAGATGGCCGTTCTCATCATTGATGCCGAAGAACTTCTCGATGTCCTCAGTCTGGCGATGACGATTCTTTGCGAGTCGGTACAGATACCGCTCACCATCGCGCGACTCGAGCTTCTCGTTGACATCTCCATAATGAGTGGCTTTTGCAACAGCCACTGCCTTCTTTGCAGCTTTCTTCGCTTCTTGGTACTTCCGCCAGTTATCGGCTGTCTTTTCGCCGAGAAACACGTGATATAGCGTCTTCTTCTCTTGAACTTTGGCTTTCTCGTCATCTGTCCACAGCCAGGCTTGCTTGTCGACCTTCCGTCGTCCAGGCTTCGTGATGCCGAGCTCCGACCGTGCAGCGTGACGAATCGCGTCGGTGGCCTTCTCCCAAGTTTCGTTGACAGTTGTCACTGTCGGTAACCGCACGCGAGAAATCACAGCTGCTTCCTTCTCTTTCATTCGCCACCACTTGATTCTTGGTGCACCGCATCGCTCGACCTGCTTCAGCCTCGGAGGGGCGATCTTTAAAGTGCAGATCAGCGGTCGATGCTGTGGAGCGACCGTCTCATACGGCACGACCTTCGCGTCTGTGACAAGACTTCGGTCTCGATCCTTCACAAGGACAAAGTCTATCTGAGTCCTGGTGTTCCCACTATAGAACGAGATGAGGTGGGAATCGCGTTTGCGAAATACGGTGTTCACTATGGTGAGGTTGTGCGATTCCGCATAATCAAGGATACGCTCACCATCTGCGTTACGCGACCCGTATCCGAACCCACCATGACAGCCGTACCCGTCTTTCGTCGCGCCGACGTGCCCGTTGAGGTCACCAGCGACTATGATGACATCTTTCGACGGTACCTCTGCTGTCTTCTCATCAAGCACTCATCAAGCAGGCTCCAAAACTCTTCCTTGGCTTGATCCGAGCAGCCAGTCTGCGGAGCATACGCAGAGAAGAAGTGATAGAATCGCTCCTTCGCGGCGACAACGATCTTCATCAATCGATCGTCAAAGCGCTCGACGCTTACAATCGAGTCAGGAAATCGTTCGGAGACGATTATTCCGACACCACTGGTGGTCCTGGGACTTCCACATAGAACGGCCTTGAAGCCTCGTCCTATGTCCCTTGACTTGCGGCAGGACCACCTCGTCTCCTGCACCGCACAGAAATCAACTCTTCTACGCTCCAGTGCTTCAACTAACTCGCACGAGCGGCCCGTCAACGTACCCACATTCAGCGTAGCCACGCGGGTCCTGCTTACGTTACGGGACTTTCGGACTAACTCAGTTGCCCCCCGATGCCGTCCTCGCATCAGGGACCCTCGCATACTTTCCACACTCGCCGGGCTTTGCGAGTGCGCGTCGGCTCCCGCGGACGCCGTAGCACTATCTCGATAAACCTGAACAGTCATACACCATGTGATGTGACATGGGTCTTCGTAGGCCGGCCTGTCACAAGGGCCTGTCGCCTGCAATCGAATGTCCGTGATCGGCTTAGCTCGCAGAGCGAACAGTTTCCAGTGGCACCACCTGGAGGAACGGACATCGCCACCATTTATAGAACATTATCAGTTGAAAGAAATTTTGAGAAAAGATACGAAATATAGGCCAGTAATGGAATGCAACAGAGATACAATACACGCTACATACAGTTCCGCTGTTGAAAAAGTTGTTGATCACATAAGTAGATGCTACAGAATTTCATAAGATCAAGTGAACCAGTTAAGGAATCTTTTTAATGCGGAATACATAAACAAAATAAAACCATTACTTAGCCATGAAAATATTTCTAATAAGATACATATATCGCACCAAACATTTCATAAGCTACAAAATGATTTTATATTTTGCACACAAGATAAAGCAAACAACAATTATGATATTATTTGCAAAAAAAAATTTACCTACTTAACCTTATGAAAGAGATGGATATTATGAAAATGAAAACGAGACCTTTAATAACAGTAACACGAATAACACATATGTAAATTTGAACGTTTCTAATAACCAGTCCATAATAGAAAAATATGGATATTTCCAAATTAAAAATAAGTTAAAAGGAGGCACAAATGGGGATTTACCAATTATTCATTCGCTACCTAAACTCCATAAAGACCCAGTAAAGTTCATTTAAAAGTAAAGTTCATTTATTGCCGGGGCTCATAAAAGTAGTGTCAAATTCATTGCTTTAGAACGTCGTTGTATATTTACCTTTCTAAAAACACATTTTATCAATTACGCCAATACAGTAACTAAAAATTCATAGACGATTGAAGCTTATTGGCTATCGGAAATTCTAACATAACACTAGAACTCACAAGAATTAATGCTGATGGTGTTAAATTATATTCCGCTGCTTTAACACATTTGCTTAAGCCTGGACCGGCTGATAGAGAGGCTATATGTTGTTACAGGATGTTTTGTTGCGATCAAAACTCTTGCGCCAGGCGGGACTCGAGCCCGCATCTTCTGCTTTCCGGGCAGCGATGTTCGCCTTACACCACCGGCGCTGTTTGACCACACGTAACATCCGTGATATCCTCCAGGTCTGTCAGCACCCACCCGTGATACGGGGATGGGCCGGCCGCTGATGTCAGCATGGAACCGGTTAAGCTGAAGACCTTACTAGTAACAATGCTTTAACACATTTGCTTAAGCCTGGAGCGGCTGTTAGAGAGGCTATATGTTGTTACAGGATGTTTTGTTGCGATCAAAACTCTTGCGCCAGGCGGGACTCGAGCCCGCATCTTCTGCTTTCCGGGCAGCGATGTTCGCCTTACACCACCGGCGCTGTTTGACCACACGTAACATCCGTGATATCCTCCAGGTCTGTCAGCACCCACCCGTGATACGGGGATGGGCCGGCCGCTGATGTCAGCATGGAACCGGTCAAGCTGAAGACCTTACTAGTAACAATGCTTTAACACATTTGCTTAAGCCTGGAGCGGCTGTTAGAGAGGCTATATGTTGTTACAGGATGTTTTGTTGCGATCAAAACTCTTGCGCCAGGCGGGACTCGAACCCGCACCTTCTGCTTTCCGGGCAGCGATGTTCGCCTTACTATGTGTGCTATATGCTGTTACAGGATGTTTTGTTGCGATCAAAACTCTTGCGCCAGGCGGGACTCGAACTCGCATCTTCTGCTTTCCGGGCAGCGATGTTCGCCTAAAGCAGAAGATGCGGGTTCGAGCCCCGCCTGGCGCAAGAGCTTTGATCGCAACAAAACATCCTGTAACAGCATATATTCCGCTGACTTTACCGACATGTTCACAAGCATACCTCACAATGTTATAATGGAGAAATTGAAAAACCTTATTATACATTGCATCAAAAATTCTGGTAAAAATTTTCTAGCAAGCAACGGTTTCAAAACTTTTTACAAAGACATTTTAACTCAGAATGATAAATATAGATACTACAATGCAACAGATCTGTTATACTTTATATACTATTTATTGAGAAATAGTTATTGTATAATAATTTCTAAACAAAATGAAGGAGTTCTTCAAAGCGGTAACTTTAGCCCTTTACTCGCTGATTTAATCATGTCAGTGTTTGAATTTGAGTATTGTAAAAGTGCAATCCTAAGTAGGGATTAGTTATTTAAGCCGCTTAGATATATGGACGACATACTTATTGTTCACAACTATGCAAAAGCTTATGTTGATTACATACTTACTTTGGTTTACAAAAACACACTGGAAATAAAAAAGACACACGAAAGTGAACACAAATGCAGCTATTTAGACAAAAGTCTAGAAGTCGCGAATAATGAAATTGAAAGCAACTTGTACAAAAAACAGTTCTTTAGAATAGCTAATGTCTGCTCAACATTTCAATATTTTCTCATTGTTGTTCATTCCTTGACATATACTAAAATTTTTATTGGAAGATACGAGAGCTTTACAGAATACTTACCCATAATGGATTTAACACAGAATTCATCGCTACAAACGTAAGAAAATGCCTAAACAAAAACAGACAAATATTATATAATTATGGCATGTTAGACAACTATAATAAAACAATAAGCTTAGTAGGAACACTCGTATAGTTGGAAGCTTTTGCTTAAATTTACTTTGCTAATACAGGACGCGTCTTTATCGTATGGTATATACATTTCACATGGAAGATTAAAAATGGCCAAAATTGAAAACTTGCGCTCCGGCCGCGGACGAGTTGTCGGCCGCAAGGCACCGAAAATGTTGCAGGCTCGCAATTCCTCTAATTTGAGGTGTTATGAGAAACGGTTGGTTTCGTTCGTTTCGCCTCTTCGAGATCTACACAACCATGTATACAGCTTCGTCAGACCATCGCGTTTTCGCAGTGCGTGGTCAAAAATGACTGGGGCAGACTTCTGCGTTTGCGATGCTTATATTACAGGACTTGCATGTTGTCGGAGTATCTTAAGCATGGCTTAGAGTGTTTTGTCATGCCCGGAATCCTCTGAGAGTGCGCCGTGCACAATGCACTTCTATATCGATCCTATCAATTGAGGGGGGGGGGGGGGCGGGTGCGTTACGTTAGGCCGCTCCCTGGGTTACGGTAGCGGGCCGCGCCGTGCGCCACCGCCCCCGATCACGGTAGCGTGGCGTGTTGTTGAGCCCGCCTCGGACGGACGGGTCCGACTGCCGACAGGGACGGCTAGTGACGTCATACGCGTCTAATCAATGGGCGCACTAGAACACGAAGTTATGCACCACCGACTGTTGGCTACGCTCTTTCGACTTGGTAGAAAAGGGAGGCAGTGAAATACCTCCGCCTCAGCTTGTATGTTGGAGAAATACGAAGGTTTCTGAGTGTTTGCTAAAAGGGTGCCAGCGAACTACATGACACTTAAACTATCACACGCGAGTTGGAGAAGTGTAACGAGGAAGTGACGAGCGAAATTACAATCAAGAGGAAAGTTACGGATTAATGCTCCAATGAACAGTTTTCGAAGCCTAGCAGAGGTCATGTCTCAGCAATCCCTCAAAAATTTCCCAAGGCCGAGTATTCAAAGAAAAAATGTGTAGGAATGTTAATATTGTTATTCCGAACGAGGTTGTAAGGTGATATGGTGTATGCGTGTGGTGTAATGAGCAGCTCAATAAATATCCACCTTACAACCTCGTTCGGCACAGCAATATTGACATACTAAGAAAATACCAAGGTTTTACGAAGAGAGAGAGAGCTTGGAGAATGTATAGAGAATATCGGGAACCGTCTCCCAAACACCTGTGAAAGTTCATTAAAGTGTCTGGCAACAGTAACCTTCCTATCACAACGGACAATGTATTAGAGCAGAAAGCAGTGGTCTTCAAGAACAGTGACACGATAGAGAATCTGTGGAAAAGACGCCGTAAACATTAGATATTCTCTTGGGTGGTTATCTCACCCCATTTTCTGAAGTAATATTACCCAGCTACTTTATCAAAATATCTACTCCTTACACCTTCCAGCTTTTCCTCTGTTCATGCTATAGTTCCAGTTTTATACAATTTCCAAACGGTTTACTTTATTTCCAAACGGGAATAAGCTCAAGCTTCTACTCCATTGTATCCCTGCCCCGATAAAAGCGTGCATGTTTTGTTGTTGTTAGTTTGCAGTTTGCAGTTTGCAATTGGTTCTGAAACTTCTAAATAATAGCCACCACAATCCTTTTTCGAATTCTCCTGACAACGTGGCTTGCCATTTCTCCTCAGTCATATGAAGCAGATCTCATTCCACTCGAACGTAGTTAGCAAACGCTCCCACTTCCTCAGTCTACCAAAAGACGTCAAATGTTCCACCAACATTGTGTACCATTTAACTGTTTCCCTTCTTCTGCGCTAGTAGAAGGAACGCAGTCGAAAGCAGTCGGCACACCTTTTCGCGCACTAGCGCGTCCAGCAGACTCGGCGACCGCCCGCGTATGACGTCACTAGCCGTCCCTGTCGGCAGCAGTCGGACCCGTCCGTCCGAGGCGGGCTCAACAACACGCCACGCTACGTGATCGGGGGCGGTGGCGCGCGGCGCGGCCCGCTACCGTAACCCAGGGAGCGGCCTAACGTACGAACCCGGGGGGGGGGGACAGCTTGTAGAGTGAGCATTTAGGGAGTTTTATGAGAAATTCTCAACCGCCCTACTCAGGAATTGCTGTACTCTGTTCCGGCGAGGCTTTGGAGTGCGCTGTGCACAATGTATATAGGATCGAACCTAAATTGTGCTAAATTGCACGCGCGGGCGTGTTCGAAGCGCGATAACTCTGTCAGCTTCCAATCTTTCTGGCTGGAACGTGTGGATTTTGTAAGAAGTAGAAAGCTCAATAGGCGCGCTTAAACATGGTAGCGTAGCTTATGAATGGACAAAGTTACAGCGGTGCGAATATGCAGGTAAACCTTGTGCGACACGATTTTTTCCGATTTCAGTCGACCACTGCGGGAAGACAAGGAGAGCTAACGGCATGCAAATTCGTGGTGGAGCACGAGACTAAAAGTACTTTTCGCTGACGTGCTTGCTGCTCTCCAGGTGCCTAAACTGCTTTAGCACAATCTGCCATTTTAGAGCGGCGAAGGCGACGGCGAAGGTCCTTCCGCCGTTACTCGCCCATATTTGAGTTCTCGACGGCTCTCCAGGTGCCTAAACTGCTTTAGCACAATCTGCCATTTTAGAGCGGCGGAGGCGACGGCGAAGGTCCTTCCGCCGTTACTCGCCCATATTTGAGTTCTCGACGCTCCCAGTCATGCCATTCTGTTCAGCTCGAAAAGCTCTATCGAACAGTATCAATTTCGGCATATTCCGGGAAAATTGATTTTTTGACAATTCCCCTCTCGAGGACGAGGGCGCTCTTCGCCGGGCCTGCCCGGACGATGACGTCATCGAATGTCGACGATTTCGAAATTTGCCAAATTTTCTTGTCCAGACTTCGTCCTAGGGGTTAAATGGGGCGCTGATTATAAAATCCGACGTTCGTTTTTGAAAATTCCGCCAATTTCGATAGGTTTTGGATTTTCTTCTGGATAATTGAGGGTGGTCGTGTCAGGAACACCGATTTTGCTCAAACTTCGTCTAAGGGTAAGGGTTATTCAGGGTGCCGAATACGATGACGAAGTCCATTTGGCCGATTATGCCAGGAGACCACCAATACCGATAACTGAGGGTGGTCGTAATCAGCGCTCCAAATAACGCTCTAGACGGTTTTGGGCGAAGTTTGGACAAGAGAATTTGGCAAATTTCGAAATCGTCGACTTTCCATGACGTCATCGTCCGGGCAGGCTCGGCGAAAAGCGCCCTCGTCCTCGAAGGGGGAATGTCAAAAAATCAATTTTTTCAGAATTGAGCGATGTTCACTGTTTGATAGAGCTTTTCGAGCTGTACAGAATGGTATTATCACGTGTGTCAAAAACTCAAATTTGGGCGAGTAAGGGCGGAAGAAACTTCACCTCTAAACTCAGCAGCTCTAAAATGGCAGCTGGGGCTAAGGCAGGCTAGACAGCTGGACAGTTATAGGCAATTCATCGTAAAGTACCTTAACTGATTGGCTAGCCTACGCATTTGCATGCCGTTAGCTCTCCTTGTCCTCTTGCAGTGGTCGACTGAATTCGGAAAAAATCGCGTCGCGCAAGGGTTTACTGCATTTTCGCACCGTTGTAACTTTGCCCAGTCATAAGCTACGCTACCATGTTTTAGCGCGCCTATTGAGCTTTATACTTCTTACAAAATCCACACGTTCCAGCCAGAAAGATTGGAAGCTGACAGAGTTATCGCGCTTCGAACACGCCCGCGCGTGCAATTTAGCACAATTTAGGTTCGATCCTATATACATTGTGCACAGCGCACTCCAAAGCCTCGCCGGAACAGAGTACAGCAATTCCTGAGTAGAGCGGTTGAGAATTTCTCATAAAACTCCCTAAATGCTCACTCTACAAGCTCTCCCCCCTCAATTGATAGGATCGATATAGATGTGCATTGTGCACGGCGCACTCTCAGAGGATTCCTGGCATGACAAAACACTCTAAGCCATGCTTAAGATACTTCGACAACATGCAAGTCCTGTAATATAAGCATCGCAAACGCAGAAGTCTGCTCCAGTCATTTTTGACCACGCACTGCGAAAACGCGATGGTCTGACGAAGCTGTATACATGGTTGTGTAGATCTCGAAGAGGCCAATCGAACGGAACCAACCGTTTCTCATAACACCTCAAATTAGAGGAATTGTGAGCCTGCAACGTTTTTCGGCGCCTTGCGGCCGACAACTCGTCCGCGGCCGGAGCGCAAGTTTTCAATTTTGGCCATTTTTAATCTTCCATGTGAAATGTATATACCATACGATAGCGCTCGTTCTCTTGAGCTCAAATATACTTTTGGTTTTTCAAATGGATGACCTCTGGCGAGTTATAGCAAAAAGACGCAAAAACCGCAAAAGTGCGGTCCGGTGCTGTACATACGCATATATAAGTGTTGATATTATATTATTGATATGCCGGTGAAGGCAATGTGGAAACAGTGACATTAGTTGATATAACTGTGAAGTGATGGATAACGTTGATCTAGTGAAATTACTACACAGTATGCCAAGATACCAAGAATTGAAGAATGAAATGAATACCGTACAGGGTGCGTCAAAAGTATTGACGCACTAAACGTAAACGTTAGAAATAACAACACATCATAAAATTTAATAAGTTTATACATAAAATGTTAACAATAATCTAGCGAACAGAATAGCATCACTTGTATTTTATATGGGCTTCTTAGCTGCGAATGCAGGAGCGATGACGCCGGGGAAAGGCATCCGCAAGTTGTTCACGTCGATTTCGCTCCATGCTTTGACCAGACCAGATCATTCTTCACTGACTTCATACTTTTGCGGAAAGTAGCGCAAACCTTGTTCTCCAAAACTTTCCATGTAGACTAATTCAGCAGATTCGAATCCGGTCTTACAGAGGTCATTCCTCTGCCGAAATGAAGTCCTTCAAATTGGTGAGGAACCAGTCCTGAACAATCCACGACTCTGCGCAGGAACCTGGTCTTGCTGGAAGGCATACGGTTTACTCTCGAGGTGGAATTTGAGCCAAGAAACCAGTTGCTTCTTTAGGACTTCGATGCAGATAGTTCTTCTAATTTATCTTCACTCCTATATCCACAAAAACGAGAGGCGCTTGTGATGAATGCACAAACCATGATACTGGCCGGATGCGCCTAGCTTGCAGCTAGCCTTCCGCCAGAACTATCACTCTGGAAGTCCTTGAAAAATATGTAACACTCTTACAGGTTGAATGCACAAAAGTATCAAGTCACCGAAGGTCAAAGCATGGAAAGAAAACGATGTGGACTACTTGCGGCGCACCGTCGACGCCTTTCCTCGTCGTCATCGCCCCTGCATTCGCAGCAATGAAGCCCATACAAAATACAGGTGACGCTATTTTGTTCGCAAGATCATTGCTGACATTTTGTATATAAACTTTTTAAATTTTATAATGTATTGTTATTTCTAACGTTTATGTTTTGTGCGTCAATACTTTTTAAGCACCCTGTAGGAAAACCACTAAAACCGGTTTGCACAAGGAAGAGTGCGTAAGTTAAGTGACTTTAGTAATTTCTAAATACTTACAATAAATATTTAAAAGTAAAAGGTGGCGATGTTCGTTCCTCCACGTGGTGCCATGGAAACTGCTCCCTCTGGGAGCTAAGCTAATCGCGAACATTCGATTGAAGGCGACAGGCCCTTGTGACAGGCCGGCCTATGAAGACCCATGTCACATCACATGGTTGATGACGCTTAAGAGATTTCGAGATGGTGCTACGGCGTCCGCGGGAGCCGACGCACACTTGCAGAGCCCGGCTAGTGTGGAAAGTATACGAGGGTCCCTGATACGAGGACGGCATCGGGAGCTAATGAGTTAGTCCGAAAGCCCCGTAACGTAGACAAGACCCGCGCAGCAACGTTGAATGTGGGTACGTTGACGGGCCGCTCGTGCGAGCTGGTAGAAGCACTGGAGCGAAGAAAGATAGATTACTGTGCGGTGCAGGAGACGAGGTGGTCCTGCTGCAAGTCGAGGGACATAGGACGATGCTTTAAGGCCATTCTATGTGGAAGTACCAGGACCACCAGTGGTGTCGGTATGATCGTCTCCGAACGTTTCCGTAGACGATAGCAAGCGTAGAACGTTTCGATGACCGCTTGATGAAGATTGTTGTCTCCGTAGAACAGCGACGAAGTCATTTCTTTTCGCATATGCTCCGCAGTCTGGCTGTTCCGAACAAACCGACGACGACTTTTGGTCCCCGCTTGATGAGAAGACAGCGGAAGTGCCGTCAGAAGATAAGATTGTTGTGGCACGTGACCTTAATGGTAAAGTCGGAGCAACGAAAGACGGCTACAGCTGTCATGATGATTTTGGATATGGGTCGCGCAACGCCGACGGTGAGCGTATACTTGAGTATGCAGACTCACATGACCTCACCATCGTGAACCCCAACTTTCGAAAGCGTGACACCCACTTCATCTCGTTTTATGGCGGCAACGCTAAAACGCAGATCGACTATGTTCTTGTTAGGCGTCGCGACCAAAGCCTTGTCACAGACGCGAGGACCGTGCCGTATGAAACGGTTGCCACGCAACACCGTCCACTGATCTGCTCGCTGAGGATCACACTTCCGAGGAGTAAACATGTCGAGCGATGCGGGTCGGCTAGAATCAGATGGTGGCGACCGAACGAGAAGGAAGCGGCATTTATTCCTCGCATTCGGTTGCCGACGGTCAACTGTCGACGAAACCAGTAAGGATGCTACCGATCCGATAACTCTGGCAGCACGCTTCGAACTTGGCACAACGAAGCCTGGACGACGCTGGGTCGACAAGCAGGCATGGCTGTGGGCTGACGATGTCAGAGAAAAAGTTCGAGAAAAGAAACGGCTCTATCACTTGTTTATCAGTGATAAAACAGCTTACAATTGGCGGAATTATCGAGAAGAGAAAAAAGCGGCATAGAAGGCAATGGCTGCTGCTAAAGCCGCATACTACGCTGAAGTCAGCGAAAAACTGGAAACGCGCGATGGTGAGCGTTATCTTTACCGACTCGCCAAAGCTCGCTGTCGCCGAGAATAAGACATCAAGAAATTCTTTGGCATTAATGACGAGAACGGTAATCTTTTTATGGATCGTAAGAGGGCTGTGAAGCGATGGCACGACTAGTTCGAGGAGATCTCGAATGTTGAATTTGCCCATCCTGCTATTCCTTTTGCATCTCCTGTATACGGTCCCGTTCAGAAGATCACGTGAGCAAACCGAAGCAGCCCTGAGGAAGATGAAGTCAGGCAAAGCCACTGGCCCCTATGACTTGCCAGCCGATCTGTAGAAGTCAAAGGGGTGGTGCTCTGCTGACTGGCTGACAGAGTTTTCAATCAGGTTGTTGCTGAGAAGAGAGTGGCCGAGAGGTGGCAGCAAAGCACGACCATTTTGATTTGAAAAAAGAAGGGCAGTCCTGCGGACTGCGCCAGTTACCGTCCAATTCGCCTTCTTTCGCAACCCATGAAATTATTTGAGCGAATTGTTGATGGACGTATCCGAGATGTCGTCCAGCTTTCCACGAATCAGTGTGGTTTTGTCTCTGGCTGTGGCACCGTTGATGGCATTCACGCAGTACGTCTTCTGCTAGAGAAGCAACGCAAGAAACAGATACCGGTGCATTTTGCCTTCCTAGATTGGAGAAGGCCTTCGACCGCGTTCCGCGAGAAGTTATATGGTACGTGGTACTCCTTAAGAGCTTATAGAGTGGGTGCACATTCTGTACTCTTGCCCAAGGAGTCGAGTGCGAGCCAGCAGGCACCTCGATGGAATTTCCCATCTCTGTAGGGGTGCACCAGGGATCTGGGATCTGCGCTATCCCCACTGCTCTTCGTCGTCGTAGTGGGTGCGATCTCACGAGATCTCCAGATGGCGGCACCTTGGACGCTGCTCTATGCTGACGACGTCATGCTTGCATGTGAAGATAAAACCGAACTCGAGCGAAGGCACAGCCGTGGTGCGATCGCTTGGCATTGTTCTGTCTCAAGCTCAATGTCAAAAAGACGGAGCACTTGACGACGGGTGTGGATGAGCACAAATCTATTAAGAGCAATGGCACTGAGCTCTCACGAGTTACATCGTTCAAGTATCTCGGATCAATGATCACGTCCTATGGCAGCCTAAAGTTGGAGGTGAACGCTCGTGTGAGTGCAGCCTGGTCAAATGGCGCTCGTTGACTGGGGTGCTTCGCGACAGGACAATACCTGAGCACCTCAAATCGAAAGTTTATAGAACACTCGTTCGCCCAATAGCGACGTACGGTGCTGAGTGCTAGCCAGTGACGAAGGAGACTGAAAGCCTCCTCAGTGTAAAGGAGACGAAAATGCTACGGTGGACGGCTGGAGTTACGCGTTTGGACCGCGTTCGCAACGACACCATACGACAAAGGTTCAGTGTCGCCCCGATAGCCGAGAAGCTGCGCGAAGCTCGTCTTCGATGGTACGGCCACGTCCTTCGCGCTAATGACTAATGATACGGTCCCGCAAGATAGGCCTGAACCTTGAGGTTCCTGGAAAGTGGCCCAGGGGACGCTTGAAGCAACGTTGGCTAGAAACGTTGCAGTTTGGACCTAAAGATGGCTGGTGTGCACTGTGATCAAGCATTTGATCGGGAGAATGGGCGTCACCACATAAGAAGAGCGGACCCGCCACAAAGCGGGCCAAATCCTTACGAAAGTGATGATGACTTAAAAAAGCAAAAGAATGAGTATAAAAAATAAAACAAAACAATAACAATAACATTCAAAAAATATAAAAACAAAATAATGTAAGGTAAATAAAAAATAAAAAATAAAAAATTGAAAAATTAAAAGTAAAATTAAAAATATAAAAATAATAATATAAAAATGGAAAATTATAACACCTACTTCTTTACTGATGCGCCACCGAGGAGGTGTTATAATAAAAACGTCTGAAGGGAGGCGGCGAAACAAACCACTGAGGTGTGATATTGTTTCTCCATAAATCTAAAGTATATTTACATACGACCTAATCCCTGGTCCGACAAGAAATATCAATTTTGGACTCAAATCGTTAGCCAAGAGAAGAATGAGGAATGACCTTTTAAGGGTTCGTACGTTAGGTGTCTCCCTGAGTTATGGTAGCATGCCGTCGCCGCCCGCCTCCGCCCCCGATTACGGTAGCTTGGAGGGTTGATGAGCCCGCCTTGGATGACGTATAAAGGATGAACGAAGCAAAGTACCGCGGAGTAGACTTTATGTCGTAGAGTGGTGATTGAGGACTTTATTCATTTTTTGCCCTTTATTCTTTGTTTTTCTAGTTTTCGTAAGTTTTTTTGCTTTGGGACGCTCTGTGATCTGGTTTGCCTTATGATACACTTTCACGAAGGCTATGAAATCGAGTTAGCCACATCCACAAGCTAATAAACTAACAAACTACAAAATAAGTAAAAGAGAAAAGCTCATAGGAGAAGTTGAAAAGAGAATATGGCCTGAGCGAAATCTTCGAAGCGTTGTAAAGTAAGAAAGTATAGAAAGGGGAAACTTGAAATCTTATCCCTTTTCCCGTTTAGTCTTTTAGTGTCAGAAATATCATCGTACGACATCTGCTCCACAGTAGCAGTACGCGGTCTACTGGACTCGCCTCATCTCGTCGAAAAATCTCGTCCGAGGCCAGCGCCGCATCCGGTCAGCCTACGGTAATCAAGCGCTTCGCCCGCCTTATACAGTACCGGACGCGTCTTTTGAATAGACGCCGAAAAAACCGCACTTTTGCGGTTTTTGCGTCTTTTTGCTATAACTCACCCAAAGGTCGTCCCTTTGAAAAACCAAGAATATATTTGAGCTCAGGAGATCGAGCTCTATCGTTTGGTATATACATTTCATATGAACGATCAAAAATGGCCAAAATTGAAAACTTGCGCTCCATTGAGAAGGCCGGCCGCGGACGAGTTGTCGGCCGCAAGGCATCAAAAACGGTTGCATGGTCACAAT